>OX439395.1:0-688178 GCA_949319315.1 Zelleria hepariella | reverse complement strand
AAATGTCAACTGTCAGTGGGCCCAATATGCCCATCCCCAAAACACCACTTTCGCGCTCGATTTCGACTAAGCTGCCATAGAATAAATTGAAGTACTCTTCAAGAGCTTTCATTCGACATGAGTTTTATTGAGGTCGGACAATCTTCATAAAATGGGACAAATATGCCCAAAACACCATTTTCGCGCTCGATTTTGACAAAGCTGCCATAGAATAAATTGAAGTACTCTTCAAGAGCTTTCATTTGACATGAAGTTTATTGAGGTCGGACAATCTTCATAAAATGGGACAAATGTGCCCAAAACACCATTTTCGCGCTCGATTTTGACTAAGCTGCCATAGAATAAATTGAAGTACTCTTCAAGAGCTTTCATTTGACATGAAGTTTATTGAGGTCGGACAATCTTCATAAAATGGGACAAATGTGCCCAAAACACCATTTTCGCGCTCGATTTTGACTAAGCTGCCATAGAATAAATTTAAGTACTCTTCAAGAGCTTTCATTTGACATGAATTTTATTGAGGTCGGACAATGTAAAATTTTTCATCAAGTGTCAACTGTCAGTGGGCCCAATGTGCCCATGGTCCTTTCTCAATTCAGAAACCGGGCCCTAATGCCGAAAAAACTTAGAGAAACATTACAACCATTGTCGTTTACAGGTGACCTACGAGAACCACTCCAAGTTCCAAAACAAGACGAGCAAGGGTCGCAAGAACGGATCCCCCGTGCGCCTCTTCACGAACGTGCCCCTCGCAAGCCTCGACCTCGCCGGCGACAAAGACTACAAGCTCTGCGACCGATGCAAGTTTTACGTCGCGTCCACCAACAACCACTGTAACAAGTGTAATGAGTGTACGAGTAAAAACGGGACGACGTACAAGCACTGCTATGTGTGCAAGAGATGCGTGAAGCCGACGTTCTTCCATTGTAAAACGTGTGAGCGGTGTTGTCAACAGAAGGACCATGTTTGTGGCGCTGTTGTGGAGGCTCAGGTAAGAGCTAGTGAAGCTGGACAAAAAAAACAAGATACTTAGTAGTAGATAGTACAGATACTCTATCTCACGAAGTCCGATTGGTTATGAATGTTGTCAGGCGTGCATGTATACAATGCTTTATTGTGCGTAAGCGCGGCTGAGCGTGACTGAGCCGCTGCCGCCCTTACGCACACTAAAGCATACACTTCGTGAGACATAGTATCTGTACTAAGTATTAATTTGATTTATATACTTTTTTGGACTCGATAATATTAATTTAGATTTGACGTTCAATGTAAATAATGCGTTTATTGCATATTTAATAAAAACATTTGAGTTTGAAAATATTAATAGTAGTTACTCCTTCATTTTGGTTCACCAAAGATTTTCGGGAGGCAACAGGTGGCCAGTGATAGATAGATGTGGAGAGTAAAAGGAGAGCCCTTTGATCAGCAGTGAGAAATCATAAAGGCTACATAAGAAAGCGAACAATTTGGTTGAAGTACATAGGTCTTCCAGCCAACCTTCATGATTAACAGACAGAACGGACAGAATTAAGTCTACATATACCATCATCACTTTGAGTGTACAAAAAATATATCATTTCTTCCTCGGGAGAGATCTGGGCTCCCAGTTGATGGCTTCAATTACGATTTATTCATGCTGCAGGTCCTTTGAATGATTTTTTTACAGTAAAGAATATTCTGATTCTAATTCTACAGGGTGCACTCTAAGTCGATAGCGGAACTTTAAGTAGGCTATCTACTGATCACTACAAACAACTTGTACTAGGTGGCGAAAAAAATGGAGTGAAAAAAATATCTGCTGTTCCATACAAAAGGTCCACTCAGTACTGCGCCAAATGTATGAAACAGCAGATTTTTTTTTCGCTTTATTTTTGTCGCCACCTAGTTCAAATTGTTTGTATTGATCAGTAGACAGCCTACTTAAAGTTCCGCTATCGACTTAGAGTGCACCCTGTAGAGAATGTGTTCGCTGGTTGTACGAAAAAAAGGGGAATCCCAGGTTTTGTCCGTCTACTGTCTACTGGACACCATCGACACGCCATTGCGTTACAGACTTAAGCCCCTGTACCAATAAGTGTTGATGAATGTTCTTTTCTGTTTCAGTCCTGCTACAACTGCAATGAAAAGGGTCACAAGAAGGCAGACTGTCCTAATCAAGCCAAGAAGAGAAAACACGCGTAATATTTAAGCGTAGAATCTTGTTTATTTATAGGAATAAATGAAAGAAATTATAGTAGAAAAGTTTCACTTACTAGCTAAATATTGATCAAAAATTATACACAATCAACTTGATTACGATTTAGGTACACATAAAATCTGCTAAAGTCAAGAGATAAAAACTTAGAAGCTAAAGAAAATGATTGAGTTTTTGGGGAAATCAGTTAAACTAGTACCTTTATTCCTTAGATGCAATTATCAGGCCCCACTGAAAGAAAAAAAATAGAAAAGTTAATAAAAATTAAATGCATTCCGAGACACATTGTGTTATGGTGATCCGCCACCTTTGTATAAAGCTTACATAAAAAAAAAACTAAGGACTTTGCATCTGCGTAATGAGATCATTTATACAGCGTCCAGTGGCACCTTCACTCAAACTAGATGGGTGAAGAGACTCGGCGCTGCAGTGCCTGGGACATTGTTTTAGATACCTACAGTAGGCTTGTCCAGCACCTGTACCATCCTGACAGCTTAGTCGGCCAGTAAAGATTACCTAACGTCGTAGAAAAGTCGACCTCAACCAGACCTCAACTCACTTAAATACTAGTGGTTCGCCCCGTACTATGAACTCGCGAGTGTGCTTGTGTAAGCAGAGTGGCGCGTTTCTGGAAGCGCGAAGTATGACGAGAGAGGACGTCTACACTTTCGACACGAGAGAACTCACTTGAGGTATGTATCGTTGGCACCCGTTGCGTCTACTCGTGCTGTAGAGATAACTGTCGAAAAAACTCATAAAAAAGTCAACCCCAACTCGCTTGAGGCGCGCCGCGCGCCCGACAAGCTTGCAGGTGACCAGCGAGACAGGTGACCCGCTCCACGAGAGAACAACTCACTTGAGGTACATATTGTTGAGCGCCCGCTGCGCAGCTTCGTACCTCGCCTCCGCCATAGCAGCTCGGTCGAGCCAGGCGCGCCGCACGCCTGTCCACCGAGACAGGTGCCCCGCGAGCAGCGTCTCGCGCGAAGGGAGCGCCGTGTCTTGCTGCAAACAACATTGGCATAGTTATGGCAGGTATACAGGGTGTTAAAAGACCGCCAACAGACCCGAAAGCCACGCATAATAGACACCAAAACAAAGTACTTTTTCGATAAATTATTGCTGGGAAATGATATTGGTTTTTTAGGTTATAATTATTTTGGAAAATATTTTATCACGCAATGGACGTGTTAGGCACAGAAGTCATATTAGGCAAGTTGAAGTGCCGATGTTTAGAATACATTGCGGGTTGCAATTTTAACGTCGATTTTTGTAAGAAATATACATAATTTTGAGAAGGTATGTTAAGAACTAGATACTGAATACATTTCTGAAAAAAAAAGTTTTGAAAAGTCTGACTTTGAACCTCATAGAATAGTAATAACACAACGACGAATTTCTTCGAAAAAAAAAAAATATTACGAACATAGCTGTTTCGAATTTCTTCTTCTTCTTGTGGTTTTACGAATGGTCGAGTTCGTTAGTACTATATTTCTAAGTACAGCCCCCTTAGCACGCTACCATTTTGCCTACTCTCAACTGTCACCTTAGCCACTGTTGACTGTCACCTCAGCAGTGTTAAGGGTCGACGATAGCAACGTGGCGAGAAATTCAAAATTTTCACAGTTTTTTACATTTTGTAGCTAAACTGAGCAATTTTTGTTCAGCGATTTTTCGTTCGCGGCAATAACAAAGTCTTCTTTTCATTATTGTAAACAACAGAACAACAATAATTCAGCCGATTACGTGTTCTGGTCTACGACAAGTTTTTGGGCAATACCACTGCTTCGTAGACCAGAACACATAATCGGCTGAATTATTGTTGTTCTGTTGTTTACAATAATGAAAAGAATACGGTATTATTCTCGCGAACGAAAAATCGCTGAACAAAAATAGCTCAGTTTAGCTACAAAATGTAAAAAACTGTGAAAATTTTGAATTTCCCGCCACGCTGCTATCGCCCACCCTTGTTCACTCCATCGCTCACATATTCCACTTTGATGCTGTCTTTGGTCCGAACCAGCTGCTCCGGTAACAGATCAGGGATCCTGGACACGGGCGGACCAATGGGCGGTGGCAGTGGGATAGTGAAGTCTTCTGTGATATCTGTCTCTTCTGTTTTGGTCCTAGAAATAAAGAGCTCAGTTAGGATCAAGTATTGAGTATGATAGATAAATCTTTCACCCAGAGTGTTGAAATGAATCAAGTAAGAGTACTTGTCCTAATTCACAGTCTATTGGCATTCGACAGATGGGGTTACCATGAAAAGGAAGAGGCCTAATTCTCGAATTCACCAACTATACTTAATTTTTAAGAACCTTTTTAAGAAGTCCTTATCGTAATTTTAAAAAAGGTTGAAGAACTTTTTTCTTTTTTCTAAAGCACTAACCCGTGCTAGGGAATAATTTAAACATTAATAATAAGTTGAAAAAATTCACTCGGGACAGGACTTGAACCCGCAACCTTCCGCACACCGTGCAGGCGCTCTACCAATTGAGCTATTGGTAACTATTGGTAGCTCAATTGGTAGAGCGCCTGCACGGTGTGCGGAAGGTTGCGGGTTCAAGTCCTGTCCCGAGTGAATTTTTTCAACTTATTATAAATGTTTAAAGGTTGAAGAAGTTCTTAAAAATTAAGTATAGTTGGTGAAATTGGACATAAGCCCAGCAGTGGGGTTTAAATATGGGCTGGATGGATAGAATATAAATTGTGCATAGTTATTTCAGTGATCTTTGATGTCCACTTTATTGATTATGTACTCCAAAAGCTCTTCCTGTGAATCATTTTGAAGCAAATAGGCTTTCATTGTTGTAAAGGACTATACATATTATCTAAGGATTATGAATAAATAGCAAAATTAAAATTTTCCTTGATGTGAGAACTTGCATTTTGAAACGACTCTTAATTTTTAATGACTCGCGATATTCACACAATATTGTATTTGAAATGGGACGAATGGCGGTTGGTTTAAGGGATTTTAATCCTCACCCAAAATCTTTATAGTTGGCTTTGGGCTGGTTAGCGATCCAGGCCCTGCAGATGGGATACAGAGGCGAGTCATCGGTGAACTGCGACAAGTCTACACTACGGTCAAATAGTTTCAGCACGTAGGACTGCCGCAGCAACGCTGGCTTCTTGTCCTCTTCTGATAGGTTCTCCTTTTCCTGTCTCTTGTTACGCGGAGGAATGTACCTGAAGGTTTATAAATATAAGATTAACATCTGTTTTGGACAGCTACTGCTGGCTTAGCAAAAGAACGGGATAAGCCTTTTTATTATCTAGGATAGGTTTATAATCCGTGCGGGATGAGAATGAGATGGAACCTTGTCAAAGTCAATCAAAAACATACTTTATTTTACTTTGACAAGGTTGCTTCGGCGCGAGTTTGCTTACCGCGCGCGTCTCAGTTCCAAAAGGTCGCATACCCATTCTCATCCCACGCGAATTATGTCACTCTTATAAGAAGGACTTTAGATTCATTCATCATCATCAGCCTGTTGATACCCACTGTCGAGTAAAGGCCTCTTCATGCTCACGATCCTGTGCCAGACGCAACCACTGCTTTCCGGCTACTTGGGCTATGTCATCGGACCATCTGGCTGGTGGTCTGCCAACCGATCTCATCCCTTCTTTAGATTTATAGGTAGTCACAGGTACTCATGAAGTGGGTGATAAGCCAGCGGAAAGCATTCTTTGGTTGGTGAGACAAGTTGGGGGCGGGTTAAGCAATTTGAAGAGACTTGAGGTGTATTATTGTGGTTGCTTACTTTTCTTCGTCGGAATCTGCTTCTAAGACCTCGAGCAGGGCTCCCATAAGCCTCCCGCGAGCAGTCCTGATCTCTCTGTCCAAGGGAGCTGTAGATAGTTCATTTTATTACAATTTTTATTTAAAGCAAACAATTACAATAGACAGTAAAAAACTCATACGTTTGATAGGACTCATTTCATGGCTGTTGTTGCGTTTTGGTGTTTTTCTAGGGGAATTTAACAGGCGCCGACGTTTAGGCATTTTGATTACACTTTTGCTATTTTTACAGCTGCGAATTATATACGTTCTAAATAATTATCAAATGAGCAAAAGAAATTCGTTTTTTTTTGTTTTGATTATTGTATTTTTTTTTAATTAAAGCGATGTCTTTTTCTGAAAAACCGGTAATGATCGTATACTCATTTGACATTTCTCTAATTTCGTTCTGCCATGCATTTATTTTATCTGTGGATGTCCATCTATTCCACAGATTAACCTATCTGTCAAAATAACTTCGTAAGATTCACGAAAATAGCCTCTTTTATTGTGATTTTATGAATTTTCTGCCTAGCTAACGAAAAGGCAAGCATTGTTTGATGTTGAGACATTGATATGGCTACAGCAGCATACGAGCTTGATGCTGAAGGTAAGATAGAATCCTTCCTTGTTCTTGCGCGATAATAACTAGTCGCAACGGCTTTGGGTTTTGTGCCATGAAGATACCCTCCGATTGTTTGTGTCCTCAATGTAATCCCTATTCCATCACCCCTAACTGGTTCATAGCAAAAAGAATATAAAGTACATAAACGCAAAACAAAAAGTTACCTTTGTTGTTATTCAAAACATGAAACAGTTTGTGAAAGTTCGGATGCACGAATGCGTAAATCGAAATGCCTTTTTAATTAGGCCGCTTTTTCTATTCGCGCGCTTGTGTATTCACTTTTTCACGCTATAGCAGCTCGTAAAGTTTAATTGCTTAATTTTTTCAGGATGTAAGTACATACCGGCTACGCAACGACCGGATGGGACTTGGCGTAAGCCCCGGCGCGTGAAGGAGGGTTACGTACCTCAGGAAGAGGTCCCTCTATATGAGAGTAAAGGCAAGCAGTTTAAATCCCGCCAGACGGGCCTTCCAGTGGGCTTGCCGCCCGAAATAGCCGCTGAAGCGCAAAAGACTAAGAAAAACCAGACTGGTGTTATCCAGCCCATTCCCGGCATGATCATCAATGTGGACAAAGCTAAGAAGAAGAAGAAAAAGAAGACAGGTTGGTTTTCAGCTTTTTGTAATATTTTTTTACTTTACTTATAATATGTATAAGAGAGAGACTGAAACCTGGAAGCGGTTCCACCGAACTTATTGCTCTGACTAAAGTAGCTCATTTGTCCATCTAGAAAATTACTATTCTCTTTACTGATTATGCTGTCACAAATCTAAAACAATTAAAATACATATTTTTACAGGAGCCGATGAAGCTGCAGACAAACTTGCCAAATGCGAAATAGTGGAGCCCCCATTTGAGCTGCCCCCAACTTACAGCAAGGTGGCCCCCGCGCCCCCCACCCCTAGTCAAGCAGAGCCCACCAAGAGGCTCAAGAATCTCAGGAAAAAGCTCCGAGACATTGAGACCTTGGAGGAAAAACTAAAAGCCGGTCTCCTAAAAACCCTTGACAAAGACCAAAAGGAAAAGGTCTGCAAAAAACAGGAAGTTCTGAATGAAATCGCTGTCCTTGAGACCCAAGTAGAGGAATAAACCAAATGCAATTATTATACTTTTTTAAATCATGATTTGTATTGCGTCTTTTGCGGAGGTGCATGCTGAATGAATGTTTAATTTTTATTAATAAATTATTTACATACCTACACTTTGCTTTCTCTTGTTTTAAGATTTACAGTGAAGCTAGTAATATTTAAACGGTACTTCTGCTAGCTATTCATTAGGTCAAATACATTATCTAATCAGAATCACACACACACACACCTAATTAAAACTCAAGGAAAGTAACAAGTATTTTTTTTTTATTTAAATAAAATATTGAAATTGCTGTTTGATGAATAAGTAGTTACAAAATCTTTTCAGAAAGATAGGCTAATCTTTGCAGGCCTCTCAAAAGTCTAGCCATTCTTATAATATTATAATCCATCTGATTTATCAGTTTATTCTTTAGGGAAGACTCCAATATCTTGACCATCTTGATAATCTGAAAATAGAGAAAAATATAAGCATAATGGCAATCTTAATTATTATGTTTTATGTTTAACCCAACTGAAATTATATACTTTTTAAAATACTGATTAGATAACCACACTTTACCACACATTTTAATTTAAGTAAATAGAGGAGTGGGCGCTGATCGCTGCAACAAAGGCTATAATCCTAGTGCAGCGACAGATGCAAATTTTGTGAATGATAATATACTTAAGTAAATAATTTTTTTTTGTGCAACCACCTGTAAAAATTTTCTGAGAAATAAATTATTCTTTATTTTTATTATTCTTTATTCTTGTTGCAAAACCAGCCCAAGTCGATTCTTTCAATATTTCCTCTCAGTACAAAACAAAGATATTGCCCACAAAAGACTTGAGAGCTGAACTCCGAAAACAAAATAAATAAATAAAATAAAATTTTTATTTACTCTGAAAACAAAGAAAAAAATGTCGATCCAGCGGACTGTGATCAGGGGCCTTAGCCTGTAACGCAATGGCGTGTCGATGGTGTCCCAGCAGAAGGACAAAACCGGGGTTTTCTCCTTTTTCTCCTACAATCAGAGAACTAATCTTCTAGAATTAGAATATTCTTTGCTGTACTACAAAAACATTAAAAGGACCGACAGCACTAAAAATCGTAATTGAAGCTGTCAACTGGGAGCCCATTTTGGTACCATTGTGTTACAGGCAAAGGCCCCTGTTAATTAATTAATTCTGCTTTGAATAATTATGGCCTCGTAACGTTGAAGTAACACTCACGTTATATAAACTCGTTTCGGGCCTTCTGCCGCGCATAATTGCCCAAACAGGCTAGGATTCCAACGACGGAGATACCCAGCCCCAGAACAGTTGCGAAGAAATCGCCGAAATCGTAGCCCTGCGCAGCTTCTACGTTGGTGGCTGCTAGGAGCGTGAACAGCAAGATGCAAAGTTTGAATTCCATGTTTTTGCGTAGAATTAGGGAAAAAATTTAACTAATTTCACAATGAATTTACAAAAAACCTCAATATTCCACACACAACACGGCATACGGCATTTGACATTGATTGACCACAGATTAGCAAGACAACAAAGCAAGCAAAGCAAAGAAAAAAAAAAAAGAACGGTCAAGAGCGAAGCCGCTAGTGTTCATTTGAGGTTTCTAACGCTAAGGTGACAACAATGACATTCCAATGTCATTGGGTGTCAAGCTAAACTGCCTCACTTCATGTAGCGTTTCAATAAACGTTGTATTATAGAAAAACCATTACAAAATACAGATCGTGTTGTTTTATAGGATAGAAACTATCAATCAAACTAGAAAGTAACGGTGTATGGATTCAGTATTTTATTCGTGAACCCTAATTTTTGACATATTTGAATGACCGAAATGTCTAATAAAAACCGGCTTTTATCGGTAGAATGTATGATTTCAGATTTTTTATCTGTGGTGTGAACAATTACTTTTTTTTATTGTTTGGCGTTTCTCTTGTCACCTGAAAATGTCGGTGAATTTATTTCGCGTTTTCATTTAGTTTTCAGTGCCTTTGTCACTTTACAATGAATTAATTCCAATCAACAGCCTACAAACATTAATTCGGTCCCTTTACCGTCGCTCTAGACGACAGCTCCACTTCATAACCTCGCAGTTTAAACTTGGGTCTGATAGAAAGAAGTGACCAAGATGAGTGGGGGCAAGGGTTTTGGGTTCGCGGGGTTTACGATGCCCAAGCGGAACCCTTCCAAAGTGTCTCTGCACGCGGTGCCTCCGCCCTCGTCCACTATGAACGCCGTGCCGCCGCCGCCGGCGGGACTGTCCAAGCAGGGGTACTCGACGATGAGCTCGATCACGCAGAACGCTATGACGGGCAACTGGGGCACGCTGGGCAAGAAGCGGTCCAAGACCGAGGACGAGTGAGTTGTTTTCTTGTTTTGAGTGAGGTTTATAGGCTTAATTTCGCCATCAACTGCCAGTGGGCTGTGTATATATAGGCGCTACGGCTCGGCTAATGAAACCAACCGCACGCTTTGAGATCTCGCGTTTGAAACACATCGCCGGGCGTGCCTCCCCTAGTTTAATCCCCCACTTACTGACAAGCCATATCATCCTGGGTACAGTAGTTCAGTAGAACTAGGCAGGCAGCATTCCAGAAATGACCCTAAAAAGGATATCACCTGGCTGAGGTCACAGATGGGCGGTCCAAGCAGATAAGCATTCAATAAAATGTACCTTGTACGAGTATATGGGAATTATACCTACAATTTCAATCATACAACTTGTATGAAATTACTTTGAAAAAACTAAGGCCTTTACATTTACATACTGCGATAATTTATACAGCGTCCAGTGGCAACTTCACTCACATTAGATGGGTGAAGAGATCACTCGTCACTGCAGTGCCCGTGATCGGGATGGGACATTGTTTAGGTATAGGTGCTGGGCAAGCCTTCTATGAAAACAAACAGGGCAATCCTCCTATTTGAATCCCATCAGTTTTAAAATTGCATCACTTCTAATTTCAGGTATTTTGATGATGATGATGAACCTGTGACTCCAGCGCTAGCATACATACCGGCTCCAGGCAGTCCCTCTTATGAAGCACCATCTGGTTCTAAGGTAACTTATTTGTCTGTATTTTAAATAGGCCAAAGTCCATTGCAGAAAGTGCGATCCCGAGAGGGGAAGAGATCTGTTGGCAGACCACCAGCCAGATGGTGCCACTGGACGCTGTATGAATCATCTCAATACATACTTTTATTATTATTATTTATTAATACACTGGCAGCTTAAAGCTGATGCATGTATATCACTTTATTTCAGGGTTCGAAGTGATAATTATCATTGATAATTATCCAGATAATTATCTTGATAATTATAATCGAAAATATTTGCCACTTGTAATTTGACGCATTCAACGACTGCGTGTATCTTAACGCGCCAATATTGTGAACGCGCCACTTACCGTCAAAAGCGGGGATTCCCCGAATCGTCGGGTTTTCGTTTTGTGTTCTCTGTGTGTGGCCGAAACAAAGTAAACAAAGTATTTTTTTTATGTACCCTCTACGGTGTCCCACTGCTGGGCAAAGGCCTCACCGCTTCAAGCCCACACATCCCTATCGGATATCAGTTAAAAAAAGATTGCTAGGTTTACATCAAAGGGCATTCAAAGGGCATATTTATCTTGATAATTTCAAACCCTGCTTTATTAGGTAGGTAATCGTATGAGGTAGTGGCCACCCCTGCTTTATTTATTATTATTTATTCATGTAACAAAACATCCCACACTTCTCTTCTCACAGAAAGGTAATGACGACGATGATGAAGACCCGCTGGATGCCTTCATGGCTGGCTTGGAGCAGCAGGCAGCCAAGGACCTGGTCGCCAGCAAGGAACACGCCGCTGCGGGCAAGGAGAGCGCCAGGGGCACCCGCGGGGACATCGATGAGCTAGACGACGAGGAGTCATATTACAAGTATGTTGGCTTTGGCTGAGCTCAGTTCCTTCCTATCACCATTTGGCTAAATTGTTGCTGCTATTCAACAGCTCAGAGGCCAAATCACAAAGAAAGTGTTGTCAAGCTATTTCCTAATAACTTTGGGTAGTAGGTGGGTAATCATATGAGGTAGTTGCCACCCCTGGTGTCAAGAGTTTTAGGACGCCCAAAGGCCCTCTGACATGGCTTAACAATTGTTATTAATCAACAACAACTGGGACCTACAGTTTAATGTCCCTTCTTCGAAGCAAGGAAGCGTTTTTCTCCTACAACCAGAGAACTAATCCTTTAGAATTAGAATCAGAATATTGTTTGCTGTACTACAAAATCATTAAAAGAACTCACAGCATTAATAAATCGTAATTGAAGCCGTCAACTGAGAGCCCATTTTAGTACCATTGCGTTACAGACTCAGGCCCCTGGTAAATAAAAACCCACTTCCCAACAGGTACATGGAAGACAACCCTCTAAACAACGCGGACGACGGCTCAGACCTCGAAATAGAGTACGACGAGGATGGCAACCCCATAGCTCCTCCCAAGAAACGCTTCATAGACCCGCTGCCCCCCATCGACCACTCTGAGATCAGTTACGAGCCCTTTGAGAAGAACTTCTACACACCGCACGAGGAGATCGAGCAGCTGACGCATCTGCAGGTCGAGGAGCTGAAGAAGAACCTCGGAGTTAAGGTCGGCAACTTTCACTGTACTGGAAATACTGAAGCCACAATTCTAGAGTAACTGACGGCATTTTAAATCAGTGGCGCGTCAGTTTTGATACATTTCACAGATTATCCCCTCCTTATCTCGTTCCAATTCACTCACTCTCTCTCTTTCCCTCTCCATATCTTTCACTCTCTCTCTCTTCCACTCTCCCCCTCTTAGTCTTTCTCTCACTTTCGTCATCTCTTTGTCTCTCACTCTTTCTTCCTCTCTTTATTTTGCTTTCTCTTGTTCTCTCTTTCTTTCTCTCAGTTTTTCTATTGTTCTCTCTCTTTTTTCTCCCTCTCTGTATCTCTCTCTCTTTCAAATAGTACAGTGACACTGACTCCCCGCGCCTGCTACCAAAGAAGGCAGTTTTTTATCACATAAGAATACAGTAAGCAAGTAAGCAACCCCATAGCTCCTCCCAAGAAGCGCTTCATAGACCCGCTGCCCCCCATCGACCACTCTGAGATCAGTTACGAGCCCTTTGAGAAGAACTTCTACAAACCGCACGAGGAGATCGAGCAACTGACGCATCTGCAGGTCGAAGAGCTCAAGAAGAACCTCGGAGTTAAGGTCAGCAGCTTTATTGTACTGGAAGCTACCATTCTAAAGTAACTTTGATGCCCTCCCGACTCGTGGTTCCCCCAAGATGTTCCCCTGGGACGACGACAAGGAACTCGCTTTTACTCGTTGTCCCCTTGACTCACACTTGACCAGATATAGCATTTTTTTATCTGCGGCGCGTCAGATATCAAAGATTTACCCCCGCTTCTCTATCTCACGCTCTGTTTCTCTTTCTATCTCTCTCTCTTTAACTTCCTCCCTCCTCTTGTATTATTGGCTATTTTTAGGACCCAAGGTCTAGATTCCAGGGTAGAGCCTACGAATAACACCCGCCACCGCCGAAAGTGGCCGTTTTAGTGGACGGGTTACCAGGCTCATAAAGTAATAGGAAGCAGTATTTTCCTGCGCGCCCGACAGGTGCCGCCACTCGTCTCGTCAGTGAAACTTATAGGCCCGGTTTCTGAATTGAGAATTTTGCTAAGCAAATACTTAACTATCGTTCTGTCACGCTCTTTTGTGAGAAATCTGCAGAGACAGGACGATAATTACCCATTTGCTTAGCGAATTTCTCAATTCAGAAACCGGGCCATAATCTTGCTCATTGGTCCTCCAGATATCCGGTCCGGACCCGCCGAAGCCGGTGACCAGCTTTGCCCACTTCGGCTTTGACGAACAGCTGATGAAAGCCATTAGGAAGTCGGAGTACACACAGCCAACCCCCGTGCAAGCGGCCGGCATACCCGCCGCGCTCGCCGGTAGAGATATCATCGGTAAGTCAAATATCTATCTACACTAATGTATATCTACACTAATATAATTGAACGAGCGAGCGAAGTTCTCCGAGTCTACTTGAACAATCCGGCGTTTGTATGTATGAATGTTCGTTCGACGATAACTTGAGTAAATTTAGTCAGATTTAGTGAAATTGGATCGGTAGGCGGGTAAATGAGGCATAGAGAAAACATTTTTAAGTTCGAACATGAGCCAAATCGGTCGATGGGTTGCTGAGATATAGGGTCGCGAGTTCGTAGTTCGGGGCGAACCACTAGTATTATAAAGAGGAAAAGTTTGTAAGTATCTCCAATACTACTCATCCGATTATAAAAATTCTTTCACTAATGGGAAGCTACATTATCGCTGAGTGCTATAGGCTATTTTTTATTGTGATAACGGGAAAAAAACTAAGCCTGCGCGGACGAAGTCGCGGGCAAAAGCTAGTAGGTAAAAAAAAAGAAAAAAGAACAATATTCAAAAGCAAAATAATCAAAAATTATAGTTGTCTAGAGATTGGTTGGCAGACCACCAGCCAGATGGTCCGACGACATAGCCCAAGTAGCCTGGCGCAGGATCGTGAGAGGTGGCGTGAGCTTGAAGAGGCCTTTACTTAGCAGTGGGTGTTAACAGGCTGATGATGATGATGATGATGACGATGTTAGCCGTCGATGATGCGCACCGCGACTTCTTTCGCGGCGCGAAAAGACTTCGGCGTGAAATATGTCGCAAAAGATAACATGTCTACCCGCCTCGACGTATAAGATTTTGAAGGCAAAAGCAAGTCTATACGTGACGACAAAAGCTAGTCTATAATTGCGGCGATGTGTTGGGCGCCTAAAACAAGGTGTTTTTATAGGCCTACGTAATGAGATGGGATTGTTTACACAGCGTCCAGTGGCACCTTCACACACTCTAGATGTGTGGAGAAACCACACGGCGCTGCAGTGCCTTGAACTTTATAGACTTACTGTGATAATGGGCCCTATCATATTTGCGGCGATGTGTGCGGCGCCGCAGTTTTTATAGGCCTACGTAATGGGATGGGACGGTTTATACAGCGGCCTTCACTCACTCTAGATGTGTGGAGAGACCACACGGCACTGCAGTGCCTGGAACTTTATAGACTTGCTGTGATACTGTGATAATGGGCCTTATGTGATTGCTCCAGGTATCGCACGCACGGGGTCCGGCAAGACGGCGGCGTTCCTCTGGCCGCTGCTGGTCCACATCATGGATCAGAAAGAACTGAAGCCGGGCGATGGACCCATTGGTCTGATCCTGGCACCCACGCGAGAATTGGCTCAACAGGTATGCTATCCTTCTCCTTCTCAGGCGGACTTGCGTTAGTCAAGGTTAGCCAACTAACCCTGAGCTAATTTGACATTTCTATACTTAACTCAATCCCGGTCCCTCTATCTGTGCATTCCCGAGCAAAAGACGGCAGCATATTCAGGCTCCTTCACAGCGACAGCAACTCGTTTGTGGAACTGTCTCCCGCTACACATTCGTCGGGCACCATCACTGAATATTTTCAAGGACAAAGTTCACCAACACTTTTTAAATATACAAAATATGTAAGTAGGTTTATCCACTGTTCATATCTGACAAATATTATCGTTGTACGTTATATATATTTATATAAATATAATATGTATTAGGTTTATTTTTATTAAATATGTAAGTAATGTAATCCCCCCCCCCCCCTCTCTAATAATAAGTAGTTAACTTATTATAATAAATAGTTTATGTAATTTTATTGCGCACTACCATACTCATTCTTTCTACAACACCAAAGGTTGACTGGTAGAAAATGCTATCTAGCATTAAGTACGCCTTTGTACACCATTGTTGTATTTAATTTTGTGCAATAAAGAATTTAATAATAATAATAACTCAGAGTTAACTGGCTAACCCTGGTTGACGCAACTGGCTAACCCTGATTGGTGCAAGTGGACCTTAGGGTGCCTATCCGACTCAGCGAAGGTCGTTGGGGGTCAGCTCCGCATATTTTTCTTTGTATCTGCTAAAACATCCTAAAACTAAGCACAAAATAGCTTGCCAGTTTCTTACCTCTGCGGGCGAAAGAAAGCGAGAGTCCGCCTGTCTTTTTCTTCCGTTATTTCCGAATTTCGTAAATAAAAACAAACAGTGCTTCTCAAGTTCTCATGTCCCGTGCGATGGTCGGTCAATGCAAAACTCTCTTCGTGATTGAATTTGTGTCCTTTTCTCATAATATCATTGTCTATGTGTGAATGTTACAGATCTACATGGAAGCGAAGCGGTTTGGCAAAGTATACAACATCAGATGCGTCTGTTGCTACGGTGGCGGCTCCAAGTGGGAGCAGAGTAAAGCCTTGGAAGGTTAGACTTTTTGTTGTTACAAAATGTAATTCATAATAATAAAGCACTTTTATTCCGAATTTGCTACAATTTTGGCACCTAATACATATTTCAAGTTGATTATATTTATAGTATGTCTCGCAAATTGTCGTGCCTCTTGGCATAGGCCTCCTCCAGCTCTCTCCACTGAGCTCTATCCTCTGCTACTCTGGTCCAGTAAGGTCCCAAGGTTAGGCGGATATCGTCTTTCCATCTTGTTTTGGGACGCCCCTTCCTTCTAGTGTGTTCTCTTGGGTACCATATGGTCACTTGTTTGTTCCTGATTGGAAATGTAACTAGGCAGACCATATGTAGCAGAAACGATCACAGTTAAAACAAAAAGCTGTTTTAACGGAGGCCGGAGTATTGGTAGTGTATTGTCGGAGTATTGTTAATGCAGGAATATTGGCAGGCAGGCAGTACCGGAACAGATGGACTGAACCGGGTCTAAACTGCAGGAAAAGTCTGAATTGGATTCCCCATTCAGACTTTTCCTGACTTTTCCTGCCCGAGTTCGAAAAGAAAGGCATGCATTGGAAGATACTTCCAATACCCAGCATTGCGCCTCTATTCTCTAAAAAACCCACTCAACCGTTGAGCGTCAAAACACTCGAAAATAGCCCTTATTGAAATGGAATATTTTTTTTGACATTTAGAAACGGTTATTTTTACGGTGGGGATATTTTAGAGAATACAGGGTGAACACGGTTCACCCTGATGCTTGAGGACTTCCTTATAACTGGTTAACTACTTGAAATAATACTTCGATATTGCTGTGAACTAAGAGTTGTATTTGCTAACTGAACCTTTTATACTCACCGAACTAAATCCCATAGAAAATAAAATCACAATAAATAATAATAATAATAATTTACGTTTATTTCAGATATTCATCCATATTTTACAATAAAATTACAATTACGATGATAAAATTGAGTACATTAAATTACAATGAAATATAATTAATAAAATAAAATAAAATTAAAATAAATTATCAAAATAAAATTATTAAAATCTTTACAATATTTATAAACATAGACAAACGATTACACACAACACACAAAAATAAATTAATTTATTTGGCTGCCCATTTGGACGGTGCAACTTGGAGGATAGTAAAGTGGCGCAAGATGGGGCAGTCCACCCGCTCCGCCAGAATAGCTAGAAGGCTATTAGTGCTACTACGTACACGCTGCATCAGAGATGCAATTCGTTTACGCATAAACTTGTCCCCACAGAAACAAATGATATCAGCAATAGAACAATACGAAACGTCATTTCGACCATACGTCTAATATTCGAATGTCAACCTTATTGCATTAGTGTACAGTTTTACTTTAATTGCATAGACTACGAGCAAATAAGCTCCTAAAGGCAGTTTGGACATCTATTTTTCCAGACACATTTCTCCTCAGAGTTCTATTTTGTATCTAGTTTTATCCTTGATCGAAGTTTATACTCTACATTAGACATTTTGATGCCGCAATCTAACTGTACTTATAGCGACATCTCTGGACATAAAATGTAACTAAAAAGTCTAAACACAGGGGCTGGGTGGGCTTTATGAAGAAGAAAAAAATCTTCATGTGACTGAGACTTTAATAAATAATCGTTGCTTTCTTTTCTAGGAGGTGGCGCTGAGATTATAGTGGGCACTCCGGGGCGCGTCATCGACCTAATCAAGTGCAAAGCGACCAATCTGCAGCGAGTCACCTATCTAGTGCTTGACGAGGCCGATCGCATGTTCGACATGGGCTTTGGTGAGTTATCAAGATAAAAAAAAATGTGATCATACATTTGTTATTTCTAAAGCACTAACCCGTGCTAGGGAATAATTGCGGGTTCAAGTCCTGTCCCGAGTGAATTTTTGCAACTTATTATAAATGTTTAAATGTGATCATAGTTGCTATCAATGGTTGGTGGTCATAGTTTACATCGCTGCTGATCATAGTTCCGATAACTGGTGATTAGTTACCGCGCGGCAGACCGAGACGGAGATGGCGGGACGACCTCACAACCTTTTTGCCGGGGTGGCAAGAGGCAGCCGAGGATAGAGAGGAGTGGAAGAAAAAAGGGGAGTTTGCCCAGCAATGGGAAATTATGGAGGCTACATAACCGATTAGTCGGGTTTTTTGGTTAAATTTGATCGTTTCTCCCCCAGAGCCGCAGGTGCGCTCGATCTGCGCGCACGTGCGGCCGGAGCGGCAAGCGCTGCTCTTCTCGGCGACGTTCCCGCGGCGCGTGGAGCGACTAGCACGGGACGCCCTCTATGACCCGGTCAGAGTACAGCACGGTGCGGCTGGCGAGGCCAGCGCTCTGGTGCGGCAGAGGGTGCAGTGAGTACAACAGGAGAATTAGCCTGTAACGCAATGGCGTGTCGATGGCGTCCCAGCAGAAGGACAAAACCGGGTTTTCCTCGTCTTTCTCCTACAACCAGAGAACTAATCCTCTAGAATTACGATCGGAATATTTTTTGCTGTACTGCAAAAACATTAAAAGGACCGACAGCAACTAGGAGTCCATTTTGGTACCTTTGCGTTACAGGCTAAGGCCCCTGATCATCCTCAATTTCGTCTGTTGGTTGATATCCGGCCGCCTCTGGCCCATGGGGGTCGCACTGTCAGGGTAGTATTTTGGAGCCAAGATGGTGTTGAGGGGCTAGTTCCTCTAACTCATTTAAAAAAGATAGTACACTTATATTCAAAAGATAGCAGGACGCAAAATAGCCTACTTCGGTCGAACGCGTAGGGCTGTCACTACACTATGACTACAACCTTCGGTCCCATGCTTGCTGTATGCGGCATGCTTCACTCGCACGTTTTTGAATGAAGTTACATAATATCTAGCGTGTCATGGTGACATATTGAAGCAACTTCTGTAAAGCTTAACATTGAGTACAAATATATTTTATCTTCGTTACAGAATATTCAACAGACCTGAGCACAAATGGGATTGGTTGTTGAAGAATCTAGTCGAGTTCCTATCTGCTGGCAGCATACTCATATTCGTCACAAAAAAGGTAATTATCACACCAAATACTAAACAAATACGACTGATAAACTAATTGTTAACACAGCGGGAAGACAATAGTGCACGTCGCGGTTATTATAGGACAAATAAGGTAATATGTGAATAAAAAAAAATTAAATTACTTTCACTAACTAAAACTAAAATAGGGTGTATTTTACAGCTAGAAGCCGAGCAGACGGCAGCCAATCTCGGCGTGCAAGAGTTTGACGCCCTGTTGCTGCACGGAGACATGGAGCAGGCCGAGAGAAACAAGGTCATCATGGCCTTCAAGCGGCAAGAGACCAGCATACTTGTCGCCACTGATGTCGCCGGTAAGTGCCTTGAACAGACGGTAGCCAACCATAAGAGAGCAAGAAAAAAATGATCCCACTTCTGATGTCGCGTTTTTAACGCGTGTATCCCACTTCTGATGCCACGTTATTATGTTTTAAAAATCTTCCGTGTTCTTCGAAATCATGTCTTCTATTATTTGAATTAATGAAACTCAGTGCAAATTTTACATAAATAAGAAAATAACCCTCGTTTCCACCAAGGCTCCCTTAGTTTTTTTAGGACTTTCTTAGTCTTCCTGTTGAGTTTGTGCAAAGAGACGTTTACGGAGTGTCTTATAGTTAGGGAATTTCGGTCAAATACCTTTTACAAAATCTATTTTACACTTGAGCTACACAACCGCTCTTGCGCCGAGGAAATACCTCGTTCAAAATTTACCGTTTTGAGCTTCGATAGAGGATAATGATAAAGCGCCAACTCTCAAAACGTATCTGGAACATTAAGTGCCCAAATTCTCTCTGGGCACTTACTTGCTCGTCGTCAATGCAATTTAAGTAAAACTATATACTAATTAATGCAATAAGGTTGAATTATGTTTCGTATTGTTCTATTGCTGCTACCATCTGTTTCTGTGGGGACAAGTTTTTATTGTGATTTTATACGTAATGCGGATCCTATGGTATTTAGTTCCGTGGTTTTGGGCCCTTGATCCTTAACTATGTACTATTTTTCTTTGACCAGCTCGCGGTCTAGACATCCCACACATCCGTACCGTGATCAACTACACCGTGGCTCGCGACGCGGACACTCACACGCACCGCGTGGGTCGCACGGGTCGCGCCGGGGTCGCTGGCACGGCTTACACTCTGCTTGACAGGGCGAAAGATAGAGAGTTCGCTGGACATCTTGTGAGGAACCTCGAGGGGGCTATGCAGGTCAGTTCACAAAAGAATAATTCTGCAATTCTGCTGCCCTCGTGTACGTTAAACAATGGATAGCTCACAAACCTGAGCGGAAGAGTTAACTTTATTTATTTAATATTTTTTTAGGTTAGCACGAGCACTATACATAAATTTAAACAACAGATTTTAACGGATTTAACACTCGTTTTATTAACCTTTTACATTTTCCAACGTTTATTTATTTATTTATTTTATTTCTTTGGTGACCCAAGCAGCAGCAAGAAACATCTTAAGTATGCGATCTTTACAGCGGATCCCATTTCTGATCTCGCATTAAAAACTCAATCCCACTTCTGATATTGCACAGGTAAACTTATTAATCCCACTTCTGATATCTCTACTAACTAAGGCAGGGAGGCGTCTTTCTTGTGGGCTAGGTCGACTAAGCTGTCAGGATGGTATAGGTTCTGGGCAAGCCTACTCCATATAAAAACAATGTCCCAGGCACTGCAGCGCCGAGTGGTCTCTTCACCCATCTAGTGTGGTACAATTTACAAAAATTCCCACTTTTTAAAGAGCCACAATTATTTTTAGTTTAAATATTATGAATATAGAATGCCATTTATTTTAAAATCGAAAATTCACAAAATTTCAGATTTTACTCTTGTTTTGATATAAATTCCCATTTATTTAACAAACGCGAAAAATCATCGATTTTAGTCTTGAATTTCCTAATGGCTAATGATTTTGAGGTGATGATGTTTAAAATTTTGCGGCACTGAAGAGCCGCAACTTTTAACGAAAGAGCCGTATGCGGCTCGCGAGCCGCAGGTTGCTGACCCCTGGGTTAGTGTTATAAAAAATCGTTAAATACGATAAGTTTTTTTTGTTGTCCAGGACGTGCCCGAGGAGCTGATGCAGCTGGCGATGCAGTCGTCGTGGTTCCGCAAGTCGCGGTTCAAGAAGGGCAAGGGAAAGAACCTCAACGTCGGCGGATGTGGACTCGGGTACGTGTTAATTAATTAAGTCCGTGCGGAAAGAGAACCGTCGAAAGATTCGAGGGCGCAGATGTGCATATTTACTGTATTTGTCCTGTTCACAACACTGACACGTCATTATAGTACGAAAGAAGCCTCAAAATATATCAAGATGTTACAGTTTTTATTTTTTATTATTATAATGACGTGCCATGGTTGTCAACAGGACAAATACGGTAAATATGCACATCTGCGCCCTCAAATCTTACCACGGTTCTTTTTCCGCTCGGACTCTACCTAGTCGGTCCCTAAGTTCTGTCACAAATAAAAATTAAGATAAAATCAAAAGTACTAAACCAATTTTTATTAACAATGTATCAATTTAAAGTACATTTCATATGAATTAAAAATAAACAAAAATTATTCGAAATGGCCGCCCTTTTTCTCGATACATAACCGTAATCGGTTTGGCCAGTCATCTATGGCAGCACGCACCATATTCATCTGGGGGCACGGCAGTGCCCCCGCCAGGTCGAGCGCGAAGCAAACACTGCCGTACCATCCTTTACTGGAACCATTTCGCCGCATTTTCAGGCCCCTATTTGAGAACCTCTGGATAAGACCAGAACGCAGAAATTTTCGTCATCTAGTAAGCTATAATCACATACCTAAAATCCAAAATTTCAAGTCTGTAGGTCATTTAGTTCCGAAGTTAACCGAAAGCAAAGTTTCGCATTTATGACACACACTCACTCACTCACTCACTCACTCACTCACTCACTCATGATCATCATAATAGAACTAGTACTTCCCATAAACTCAGAGAGCTGAAATTTGGTACAGAGTTAGGGTTTAATGGCCACATAAAGGGAAAACTATAAAAACTAGGATAATCGAAGATCTGGAGTACCTGGTGACCCTGATTAGAAAACACAAGAGCCCTAATAGAACTAGTACTTCCCATAAACTCAGAGAGCTGAAATTTGGTACAGAGTTAGGATTTAATGGTCACATAAAGGGAAAACTATAAAAACTAGGATAATCGAAGATCTGGAGTACCTGGTGACCCTGATTAGAAAACACGAGCCCTAATAGAACTAGTACTTCCCATAAACTCAGAGAGCTGAAATTTGGTACAGAGTTAGGGTTTAATAGCCACATAAAGGGAAAACTATAAAAACTAGGATAATCGAAGATCTGGAGTACCTGGTGACCCTGATTAGAAAACACAAGAGCCCTAATAAAACTAGTACTTTCCATAAACTCAGAGAGCTGAAATTTGGTACAGAGTTAGTGTATAATGGCCACATAAAGGAAAAACTATAAAAACTAGGATAATCGAAGATCTGGAGTACCTGGTGACCCTGATTAGAAAACACAAGAGCCCTAATAGAACTAGTACTTCCCATAAACTCAGAGAGCTGAAATTTGGTACAGAGTTAGGGTTTAATGGCCACATAAAGGAAAAACTATAAAAACTAGGATAATCGAAGATCTGGAGTACCTGGTGACCCTGATTAGAAAACACAAGAGCCCAACCAAACTATTATAGATCGACATATACCGCCCTTACAAAAAATATTCAACTTGGTGGGCCGCTTCATTTGATGTCATAAATCGAAGGTCTGAAGTATCTGATGAAGAACCCTCAGCTGGTCTCAGCTGTATAAGAGATTATGGTAATGCCCTCTTCTACTATTGGTACATAAAAATATCGATTGTCATTGCAGAAATCCAGCGTAGTGGGACACATCTTCTAATTTAATCTAGCCTATAGCGTCGTACTGCTGGGCGAATGCCTCCCCTTCTGCTTTTAATACGCATATAATAGTTATTTGTTATGCAAGAATGCAAAATTATTGTTTGCGGCGAGTGCTTGTATTGAAAACCGAGCTAGCGAAGGTTTCTAAAATTGAGCCACGAGCGTAGCGAGTGGTTCAAAAAAAGAAACCTGAGCGTAGCGAGGTATTCAGAAGCACGAGACGCAAATAATATTGCATTCGTGCGAAACACAAAACTTTTCATCTCACAGAAGCGAGGAAATGACTTTGTTAGCCAAGCGGGACAAACTATATAGACAACTACTTACAGACAAAACAGGTGAGTCAAATAAGTTCCTTTTAAAAGCATATTTTACTGTAGTTACGGCTGCCGCACTAAAGTTTTGAGCTTCGTTGGTATTAAAACCATTCGTTTTATTAATAATTTCCTGAAGTTTATTTATCCAGACACAAAAATAATGTAAATAAAAGAATGTTTTTTTTTCCGGGTGCATTCTGAACTTATACCATATAAATAAAAAAATTGTAGGAGATAAAAAATTAAATTAGTAATATCGTTTGAAAAAATGTATTTAACAAACCAAAACATAATTATCTATTTGATAAAACAGAAGCGCAGCATTTTTTTTATTTACTGGTATTTAAAAATAAATATGTGTACAAAATATTGAAAAGACTATAAGAAGAAACCGCGTTTCTGAATGTTCTATTCCGTGACTTTACCTTTTTAAAAGATGCTTATGCACCATTTACATTCACAGTTTTGTATAGAGAATGGGCATGAACAATCGCTTTCGCTGAAATACGCGTTTAAACGAACTATGAATGAGGTTTTATTTTCCATCGGGATCTGGCATCTACTTAAACGGCCAGTGTTTTTTTCTTTTTCAAAACCATAGGGCGCGGGAAAGACTGTCCCGGCGTCGCGTTCAAATTTCGAAGCGCACAAAAGTTCAGATAGTTTAAATCCGGCCTTTACACGATCGTAAGTTACTAGTAACAGCAAACTTTCCGAGCGTGGGAGATGAAAATAAAATTAAAGGAAATCTCTGGATAAGACTAGACTGGCTTTTATACTTATACTTACAATTTAACAAGAAGAAATAGTCGAACGATTAACTTTATTCTACTCGAACATTACACAAATTAAAAAACTGTTTCCAATAAGAAAATCTAATAAAATTAATCAATATGCCCTCGTTTCTACAAAAAGAAGTGAAATCCCACCAAAAACATTCTGTAAAAAACTAGCCAGGTCTCGATGGAGCTGCTTGTTTATCTCTAAAAAGTAATGAAATCTAGACAAAGTCGTGCCAAGTCTAAGGTCCCTTACTGCGATTTCTTTAGTATTACGGTTAATGTTGTGTGACTTGGCCGTTGAAGGGTATACAAGGGTACAAAGCCAGGTGCTCCATGACACCATTGCACCAATCTGACGCCAGAACCGCTTGTGTACCCTTCAACGACCAAGTCACACAACATTAACTGTAATACTAAAGAAATCGCAGTAAGGGACCTTAGACTTGGCACGACTTTGTCTAGATTTCATTACTTTTTAGAGATAAACAAGCAGCTCCATCGAGACCTGGCTAGTTTTTTACAGAATGTTTTTGGTGGGATATCTATTTCAGCGACTGCCTTTCTTAAAGATGACTTTAGGGCCTCCAAATTTTTATGGGGTTTAGAACAGACCTCCTCCTCTAATTCCTGCCAAATTTTATAATCTAAAGGGTTAAGGTCTGGACTGGAGGAAGGCCAATCCTCGTGCTTTATCAAGTTGATTTTGTTACGCTCGAACCAAGCCTGAGTCGATCTCGCTTTGTGTGCTGGTGCAGAATCTTGCTGGAACACGAAATGATGTCCTGAAAATAGGGTATTGGGCAGGTCTTTCACAAGCTGTTCCAAAACCGTCTCTTGATACACTTTGGCGCTAGTTTTAACCCCTTTTTCACAAAAATGAACCTCAGTTGGCCCGTAATACGACACACCTAGCCAAATCATCACTGATGATGGATGATGGCCATGCTGTACCCGTGGAACTCTTTTTGCGGCTTCCTCTGAGCTGCAAGCATACACCCTATCATTCTGTTTGTTGTATTTTTCCTCAATGTCGAAAATTTTCTCGTCCGTAAACAGGATATCACGGTGGCGGTTTTTTGCGTACCGTCGTAACAACTCCCGAGATCTTTTAAGTCTCATCGCTTTTAGACGTGCATTAAGTAAGTGGCCACTTTTTTTTCTGTAAGCTCGTAGACCAAGATCGTCATTCAAAACCTTTTTTACGGTTTTCCTACTAACACCCATCTGCAAAGCCATCAACTTCTGTTTTCGGACAGGATTTCTTCATATGCGCTCCTTGATCGCTTTGATCACTGCTGGTGTTCTTACGGAGCGCGGCCGGCCAGTTCTTTTTTTGTCATCGACGCTACACACTTCATTGTACCTATCAATAGTGCGGTACACAAACCTAAGCGTTATTTTCAACTTTTCGAGCAACTTGAAAATTGTACTTGGCGAGTGCCCACAGCGGTACAACGCTATTACTGCTACTCGGTTCTCTTTCAACGTCCACTCCATCGTGAAAAATGGCAATATATGATTGTTTTTTGTTTTAATATTTTCGTCAAAAATTCGAAATTAGAATGCTATAAAGTTTTCATAAAATCATGTTCGAAGTTTAAAAATAATGTGCCTATGACAGAAATTAGGGACCGACTAGGTACAATTTAGTACAGAAAGATCCCTTCATACACGGAGCCTTTCCATTCAACATCACATGATATGTTATGGGGCTAGTACAAATTTTAACCCCCGACCAAAAAGGGGGGTGTCATAAGTTTTATGTGTGTGTGTCTGTGAAGGTGTCTGAGGGTGTGTATGAGGGTGCCTGTGTGACTGCGTGTCTGTTGTTGCACCGTAGCGTAGTTCTTAAACGGGTGAACCAATTTTGATGCGGTTTTCATTAGTTCCTCGTTCCGGGATATGGGCGTTAGGGTAATAATTCAATAACAATGTAAACACGTGCAGATTTTGAATACATCAATTGGACCGCCATTTTTTTCATCCTGCGACAGAGGCGCCAAAGTTGCATAGTATTTTCGTATTTTTTTTCCAAATGACATAAATTTATTTGTTCAGATACAAAGAGCGGCCCGGTTTGCCGGCACCTTCAGATGACCCCAACGCGGCACCAAGCGAAGGAAGCAGCGGCGGCGCGGCGAAAGGACCCGCCACCGACCGCCTCGCCTCGCTCAAGCAAGCGTTCAAGTCGCAGTATAACCAGGTAAGCTGATGCACCAGTTTATAGCGAGCGGCAGACTATCATGGGTAGGTTAGGTGCGGCTAGAGGGCCCGCCACAGACCGCCTTTTTAATTTCAAAGTTACGTACATTTGTGAATTTGTAGTAGCAATACCACTCGCTAACTGTGAAGGAAAACATCGTGAGGAAACCCGCGGCTCAGTTGGCTCCACACGTATTGACCTGTCCTAGGTCGACTAAGCTGTCAGGACGGTATAGGTGCTGGGCAAGCCTACTCCATCTAAAACAATGTCCCAGGCACTGCAGCGCCGAGTGGTCTCTACACCCATCAAGTGTGAGTGAAGGTGCCACTGGACGCTGTATTAATCATCACATTCATCATCATCATCATTATCATCATCATCATCATCATTATCATCATCATCATCATCATCATCATCATCAGCCTGTTAGCACCCACTGCTGAGTATAGGCCTCTTCATGCTCACGCCACCTCTCCCGATCCTGCGCCAGGCGCAACCACTGTAAAACCACCAAATCATCTCATTACGTAGATGTAAAGGCTTTAGTTTTTTTTCCTTCCTCCAGTTCACGGCGTCAACGGACCACTCGTGGGAGCAGACGCGCGCCACCGCCGCGCAGCCCGGCGTCACGGAGCCGGCGGGCGCTGACGTCACCGGCGACAGGCGCGAGCGGCGCGGCGGCAAGCGCAGCCGGTGGGAGTAGCGACCAGGTCCTTGGTGGAGCACACAGCCCGGCGTCACGGAGCCGGCGGGCGCTGACGTCACCGGCGACAGGCGCGAGCGGCGCGGCGGCAAGCGCAGCCGGTGGAAGTAGCAACCAGGTCCTTGGTGGAGCACACAGCGTCACGGAGCCGGCGGGCGCTGACGTCACCGGCGACAAGCGCGAGCGGCGCGGCGGCAAGCGCAGCCGGTGGAAGTAGCGACCAGGTCCTTGGTGGAGCACACAGCGTCACGGAGCCGGCGGGCGCTGACGTCACCGGCGACAAGCGCGAGCGGCGCGGCGGCAAGCGCAGCCGGTGGGAGTAGCGACCAGGTCCTTGGTGGAGCACACAGCGTCACGGAGCCGGCGGGCGCTGACGTCACCGGCGACAAGCGCGAGCGGCGCGGCGGCAAGCGCAGCCGGTGGGAGTAGCGACCAGGTCCTTGGTGGAGCACACAGCGTCACGGAGCCCGCGGGCGCTGACGTCACCGGCGACAAGCGCGAGCGGCGCGGCGGCAAGCGCAGCCGGTGGGAGTAGCGACCAGGTCCTTGGTGGAGCACACAGCGTCACGGATCCCGCGGGCGCTGACGTCACCGGCGACAGGCGCGAGCGGCGCGGCGGCAAGCGCAGACAGTGGGAGTAGCGACCAGGTCCTTGGTGGAGCACACAGCCCGGCGTCACGGAGCCGGCGGGCGCTGACGTCACCGGCGACAAGCGCGAGCGGCGCGGCGGCAAGCGCAGCCGGTGGGAGTAGCGACCAGGTCCTTGGTGGAGCACACAGCGTCACGGATCCCGCGGGCGCTGACGTCACCGGCGACAGGCGCGAGCGGCGCGGCGGCAAGCGCAGACAGTGGGAGTAGCGACCAGGTCCTTGGTGGAGCACACAGCCCGGCGTCACGGAACCAGCGGGCGCTGACGTCACCGGCGACAAGCGCGAGCGGCGCGGCGGCAAGCGCAGCCGGTGGGAGTAGCGACCGGGTCCTTGGTGGAGCACACAGCGTCACGGAGCCCGCGGGCGCTGACGTCACCGGCGACAAGTGCGATCTATTTTCCCAAATTTTTCGTAGTTCAGCTGCCATTTCTACATTTTATTAGCATTTTTTTTTCTGACAAGTACAGTACATTATGATGTTCCTAAGGTAGTTAAACTCCAATATACAGTGTAATAATTTAAGTAAATAACAGCTGAAAGTAACCCTTTTTCAGCGCGAAAAACGCATCGCTCTAATTTCTTTCAGGCTATTTTTTTATATCATAAAAACTATTTGCAAACCTCCGTATTGGTCATCTACTGATGTAAACCAAGTTTCAGCAAAATCCAGCCTGTAGTTTAGAAATTAAACCAAAACCACGTTTGTATGGGAAAATGGTGCTCTAGCGCCCTCTTAAGGTCGCGCTTCGTTGTATAAAGGCTAAAAAAAAATTGTGATTTTTGTCAATCTTTAGGCTGCAACGACTTGATTGCCTTCATAACGTGCTATGCATCAAGAACCGCCGATTGCTCTCTGACGCTCCTTTCTCTACCTCTAGAGAACTAAACACAGATTAGGAATGTCGCATAGATCCTAAAGATAGCGGTCTTCTTTATGCGGTAGTGAAATTCCAACGAATCTCACTATGATAGTTTTGAAGAAAATTCCGACCAACGTTTCAGCATACATAGTGTAGATATAGTAGGTGTAAGGTCCGACTAATTGTTGGAACCTTTACGGGCCACTTTGGCACCAACAAACACCTACTCAATATGGGGCTGTCTAATGACTCCCACTGCAGGGCCTGTAAAGAGGCGCCAGAGTCCATGGAACACGTTCTGTGTGACTGCGATGCTCTAGCAAGTAAACGCATGAGTCTTCTCGGGCTAGCATATCCTAGACCGGAAGAATATAAGTTCCTCAACCTCGGTGACGTTCTAAAGCTTATGACCTCGGTCTTTGCACGTCCTGAGCAGGAATAAGGACGGGGGTGACACAAAAGATCCCACTGGGTCGAAGTGTCCCGGGCTCTCAGCCTGGCCCCATACTGATAAGATAAGATAAGATCATACATAGTGAGATTTGTAGCGGTTTTACCCTAGCATTAGAAATGAATTGAGTAAAAAATTTGTATTAAGAGTAATGAAATAACAAACTAAACTATTCGCAGATAAGTAATATTGTAAACTAAGGACATGGTCTTTAATGGTAGTGCATAATCTCCAATGAATTTGTGTGAAAATTTGATGGAAACGAAGAATATCTGGTTCGAGGGATGGAGAACTTTCCATTTTACGTTTCGCCCGACGAAACCTTTTGTTTTTATATTTCTTCGTTTCTTGACTTTATTTTCTCCATCGACAGCATCCATTGGAACTTTTTTTTTCCTAAATAATGGTTTTGTTTTGTTCTCATCACGTTTTCAATATAATAGCAATCCTGAATTTTGTAAATAAATATTTAAATACTTACCTATGCCAAATAAGTTTGTTGGATGTCTATTCTATAAGTGATATGATATGATAAATTAGGTATTTGTGAACGGCTAAGGATAGTGTACCCTTTGTGTATAGTAAATAAATATTATATTAATTTAACAGCGCATCTTCATTGCATAAAACATAGTCTTATCCCCGAAAAGGTTAGTAGGGACACAAAATCGTGCATCCCTTCACATAATTTGAACATTTTAATTGTTTCCACAACTATTAAGGCCCATAACACGATAAAATGAAGTTGTAAACATGAATAAAAGCACCAGAGATTAAGCGAGATAAAATTGCAACTATGCAAACCTTACCCCTTGCCTTTTCCACTCCATTTTATTCCCTAATAGTCTCTAAACAAGATCCATTTTGGTTTAAAGTGGAGTTGTACTTACCATCTTTGATAATCCATTCGATTATCATCTCTAACCTAAACTAAATTGGGTCCATTTCCGATAAAAAGCGTGTTGCGTGACCCATGGATAAGCCAAGGGTGCTAAGCGCAAGTTTTAATTTATTCCGCGCTAACGGCTGTGGTGCACGAACTGTGTTCGAAATTCGCTTTGATTCAAGATTAGGAAAAGATAAACGTATCATCAGCTGTTGGAAATTTTTTGCTGCGCTGAAATCTAAAACTAAAACTATGCGCCCTTGGTAAGCAAATTCAAAATTAGAATAGAACGTAATATTATGTGATTTCTTGAGCTTGACATTGACAATAGCCAAGATGTCAAGTCGGTGATTTGGTTTTCTGAGATCGAGCTTGAGCTGACGACTATCAATGCCACCCTTAGGCCCGGTTTCTGAGTTGAGAATTTTACTAAGCACATACTTACGTTTCGCTCTGTCACGCTTTTTTGTGAGAAATCTGCAGAGACGTAAGGTAAGTAAATGGGTAAGTATCGTCCTGTCTCTGCAGATTTCTCACAAAAGAGCGTGACAGAGCGAAACGTAAGTATGTGCTTAGTAAAATTCTCAACTCAGAAACCGGGCCTTAGTGAGATAGTAGCCGTCCTAATTGATTTTTAATATCGCTTCCCTTGCTGTAAGTAGGCCAGCTAATTTATTTTGGAAGGCAACTAAATTTCACAAAGATAATTTTGTTTAAGTTTTGTATTGGGTTAGTTGGATAAGTAGGATTCATAGGATATGTGTTAAAACACGCGAGTCCGGTGATCTATGATCGAATCGGTAAAGTACCTACAGTCGACAGCAAGTCGACCCTTACACGCGTGCACTTTATTCAGTTAGGTTACGAGCGACGAAACTGTTAAGGGTTTACCTGCTGTTGTCTGTAGGTACCTACATAACATGCATACTCAGTGTAACAGAAGATAATGGGATAATGGATCTATTATCAACTTGAACTACCGGCTCACGCGTACAAAAGTTTTACTAAACAGTTCTTATTATGTTTGCCATAAATGCGAGAATGAAGTAAACATAGAATTAATGGAAGTAAATCATTCAGCCAACTCTACATTAGGTGGCTGTTTGAGCAGCCAGCATTTGTAAACGCTGGCCGTTTCGCGCGCTTGGCGGTCGCCGCGCTCGGGAAAAAGAAAATATTGTAAAAAAAAACAAACTAAAACGATCGTGTTGATGAAGTGATTTTAATCTTTGGATTTGGATGCAGCGACTGCAGTTAATTCGGTAAGTGCAAACATTATTATCTTAATTTTAGTAAGTAATAAAGTTTTGTCTCCTTTTTTAAGTTATTTAAAACTTGATAGAAATTCTCAATGGAACATATGTAACGTTGTTTAAGTATTCATACATAATTAATTAATAATCTCGTTTTATAGGTATTATAGGCAGTATATGTATAACTGATAGGTAGGCACACACGACAGCACATCAGACTGCACAGTTTTTTTTTTGTATTTCGTAAACGGTTAAACTTGTATTATGTCGGTGTAGCCGAATAGACTGTACACTTTTGTTGTAAAGTCGCCCCTAATGTAACCGAGTAGAGTGCTAGCGTGTAAGCGTCGACGTGCTGTCGTGTGTACCTAAAGTAGTTAGTGCTCTACTCTAGTTCTATGTGCTTCGATGACATTTTTGTTTTTATCTAAGGATCTAAGCAATTACTTGGAGGTTTGTGTGACAGGTAAAATGCCAATGCCGCTGGCCAATGCCCAACAGTGGTCGCCATTGATGGATAGATAGATTAGGTACTTGAAAACGCGGTAAAGAGCAAACATAACATTTTGATTTGATGTCTCTAACCCATACTTTAACTACACGTAGATGACACGATGATAGCTATAATAAGTAAGTACATAACAATTTACATATTTTTTCCACACTCCGATGATAATAGGTACCTACCTATTTTTTTCTCCATAAAATGTACCTCGTCACAGACGAGCGCACAATACCCTTCCGCCTCTTACTGACAATGACGACCAAATGTAATTGACATGTCATCATTGAATGGCTCTCCTATGCAAAAAACTGAAGCCTTGATGATTCTGGCTATCTATCATAGCAATCAAGCCTTTAAGCCGGGTGTACACGGGTAGAGTAGCAGAGTAAAGTATTAAATATCTTAATTACACGGTGTTTCAAACCAGAGTTTTAAGTTTTTCCACATAAAAAATAAAATTGTCCTAGATACTCATAGACTAAAATGCTTAAATTAGCCCTACCTTTAACTCTATCAGCATCTACCTATCTATCCTAATCTATTGCTATTAGGCTAAACTTATCGTAGCCTCACCTTGTTTCAAACTTAGTCAACAGATAACCCAAGATTAACGTAGCTTCCGAAGTTTAGCAGTGGTTTCGATATTTAGTTCTCATACCTCACAACCACCCATTTCACCCATCGTCAGCAATTTTTTAATTATTATTTTATTCATTTCAATCTTTCGTCTACTCCTGGAAATAGTCTTCTTCCATTTTCTTTCGTCAACTGCGAAACTCAATCCTCTTTAGGGGGCCTCCATAAATTACTTGAGGTGTTTTTTTAAATTTTCTGCAAGTGAGATGTCGTGAGATTTTATTAAACCCCCTCCCCCATCCCCCAATCTCACGTGAGACTTTTCAAATGTGGGTTTCTTACGTAAACACGTTGGATTGTTATTGCAAAAAGAAAAAAAATTGATTCGTGCTTTTATTTACGACTAGTTAAGACTAGTAATCAATGAGAGTTAATTTATAAGTGTAATAAAAATGGACCAAAATAGCATTATTTTTTTTTTGTTTTAATCAGAAAAAAAAATGCGTGATATTTGCCGAGACCCTCCCTCTCTCCAACGTAAGATTAGATGAGATTAGACTCGACCCCCTCCCCTCCTTAAACATCTCACGTAATTTATGGACGCCCCCTTACACAAGGTATTAATTACTACAGTGATCCTGTCTGTCATAGGTAGATAGGTACCTACTTGAGATTTTGAGTGAGCTCACTAATTAAATTTTTTTCTAACGAGGTACCTATAGTACACACGACATCACGTCGACCTTTACACACTAGCACTGTACTCGGTTGCGTTACGGGTGACTTTACAACAAAAGTGTACAGTCTGACGTGCTGTCGTACGTGTGTACTATGTAGAGTCTAAGTAGTTTATAGGGGCAATCTTACTATGTAGAGTTTATACACTCTACATAGTAATTACCTATAGAAAAATCCCTTCCAGTTTGGTTAATGAATGCAAAGAAAGTACCTACTTGTACACAAATACTTGGCGTTGAATTTGAAAAAAGCTCTACTTCCATTTTCGCTATTTGTTTACGGCAACCTCGATCGAAGCCGTTAACAACCACTTGGTTCGGTAATTTGCCTTCGCTAAATACCTTTATTCACGGTTATTGTGGAAAGCGAGTTGTTTTCTATTTGCATCGGTAATGACAACAGGCTAATAGGCTTGATTGAATTTTCATGAAAAACACCTTATTTTAATTACCTACCCATCTTAAGTTATACATAAATGCACATTTTAAACGTAGCAAAACTTCTTGCTTTACCTAGGTAACTAGGTTACCTAGTTCGCTTTAGGACCTAGAGTTGGTGGGTTTGATTCCCTCGGTGCTAGATTATTGGTACTTGGTGCGGGCTCTGGAAATGTACAGTCAGCGTCACCGTAGGATACCTACCCGGTTTTGTTCGATTACCATTAACGCTGGTATCCTAGCGCGCGCGCGCTGACCCTGTAAGACCGACCGTACAAGACCGTACACTCTACTCAGTTAGGTACGTTATGGGCGACTTTACAACAAAAGTGTACAGTCTGACGTGTGGGACTCAGATTGTGCCGTGTGAGTCTTTCTCTTTGGTAAACAAAGTTAAGTAACACAATTAAATCTAATAACCTGTGTGCGTATAATCAATTGCATAACGAATCCACGGTCAGGTGCGCGAGCGCACAGGTTGAGTCAAAATCAACATGGCGCCCGTAGGTACTGTCCATCTTCCGGCGGAAGCGCGGCCATTATACGGATGCACTCATGCGCACAGGCGACCGTGGGCGATGCTATTCATCGAAATACCAGTAATAATAAAATAACACACCCTAATTATTTTGATATGCTGTATTATGGAGGTGACATTGGTAACATATGGAAAATAACATATGTGTAGGTAGGTATCTATAGGTACTGTCAGCGACACGCTAGGATATCCCATGGTAGTTCTTTTTGATAGCGATAAAAGTGCGTCAATCGAAGAAACGAGGTTGCTTCATCTGACCAAAATTTTGGATAACCTAATGATGCCATGTCCTTGGTCCTCCTTATCCGAAAGTAAATTCACATGCCTGAAAGCATCTGTCCTTGGTTTTCTTACAGTAATTTCGTTCATTTGAGCAAAGAGCATATAATACACATTTGAGTGATCACGACCACCATTTAGCAAATATTGCAAGTACACACGACAGCACGTCAGACTGTACACTTTTGTTGTAAAGTCACCCGTAACGCAACCGAGTAGAGTCCTAGCGTGTAAGGGTCGACGTGCTGTCGTGTGTACATACCTACCAACGCTGTAGCGAACTGAAAAAATACAGCAGTGTTTGAAACTCTGGTGTCATAATCATGTAGAGTGTTTATAGGTAACTTTACTTTTGTATTTGTATCTGTCTGTAGTCAGGTCTACCCAAATGCATTAACTTTTTTACCTACTTACCGGTTAGATCCTAAATTCCAACCTGACTTGAAGCCTTCCTGGTCTCCACAGCCATGGGGTCGTCGGCGTCGGTCCTAGAGACCCCCGGCGGGGATCTGCGATTGCCCGAAACAGGGTTACGCTTCACCGCCACCCAGCTGCACTCCCTGAATGGCTACGTGGACAACCTACATCAGCAGGACCAGATGGGTAAGGTATACTTACAGTCAAGGGGTCCTAGAGACCCTGTGTGGACCTACGAATGCCAGTAACAGGGTTACGCTCCACGCGAATGGCTACGTGGAAAACGTATCAGCAGGATCAGATCTTCTTCTTCTTTGATCCCTTTACTCCTCCGTGGAGTTTATTGCTAGGGAGGTTAGCTCTGGCCAAGTTGATCCCTTGTCTTCAACGTCTGGGACGGTCTTCCGGGTCGTCGTGAGCCTCCAGCGGGTTTCCAGTCGAGAGCCACCATCGGGATGTGGTGATTTCAACTGCATTTGACATGAAATAGAGTTTTTATGACGGATTTTCATATTTTAGAGAGGGTCAGTTTTTTGGCCATTTGCGAATAGAAAAGTATCATCCTGCTAATTGGCAATGTACATGGCATGGGAATAAGATGCACAGAAAATTTCTCCAGCATCTTTATTACTTTAATTTAGGTTTTTAAATCGATTCGTCAGCAGAAAACTGACTTGCGTGAGTTTCAAAGAAACTCTACAAAGATTAAGGCGCCGTGCATAGCAAAGAAAAATGCACAAAATCGATTCCTGTATCAGATACCTACAATTGACGGAAAACAATTGATAAGATCTCAAAAGGAAACGCGGCAGTAATTATTTCTTTAAGAAGTAGCGGTAACTACCCAGTCTTTTATTGGAGGTTGCACGCACCCACAAAGGTCATGTCTGACACTACACGCTATGGGAACAGAACATTTTTGCTGCTGTACCTTATTTAATCAACCATTGGAAGGACTCTCCAGGCAAACAACAGGAGCTCTCCAATGATTGTGTTAGCAAAGGGACAGTAACATAGTAAAATAAAAGCATTAGAGAGCGGACAGGCTATGCCATGACTTATGAATAAGGATGAAGTCTGGCTCTATGTACGAGTATGTAAGTTTGAACGGATTTTTTGGGCCCTATTTTATCGTCCCTATTTTTTCACGGTTTATTTTAATAAGTGACTAAAAATTTAATAATATGCCACCACTGTTTTAGTCACTGGGCCATAGTAAAATGTCTTGGACCTAGAAAAGTAAGTAAGTACTTAAACTTACGTGGACATTTTCTGTGAATTCTGTGAGTGAAGGTACCATGTAACTTTATGAATTCTGATAAACTTGATCAGGGGTTTTGAGGCAAAGATTCAGCTGCTGGCTTAACTTTAAAATGTCTACCTAAAGGTCAATTTCCACCGGCAGGTCGAATGTCTGAAGAGACGGAGCACACGGTGGAGAGTCTGGTGCAGAGGATAGTGGACGGCGCCGGTCAGAGAGACCCGAGGTTTCGCTGTTGCCATCTCATTGCTTTGCACAGGGGGAAAAAGGTCAGTCAATGGAATGATGTTTGAAGAGACGGAGCAAAGAGAGAAAAAGAGAGAAAGAGAGAGAGAGAGAGTCTGGTGCAGAAGATAGTGCACAGCGCCGGACAGAGACACTCGAGGTTCCCTTGTTGCCATCTCATCGTTCTGCACAGGTGGAAAAAGGTTATTGAATGGAATTAATTCGATAATAGGTTTGGAGTTTTTGCCATACTTGCCCTAAGTTTACTAAATTATCCGTCCATTGCCAAAGTAACTGAAAGTTTACTTATTCACAAAGTTCTCACCCCCAGATGCGCTCCCGCTCGCTCGAATACCTGGTGACCCTGGACTCGTTCCCTTCACTCAACGCGACGAGCCTTGAGTGCAGCCTTCAAGAAGGTCCCGTGGGCTACGGCAAGATACGGCTCTCGGGCAGGCTGGCAGACAAGTGGGAGGATCTACTCACGCCCACTGGCTACCTGTGCAGGTAAGCTGCGGAGCCTGCAATACTCCCTGCTAGAGGGCCCGGTGGGTTGGGGCAAGATACGGTTCTCTGAAGTTGCAGACAACATCACAGCTGGCAGGATCTCTTGGAGGCAAACAAATAGCGCGGTTACTCGTTTTTGAGTGCTTTTTGGGTGTTTTATGCAGCCACAAAATGTTTCTGTGTCTAAAACAAGGCTGCTCAACCTTTTTAACAGTCGGGCCAAACTGTGGATTCAGACGTGCACGATGGGCCACTGACAATACATAATTTAGTTACTCTCAGGACATGCGAAATGGTGCGAATTTCAAAACTTACTTGCGCGGGCCATTCTAATTTCCAATTTCAAATTTGAAATTTCCATAAATTTCAAATTTTAATAAATTTCAAATTCAAATTTCAAATTTCATTTCAAATTTCAAAACTCTCAGAACATCCGAAATGGTGCGAATTTCAAAACTTACTTGCGTGGGCCATTCTAATTTCAAATTTGAAATTTCCATAAATTTGAAATTTTTATAAATTTCAATTTCAAATTTCATTATTCTTTCGCGGGCCACAGTGTGGTCCGCGGTCCTGGGGTTGAGCACCCTTGGTCTGTAAGGTCCATTCCTCCCCAGGGACAAGATCCTGGCCCGCTGGGTGGAGCTGATCGCGCGCTGCGCACACGCGCGCGGCGGTGGAGGGCCAAGAGTTTTGTGCGCCCGCGCAGCGCAGCACGCGGCGCCTTACCAGTACTGCTACTTGGAGCGAGGTGAGTCATGATCCTGACTTTAATTACCGCTTGCTTGTACACCACATGACCACACTTCTTGAACTAAAGCACTGATAACTTAAGGCGCCGTGCATAGTGAATAGCCCGCGCGCCAAGAAAAATGCACAAAATCGAGTCCTGTATCAAATATACTAAACAAATCGAAATTTTTCACATATCAAACCCTAGAATTAGGTGAGACGTTGAGACCTATCTAACACAGCCAGTTTTGTGTTGAGATTCATAAACGTATTGGAAGATATTTTGGATGAAAAAAATAGGCAGTGCACTTTTTTCAGACAAAATATCTTGCAATCTTTTATGGATATCAACATGAAACTGGCTGTGTTAGATAGGTCTCACCTAATTCTAGGGTTTGATATGTGAACATTTTCGATTTTTTTTGTGTATTTGATACAGGAATCGATTTTGTGCATTTTTCTTTGCGCGCGGGCTAAGTAATTTACTATGCCCGCGCTGGGCATAGTGAATTTCACATATTATAAGAAACTCAGACATTTTATGCTGAGGATATAGGTTGCTAAAAAACGTAGTAAAGAAGTTCTGTGTGGGTCATGTGGTGGAGTTATGATCCCAGTATCAAAAGTCTTACGTTCATGTTGGTGCAATGGCGAAATAATTTAGATCGTGCTACTTTTCGTCTTCCGGCATGTAGGTTACCTATCTATGTAAAGTGGGAATTAATTTCCCTACCAAGAACGCCGGAGTTTTCCGCGGAATGCGTTTAACTTTGCCTCCACTCGTGTGAGCGAACAAGCCGCTGCAACTTGGAAATAACTCGCTTATTGACTTTTAATATAGCATTTGATTCCGCCCTGGCTTTTACAATGTGCTAGTTGATAGTTGGTATTAAGTTCGCGGGCTTGTGGTTTCTATTTCTGTTGCGAACTTATAATTGGCTTCGACTTTTGAAGCAGCAGCTAATACAAACGTAACTTTTTAAAATTAGTTCTTATTTGCTTGGTGCCGTGCTAATTGAATACCTAAGTACTTAAGGCACCGTGCATAGTGAATAGCCCGCGCGCAAAGAATAATGCACAAAATCGATTCCTGTATCAAATACACTAAACAAATCGAAAATATTCACCTAGCAAACACTAGAATTAGGTGAGAGCAAACAGCCAGTTGACATTCATAAACGTTTGATGATATTTTCACTGAAAAAAAAATAGGCGGCGCACTTTTTTTCATCGAAAATATCTTGCAATCTGTTATGGATATCAACATGAAACTGGTGGTGTTAGCTATCTAACACCGCCAGTTTCATCAAATTCTAGTGTTTGATATGTGAACATTTTCGATTTGTTCAGGGTACTCGTATTTGATACAGGAATCGATTTTGTGCATTTTTCTTGAGCGCGGGCTAATTTCTAACTATGCACCGCGCCTTAAAACTAACGAGCTATTACCTAGTTAGAGCCTAAGTTGGTGTTTAAGCTCGCAATGCAAATTATAAATAACCCAAATAAGTCATCATAATTATTGGGTCATTCACCATCATGCCCTGTTTCTCGGTGGCAATACTGTCAATCCTAGCTTCATGTATAGCTTACAAACCCCGTTTCCTCCAGCGTCGCAGCCGCCCATGCAGTCGGAGCAGCGTCTGGCCATCGTGGAGGGTGCGGCGTGGGTGATGGTGCGCGTCGGCGCCGCCCAGGCCGAGGCCAAACTCATGCTGGGGCTGAAGGCCGAGGGCGGGTTGGCCTCGGCCCGCAGCGGCCGGCTGCCGCTCACGCACCCGATGGCTCTCCTGCACTACACCGCGGCGCAGGCGGTAAGAGACAGGCTCAAGCCGCGCTGAAGGCCGAGGGCGGTAAAAGACAGGCTCATGCGTGGCTGAAGGCCGAGGGTGGTAAGAGACAGGCTCAAGCCGCGCTGAAGGCCGAGGGCGGTAAAAGACAGGCTCATGCGTGGCTGAAGGCCGAGGGTGGTAAGAGACAGGCTCATGCTGGGGCTGAAGGCCGAGGGCGGTAAAAGACAGGCTCATGCGTGGCTGAAGGCCGAGGGCGGTAAAAGACAGGCTCATGCGAGGAAAAAGGCCGAGGGCGGTAAAAGATAGGCTCATCCGAGGCTGAAGGCTGAGGGCGGTAAGAGACAGGCTCATTCTGGGGCTGAAGGCTGAGGGCGGTAAGAGACAGGCTCAAGCTGGGCCTAAAGGTCGAAGGCAGTAAGAGACAGGCTCAAGATAGAGCTGAAGGCCGAGGGCGGTAAGAGACAGGCTCGAGCTGGGGCTGAAGGCTGAGGGTGGTAAGAGACTGGGCCTGAAAGCCGAGGGTGGTAAGAGACAGGCTCAAGCTTGGCCTAAAGGCCGAGGGCAGTTAGAGACAGGCTCAAGCTGGGCCTAAAGGCCGAGGGTGGTAAGAACAGGCTCATGCTGGGGCTTAAGGCCGAGGGCGGTAAGAGACAGACTCATGCTGGGGCTGAAGGCCAAGAGCGGTAAGAAACAGTCTCGAGATGGGGCTGAAGGCCGAGGGTGGTAAGAGACGGGCCTGAAGGCCGAGGTTGGTAAGAGACCGGCTCATGCTGGGACTGAAGGCCGAGGGCGGGTTGGCCTCGGCCTTCAGCTCGGCTCACACACACACCGCGGCGCAGGAGGTAAGAAATAAGAAAATATATTATTTTTTCAATTGTATATTTCGATAAGAGCTATTTTTCAGCAAATGAACCGGGTTTGAGGACTAGCAACTGTGCGTTTTTTTTACAGCATGAGCGCACTGCTCCTGTATTCTCTAAAATTAATATCCACCATAAAAATAACGGTTTTTAAATGTCAAAATAAAGATTGTTCATTACAATAAGGACTATTTTCGAGTGTTTTGACGCTCAAAGGTTGTGTGGTTTTTTTTTACATAATAGACCCGCTGTTGTGTTTGATCTGCAATAGCTTAGCCATAGACTTATAGCAATGCAAATGCAGTTTTCATTTCGCTGCAGCGTATGTTCCTTTACCACATGCATGCCCTGCAGACTGCAATTAATCAAGTTTTAGCACCGCCCGTGCGTTATTTGGCAGTCAAATTGCTTTTCGGAACTTGTGCAAACATTGCCTTCCATGACTGAACCCATTAGTTTTAACTTCACCTTTGGTAATAGGCGTCAGTTCGGAGTAGATACTTTTCTTCCGGGAAAATCCGAGCTTTGCATCAAGGGCCAACGTCGGACCTATTTATGTAGTTTCCAGGGCTCTTAGCCTGTAACGCAATGGTGCTAAAATGGGCTCCAGGTTGACGGTTTCAATTACGATTTATTAAAGCTGTCGGTCCAGTGTCGGTCCTTTTAATGTTTTTGTAGTACAGCAAAGAATATTATGAGTCTAATTCTAGAGGATTAGTTCGCTGGTTGTAGGAGAGCAACGAAAAATACCGGTTTTGTCCTTCTACCTGGGATGCCATTGATACGCCTAGGCTAAATTTTTTATTTCTTTGTGTCAATTTTCTGATCCCCGAACGGTGAAACTGCTAATTAGGTACTCATTAGAATATGATGGTAAAATTCGTATGATATCCACCTTTCATCACCATCATCATCAGCCTGTGAACACCCACTGCTGAGTGAAGGTCTCTTCATGCTCACGCCACCTCTCACGATCCCGTGCCAGACGCAACCACAGTTTTCCGGCTACTTGGGCTATGTCGTCGGACCATCTGGTGATTTTGTTTGTGGTCGACAAACTAGTCGCACTGCCTAAAAACTAGTTTTATGACAACACAATAATCGGCTGAATTATTGTTGCTCTGTTGTTTACAATAATGAAAAGAATACTATGTCACTGCCGTGAACGAAAAATCGCTCATTTTGGCAATTTTTAAATTTAAAAGTTGTAAAAAAATGGGCTTTCCCGCCACGCTGCTATCGTTGGACCTGAATGTAGACCATCTTTCCCAGGGCTTCCACGCGGTAGCCGTGGGCCCCCCCTCCTCCGTGGTTTGCCTGGAGCGCGGCGCGACATGGCAACTGTGGAGCCCGGGCTTAGAGGCGGAGCTGGACGCGCACCACGCGGCGCACGGCGCCGTCGGCCGGGTCGCCGGCGGCCTCAACGCGCTGCTGCGGCTTATGAGAGACGGCGTGGTCCAGGTTGGTTTGGATTTCCCAGGGCTTCTCAGGGTTTCCCAGGGCTTCTCAGGGTTTCCCAGGGCTTCCACGCGGTAGCCGTGGGCCCCCCATCCTCCGTGGTTTGCCTGGAGCGCGGCGCGACATGGCAACTGTGGAGCCCCGGCTTAGAGGCGGAGCTGGACGCGCACTACGTCCAGGTTGGTCTGGGTTTTAAGGGAGGATAAAGGCTAAAAAGGCAAGCCAGACGCTATCAGCAATTTAGGAGATTTACCTTTTGTACTGGTAGTTTTACCCGAACTGTGAACTCACGACCCCATATCTCAGCAACCCCTCGATCGATTTGGCTCGTATTCGAACTTAAAAAATCTTCTACTTTCATTTACACGACTACCAAATTTCATGATGATCCAGGAACGAACATTCAAACGCCGGATTGTTCCAGTAGACTCGGAGAACCGGGCTGTCTGTAATTCCTAAGTTGAAGAAATGTTTGTTAGAATGCCCGGTGAGGGCGCCCGTTACCAAACCTAGGCGTATGTTTTCTGCGCAGGGTTCGCTCCGCGTGCTGAGTCGCTACGCCGCGGCGTGCGCGCTGCGCCGGCGCATGGACAAGTGCGGGCTGTACCAGCAGGCCGCGGCTCGAGCATGCATCTCTACACACGCCTCTCACCATTTCTTGCTCGTTATTGACGAGTAAGTTTACATTAATAAAATCACGCTTGTAACCTGGAAGTGCTGATAGACCGGTAGTTTGCTACGATCCTGAGATAACTCTTTTTCTATTGCTTCATCCATATTTGAATGTATACACGCATGTACTTTAAATTTGGCCCTTCGCCACTACATCCCCAATTTGGTCAACGTATGTTCGACTAGGAATAGGGAGATCCTAGCCGGCTCTTTCACTTATTTTGGGTATTTTGTGTGGGTATATTTTTTTCGTCCCCCTACTGCCGCATCCACATTATCCCACATTCACCCCTGGTCTCACGAGTAAGCATCCTTTTGTTTGCGTTGATACAGTACTCGAGTTGAGAATGAAGACCAAGTTCTTTCAAGAGTTTGTCTTTGATTTGACGTAGGTTCACTTCCACTTTTTGTGGCGAAAGAGTGACTTACAAAAACTTCCACAAATACAACGTCATCTGCCCCTCCAGGTTAATATCCAGTTGTCTCCGGCATGCGCCAGCTGGCTACATCTTCGACTTAGACCGAGGCAGTGTCACGAGGCGCGGCATCAGGGCATCAGACGCGGACTGGACTACTGACGTCGCCTGTATGAAGAATTTCTTGGTGCATCTTCACGCCGAGAGTGCTAGAGGTGGGTTTGAGAATATCATGCCCAGAATTCTGAACACCTTGTTGGAAATGCTCATCTTGGGCAGTACGTTTTTTCGGAGGCCTTTATTATTGAATTTCTGCAATATAGTAATGCACAGAATTCTGAACACTTTGTTGGAAATCCTCAACTTGTGCAGTACGTAATCGTTCGTTAATCGTTCGTTTTAGACTTTGAAACTTGAATAAGAGCGATTATTCAACTTCTGCAATCGTTTGTTTTGGCCTTTGAAACTTGAATAAGAGAGACGCAGCCCCGGCTACACGATACTGCGACACACGTTTCAATCTGGTTGTCAACTAGAACCACATTTATTTCACGACCTTCGAAAGGCCAGATACCCCTACTCAAAAGTGCGATAATCGCGAGTTTATCGCGGCTTCGATTATTGTAAGCTCTGTGCTCCTTCCCAGCTGAAGAGATCCCACCGACAGTGTCGGAATCCCTGGAGGTGGTGCTGTTCCGCCGATGGGAGAACCTGATGAGGGAGACGAAGGCGGCGGGCGGCAGTACACCGACCTACAGCCGCCGACAGCTTAAGTACATCTGGAGGCTGGCCAGCGAGCTCCTGCTGCTCAAGTCCAGGGTCATTCTGGTGAGTGAACTTTGAACCTGACGAGGCGAAGGTGGTGGGTGGCAGTACACCAACCTAGAGCCGAGTACATCTGGAGGCTGGCCAGCGAGCTCCTGCTGCTCAAGTCCAGGGTCATTCTGGTGAGTGAACTTTGAACCTGACGAGGCGAAGGTGGTGGGTGGAAGTACACCGACCTACAGCCGCCGTCAGCTTATGTTCATCTGGAGGCTGGCCAGCGAGCTACTACTGCTTAAGTCCAGGGACATTCTGGTGAGTGAGCTTTGGAAATGGGCTGTGTTAAAATTTAATCATACTGATCCTGCCTACCACTATGTTTATTTGACTGAAAAGTTAATTGCAAAAGATTACAACAACATCACTCAATCCACATCCGTGATCTGAGCGTCTAATCTAAAAAAATCCGCTCACGCGTCAACGGATAAAACAGGTTTATTTGCGGGAAAACTAGTTTTTACGCTAAGTATAGATTTAGATGTATTTAGATGTCATTGTTTCTTTCAATGTTCATGTTTCCTTCAGGACAACCACAGCAACTTCCGAGCGAATCTAATCCAAGCGACCTCCATAAACCAAGAGCCAGTAGAAGACCTCATCCACATCCTAGCCATCATGCTGGACCAGGCCAGAGACTTATACTTGCAGAGCAACTTCTCCCAGCCGAAGTCTGGCGAATTCGACAGAAGCAGTTTCACCTACAGATCTAAAAAGTGGAACAAGTTGAAAGAGTACTATGACGCGTCATCAGCATGCCTCATAGACGCTGTGAGGAGGGATCCTGAACTCAGAAGAGAAGATTTGTCTTCAGACCATACTGTTATGAAGAACATCCTGAACTGGCTTTACAAAGGCGCAAAAGAGGACAAGAAATATCTAGGGCCAGTCCTGAAACCTTACCTAGACCAGCTATACCTCAGTTCTTTGGAAAACTCTTGGTTTCTCGAGGACTTTGACTCAAAGAAGTGTGTCAAGGAGTTTGAAGGTCTGAGGGAGTACTGTACCGGGGTGCATGACGGGAACGTTGACCCCTGTATGGGACTGCTAGATGCGGCGAAGAAGCTGGCTTGGGCGAAGGCGATGGTGGACTTTGTGGACCGGACAAGGCACTTTGGTGAGTTGTTTCATATTACTCCTATCAGAAGACCATTCAAAACTGAGACACAAAACCCCTTCTTAAATGCAACAATTGGAGTCCTTCGCAGCCGTATTAATAATGACTAACTCTCTTAATTGGTCTAAAGTTATCAGAAGATATTATCATTAAAATTATCGGCATTTAAACTAGTAGTTCGCCTCGAACTGTGAACTTGCGACCAGAGACAGATGTGTAACTTTTTGCTAACACCATTCGTGCAGGCGCGCGCGCTTTGCATATAAACTGTACAGTGTACAACCCTATATCTTTGCAACCCCCGGGCCGATTTGGCTCATGTTCGAACTTAAAAATTCTTTTTTTTTTTTTTATCCGCCTACCAAATTTTGCGACGATCCGACTATATTTACTCAAGTTATCGTCGAACGAGCATTCATACATACGGGTACATACAAGCGCCGGATCGTTCCAGTAGACTTGGAGAACTGCTCTCGCTTCGCTCGCTCGTTCAATAACTTATGCATCTGCTTAGGCATACTTACCCCGCTCATAACCGCACTATCGACCTAAATATTTGCATAGAATAATCCAAGTTCTACATCTACCCGACAAACTTTTGACTCCGCGCTAGCTGAAAGTTTCAGCGGCTAAACGGGTTCGCTAAACAGGCAGGACGTGGTTCTTTGGGACGCGGGCAGTCGCAGGTCACGCTACGCTGGTCGAAGACTTACCTACAAGGATTGAGATTTTGAAAGATAGGTAGGTACAAAATATAGAGTTGCCGATATCATTCTTCCACATTGAATGAATTTGAATTTAGGTACGTAAGGGATAATTACAGGTTTCAGTTTCTTCTTCTGGTAGTGCCATATTCTATCGGAGGTTAGCAATCAGTTTGGCGAAATACTTTCCCCAAAATGTTTTTACTTTTTTCCCGGCACCTAGTTTTGTTTCCCTCACCAGGCGGACCAATATCGCGGGAACTCGATTTAAATGGTATTCTTGGTTGATTCTTGTGGGGTGGTGAAACGTCTAACAAGAGAGGGAAGTTTGAAGTTACGCGGCGACTTGCAAATCAGCACGCCCAGCCTCCTTTGCATCGGAATGCTGAGTTGAACCAAGTTGTTGCGAGTATCCAACTTGTCTTATAAGTTTGTCGGACGAGGCTGTTTGATATAAGTAGGTATAGGACGGTTGTAGATAACCTAGTGCACTTAAGAGTACCTAAGCAAAGGCACCAAAGAGACCCAAATATCTAGTGACATGAAACCCTCGTTTTAGCGAGTCTGACTCGCATTTGATCGGTTTTTTAGGAGAGAATCGAAATTAGAAGATATCCTGCCGGATGAAACCATATCGTTGCTACTTAGTCAACCTATCGGGTCTTAAGTAGTCTTAACTTTAGACTATGTTTGGGTGTGCAACTATGACAAACAAAAAAAGGAAGAAAGTATTTTCAACATTCTAGTCTCATGCAGTCTGCCAAGTTTGCACAATCAGAGCCAACAACTAAATTAAACTAAGCTACTGCAGTAGGTAAAGCGGCGGAATTCTGAAACAGTCGTTACCACAGTTATGAATCCCACTACCTTGTGCTGTGCTGTTCTATTACTTTGGATAACCTATACCTACTAAACTCGGTTTAACTTGGATCACTATCCGTTAAAAAAATGGTTCGCTGTGGAATTTTCAATCGCCTGAGACATGTTATACCTTCGTTATACAATTTATATAAATAAATAATAATAATGACTTGACCCTCCAATATTATAATGCTTCTGTTTGTTACTGTTTGGTTCCGTTACATATTACAACTATCTGATTCTGTTAAAAATATTAACTGGTGGAAAATGGGCGCTACAATTCACTCTTATCGTAAGAGTCTGAATAAGTACCTAGCTAGGGAGATTGGATTGCGGGCATTTGAGCGTCTCACGGCTGAAAGTGTGTCGGGCGGGCGGGAATCTAATAACGGCAGCGGGACGCTTCTATGCCTTAGGACGGAAAAAGAGGTCTACCTTGCCAAGGAAGCTACCTATATGAACATGAATGAAAAATCTTAGACATCTTAATTAGGTAGCGATTTTAGGATCAAGGACCAGGAGGAAATAATTGGGTGTGCCGTGTGTCGTATTCGAGATACAGCGAAGAAAACCTCGAGATTGCAGGCAAGGAGTTACGAACGGCATCCGAATCAAATAAATTTTTACCCTAGGACTACCTACATCAGTTGCAATCGCGCGAGCGCCAAAAGTTTAGTTGAATAGTCATTCTTAATTGACTGGCAAAGATAAGCAATATCGAGCGCGGTAGTCCATTGCCGATAACATCAGTGGTTGAGGCTCGTCTTTGGGCGACTTAAAACTCTGAAAATTGGGGTGGTCACTACTTCATACGATTACCCACCACATTTTCGAAAGCATCAGCTGTTTCCTGCACCCTTAATCACACCAGCCTCTCCACAGAACTCCGCCTGGTGTTCCCGACGGGCGATGGCATGGCTGTGTCCTATCCAATGAAGCTCGCCTCCAAGTGGGAGCACTCTTCAGCCCGCACCTTGACCCTCAACAGGAGAGACAAGGCCGAGGCTAAGCTGAGGCTGGCCAGGCGATGTGTGCTGAACGCCTTTAATACCGCTTTAGTGGGTGAGAGACGGTAAGTTTACAATGTCATCATAATAATAATTGTAAATTCCCGTGATGAAATTGAGACCTCGGTTCCTACAGATGAAACCATGTCAATGGAAAAAGTACTCAAAAGCCACTACACACCTTCGAGAATTCCATGAACAGACAAGACTTGCTGTAGAAGTTACCAATATCGATGCTGTCAAAGGATTAAATGTAACAAAAGATTATGTTTCAGCCTTCATCCAAAAGAAATACCTCGTCACGGGAGCACAGACGAGATCTTGGCAAGTCTACAGTCAGGTCAATTCTGGAGGAACAGTCCTAAGCCCGACATCATCCCTTCTTCATCGACCCAGGACCTCTCCTCTGCGTCAGGAGAACCTGGTCCTAGGGTCGTCCGCAGGAAGTCCAGAAGACGCAGAGCTCCTGGCTCCACATACAGCTTTCCAGAAATTTCCATCACCAACCAGACAGACACAAGCACTTTGAGGAGGAAATGTCATGCGTTGAAAAGTCTGGTGTATACAGAACCGGTGGAAAGTATCAAGGAGTTGAAGCAACGGCCGAGGTCAGCTGGGTCGACTGTGAAGAGTAAAGAGGCTATGACCCGACCGAGCATCCTCGAGACTTTGGACTTCATTAATGGAGTTAAAGATGCTTTGTGTGGTAAGTGAAGGATAATAAAAAAATAACGATTCCTTCCAGTGGCCTTCGTAATTTCAACGGGTAGTATAGGTACATAAACTCAAAGCTATCTGCAGTACCCCATCTGCTGTATATTGTTATTGATATGTTGTCAACAAGCTAGTTCAGCACATTTAACTGACCTTACTGCTGGGCAGGTCTCTTCTCTCTCGTACCAAATTTCCGGTTCTCAATCAAAAATATCCATCATAGCCCGCCTGTTCCCAATCCGACACTTGCCTTTCTGATCTTCCTCATTGTAACTTCCAGTGGAAGAATCCGGCACGTCAGACATAGAGGACGCGTCGTGGGGAGCGACTGACGACTGGCTCCTGCGACAGACGCAGCCACTTAACGTGTTGGCGCGACTCACAGCTGGAGACCACTTGCACTTGACCCTGGGTGACTTGATGACAGCTCTGCTTCAGCGGGGGAAGTTTACTGTAAGTGTTTTAACAGCTCATGTTAAAGAGTCCGGCACTTCAGACAAAAAGGACGCGTCGTGGGATGCGACTGACGACTGGCTCCTACGACAGACGCAGCCACTCAATGTGTTGGCGCGACTTACAGCTGGAGACCTTTTGCACTTGACCCTGGGTGATCTGATGATCGCTCTGCTTCAGCAGCAAGTTTACTGCAAGTTTTTTCTTTTTCATACTCGGATATGAGCTTATAGCCGAGAGAAACAAACCTCTAACTCACAAGCCAAACAGAGGTCTTTCAACTCATGAAAGAAAGCAAGGATGCCCCATGGCAGCTCCTACCGCACAAGGGAGCCAATCGAACAAAAAGTGGTGTGGCTGACTGTACATTCGATGCAGCAGTAGCATCGATTTTTAGTGGAACAGCAAAATTTTATGACTTACTTAAATCCTGTTATCCCTCATACATAGGGCTCGAAGGAACTTTCTCCACTTAGAAAAATCTTGCGCAGACAACAATATATTTTGTGTGTTACAGATACTACAAGAGATGTGTTCCTGGTTGGGAGATTCCAGTGAGGGCGCCCTTTTTGCACTGCACAGACTAGCTAGAGCCGCGAGATCCAGGAGCAGCGAAAGACCTTCTAAGTAAGTGAGTCATCTGTTCTGCGGATCCCACTTCTGATATTAAGTAGGTGAGCCTTCTATTCTGCGGATCCCACTTCTGATATCAATTAAGTAAGCGATCAATTCTGCGCGTCCCACTTCTGATATCAAGTAGGTGAGCCATCTATTCTGTTAATCCCACTTCTGATGTCAAGTAAGTGAGCCATCTGTTTTGCGGATCCCACTTCTGATGTCACACAAGAAAACTAAACTCCTGTGCCCGATTTCTGCAAGACCCATCAAATGTAACAGGTGGTTAATCGAAGATCAATTCAAAATAGCGTCACGTGATTGGCTGCAATGAGTTTGACATGAGATTAACATGTCTGTTACATTTGATCGCTTTTGCAGAAATCGGGCGTAAGTTAGTGATCTAACGTGTGTGGTGCAAGATACTCAGACCTCAGGGTTGGTTGACGCAAGTCCACTCAAAAGCAGATCACCCAATGTGGCAAAATTGTAGATCTCTCTTACAAAAGAGCTCTTTCTCTCTCGACCTGGTTTCTAATCGACATATTTGTTGACCACCCAGCGCATGGGTGCTCCCGGAGGCAGAATCCGACCGAGGAGTGCCAGCTCAGAGGTATCGACTACGACCCCCGGACTACATGTCCGGAGACGAAGCCCCGCAGCCACCACCGCTTCCACGAACAGCTTCTAGGAGACAAGTGAGCTTTCTCAAAAATATCGATCGCAAGGTTACTGGTAGGTAGGTAATCGTATGTGGTAGTGGGGTTACTTAAAGCAGTCTTAGAAGACTGCGTTGCAGGTGTTGCGCTTGGGTAGTGGGTCGTCAACTCGTCACTGTATTTTTCAATGACGATAGGAAAACTAGTTCCCCCCGTTCTCCCGTTCTCCCGATAGGAAAACTAGTCAACAAAACGGCTTTATTGTATGGAGTTAAAGTTCATATTTGTATGATGGCGACAAAACGCAAACGGTCTCGTCAGTGACTGGTTCATTGTATGGAGATAAAGTTATTTTTTTTTAACCTTCTTGGTTTTGAAACTTATTATGGTAAGAAAATGGGGTTCTTCGGGATCCGCCGCCTCGTTTAACTTTGCGAACGACCACGCTGGAGAAAAAAAATGTTCCTTTCCTGCGACGACTTCTGTTTTAAACCGAGAATTGGTCTCTATGTATTAGAGGCTTGGCAGTTCGTGAGTGTCAGGGTGATGGATGATGCAAAGTCTCGTGAAGGAGTAGGAGTAAAGAGCGATATCGGTGACTGGTGACCGACCACGGACTCAGCGATGTAATTCAAATAAGTAAGTGGATCACTCCTTCCTCACGGGCAGTAAAGAGGAAACAAATTTCTTGGTTCTCTGGTCAGTTTCTTTACTCTAGACAACTGGACTCTATTACTCTGTCTACGTCTGTCTGTCCTAACGTTAAAGGGCTGTATCTTTGGAACCGTAAGTAGCCAGTTGTAATTTTCACAGATTATGTGTTATTACGGCGGATTAACCAACAAATAATAAAAACTAGGAATAATAATAAAAAATAAGGAAGTCTCCATACCTCAAACGTGTTTTTATACTTTTTGTTCTATCGCAAAAACGGTAATACATACAAACATCAAACTTAGTATGATTATGGGGTTATTTAATGGTATGACAACAAATAATAAAAAATCAGTCTAGCGCGAGTCGGACTCACGAACCAAGGGTCCGTATAACCAGTTTTCAAAAGTTTTATGGCGGTACGGAACCCTCAGTGTGGGAGTCCGACTCGCATTTAGCAGGTTTTTATTGTTTAAAATATTCTGTCCAATTTAGCTACATTTTATGCAGAAGATCCACTTTTGGATAAAGGTAGAGTCTGTATTCCGTTGGAACCGCCAACAGTCTTAAAATTTCACTCAGGTATTCATTTATTAATAGCCACTTAAGAAAGATGGCTAATACAATATTTGTTCTGGTTGATAGCTTGCCCAAATATTGCTAAGGCAAACATTCAGGTTAATTTCCACAACCTTTTGTTTTCGCTGCGACCCTCCAGGGGTCTTTACCCCGTCCTCTCTTCAAACACAAACAGATGGAAAAACAATAAATCATTCATGGAACATAACATCGGGCTAACTTAACGGTGTGCCCAATATGGAGTCCTTCAGTGGTCACTTCACCCATCATAAATAGTGGCCACCACTGAAATTGAATGCAGATGTTTACAAATGAAATGTATCAATTCACTAAACATGCACAAACATTTAAAACCGGACAAGTGAGAGTTTAACTCGCGTTGAGAGGGTTCCGGAAATTGTAGTACGAAGAACACAAAGTCTACTAAGGCCCGTAAGATCAATCACAGTTTAAACAAAAAATGCTAGTTTAAACCCTATCTGTCCATTAATTTTCATACAAAATGCGAGGTTTAATCTAAGGACTGAGTTTAAACTGTGATTGATCTTACGGCACTAAGATACATTAGTCGAAAGTCTATCCAAACCATACCGCGATCCGCGATTTATGTTTCACGTCCGTGTTTGGTCACCGACACACGTGTGTACCAAACAACTCAATCGGTCCATTAGTTTAGGAGCAAATTGGCTGTGACCTGTGACAGGTTAAGTTTTATCATTTTGTGGTACGGAACCCTAAAAAGAGAACTTTTTGCATTAGTGTTACTGACATTAGTTTCAGTAACACCCACAGACATGAAATTTGTGTGTTCATCTAGTTGTGAGCAGCTTTTTTAAGTGCTTTGCTTTGAAGACCAAGCCAGTGGTACGTGTTGATAAGCTGGGCAGTGTTGCCGCCAGGGCAATCTAGTTTGTGGCTATGTCAGAGGAAAATGTTGCTAGATTTGTAATAAATTCGATTTCAAAATTCCGCTAGAAGTGGCTAAAAATTATTGCAACTGAGGCTTGGATGAAAATGGAAAATAAACATGGATATTATATTTTAATAATTTTAATTATACTGCTGAATTCAAAGATTTAGGTATACCACAAAAAATACACTGTTGAATTTACATAATTAAAAAAGAATCTATTTCACGATGTCATCCACAATTTATTCCTCGACGTTTGATGACGAGTTTGGTGTCACAGAAACGATTGATTTATCTGATTTTGCAACTTTTGCTAGAACCAAAGGCGATAACACAACTTTTTTTCTTATATTGAGCTGGTTTCTGATCATTTTAGTTCAATTCAGCGAAATGGAGGTTCGTTTATACCTTGCAATCAAGAAACTCCAGAAGTAGCCAGATGTGGCTAGATAACATTGAGTGGCTAAAACAGATTATTTTGTAGCTAAACCCGTTGAAAATCCGCTAGATCTAGCCATAAAGTGGCTAAAACGGCAACACTGAAGCTGGGCCGTCGTTATATGAAAAAAAAATTTTTTTTTAGATATCTTAGTGAAAGGGGTCTCAAAAGTTGCGTAGCACTATAACTAATATAACCTTATTTTTTATTTAAAGATACATAACTACTTTTGGCCCTCTACCGGAGCTTAAAGTTTGGATAAAGTCGTTTTTTCATTAAATTAATAAATGAAAATTTCATCGCAATAGGTAGAAGGCAAGCTCACAATTATAACGGATACAAAAATCATATTAATAAAATAATAATATATATGTAAAAACCAAGCATAAATGTTATTCACATTTATTTAAATCAGCGTTCCATTTTACATAATAGAATTTGCAGAGTTTTTCTTTTATGAAACGAGAGTGTAAGAATATAAGAAGGGTAGTTTAAACCTCTTCTAGACTATACATTATTATTGAAACGATTTCAAACTTACATGAGGAAACTGATAAAAACGCTGTAATTTTGAAATGTTTGGTGTCTGGTAGAGGGCCAAAAGTAGTATGGAATATTTTTTTAAATATTTTTTACGGTAAAAACGTTATAAAACGCAACTTTTGACACCCCTTTCATAATCAAATTCGAAAAAAAAGTTTGACGGCCCAGCCTAGGTATAGGCCCCATCTTACAACTTACTTTGTAATATTTGACAAGAAGACAAATAGGGGAGGAACACAAGTTTCCAATCAGGAGTATAGTTGTAGAGAGCGTCCATAGTGGGACGTGAAAGTTGTATAAAGTTGTAGTGCCATCGATCAATGTTTGCCTGTTCTGTAGGTACACTCACTACTACAAGCGGGCTAGTACCTAACAACTATTCGATAACTCGGTAACTCAGAAGCATGTTGTGTTCTACGAACTATTTCAGTTGCGATAATCAACAGAGTTCAAAATCTGAAACACATCTCACATAATATATCAACCGCAAGCGCAACATAATATTTTGATGTTTTCAGTAAATTATTTCAACAAGTCAAAGTTTATTTTGCATTTTTGATTGATAATAGTCAACTGGTTTTTAACCCCCGACCAAAAAAGAGGGGTGTTATATGTTATATGTTGAGTTTGACCGCTATGTGTGTCTGTCTGTCCCACCGTAGCTAACGGGTAAACCGATTTGGATGCGGTTTTTATTATTTGAAAGCAGGTTTTCTGATGCTCTTAGATGTTTCATCAAAATCTGTTCAGCCGTTTATGAGATATGATTATCTGAAGCTAAAATGTCGGAAGTATTTAATGAATTTAGTACTAACAATACTTTTATTTATTTATTAAAAACCATGCATCCAAATTTCATAATTACATTAAAATTCACATTATACTTCGTCCAAAAAATTAAAATAAAAGAAATAATGTCGATAATAAAACACAAAAAACATGTCAAAGACCAAATTAATAATAACAATAAGCCAATACCTACTCAAATAAACCACCCCGGGCCACATCCGATCCAAAGGCCCCCATGACGTTTCCACGCTGAACCGCCAGGGAGATCCTCTGCATCAGATATGCCCCGATATTTAGTAGTTACTTACAAAAGCTCAGTAGATAACTTTTTGCTATCCTGACATATTTATATTGATCTGCCTTCATGTTGATACAATTTTTGAAATCACATCACCAGATTCTCCAGAAGAGCTACAGCGACTACGAGCACCCGAAGCGACTGCAGGACCTCGAGAACCACCTCAAGAACCTCGAGATGATGCAGACGAAACTGAACCTTAACCACACGAACATCTACACCGGAAGCACCAACTACCTAAACGACAACTGCACTGGGATTATCAACCCTATTTACGACGAGAAGAAGATGCCAAAGGGCAAGTTTCAGGCGAAAAGATCCAAGTCTCTTGGCAGGAGTTTTGGCTCCAAGAGACAGGGTTTAGATGTTTCTAGGTACAACATCACGCTAGGTCGCCAAGGGGGTAGGAAGACCAACGATGTGGTAACAGCTTACATGGGTATGACAGGGGAGACAGGCGTCGACAGCAGTAAGAGTCACTTCTTCCAAAGATACAGCACCGCCGCCGTCGTCGGCGATTCTTATAAGTTGAGTAGGGTCACTATTGATTAGCGAAGTAAAGAAGCCACTAACGCAATGGCGTGTCGATGGCGTCCCAGTAGAAGGACAAAACCGGGGTTTCCTCGTTTTTCTCCTACAACCAGCGAACTAATCCTCTAGAATTTGAATGAGAATATTCTTTGCTGGGGCCATAGCCTGTAACACAATGGCGTCCCAGGTAGAAGGACAAAACTGGGATTTTTTCGTTGTTCTCCTGCAACTAGCGAACTAATCCTCTAGAATTAGACTCATAATATTATTTGCTGTACTACAAAAACATTAAAAGGACCGACACTGGAACGACAGCATTAATAAATCGTAATTGAAACCGTCAACCGGGAGCCCATTTTGGCACCATTGCGTTACAGGCTAAGGGCCCTGTACTACAAAAACATATAGGACCGACAGCATTGCTAAATCGTATTTGAAGCCGTCAACTTAGAGCCCATTTTGGCACCATTGTTTACAGACTCAGGCCCCTGTTTGTGAAAGCCACAGGTTGTTATGCACCTATGATTGCTATGCTATGATTTGCGACTTTAGCAGTCGTTTCGACTGGTTGAGAAAGGCAGGCTATGCAGACTTAAATGTAAAAAGGGAGAGGAAATTAATGAAAAGTGTGATCAAATTATTTTTGTAATTAAAAAACTCACTTACTTATTTGGTTATCAATAATCAAAATCAGAGACGGATATTCTGTGTTTTTCGTTCACTGGTAACATTGCTTTGATCTAACATTGCAGTTGTAGACATGTGTAAGTGTAACGATAGACTAATCATATTTTAATCATAGGTAGATCATTGATATTTGTAGAGTTTAGCCACTGCGTTTAATAAAAACCTAAAACAAACACGTGTTTCAATTCCGATCTGATTTTCGCTATTGTTAAATAGCTTGGTTTGCATAAACAAATAACTATTTGAATGCGATGCGATCGACCAACGCAGAACAAACATTTGCTCACACAAATAATAACTGCAAATCACTGACAGAAAAATATAACGTCATGATATTTCAGATGAAAACTTCTACATAGTTCTTGTTTAGGTATTCTTCAGATCCTTCATGAATAACTCTTTAGATTCGCAAGTCAGCGGTGTAAAACACTGAACTAGGAATTCACACTTAATACAAAATTCAATGTGAATCCCTGGGGCACGAGTAAAGGCCCCGGTTACACGCTTCATTGCAAGCATGCTTCCTCGAATCAGTTTGCGTAAGCTTTGCGCACGTAAAACGTGCGTGGACCACTCGACTTGAATTCCAGGATAAGTCCCAATAAAACGGCATTTGAATGTGGAGTTCAACGCTATGCAAATACTTGTGTAGAGTATTGAAAAGTCGAAGCCGTGCAAAGCCAATTCGACGTGGAGCAACTCGACGCCACGCGAAAGAAATGTATGAAAGGCAAGACGCGCAGACCTGCAAGCACGGCTTGTGCAATCGTTGACTTGCAGAAGATTGGACTGCGTAGTTGTGGTTTGCAGTACCGTCGTAGGTATTTCATAATTTTAAGTTGGGTTCAGATAAGTTCTTGTTTGTATCGTTCCCCCGTTCCGTATAAGCGTCGCGATCAAAAACGCCAGTGTGGACGAGACGCCGCGCCGTACCACCGTATCGTAACGAACAGACGTCCACACTAACGTTCTTGGATCGCGACGCTGATACGGATACGGAGGAACGGTACGGACAAAAGAACATAATATCTGGACCCAGCTTTATACGGTCATGCCTACCATTATTTTGAGACTGCACAGGCAAGACGGATCGGAACGTGTAACCGAGCCATTAAGTTCAAACAGACGAGACGTTTAATTCGCAGCCTTCCTTCTAACTATTGACCTAGTTGGAGTTACCTGCGGTCAGGGCGCGGGCGAATGCCATTTATCACTTATCCCTTAGGTCTTTTGTGGAGAAGTTGGCTGAGCAGCTGCGGTGATGGAAGGCGTTTGTGACGGGATGCCAGAGGCGGCACTGTCAGCGGGTGTCCCATGTCCCAGTTGTACGCGTCTTTCTACGAATCGCAAATGAGAGCATCAAGAGCAGAGATGGGCATATACCCGAATATGAACCCAAAAATGGGTAGATAACTGGGTATACAGGGTGGCCCAAACATAGACGTCAAGCGAGAAAATCTAGATAGCTGACACCGAGGGCTACCCGAATCACCGCCATGTAAGTTCAGCCATTTTTTGTCGTTTAGAAGTTATGGGGCTTTTAAGGTTTTTTTGAAAAAAATTACCTAGCATTGGATTTTATTTTTTAACTTTTTTTTCTTTCGTCTATTCAGAGATATTTTTTATTTTTTAGGGTCTCAGATAATTTATCTATCACCAAAAAAATCATGATCACCTATGGACTTCAACTTTTTGACTTGGAACTCCAGCTTTTCGACTTTGATCGCGAATTACTTGAATAAAAGTTGCATAAACTGACAGGTTTTTTGTATTATTCTGAGCACTAAGGCTTTGGAAAAGTTTTGAAATTAAAAGAAAATCCTTCAGACCTCTACTTAATTTTTTCTCCATACAAACTATTCCAGTGATGATTTCTCGAAAACAATATTTTTGGACTTTGGATCGAAATTGCGGTAACTTCTAGAAGTCCATAGCTAATTATTATTTTTCTGGTAATAGATAAATTATCTGAAACCCTAAAGAATAAAAAATATCTGTGAAAAGTCGAAAGAAAAAACAGTTGAAAAATAAAATCCAATGCTGAGTAATTTTTTTTAAAAAAACCTTAAAAGCCCCATAACTTCTAAACGACAAAAAATGGCTGAACATACATGGGGGTGATTCGGGTAGCCCTCGGTGTCAGCTACGAGTATCTAGATTTTCTCGCTTGAAGTCTATGTTTGGGCCACCCTGTATAACCACATTTTTTTTGTTATATACCCATTTTTGGGTGTATGCATATTAGGGTATATGCCATCTCTGACCAAGAGATCATTTGTTACTCGTAGCTGCGTAGCTTTAAGTCGCTACGAAGTAAAGCTACGAAGCTACGTCGTAGCTAGGGAGCTAAGCTACGACGCTACGTCGTAACTTCAGTATGCGACTCGTACCAGCTAGGGAAGTACAATGTCACGATACAAGTTTTATCCTAGTTTTATCCCATTATTGGCTATTGCCAGCTTGCTCTATTTCATCGCGTGAAGCGAGATCCCGCTACCTGTTATTGAGATAAAACTTTTATCTTGAAGTTGTTCTACCAGCCCGGCATAGGCAATGTTCGCTAATTGTGTCCACCCTCGAACACAAGAGGGTGCGCAGCCACTCGATCGGGGTGACCGAGCGGCCGCGATTGAAGGCGGGCGAAATCTGGTTTGCTCCTTCCGATCGGGCCTCGCGGCTCCTCCCAGCGAATGCAAATTAACTAGGGGCTAAGCGAATATGAACAGCAATTCAACACTCACCGAAAGGCAGGCACGGCGACACGTAGAAAAAACAAGTAGTACGGGAAAAAACAGTGAGCAACAGCGGTGTATGAGAATGATGAAAGTGAGTGAGATGGGGCGGGAAAGTTAACACAAATACACAGATTACAATAATAATAATACGAAATGGGTGATAGTGGGACGAATATCAATTAATATAGAGAAATGCAGCGAATAACTAATTAAAATAAATGGGCAAAATTATTTCGTGCGCGACAATGAGGCGGGAAAAATGCATCTGTCAAAAATTAAGAACGAGTCGGTCATAAAAAAAAAACAAAAGAGAAAACGTTCCGAAATTTTGAGGTAAAATGAAAAGTGGCCAGTACTCGGCAATGCAGTGAGGTCGCACTACCGAACATGCAATGTTAATTTTTTTCAAGGTAAGGTATTACAAGTCATACATGACAAAGGGTCCGTGGATGCGTGCGGCGAGAGACCGAGGAGGATGGCGTGAAGGGGAAAACAGCTATACCCAGCAGTGGATGATGAAGATATGTATGTTTATCGTTAGTTGCATAACTTTTCTTGGCAAAAGACCTATATTCGCTGCCAGAGAACGGGCAAATGGCGTTTATTAGTTAGTCTACTTTGGTAGAGTTCACCGGGAGAAAACTGTCCTTTAAGCCGTTAAGTGAACGTTTTCAGTCTTCCTTCAGTCTTCTGATTTAGCGTCTGAAGGGCACTTAAACCCATCACGCTTTACCTAGCAACATAGTCGGAGTAACAGAAAAAGTATACATTTTCTTGGTGCGAACGGTTGGACGAACAGGGAAGAAAAGTCACGTGGTCCAGCAATATCTGTTTATATTTGATGATTCTTTTTTCGTTTGAAAGGGTAAGTCCGTTATTGGCTTAATCTTATCTTTAGACAATATTGAGAAACTAATCTCAATATTTTTTATTTTGGTTCAGTAGTTTGGATTTTACAACGTTTCAAAGATACGGTTTTATGACGTCACGCGACGGTCTGCATACTGTTGGCGGTCATAGGAACAAAACATTATAGCGCATAAAAACAAAACTACTGGACCAAAATAAAAAATATTTAAATTAGTTTCTCAATATTGTCTAAAGATAAGTTTAAGCCAATAACGGACTTTCGAACAAAAAACTTTGCGAACCGAATTGGACGCTACCTAGGGGCGTCCATCGAACAGAAAGGCGTATATCCTAGCATACCTACCATTGACTGGGTACGCAGTGTTGAGGTAAAAGTAATTTAAATGCCACTGCCGAGTTATCATATTGCTCCATTCCTATACAAGGTGTTACAAAAGATGCTAACTCTTTTTACAGGGTCATGGTACCTGATGATAGGGATGACAACCAAAATATTTTTTTAGCTCTATGACGTTCCGTTGATTTTTAAATCATTAAAATGTAGGCGCTGTGACGGGAGAAAAGTATTTTTAAAATACTGTTTCCATAGAATTTCACTATGTTTTAACAGCCTGAAGCTATTAAAATACAGCTAAGCAAACAACCATATTTTTTAATTGGAGCTAAATCCAAAAACAAAAAAGTTTTGAAAATTTTACAATTTTGAGGTTATAAAAAAAAAGTTGTGTTTTTCAACTTTTTTTTGCAGATTTGTCATTATGTTTACCAGCAGGTTACACCCTGTAAAAAGAGTTAGTATCTTTTGTAACACGTTGTATTGTGGAGTCAATAATGGGACTTATTAACCTAGAATTTATTATATGGCAACGTTTCATTGCTCCTAGCACATTTGAGCCACCCTGTATACTTTTTAACCGACTTCAAAAACGAGGAGGTATGTCCGGTGTTTTAATTTTTTAGGTATACTTTTCCGTTTATCAATTTTCTAAAGTTGCATAAGGTTGAAACGATACCCGAGAGCGTCCCAATTTTATGGAAAACGAATATTTCGATAAAAAATATCAATAAAAGGAAGATGGATTCCTCGTAAAAAGTGAAGTTATTGTATGACAAACAAGCGAGCGGATGCTCTCAAAGTATCCAGTTACTAAGTACCTCCAACCGTGTAGAAAAATACAAAAGGTTTACTCCAAAAAACTCTATTTTCTAAAGCATTTACGTTGATTAGTAATCTTTGTATTTTTTGACCAGTAAGCACTGGTATACATATTTTGCAGTTATAATACTGTGAAGGAAAACATCGTGAGGAAACCTGAACGTATGAGGTATTATACCCTCAACGCGAAAATCGTCAATCCGCCTTTGCCCAGCTAGTGAGATATGTACAATGCTTACTGAAAATTACTCAGCGGTAAGGCTCTCTCAACATAAAATTTGTGAAACAAGCGAATGTTTGTGAGTCAATTAGGTAATAAGTAGTTGATTATTCCTAAAAAAAATATATATGGTCTATCTTTCAGCCATATTATAGACCTTTTGTGTGTTTCTATTCTGTGTAAAGATCTGAAGCCACCCTTCATTCGTTTTGTTAGTTTTTCCCGTTTTATAGAGGGTCCGCTTTCAGTTGGCCAAACTTTTTGCGTAGGTATTGGGTATCTAAACCTAACTTTTAAACTTTGTCCCTCGTGGTTCATAGGGCGGGGGTCGGGGCGTTGAAAAAAACTAGTCCGCGATCTTGGGCAGTCCGCCATATTGGATTAAGAATGACGTCATTTAGCTAACCGTGCATTTCGTATTCTTCTTTCTTCCCTTTAATTCATTTTAACTTTGCCTAGTTCACAAGAAAGCCAACTAAGCCTCGGGTTTCCTCACGATGTTTACCTTCACGTTTGGCAAGAGGTATTGCTAGTTCAAATTCATAAATGTAGCGCTGAGGATAACGATTCCGCGGCTGACAGATAAGACGATTTATTAAGTACAAAAAAATGCTTGAACCTAACATGTCCAATGTACAGAATGAATAATGAAAAAAAAAAAAAAACCCATTGTGTAAAACGATAGACACACAAGCGAGAGGTTCCTTGAATCCCCGTGCTTACAGTCGGCCACACGCTAGGATACCCCTTTTTATTCGATTGGCGCCCTTATGCCGCGCGCGGTAAGAGCTGACGTGGAGTATCCATGACTGTGGCTGACCGTCCTATAACTTTGTTTTCGGGTCGTTAGATGGGATGACATTCTAGACTCCATTTGGTTCAAAATGCAACGTAACAAGTGACAATCAGGCACTCCTACATAATTGAACAAACGACTCTATGCAAAACAAATTACGTGCGCGCTGTACTCTGAACTGGCTGATTCTGTTAAATTCGAACAGTCACAGAGCTAACACGTCTTCACAGAAAAGTCACAGTCACCAATTTAACGGAAGATATCGCCCTTAGCGACATGACCGCTAATAAAATTTTAGAAAATATATGTCGGAAAAGGGTTGGGATTTGGGATGGGCCGAAGCATGGGCATGGGCCAGTGGGCCAGTGGGCCATGGTGATAATATATGTTGTCAGGATACTAGAACTCACTTTGGATTTAACTAACTAGACGTTGTGGGCCTAACTAGGGGCATTATAAGTAGGATAGGGAATAAAACACACAGGTTTGTGCCAAACTGCTTAGTGGAATTTATTTAGCAATGGGCGGCACTGACTCTATGTTGCTTCGGAAACATACTGCCGGTTTTTGATTTGAGAAATTCGCTAAGCAAGCACTTAAATATCGTTCTGCCTCTGCGAATTTCTCACAAAAGTACGTGACATAACGATACAATACTTAGTAAAATTTTTAACTCAGAAACCGGGCAATACACTCGGATAGATACAAGAACGATAGCAAAACGATAGCAACAAGAATACATCCGGACATCTCTTTCTTTTGATCTTAAGGGGTAGTTACAATAATTAGGTACACAGTAATTTGCTAGGGACAGGACTTGAACCCGCAACCTCTGGTAGAGGTAGGTACTTAGTAACCATTATCTTATCTATGGTAGAGGCAGGTGGAGCGTGAATACTGTCAAATATTGGTCAGAAAACAATTTGCCAAGTCTGTTTCATTACAAACAGTTATCAAACGAACGGAATAGGCAAAATCACAAGGGTGGCCATTGTCCAGAGCTAGGTGCCAGTAAAGCAAATTGCCAGTAGGTACGACTTGATTCGCGCAAGGGTCAAGGTCTGGGGGGTTACCCTTGACGCTATTGCGATCAAATTGAAAAAGTTTTAAAATTAATTTCTCTTTGAATTCGCATAGTAATGCTTTGATTTTAAATACTTTGTAATGTTTATTCAAAGTTAAGGCTGTTTTATTCAATAAAAACACAAAATGCGTCTTAATTAGTTAAATGTAAAATTTTGTAAATTGCGCCATATTGCGGCCGTATTGGAAAAATGCGTCAAGGGTAGAGGGGCTGGCCGGACGCGGCGGCAAATAGGTAGGTATCTAGCTGTGTTTGCGACCCGTCTACACTCGATTGAGAAACAGATGGAGCGAAGCAACGAATACACAGATCCTTCTTCATAGCAATATTTCCTTGCCCCAGAGGATGAGAAAAGACATGTTAGAGATAATGAAGACCATCAAGCAACGGAAATTTTAATATTTTAGTCATACTCATAATACGTAACACCAATCTTTTTTTTATTGTGACACCAAGTATGGACTCCTTCAACTTATCATCCAAGGAAATACGAGTATACCAGGCAGAAGGAGACCTAGAAGTGAAAGTGAATATCATGAAAGTGAAAGTTAAAGATGGAGAGGGCACTATAGGGCAATTTTAAATAACTTTATTCCTGAAACAAGTCAACTTCTAATAATGTGATTTCCTACATGTTTTACTTCCTTACTCAGCTGTCTTACTGCCGATTTTTGAATTAAGAAATTCGCTAAGCAAATGGGTAAGTATCGTCCTGTCTCTGCAGATTTCTCACAAAAGAGCGTGACATAACGATGCTTAAGTATTTGCTTAGTAAAATTCTCAATTCAGAAACCGGGCCTTAGAGACCCGAACGTCTTGGCCTTAGACATGTCGCAGGGATATTGTCAAACCAGTGATATTATAATTACCCTGGTGAAATTACAATTACCCGGGTTATTGTCAATCGCCTCCATTTCTTACAATATCACGGGCTTATTTCAGTGACATTATAATTTCACTAGACTCACGCAGTGATATTGCAAGGCAGCAATAAGTTGACAATTTCACTGCCGTTAGATTGTCAGACGGTCGATGATTGGTCCGTTTTAAAATTGTCAATTTTGAAATCATAGAGTTACAAAACAATAGACAGGTTTCTGGAAATCACAAGCTTTATTGCAAGGATGTCTAATATCGCAGTTTTATCTTAATGTAACTCACAATAAGTTACATTAAGATAAAACGATAAAACTATAAAAGAGTTTTTAGGGTTCCGTACCCGAACTCTCTGTCTGTATTTCCTACCCTCATCTTTAGTACAGTAATAAGTAGCCAGTTGACATTTTGACAGAATATTTTTCATGGGGGACACTACAAATTAGATATTAATAACAAAATAAGGGGTGTCCCCATAGAACAAACGTGATTTTATACTTTATTCTCTATCACAAAAACGGTAATACTACAAGCGTCAAACTTGGTGTAGATCTAGAGCTTTATAGTATAACAACAAATAATAAAAAACAAGCCAAGTGCGAGTCGGACTTATGCATGAGCGTACACACAACCACATATTTTTAATTGTATGGAGGTACGGAACCCTCAGTGCGCGAGTCCGACTAGCATTCGGCAGATTTTTTGTTTTATCGGTCTGGTCACTGCAATATTTTCTTAGCTCTATGTTGAATTCCTAAGCAAATGGTGGTTAAAGAAGAGTTGACCAATCAAAACGCACGAAGTCCCCACTACAAACTTGACTCACAATATACCTAGGGTTATTATAAAATCACTACAGCGTTCCCGTGAAATTACAATAACACTAAAATAAGTCCGTGAAATTGTAAGAAATGGAGGCGATTGACAATAACCCGGGTAATTGTAATTTCACTAGGGTAATTATAATATCACTGGTTTGACAATATCCCTGCGACAGACATAAGAAGTCGCCACTGGTGTCTGCCTTGCGCGGTCGCTTCGCTTTCCAGTCGCCTGTCTGTAGTTCGCAGGTACCTGCCGACTTCATCCCTCCAGCGGCATTTGGGACGGCCAACTGGTACTCCAAGGTAGGGCTGATTCATCCCGCCAGCGGAGTCCAGCGGTATTTGGGACGGCCAACACTGGTGTTTCAAGGTAGGGCCGCTTGACTGCCCGATCCTCTCCCATTCTTTATAGGTGACCAAGCCAACGGAGTCGGTGGTTTTTATTTCGCCGATAATGTTGGGTTCTGAAATCAGGTCTTCGATTTCTGGGTTCTTTCTCAATCTCGAACTACCATCGTCTCTCCTAGTAGGACCCGGCATTTTCCTCATCACTTTTCTCGCAACTAAAAGTTTAATCTTTACCGCAACGATAAAACCAATCTCTGCAATGTTTAATTCTTCTTCTTCTTTCTTTTTATTCTGTACAGCGGTGACATCATAAAGAACATCAAACACTGTCGATATCATATTTCTAGGGTCGGCGGACTTAACCACATAAGTCCTATACAATTTCTATAGGACTTATGTGGTTAAGTCCGCCGACCCTAGATTTATGCAGATGACTTGCAGTTGTATATATCTTGCGATCCGTCAAATGTTCAGGAAGCAGTGTCCAAGCTTAATACTGACCTTGAACAAATTTCCTCTTGGTCTTCAAGAAATGCTCTGGTCCTGAACCCGTCTAAATCAAAATTCATGATTCTTGGTAGCCCTCATCAGATTGAGAAGATTTCATTATCTGACCCATCAGTCCGTATTGGTAGCACGGCAGTCGAGCGGGTTCATGAAGCTAAAAATCTAGGGCTTATAATCGATGAGGAACTCCGTTTTGAAAGTCACGTAGCAGAGCTTGCACGAAACTGCTTTTACCGGCTCAGCGTCTTATACCGCATCCGTGACCAGCTCAGTGAAGAACTACGAGTCAGGCTGTGTGAGGCACTTGTTCTGTCTAAATTAAACTACTGCATCGCAGTTTACGGATCGTGCCTTTATGCAAAATCAACCCGAATCTTACAGCGAATTCAAAACGCGTGTGCTCGCTATTGCTTCCGCATCCCTCCGAGATCACACGTATCCCCTTTTCTTGCGCGTGCCAACATTCTTGACATGACAAACAGGCAAAAATACCATCTCGCCTGTCTTTTGTTTGGAGTTTTAAAGACTTGCTCTCCGAAGTACTTATACGAAAAGCTATCATGGCAGACCTCGTCACACAGTCAGCGCAGCTGCAGAACAAACCTGTTGCAACGTCCCGAGCATAAAACCATGGCTTTCAAGGGTAGTTTCCGATACGCTGCCTCCAAATGTTGGAACAATATCCCGCCCCCAATTCGTAGTTTGAACTGCTTTTACACATTTAAAGCTCACTTTAAAGTACATCTTTTAAGCGCCCAGAAATATACTGTTTCTTTGGCATTTGGGAACGCTTTAAACCTATAATATAAATAAAAATCTGTTATTCTTGATAATTTTCAACGGCGATTGTGGTTCACTCTTTGTCCTAGTTTCCAATCACTCTTTGTCCTAGTCTATGGTTCAAGTGTCGGGCGGGCCCGGTCTGTTAATCTGTGGTCTCCATGTATACCACCAATTTATAAACTTGTATTTTAATTTGTAGGTACTTGTATTGTTTGTTTTGTTTTGTTTACTTGTTGTTCTGTTTCAGTTTCCTCTAAGCCAAACAACGAAAGAAAAAAGAGTGGCTTTTTAGTAAATACACCAATTTGTTTGTTTTGTTTTGATGTTTTTGTTTTGTAAGTTTTATTATATTGAATTATTGTCTCTTTTGTTTGTGTTTTCTACTTAGTTGTATCTACATACTTAGTTTTAGTCTAATTTTAGACATACTTAGGCCGTCTTGCACCACTTTCCTATATGTGGTTTCACCAGCATTTAACTAAAATCTTCATACAAAAGTCGATTTAAATGGCGACTTTGAGTGGCATTTGAGAGATGGTGCAGGACAGCCTTAGCCTTAGCCTTAGTGTTAGCCTTAGTCTTAGTCTTAGTTTTAGTTTTAGTTATAGTTATAGTTTTAGTCTTAGTCTTAGTTTTAGTTTTAGTTATAGTTTTAGTCTTAGTTTTAGTTTTTACTTTAAAAAATGGGAGAGGTTGTGGCAGAATAACAGCGCTACGGGCAACCGTAGCATTATGCTGAGCCACAACCTTTTTACGGCCATTGCCTTCTGTATGCTAATTTTATTATCTGTATGTTATGTGTGCCGTAAATAAAACTTTTTCTATTCTATTCTATTCTATTCTAATTAAAGCTATCGATCTGTTTTTAAACTTAAAGTGTCACACAGACCAATGATTTTTAAAAGCTTGGCAGGAGCCCAAACATTTTATTCCCAGCACTACCATATCTTTCTCTCTAAAATAATATGAAGTCTAAGTGCTAACGTGGATGATACCCACGAACAAAAATGCCACAGAAAGGTTCGATACACATCATCTGTAGTACACACGACAGCACGTAGACGCCTACTAGGATGTACACACGACAGTACGTCAACCTTTACACGCTAGCGCTCTACTCGGTTACTTTACGGGCGAGTTTACAACAAAAGTGTACAGTCTCACGCGCTGTCGTGTGTACGTGATGTTGTGCACTCTACTCGGTTACCTTACGGGCGACTTTACAACAAAAGTGTACACTCTGACGTGCTGTCGTGTAAAAGAAGCGTTTGATGTTGATCGTGGACGAGGCACGATTTGCCAAAAACAAACTCGCGATTTATTATTGCTGTCGGTATTTTTAATGTTTTTGTAGTACAGCAAAGAATATTCTGATTCTAATTCTAGAGGATTGTCCTCTGGTTGTAGGAGAAAATCGAGGAAACCCCGGTTTTTTCCTTCTGCTGGGACGCCATCGACACGCCATTGCGTTACAGGCTAAGGCCCCTGAGGCGCGGCTCTTTCCTTTTGCATGACTGACATACCGTCTAACTGTCAGAATCCTACGAGTCGTGCTACGAAAATATTAGAATACAGAGCGTGTCTGCATTATCCATTGCTGCACTGTATGAGCTCTGTCAATTCAATATGGACCGAGTTTATGGAGTGCATTTGACAGCAGTGTATTGGAAAATACGGATAATGCAGAAATTTTAAGTCAGAATGTGGAGTCAGCGAGAGTCTTTCAAGAATTCTTCCCGTGCCCCCGCCAAGTCATAATAAAGAAATCGCAGTAAGGAACCTTAGACTTGGCACGAATTTGTCTAGATTTCATTACTTTTTAGAGATAAACAAGCAGCTCCATCGAGACTTGGCTAGTTTTTTACAGAATGTTTTTGGTGGGATATATTTTACTCGAGGACCCTTAGATAAGAATAAGATTAATAATGAGATTTTTTGACAGCGCCAAAACTTTCCGTAGGTATATACCTATCGATACGACAAAATTGCTTGCTTAAAAATTTGTTCAGAATTTCGATGTCATGGTTTTTTATTTCAATATATTTAATGGTGACTCTTTTTTTTCTCTTGAATGGATTATTTGTATGAAATTATCATTTCATGCAGTATTTAGGTACATACCTAACTAAGGCATTTGCATCTACGTAAAGAAATGATTTAAACAGCGTCCAGTGGCACCTTCACTCACACTAGATGGGTGAAGAGACCACTCGGCGCTGCAGTGCCTGGGACATTGTTTTAGATGGAGTAGATTTGCCCAGCACCTATACCATCCTGACAGCTTAGTCTGCCTAGCCCATAGGAAAGACAAGTCAATACGTGTGGAGCCAACTAAGCCGCGGGTTTCCTCACGCTATTTTCCTTCACAGTTAGCGAGTGGTATTGCTACTACAAAATTGTGAATTAGTGGTACATACCTACTGTGTGTATAACCCTAACTCAAAGAGTTCTTTCCGGGCAAGCGAAACGATATTGCTCCACTTGCAAAATGTCCGTTCTTTCCGCTACTCTTGACGCTGTTTGTACAGTTGGCCACACGCTAGGATACCCCTTTTTGTTATACCGCGTGCGGTAAGAGCTGCCATGGGGTATCTGTGACTGTGGCCGACCGTACATATTGGGCAATTTTCAATAATTCACATTTCAAGAATGTTGATGCATTGTATATGTATATTTATTGCACTAAATAGCCATATATTATAATAAGAATCACAAAGTATACGAATCGAAGCATGATTTTTGCGAGTTCATAGAGAATCTCTAACATCGCTTGTTTGTTTATTTAAATAACTTGTTTATTTAAAAAACTGCGTCGATCTTGACTCAATAACGTCGAGGGTAGAGGGGCTGGCGTGTGCGGGATTTCAATCTCACCGAAAGCTTTGGCTCAGTTCAAAATCGTATATTTCCAAGGGCCCTCGACTTATTTTTGTGAGCGGTATAGTTTGCATTCAAATCAGAGTAACTTTAGCAATATCGTTCAAGTTGCTTTACAAGTGCTTAGAAGTGTAAGTAAGTTCCTACCTTCAAGTCCTTGAGGTTAGTGGTTGCTACGTAACAAAAACCACCATACCTACTCGCGAAAAGGTATGGTGGTTTTAGTTACGTACAACGTCGTGACTTGTGACGCAACTTTATTTAATAGATTATTTAAATTAAATTATCTTAAAAGTTAATTCGAACGAACTTAGTTACGTCGGACAAAGGTAGACGATTAGGTTGAATCTCGAGCCCTCTCGCTCGCGCTTTTCAACATTATAATTGATTGTAAGAGAATGATTCAACTTTGGCCGATAATATATATTTGCAGACATAGATATTGAAGCTATCGACATGTGGACACACTTTTAATTTCACATTTCTAGTTATAAAAATATATAATATTACTGAACTACTACTTTTAACCGAAGTTGAGTGATATTTTTTTTTATTACTAGAAATATGGTATCAAAAGCATGTCCACATGTCGATAGCTTTATTATCTACTAGTTGTGCCCGCGACTTCGTATGCGTTTTTACACATTTGACATTTAATTTAAATTCGACTGTGGAGAAAAACTGAATAGGAAGGTTTTTTTTAACCCCCGACCAAAAAAGAGGGATGTTATAAGTTTGACAGCTTTGTGAGTGTGTCTGTATAGGTATGTGTTTATGAGGATGTGTCTGTCTGTGGCACCGTAGCTCTTAAATGGGTGAACGATTTGGAAGCTTTAGGTTTTAAAAAAAAAATTAAAGCAGGTTTTCTAGCGAATGTTCTCAGTAATGTTTTGTCTAAATTGGTTCAGCTATTTATTAAATATGCTTATTTGAAGCTAAAATGTCGGGGGTATTTTAATTTAATAGTTATTATTTCTTAACTTGAGGTAGCAGGGCTCAAAAGAAAGCAATAGAATAAAATAGAATAAAAACCCTAATTTAAGCAATACATTTATAAATTTAATAATAAATATGTATTGTTTATATTAAGGTATCTCCCGTGATAAGATACCAAGAAGCTTAGCATAAGAATTGCTCAGGAAGTAAAGGGGTTTATATGTATCTCCTTCGACGTAGAGTGGGATAGATAAAGTTATAAGCCCATAGATAAGGTCTTACTCATTCTCATGCTAAGCCAGCAAGCAAAGCATACGGCTAATAACTCTGTCTATCCCGCTCAACGGTAAACAATAGTTATTTGTTATGCAAGAATGCAAAATTATTGTTTGCGGCGAGTGCTTGTATTGAATACCGAGCGGTGTTAAAAGACCGCCACCAAAGTGGGAGACCACATAGTCCTCATCATAACGAACATTTTTGCCCAAGAAACTATGCCTAGGAAATCAACGGTTTCCGAGATAATGAGGTTCCAAGTCGGATTTTTTTTTTTCGTTTTTGTTTTTTTTTTCAGAAATGTGTTCAGTGTCACGTTATTAACATATCTTCTCAAGAAGCTATATCAAAATTATAAATATTTCTTACAAAAAATGAAGTTAAAATTGCAACCCGCAATGTATTCTGAACATCGAATAGCCTAGATTGTGCCCAGAACCAGGACTTATCACGTTTCTAAATTTGACTGAAAACTATTCAGCGGTATTCGCGTGATGAGGTAACACACAGACAGACAGACAGACAGACAGACAGACAGACAGACATAGACCGATTTTTTTGCATTTTTATATTCAGTATAGTTTACTTAGTAACCCCTGCTAGTTTTTTTCTAAAAATATTCAATCCCATCAAAAACAAAACTTGTAAAAAAAAACCAAGCCTCGCTGCTCAGTTCTTCTACCGTAAAAAGTTTTGAGATCCATGTAATACCAAGTCGGTTAATTTATTCAGTCCCTACTTTTTAAGGGTCCTTCTGTCTTGAGTAATTTATTACGTAATTAGTTAACCTAACAACATCTTATAGTGACCATATCAAAATTAAACATCTTTTATGTTTTAAATAATTAGATTGACTTGGCAATCGCATCAAATAATCTAATTTAATATAATTTGTATTACTTGTGTTTTCATGCGATGGCCAAGTCAATCTATTTATTTAAAACATAAAAGATGTTTAATTTTGATATGGTCACTATAAGATGTTGTAAGGTTAGCTAATTACGTAATAAATTACTCAAGACAGAAGGACCCTTAAAAAGTAGGGACTGAATAAATTAACCGACTTAGTATTACATGGATCTCAAAACTTTTTACGGTAGAAGAACTGAGCAGCGAGGCTTGGTTTTTTTTTACAAGTTTTGTTTTTGATGGGATCTCATTTCTTTTTGTAGATAGTCCTACTTTTTTTTGCTTTCTACTTCTACGAGTACGTCTTCTACCTTCTACTTCTTGAATACCAACAACGGATTTTCTTGAAGCCCACTCTCTGTCATGAGCTTTTCTTATTTTTGTAGGTAGTCTTCCTCTTTTTCTTTTCCGGTTCTACTTCTTGAGCTTCAGCTACAGTTTTTCTCAAAGCCCACTCCCTGTCTCTATAGGTTTTTCTCGGAGGCTTTGATGTTATAATTTTCGATAAGTCTGGACGGTAAATGCTTCTTAGTCTATTGTATTCACAAATTGAGGACTCCTGCGCTTTAATACTTCCAAAGTCGCTGCACGGCTGCCGATCGCTCGGGCGGGGGGATTCACCTCTGCGCGCGCGGCGCTCGCTTCCATCCACCGCGAGCGCGGTCATTTACAATTTTATTACAACCTTTATACCTACCAACGTTACTTACGCACTATGAATACGCACGTACAGTGGGCCACTCGCTAGGATACCCCTTTTTGTTCTATTAGCGCCCTTATGCCGCGCGCGGTAAGAGCCGCCATGGGGTATCTGTGACTGTGGCCGACCGTACATACGACAGCACGTCGACCCTTACACGCTAGCACTCTACTCGGTTACGTTACGGGCGACTTTAAAACATGAGTGTGCAACAACATAAATTTAATCCTTAGGTAAAATTGTTATCCCTCATTCACTAATTATGTAAATACCGTCAATGTACGTAATAACAGTAACAAGAACTAGTACAGCCCTCAATGTTTTTTGAAATGCATAAATATATTTTTCTATAGAATTGGATTAATATAAAGATTATTTAATTTTGTATACCTACTGATACTGACTGATAAGTACCCAAAGGTTTCCAGCAGGCGTATTAGCTAAAATAATCCGCATAGTTATAAGTGGTTACAAAAGTTGTCCATTGCTATTTTGAACTTGCAACTGTAAGCGATTATGTAAGAAAAAATGCCACGGTGGAAACGGATAGTGACGTGATTTGAAGTGAATACCATATCGACACTTTACTAAGACTTTAATCTATGAACGTGTGATTTCATTCGGTACTTTCGTCTGTGACACGAGCTAATTTGGTGAATACGCAGCATTATTTTTGTCATGTTGGTACCTGTGGTGGATGCACCACAGAACAATTAGATGTTCTGTGGGATGCACACAAAAACAAACACGCTGCAAAGAGGCAATTTCGTTACGATCGCTAGCAAAACTGCCATTTTGCGACGACGTTTGTTTGCCCTTGTGTGCGACAAGACAAATGTCAAATGTCACCCATTATGAATGTGTGTGTGTGTGCTATCTTGTTTGTAAACAAAAAGTATTCTAAAATAATAATGTTTCATGTACGAATTTAGTGAAGAAAGCTACCAAAAACAAACGTTTCAACATGTTGGACTAACCCGACACGCTTTACAACAACCCATATAGCATCTACGATAAACTTGTGCCCTTCAATTAGCCGCAGAAAGAAACAACTTTACTAGCAACGCACCTTACGAGCCTCAAATTAACTGGCCAAACCAGCGTTCCGCCGCCAAGATGGAGTTCAAAGTGATCTACTATTAACTACATCAACGGCAAAGTGACATGCATCCAACTTGACCCACCGACCCTGAATACAAATCCATTTGGGAACAACGAACCCTGTGCAGTTGGTGACAAAGAAACACTGAGAATTCAAACAATACAAGTTACAACACGACGGGCGCCGTACATACAGCGAGAATCCATCCAGACCACAACAATAATTATAACAATATCGGCGCGGCTCGCTAAGTGAGAAAAATGACGGTCGCGAGGGACCTCAAGTGGACGTGAAGAGGCATGACACCTTCGTAGCGCGGCCCGCGACCGACCGAAGCCCTCTACGATCTACGACGGCCAACAAGGACCCGTGACCACGGTCTCAGAGAGGTGTCCTTCCCCGGAAGGCCGTCAAAAGCCATGGACAGTGAGACTTGCACGGCTATGTGAGAATTGCAAAAAGGGAAAACATGCACAGACTGACTTTGGCCCGGTTTCTGAGTTGAGAATTTTACTAAGCTCATACTTACGTATCGCTCTGTCACACTCTTTTGTGAGAAATCTGCAGAGACAGGACGATACTTACCCATTTGCTTAGCAAAATTCTCAACTCAGAAACCGGGCCTTTGTCTTGTACTTCAGCTAGAGTGTAACTAATGGATGACTAGATCTTTGTATTCCACAGCTAGAGTATTACTACGTACTGTGATGTAGGTACTGTGAAAAGTTTCCTGTTAGGTAAATAAAACTCTATTACTTATGAATTTTGTGGTGTTTATTTTTCCCTCTCCAAATTTTATACTTGCAGAGTAGTAACAGTAATAATGAATGTCAACAGAATGTACTTCATATTCAGTACTTACATATTATTAACTTTTGCTAATAAACTAATAAAAATTAAAATCATTTTCAGCCCAGATAAGGCCGTAGGCCATATATTGGTAAATATTTAATATCTTATACACTCAGGCCTTTGCATCTATATAAGTAACTTAATAATTTAAACAGCATCCAGTGGCACATCTACTTATGATATATTTTATGAATATTTGTTTGGATGGATTAACTTTGTAACTTTCTTCTGCAGCAACAGCGTTTCACTGTGGGCTTGTGTCTCATAAAACTGAAATAAATAAAGACTCTTATTGCAATTGATTTTAGTAAGGTAAAACATAGAAATACAGTGGTGAGTGGCTTGATGTTAGTTAGAACTTAAGGATCTCAATAATGTAAAGCGGGGATTCCAACGTAACGGGCACATCTTCTGTAGTGCACATACTTAATAAAAACATAGGCCTTTGCATGTAGGACTCGTACAGCATCCAGTAGCAGTAGCATGTAGCATTTCACACTAGAGGTAGATGGGGAAGCAACCTCTAGCAGTTTTCATTACATTACATTCATTACAACGACCAACTAAGTCGCTGGCTTCGTTAAAATATGACTGCACTTTTGTAGGTACTTGTCTTTCATGGATTGTAAGTCAGAGAATATTTGAATATACAGGGTGCTACAGAAAGGTCGTGTCATACAAAAGGGAGTTGCATAGCTTTTTTTTATTTCACATTTTGTCCCCTAGTAAAAGTTGCTTGTTTTGATGAGTTAATCGACTCTCTTCGGTATGACCGGATAAAGCGGTGACAGCCCAGTAGGTAGAACGATGGACACATAGCGTAAGGTCTCAGTGCAGGGATGTAGGTACAGTCGGCCACAGTCTCAGATACCCCTTTTTGTTCGATTGGCGCCCTTATGCCGCGCGCGATAAGAGCTGCCATGGGGTATCTGAGATTGTGGCCGACCGTACATAAGACAAGCTTATTTCAAAGTTAAGTAAATGCCTACATTTGTGACTTTACAAGTCACTATCTGTGTAAAATATCAAAAGGTTTTCAAACAGACCCATTTACACAATAACTTATTTGAGACACACATTATAGGCTGACTTAGCTGAGAGGATGGTAGGTAGACCTAGGTGCTGGCCGGGCAAGCCTACTTCATCATCAGGCACAAGTCGGCACAACAGCGTCCAAGTGGTTGTTTCACCCCTGTAGGTAAGTACCTCTACTTCGAGTGAGTGCCACTTGCCACACACACAGTAGACTTGGAATTATAATTTGATTTGGTTAATAGTGTCTATAGCTCTAGCGGCACCTCCATTCATGCTTCGATAGTGAGGACGCAGACACCTCACTGTATAGTGCGTGGGACATGTTTAAATGCAGTAGGCTTGCCCACCATCTATTTATGCTATCCTCTCTGCTAATTTGGCCCAGTCCATAGGAATTGACAAGGTCAATACATAAATATGTACACGGGGCCGACTAAGCAGATTTTCTCAAAGTGGTTTCATTCACAATAAAATTACCAAGTGGATAACCATAGTATAAACTGTCGGCCAAGCGAAATAGCTTACCTTCCATTGCCTTCCAAATTTTCTCCTTTCTGCACTTGTTGGGATGTTAGGTAGGTGTGTCCCGGGTATCTATGTAAAACTTCAGGGAAAAAGGGGCTGTGCCATCTTTAGATTCAGAGCGCCCACGTTTTACTAATAAGTACCTACGTACGACCCGTTCGCGTACTTAGATACTACCTAGTGCGTGATCAACCTGGAAAACAAAAAATAATAATTTACTTATGTCAAAAGGGGTTGATATGTAAAGTTGTTAGGGTAGGTATTGTATAAATATATTCTTGCCTTGCATTCTGCTGCAACGTTTTTGAGGACAAAGGAGTGTCATAGCAGCCAAAAGTGCAATATCTGGCTATTGCGGGTCATTTATGCGAAATACATATTTATCCTATGAAAAACAAAACTCGACACAATTTCCTCGCTTTGGAAGAATTAATTTCACTTTTCCCTTACTATGGGACATATTTCTTGCTTTTATAAGTTAAAATAACGCAATTCCACTTCAAAAAAGCTGCTCCGTATCAGTGTTTTAAAATACAGTGGCTGTCACTCACTTTGACAGTTGAGAGTGCTTATTTTTTTTTACGGAATGCCGTTTTCTTTCCATCGACCTATCGTTTATGACCAAATATGGGATTTGTCTATGGTGGAGTGGATACTTTTAGCAACCGTGATTTTCTGGAGTTACGTAATACCAAATCGTGTTTTTGACAGTCGAAAGTTGGGTTTTTTTCTAAATCAGTGGGTTATTTTATTTACGTAATAGCCCCACTGGGCCCTTAGCCTGTAACGCAATGGTGACAAAACGGGCTCCCAGTTGACGGCTTCAATTACGATCGGGCAACTAAACTTATAGGCCCGGTTTCTGAGTTGAGAATTTTGCTAAGCAAATGGGTAAGTATCGTCCTGTCTCTACAGATTTCTCACAAAAGAGCGTGACAGAGCGATACGTAAGTATGTGCTTAGTAAAATTCTCAACTCGGAAACCGGGCCTTACTGCCGATTTCTGAATTAAGAAATTCACTAAGCAAATGGGTAAGTATCGTCCTGTCTCTGCAGATTTCTCACAAAAGAGCATGACGGAACGATAGTTAAGTATTTGCTTAGCAAAATTCTCAATTCAGAAACCGGGCCTCTGTCCATCTACTTAATACTTTGCGGGTTTTTGGTACAACTTCAAGACATCCCATTCTGGCTTTTTCATTCCGTTGACCATTGTACAAGTTACCTTTGAACATAATAATATGTAGGTAGGTACATATCTACACCTATTGATTTCATTATAGGATTACAAACTTACATTTGCATTGTACACAAGACAGCATGTAAACCCTTACACCCTACCACTCTACTCGGTTACGTTTGTACACTCTGTCGTGCTGTCGTGGGTACATGTATGCAAATTAAACTTTGTAGGTGGTAATCGTATGAGGTAGTGGCCACCCCTGGTGCCAGAGTTTTTAGGCCACCCAAAGGGTCTCTGACATGGTCAATTAAACTTTGTATTCCCATATAAATATACAGGGTGTTAAAAGACCGCCAACAGACCCGAAAGCCACGCATAGTGGACACTAAAACAATGTACTTTTTTGATAAATTATTGCTGGGAAATGATTTTGGTTTTTTAGGTTATAATTTTGAAAAATATTTTATCACGCAATGGACGTGTAACGCACAGAAGTCATATTGCACAAGCATAGGTATAATTTTATGTTACTTAAGCTTGAAGTGCCGATGTTTAGAATACATTGTGGGTTGAAATTTTAACGTCGTTTTTTGTAAGAAATATTCATAATTTTGATATGGCTTCTTGAGAAGGTATGTTAAGAACTAGATACTGAATACATTTCTGCAAAAAAAAAGTTTTGAAAAGTCTGACTTTGAACCTCATTATCTCAGAAACCGTTGATTTCCCAGGCATAGTTTCTTGGGCAAAAATGTTCCTTATGATGAGGACAATACGTGGTTTCCCGCTTTGTTGGCGGTCTTTTAACACCCTGTATAGGATTACAAAGTTACATTTGCATTGTACATGTATGCACATAAAACTTTGTAATCCCATATATTTATATGGGAATACAAAGTTATATATGCAGTTGGTGTACCTAGAAACCTGGACTGAAATTGCAAAATATTTTAGTTTTTCCTTGATTTATACACTAAATACTAATTATATTCTAAATTTGAAGCTTCTATGTATGCTACAAGTGCCTTAGAGTTTTGATGATCAATCAGTGAGTGAGTGAGTGAGTGAGTGAGTGACAAAATACGAAACTTTGACTAGTTATAATTCTTAAACTACTGGTTCAAATTGAATAAAATTTGAAATATTCCGTGTTTATACAATGCTTTCTTGGTTACAGAAAATTCAGGCTTCTAGTTTTATCCGAAACGAAGTTATAGGGGGGTCGAAAATGGCCTGAACTGCTTCGAGAAAAGTATGGTACGGCCGTGCCGCTTTTTAGCTCAACTTGGTGGGGGCACTGCCGTGCCCCCAGATGTACAGAATTGACTTCGCTAGAGTTTTATTATAAGTATAGATAGAAGATATAGATGTCTGCAACTATATTTTATCGTCCAAAGTTGAATCGTTTTCTTACAATAAATTAAAATGTTGAAAAGTGCGAGAGAGAGGGCTGCAGAGCTCCAGGGGATTCTTAAGAGGCCCCTTCAGGACCGTGGGAACTCGGCGATGGCCAAGCGCGTGAAACACTGTTTTCTATAGCTGTTTCACCCAGAGCGAGACGGGGCGCGGGAAAAGTGAGAGGCAATGAACGAGTATACGTAGTTTCGTGTCCTTTCGCGAGTATGTAGTTGTAGTTATAACGTAATAGATCTATTTTCCCCAATTTATTCGTAGTTCAGCTGCCATTTCTAGATTTTGTTAGCTATTTCAAAAATCTTTTTTTTTCTGACAAGTATAATACATTATTGATGTTCCCAAGGTAGTTAGACTCCAAAAGACAGTGTAATAAGGCCCAAATTTTTTATTTAAATTAAGTAGGTTAAATTAGTATAGTTTTATTTTTATTATTTCTTATTAGTTTAGTTTTTTATATTTAATTTCGTTTAATAAATTATTTTCACCCTAAAAAAAAATTTAAGTAAATAACAGCTGAAAGTAACCCCCTTTTCGGCGCGAAAAACGCATCGCTCTAATTTCTTTCAGGCTATTTCTTTTATTATAAAAACTATTTGCAAACCTCCGTATTGGTCATCTACTGATATAAACCAAGTTTCAGCAAAATCCAGCCTGTAGTTTAGAAATTAAACCGGAACTACGTTTGTATGGGAAATCGCTGCTTAAGTGCGTTCTTAAGTGGAAATTGGCAGGACACCTGGCGAGGCGGGAAGATGGCCGGTGGGCAGCAACGAACGAAGGTCGGTGGGCAGACAATCAGCCCGATGGTCGGAAGACATCGTTGTGTCGGTGGAGGGTCCATGGATGCGGATGGCGAGGAGGGACCCAGGGCTGGGCAGAGGTGGGCTGATGATGATGAAAAGTTAATTTGGGCCAAATTAACTGGTGCCTCTGTTTACTCCTGCTTCGAATGACGGCGTGAGGTTTTTGGACTATGTAAATAATATTAAAAGATTCCGACGAATTGAGAACCACCTCGTTTTTTTTATGTCGGTTAAAAAAACAACAATCGAGCCTACGATGAGTCATTGGAAAATCATCAATCAAGATCACTACAAAATATAAAACACGACATAAAATAAAGTGAAAAAAAAAATGATGCCACGTTCGTTGTATGTATTAGCTACGTACGATACGCTACAACGCGATTGGCAAATATATTGTTAACATTTTTTTGCGAAATTAATGTATGTAGTATCTTCTGAACCTTGAAAACCTTAATATTTCGAACTCTTGGATACCAAGTTCGAACTGCTTTCCATACAACGATGCGGAATTATTTAATTTGTTAGCAGAGACATACTTGAAAGCCCTGTGCTACCTGTTGAAGCCCGATCCAGCTCCAAAACCAGGCCCTAAAACATAATCAGCATTAATTTGTTACTAACTATCGGTCATTCGAATATGACCCTTGATATGCATACACTACAATAGCGGAGTCTCTTTCCCTTCAATAGGAAAACCTCCTCGCGTCCCTGTCTCACATTTTTCCGCGCACGCATGCGCACTGGCACGTTTCCCGAAAGCTGCGGCGGCCGGTCGAAGCTGCGTAGGTTGTCTCGATGTCACGGGAAAAATCTATTAGTTTAGGACAATGTTGAAAAAATTCATGAAAATGTAGGCAACTTATTTTTTCACACTGACTTGTCGGTACGGTACACTTGCATTTCTTTGGAGACTTTGGACTTTTACTTCTCCTACGGATTTGGAGAAAACTATTTAATATTAATAAAATTTCAAAAATTATAAATTTTAAACGATCACGTAAGTTTAAAATCAGGCTAAAATCTGAGTCATCCACTCCGAACGTTGCAAAGTCGCAGTTCAAGGCCCGTTTCCGAAGTAATTTGCAACAATAGTTACGCAAGAGGGGCGGCGCAGTCTACGCGGCTTCGACCGGCGCTCGGGCTGCGAGTCAGCCTCAGGAGCGCGCCGGAACCCCCGGGATCACGGGATGAACCTCTCCGCGGCGCAAAAACTAACTAAATAACGAAAACCCTGTAGAAATCCGCCAAAAAACGCAAAAGCTAAACCCAAATTACCAACGCACGGGAGCGAAAGGTTTTTTAAAACAGTTTTCCTTTTTTTCAAAATAGAACTGCTAACCTAAATTTTTCTTTGCGGCCAGTGTGTGAAAGGAGTTTTCGTTCTGTCAAGACAAGTGAGCTGTTTTGTGCGATAATAAAAAAATAAATAAACTTGGGCTGAATTGGGATTTTTTCGTGATCGCAGGCGGTTTACAAAAGGAAGGTAAGAAAGCTTTTTTTTTAACTAAGTTATTTCGGCAAAAGCTCTTTTATTCGAGAATTATGTTATTTACCTCCGATAGCAAGATGCGTCCATAGGAAAAAAGTTACGAGAAAGTTCAGTTCATTCATGAATTATTCAGGTAACGCTTTCTGGAAAAAACACGTTTTGTCTTTCTGTTGACTGTTTCGAGGCAGTTTAAACACGTTCATAATCTCCCGATTTCTAGTCCAATTTGAATATACCTCGTAATAAACGCCCATTAGCAACCCTTAGACTACTATTTTAGGTGGAATAGAATGGAATAGGAATGGTTTTTGTACCTTAAAAAACAAGGATAGACAGGATCTGTAACAACTACGATAGACAGGCTTCTAATGAATCGCGATATTTGTTTAATTTTTATTTATTTATTCTATGGGCCTTAAGAAAAATATACCCTAAATAAATCAATATTATTGTTAATGCCTTCTCCTTTATTACTTTGCTCTTCACAAAAGTACAGACATCGGGATGAGATGAGAATGGGATGGAACCTTGTCGAAGTCAATCGAAAATATACTTTATTTTACTTTGACAAGGTTGCTTCGACGCGAGTTTGCTTACCGCGCGCGTCTCAGATCCAAAAGGTCGCATCCCATTCTCATCGCGCGCGGATTATATCAATCTGTAAACTTCGATAAGGTCGGCCACGCTAAGCCAAGCCATATTACTCGTAGAGGCCTTGTGTGGCCTAAAGCTCTGTCTCCACTAACTAATCTACTAACTAAGGCCTTTGCATCTACTTAATGAGATGATATATACAGCATCAAGTGGCACCTTCACTCACACTAGATGGGTGAAGAGACCACTCGGCGCTCAGTGGCTGGGACATTGTTTTAGATGGAGTAGGCTTAAAAAATCAATGATTAGTTTCACAAATGTACCACGCGGCCCCTAAAAAGAAAATAAAGGCATTTGCATCTACGTAATAACATGATTTATACAGCATCTAGTAGCGACTTACGAGCCTGTGGGCCAGGCCAACTAAGCTAGGAGGGAATATGTGCTGGGAAAGCTTAGTCCATCTAAAAAAATGACCCAGGCACTGCAGCGTCCAGTCGTCTCTTCGTGAAGTGAACTCTTCTGAGTGAAGGTGCTACTGGACGCTGTATAAATCATCTCATTACGAAGATGCAAAGGCCTTAGTTTAGTAGTTACTCGTAGTACACATGACAGAACGTTGACGCTTATACGCTAGCACTCTACTCAGTTACGTTACGGGCGACTTTACAACAAAAGTGTACAGTTTTACGTGCTGTCGTGTGTACCACGCAGCCTCTACTAGTCTACGGGGTAGTTATACAATGGTATCCACCAGACAGCCGTCACGGACTGTCAGTGCGCAAATTGCACGCCCGGTCGAGCATATTTGACGCCGCACGTGTCGCGCCCGTGACAGATTGCGCGACGCAATGGAAATGGCGAGACTAATATTCTGGTTTATTAGACTACCACATAGCATATAAATTACATACCGTCATGGCAAGTGTGGGTAAGCTGAGGGATGAAATAATAAAATTGGGTGCAAGGCAGGTGTCAACCGAACCTAGATACGATAACTATTTTCACTATTATGTGAAGTGTAGTGATTGTATCTTGCAGTGATAGTATAGTAGGTACGGTCGGCCGCAGTCACAGATACCCCACGGCAGAACTTACCGCGCGCGGCATAATGTCGAACAAAAAGGGGTATCCTAGTGTGTGGCCGACTTAGGTTTAAGTATATAGTCCTCAAAACCGATTTATTTGCGGGAAAAGATAAATAAAAATTTCGATAAAGTTATTTATTATATTTTTTTCTACAACATGCTTGAGAAATATCTTTAAAGATGTATTAGATACTATTGTTTCGTACTCAGTATTGAGACTAAAAATTTTGCTTGATCCGGAACTCGAATATAAGTACGTCTATAATATACTACTAATCTATCGAGCCGTACGCGATGCGAAAATCACTGCCGGTTTCTGAATTGAGAAATTCACTAAGCAAATACGTAAGTCTCTGCCTGTCTCTGCAAACTTCTTACAAAAGAGCGTGACAGAACGATACATAAGTAGGTACTTACTTAGTAAAATACCCAATTCAGAAACCGGGCCTCATGCCACCCCTAATTTTCACCAACCACCCCTAATTTTAAAAGACCTTTTAACGAAAGTTATCTGCACCTCGCAAGTCTAGGGGTCATGGAATGAAGAATGGTTTAAATCATTCTTCTTTCCTACGACAGACCTTTACAAATTCTGTGAAGTATTGTCGGTGAGACAGCTATTTATATTAAACAGCGTTCTAAAACAACATTCCTTGCTAGTCTTCGACAAAACAATTCTTAAGACGGAACGCGTGTAGCCGGCTGCTCCATACAAAAAATACAAAAAGGGAGACCTGTTTCCTACCTGGATAATTATTTAAGAAAAAATATGTTTAGGCAATTCAATTTATATGTACCTCTGCCATGTCCCTATGTTTTCCTTTTTTATTATTTTAATTATTGTAATAAAATTTATTTGAATAATTAAAATAATAAAAAAAGGAAAACATAGGGACATGGCAGAAGTAAATATAGATTGAATGGCATAAAGATATTTTTTCTAAAACAATTATCCAGGGAGGAAACAGGTCTCCCCTTTTGTATGGATTTGAGGTTACCCGCGTTCCCTCTTAACAGGAGAAGGAATCATCATGTCTGTGGTTATGATCGTGATTTTAATACCGCTTTCGCGAAACGGTTTCTACCTTTTTATTGCCCTTTCCTTTACAACAAAATAAACAAACAAATAAATATCTACAGTCTCCCTAAAACTAAATGTAAAATTGAAACCAGAAATTGGCTCCTGAAACTAGATTATGATGGTACTGAAAATATGCTTCTTATCGTGAAGTAGAGAGATATTGTAAATTAAAAAAATTGCATTTAATTTTATTAATAACTGGTAAGGTTTTCTGAGCTTCTTTGGTACTGCACACATACATACACACACACATACACACACCCTCTCTCTCTCACAGACACACACTTACATACACCACACAAAGAGAGGTCTTTTCACACACGTTCTTCATTAATATGTTTTTTGTTTTAACCCAACTGAAATTACTTTTTAAAATACTGCTATTAGATAACCATACGTTTTAATTTAGATAAAATTAAATAGAGGAGTGGGCGCTGATCGCTGCAACACAGGCTATAAACCTAGTGCAGCGACAGATGCTAATTAATTGTGAATGATAAATTACTTAGAACGTTTTTACCTATGTAACATTTTTGTGAGAAATAAATTATTCTTTATTCTTTATGGATGAAGGACCATACAAACTCAACTCATAACGCTTGTGAGTGGAATTCGTATGGTCCTTCATCCATGACCCCTAGACTTGCAGAGGTGTAGATAATTTTTGTTAAAAGGTCTTTTAAAATTAGGGGTGGTTGGTGAAAACGGGCTTCAGTCTCTCAGTACATACAATGTTTAAACTTTTAAACTTTTTTCTGAAACGCAGCCGCTACTCAAACGCAGTTCGAGACTAGCCGCGGCGTCGCGAGGGCCGTCTCGTTCTCCATGATTAAGGTCTCCAAATGAGAACCAAAACTAGTCGGCTACACCGGCAAAATACTAGTGAGTAAAACCGTGATTTAATAGAAAAATACCTATACAATGTTTTGATTTCTGTTGCATATTTTCCAGCACTCCTTTGAGAGGCAATTTGAGACGCGCAATCATTCTATCACGGTTCACGGCTTGTTGTAATAGATGTGATGTGACGTACTCGTAATAGTCGTAATGCGAGATAATGGGGTGTGGAGCTGTTATCCTTTTTATGTTTGTTGTTCTCAGTGCTTGTTCGACGCACCACAGACCATTACCCATTAGGCTCACGAGGGGTAAACACAGGCCTTAAAAGTCTAATAAACTAGTGGTTCGCCCCGAACTATGAACTCGCGACCACATATCTCAGCAACCCCTCGACCGATTTGGCTCATGTTCGAATTTAAAAATTCTCTTGGCCTCATTTACCTGCCTACCAAATTTCATGACGATCCGACTAAATTTACTCAAGTTATCGTCGAACGAACATTCATACATACATACATACATACAAACGCCGGATTGTTCCAGCAGAGTCGGAGAACTTCGCTCGCTTCGCTCGCTCGTTCAATAATGAGGAGAAAAACTAGTTGGTCGATACAAACAACGGCCATATTGGTATTCTGATTCTGTCGTCGTTTGGAGTTCCTTGCAATAATGTATTCGACGTGGAGTGGTGGTGGAGTGTGATGAAGCTAAAGGATTAGTTGCGAAAGAGGAAAGCCCCCACGAGTGGTAAAATCGGTCGGTTTCCAGTTATTTCGCCTAAGGGCTTTAAACCACAACTTCCTTTTTTTGGTTTCTCTTGGGAATTGGTGTGTTCCTGTACTATTAACAGCCACACTACGAGGCATTTTGCAGTTATTTAAGTGAAATTAAGAAAAAAATTAGGTTTACAATAGGCAGATGACAGTTCGTTAGACACAAACGCCGGCAGCGCCATCTGGAGTGAGCAAATGGCAGTTTTTCTCCTCATTCACTGGAGTAAACTGACAGACGCTAATTGTCAATAAGTATGTAAAATTATATTGCCGTTTTTATTGTAATTTAGTGATGCCTTCCGTTTGTTGTGATTCCGCTCTGTCACACAAGATCAAAAGGAACATATCTACATAGAATTTTAAAAAGATTCCCGTGTCTGTTTGTACGCTTAGATCTTCTAAACTGTACGCAACGGATCTTGATGCGGTTTTCACCGATAGGTTAGATATGTAGGTACCGCACTTTTTTTTAACTGACGGACTGATATACAACATGAACGAAGTCGCGGGAACGCTAGTTTACAATAAAATATGTAGGTAAATGCCCTGAAATATTTTTGTTCATTCCTCTGGCATGCCACGAAAGGTTCTATTTCACTTTAACGTCGACCCCAACATAGCCGGCTCATAAATAAAACAAATGGTTATTGAAAATAGTTTCGCTGAACATTATCGCAGACTACAGCCCTAACTCTGAATAGAAGATAGACAAAATAACTATTGAGCTGTGGAATGGCTAGCCACACAAACAGAATGAAAGTTTTATTGACTACTAGCTTTGCCCGCGACTTCGTCCGCGTGGACTACAGAAAAAGGATATATGCTTTACTTTGCTCCTAAGTGTAAAAGCGTGATAATATGTAGCCTATGTCTTGTGTTATTCTGATGTCTAAGCTATCTCCATTCCAAATTTTATCCAAATCCATCAAGTCGTTTCAGCGTGAAAGAGTAACAAACATCCATCCATCCATCCATACTTACAAACTTTCGCGTTTATAATAGTAGTAGAATAGGAAGTAGGATGAAGAGAACATTGAGAACAGTCCGATATATTATGGTTAACAATAATTGTGCTAGACCTGATCGCGTAGCCTGAGGCTGGGTTAGAGCGTATCCATGTTTTTATAACTCAAGCTATCCCGCTCTACGTCAAACAAAAAAGTGAGGTACATACAATATAACCCCATGCTAAGCAAGCTGCTACGTGGTGTTTAATGGATGAGTATGGACCATCACATACAGAAAGAATACACCTTTTGTATTCTTTCTGTATGTACAAATGTACAAATGTACAAATGGATAAACAACGATGTTTGTTTATCCATTTGTACATCCTAGGTATTGCCTCAGTGCAGAATGCACAGAAGAGTAGGTACACGTCTTAAGCTGTTATCTTTATTAATCCGGTCTTGACCCTGCGCTGGCAGATTAAATAATGCCGGCGGCGTCGGTCGGCGGTTGGCCTTATGCGATACCTACGAAGATTTTCTTTCCAATTAGAGGGGTGTGGTATTATCTCGTAATTCGAACTTATACATAGATATCCTACTTCCTACTAATATACTTCGCAAATATACTTCCTACCTATATTTGCGAAAGTTTGTAAGTGTGGATGGATGGATGGATGGATGTTTGTTACTCTTTCACGCTGAAACGGCTAACGGATTTGGATACAATTTGGAACAGAGATAGCTTAGACATCAGAATAACACATAGGCTACATATTACCACCACGCTTTTACACTTAGGAGCAAAGTAAAGCATCTTTTTCTGTAGTCCACGCGGACGAAGATAACTTGAGTAAATTTTGTCGCATCGTCATGAAATTTGTTAGGCAGGTAAATGAGGCAAAGATTATTTTTAAATTCGAACATGAGCCAAATCGGTCGAGGGGTTGCTCAGATATGGGGTCGCGAGTTTATAGTTTGGGGTGAACCACTAGTACATGGCGCCCTTCTCTAACTTGTATTAAGACGAAATACGTGTCACAACTAGCGCCGCCAATGGAAAAAAAAATCATATCTTCTTTTTGGATGCGTTTTTTTGCTAAAAACTCTACTATACTGCAAGTTCTCAACGCGAGGCAATCAATGCAATCATTTATCGCCAAAAGTGGCCACTTTAAAATTTAAATTGTTAAGGCGCTGGGCATAGTGAATTAGCCCGCGCGCAAAAAAAATGCACAAAAACGATTCCGGTATCAAATACACTAAAAAAATCGAAAATATTCACATATCAAACCCTAGAATTAGGTGAGAGCTATCTAAAACAGCCAGTTTTGTGTTGATACCCATAACAGATTGCAAGATATTTTGTTTGAAAAAAAGTGCGCCGCCTATTTTTTTTCATCAAAAATATCTTCAAAACATTTATGAATATCAACACGAAACTGGCTGTTTTAGATAGGTCTCACCTAATTCTAGGGTTTGATATGTGAAAATTTTCGTTCTTTTTACTGTATTTGATACAGGACTCAATTTTGTGCATTTTTCTTGGCGCGCGGGCTATTCACTATGTACAGCGCCTTAAGCCTCGCGATGAGAACTTGCTGGAGAGTTTTTTTGCAAAAAACGCATCCTAAAAGAAGATATGTTTTTTTTTTAAATTGGCGGCGCTTGTTGTGCCTCCTACCTGGCCTTAAGGCGGGAGAAAAGAATGACATCACTTTGAAGATAGCGCGTCCGGTGTAGAGCCAGCTAAGCAGGCGAGGGTCCAAACGCTTCCGTGTAATCTACCAGGGCCCTTAGCCTGTAACGCAATGGCGGGTCAATGGCGTCCCGGCAGAAGGACAAAACCGGGCTCTCCTCGTTTTTCTCCTACAACCAGAGAACTAATCCTCTAGAATTAGAATCAAAATATTATTTGCTGTACTACAAAAACATTAAAAGGACAGACAGCGTCAGCAAATCGTAATTTAAGTCGTCACCTGACAGCCCATTTTGGCACCATTGTGTTACAGGCTAAGGGCCCAGGATGCCGTAGAAAAAACACTCCGCGTCCATTATGCACGGCCCGAGATTGCTAAGCTTCCGCCCCCTAGGGAAATGTTTTTTGTACTCGTAGGCGTGTTTTGAACTTTGTTACCTTACTGGTAACTTTATTACTAGAATAGGTCGGTGGGTGGAACAGTTGCTTCGAGAGGTAACCGGTTCTATCCCGGTAGCGATGTGCAAACTGTTAATTTGTCCGGTTGTTTTGCATTTGTCACATAGTAAATTCGTCACATTTTTGTGTTGAAAAGAAATTCGCAACTTGTATTAAAAAATATGTGTAAATTCGAAGCTTGCAAATAGGTACGTCTAAAACTAAAACAAACCAATTTATCAAATATTGCTTTTGAATGGATGTTTGGATAAATGTTTGTTGTACGGTCGGCCACAGTCACAGGTACCCCATGCGAGCTCTTACCCCGCGCGGCATAAGGGCGCTAATCAAACAGAAAGGGATATCCTAGCGTGTGGCCGACTGTACATACACCGTGCTATTTTAGTGGTTTTAAAGCCGAAGGTATTTTGTTGCACTGGTGATTCTGCTTTGGAATTTGGCTCCAAAATGAGAGAAAAAAAAAACACGCCAATTGACACCATTCGTATGGAGGAGTGCATTTTTTTTTCGCGCGTAATGTAATGAAATTTTGTAATTAGGCTCAGAATCACCAGTGCAACAAAATACCTTCGGCTTTAAAACCACTAAAATAGCACGGTGTATAGATTGAATGTATTCTTCGGGATTTATTGGTCGTGTGCTCCAACCCTCATCAGCATCATCAGCCTGTTAGCACCCACTGCTGAGTAAAGGCCTGTTCATGCTCACGCCACCTCTCACGATCCTGTGCCAGGCGCAACCACTGTTTTCCAGCTCCAACTCTGATTGACATTATTCTAAAACTGTGGCTAGAAACGGAGGTATTGTTGGGTAATATCGAACGTGCTCTCGGCGAATGAGGTCAAGTTATAGAGCTAGTCTACAACTTACTGTGTTGCTTCCTATTTCATTAGAAACTAGTGGTTCGCCCCGAACTATGAACTCGCGACCCCATATCTCAGCAACCCCTCGACCGATTTGGCTCATGTACGAATTTAAAATTTCTCTTCGCCTCATTTACCTACCTACCAAATTTCATGACGATCCGACTCAATTTACTCAACTTATCGTCGAACAAACATACATACATACATACATACATACATACATACATACAAACATACATACATACAAACATACATACATACAAACATACAAACGCTGGATTGTTCCAGTTCTCTCTTCATGTTCTTTTACTATAGAGCTCGATGAAACTACCTAGATACTTACTATTTGCATATAAGTTGCGATACACTACAATAATTGCTTATAGCTGGAGAGCTGTCGACCATTCGACTTATTTTATCGTACAAGGCTATGAGTTGGTAGGCTGATAGATAGATAGATAGATAGATATGTATTTTATTCAAAAGCCACAACACAATACAAAAAGTAAATCAGAACAACCATATGTTACAAAATAAAATTATAAAATTAAAATTAAATTACATGCTTCACATTTGGCGCTATGTGTTATGTATGGCAAAGAAAAAGGTTCCAACTCAGCATAATGCTACGAAGATTGGAAAGCAAAATTCGTAGCGCTGGTTTTCGGTTGGAGCCTAAAATGTGTGACGCAACGAGAATCAGCAAAGTCAGCAGCTCTCTCTAAAGAGTTTGTAGAGTAGAGTTTCTGATAGAGTTTGTAGACTTCGCTGTATTTAGATACGGTTTAATATACTCGGGTATATTACTCAGGGAAAAGTGGCTGTGTAGTGTCGCGTAGACCCAACTAAGGTTTACGCTATGTATGTAAACTAATGTATGTAAACGTACGGTTGTTATGTCGTGATATAATCTAAGCCGGGGTGCAAAGTTTATTCGATACTAACCGCCATAGCCCGGCAGCTAACGTCGGCTCCATAATGCAAGTTGCGATAAGTGGCGGTTTAACCGTCGTATATTTTGGGCATAAACCCAACCCGGAGCCCACGCGGCCCACTGAAGGCCACTGAAAAGGCCTCATCAGCCCCTACCCTTGCAGCAATTTTTTTATTTATTTATTTATTTTTGGAAGGCTTACAGCTTTAGAAACACATTGTAGATACGAAGTTTAGAAACAGAGAGCCAATTAGAAGTCTTCACAATATCTTCACTTTAATATGGGGCATTTAGAGAATTCAATATTTCACGAATTAAGACGTCTTTTTGTTTATGTTTATTGAACGAGCGAGCGAAGCGAGCGAAGTTCTCCGAGTCTACTTGAACAATCCAGCGTTTGTATATTGTATGTATGAATGTTTGTATGTATGAATGTTCGTTCGACGATAACTTGAGTAAATTTTGTCGGATCGCTATGAAATTTGGTAGGCGGGTAACCGAAATTAAAATAATTTTTAAGTTCGAACATGAGCCAAATCGGTCGAGGGGTTGCTGAGATATGGGGTCGCGAGTTCATAGTTCGGGGCGAACCACTAGTTGTAATACAAAATAGCCTATTACCTGAATATACATCACACAAGGTATACAGGACAATAGCTTTAAGTACATTATGTGGAAAATCTATCAAATTAATAAAGGGAAGGGCTATTTACTCACTTACAAGAACTTCCTAAAGAAAGTTTGCTCAAAAGAACGCGAATCGCTTCAGAGATCGAATTGTCAAAGATACTTTGGCAATCGAGAGAGGTCCTCGCCAAACTGTTTTAACTTTGTGGCTTTTATCGGCCAATAAAGCGATGTAATTTATGAACTAAAGTGGTATAGAGGGCCCAAATAAGAAGACGTGGAAGGTTTTCATGAGAGGCTGAGAATAATGGGCGATCCTACGTTCTTGTCAAAGAAGTAAACCTAGTTCGTTTTAACACAATCCAACCCACACACCACCTTTGATGACAATAAAAAAACAATACTCGTAGATCACGAGTGTATGAGTATCTGTGAAAGGTTGAACGATGCTGTCTGTCGATCCAGGGGCCTGAGTCCAAATTATGCCATAGAAAATGGTGCCAAAATGGGCTCCCAGTTGACGGCTTCAGTAATGTTTTTGTGGCACCTACAGCAAAAAATATTCCGATTCTAATTCTAGAGGATTAGTTCGCCGTTTACTCCGGTTTTGTCCTTCTACTGGGACGCCATCGACATGCCATTACGTTACAGACATGTTCTCGGTGTTGTTTGACCAGTAAAGGACATCTGACTAGTTATTTATTGTTGTAGAGGCTGCCCTTTTGACCTTCACAATATGGGCAGAGATCCAAGAAAGGACGGCGACATGCAAGCAGTTGTATAGTAGAGTTGTGTTTGAGAAAACGCTCGCAAGGGGGTTTCCAAGCTCTCGCACTTTTTTTTTATGTAGCCTGTTGTGTGTCCCATTGCTGGGCAAAGGCCTCCCCTTGTGTCCTCCACACTTTTCTATCTGGGGGTGCCACCACTTGCCACCCCGGTAAAAAGGTTTCGAGATCGTCCCGCCATCTCCGCCTTGGCCTGCCACGGAGCCGGTCTCCAGTGTGAGGCAACCAGTCAGTGTAGATTTTCGCCCATCTCTCTGGACCCATGCGGCTTAGATTCACGCATATAAATAGTAATAAATACTTATCACTCGAGTTATTACTCTCGTCTAGCTATGACTTAAAACAAGCCTAAATAATTAGGCCATTTCTGAAATGTCAACATTCCAAATTGAACGTTGAAACAAAGCAATGTGCACCCAGGCTCTAACCACACAACATGATAAATGACCGCTAGGGCTGTCACTCGCACGCAGTGAATGAAACAAAACATAAAAAAAAACAGCAAGCATTCTCATTATTAGACTACTTTTGTTTACTTCTTTTGTTATTTCTTTAGCGAAAAGCAATTCTTCATCGTGTCTCTTTTCAGACGACTTCGACTTTTTCGAGAGATACCTACTTATTTCTTTTGTCAGGGCTTTGGTGAATAGTTAGTTTTTATGATAGAGGTTTCTGAATTAGGCCCGGTTTCTGAATTGAGAATTTTACTAAGTAAATACTTAAGAATCGTTTTGTCACGCTCTTTTGTGAGAAATCTGCAGAGACAGAACTATTCTTACGTATTTGCTTAGTGAAATTCTTAATTCAGAAATCGGCAGTTAGTCTCTCTAAAGTAAGTAGGTAAATATTAAAATAATAGAATTCCAACTAGCCATTTATTTACGGCTTCGCTTGCTATACTTATGTCACGAACATACTCTACATAATATCACTATCTTATTTCGAAAATTATGTTAATAGGTTGATCAGTTGCGAATTGCGATGTAAAATAAGTAATTAAGACAACTTTTTGTTTTTTCTAAAGCACTAACCCGTGCTAGGGAATAATTTTGGGAAGGTTGCGGGTTCAAGTCCTGTCCCGAGTGAAATTTTTTTTCAACTTATTATAAATGTTTAATTAAGACAAATTCAAAATAATAAAATTAGGAACAAAATTAGAACGGTAGTAGGTAGGTATTTATTTGTTCAAAAGATACCTATATTTATTTACACCAATTCCAAAAAGAATATCACGTCCTGTATTAAAAACATGAAGAAACACCGGTTTGTTTCTGAATAATACACGAATGGCACGTACTTTACACACCTCATAAAGGCTCTCCCACACAGGCGCGTTTTATCGGTCGGTAGTACCGCATGCGATATTGCGATATCTGTTATCAGTACATTTTGTCTCGACCGATTTGGCTCATGTCCGATTTGTCCGAACTTAAAAATTATCTTTTCATCTCCCACGCTCGGAAAGTTTGCTGTTACTAGTAACTTACGATCGTGTAAAGGCCGGATTTAAACTATCTGAACTTTTGTGCGCTTCGAAATTTGAACGCGACGCCGGGACAGTCTTTCCCGCGCCCTATGGTTTTGAAAAAGAAAAAAACACTGGCCGTTTAAGTAGATGCCAGATCCCGATGGAAAATAAAACCTCATTCATAGTTCGTTTAAACGCGTATTTCAGCGAAAGCGATTGTTCGTGCCCATTCTCTATACAAAACTGTGAATGTAAATGGTGCATAAGCATCTTTTAAAAAGGTAAAGTCACGGAATAGAACATTCAGAAACGCGGTTTCTTCTTATAGTCTTTTCAATATTTTGTACACATATTTATTTTTAAATACCAGTAAATAAAAAAAATGCTGCGCTTCTGTTTTATCAAATAGATAATTATGTTTTGGTTTGTTAAATACATTTTTTCAAACGATATTACTAATTTAATTTTTTATCTCCTACAAAATTTTAATTTATATGGTATAAGTTCAGAATGCACCCGGAAAAAAAAACATTCTTTTATTTACATTATTTTTGTGTCTGGATAAATAAACTTCAGGAAATTATTAATAAAGCGAATGGTTTTAATACCAACGAAGCTCAAAACTTTAGTGCGGTAGCCGTAACTACAGTAAAATATGCTTTTAAAAGGAACTTATTTGACTCCCCTGTTTTGCCTGTAAGTAGTTGTCTATAGAGTTTGTCCCGCTTGGCTAACAAAGTCATTTCCTCGCTTCTGTGAGATGAAAAGTTTTGTGTTTCGCACGAATGCAATATTATTTGCGTCTCGTGCTTCTGAATACCTCGCTACGCTCAGGTTTCTTTTTTTGAACCACTCGCTACGCTCGTGGCTCAATTTTAGAAACCTTCGCTAGCTCGGTTTTCAATACAAGCACTCGCCGCAAACAATAATTTTGCATTCTTGCATAACAAATAACTATTGTCTCATTACCCGATTACCAAATTTCATTACGATCCGACTACATTAACGCAAGTTATCGTCGAGCGAACATTCATACATACACCCTTACATACATACAAACGCCGTATTGTTCCAGTAGACTCGGAGAACTTCTCTCGCTTAGGCTCAATTCACACTGGCGCAGAGTCGAAGCGAAACGAAGCGCACGTTTTTCATCATCTCTATTTCTCTTTTAATACGGTACGAATTTGTGTGCGCGAATGCGCGCGTCTTCGCCTTGTGTCTTCGCCTGCAAGGGTCACTAATTATTTCGCGTCGCGTCGCTTCGCTTCGCTTCGACAATGCGCCAGTGTGAATTGAGCCTTAGCGCTTCAATAAAGCTCTAGGTGGCTCTAGTCTAAGCAGTTCGACTAACCTGAATTTGATAAGCCATTTCTAGCGACGCGCGTTATATTGTCTTATATTGTCGAGTCAGTAGAACATGAGCGCCACGCCAACAACTCTTTTGCTGTTTGGCGAAAAATTAAAACTTTTTGTGTTATTGTAAATAAAAAAATAAAAAGATTTCGTAAAAAAGAACACCTTCTGCTCCATTCCTACTTCGTGGTAGTGAATGTGCCGTGCCGTGAGCGGAATAATCGATTAATAAACACTTTGTCGGAGACGGGAAACAGGCTCGCTAGCCCCGGCCCCGCTGTGATACACCCGCTACCTGGGGATGGTAATGCTGGTTTCACACTGGTTTTTAAATAATAACTCCGTATTTCGGTAAAACTAGACCATTTTAATCAATGTCTGCATTGAAATCTGAAAATTATAGGAAGAAGAAACGCAAAATCGATATTATTAGTGTAGTCACTATAACAAAAGTCTTCTTCTTCTCTTCATCTTCAACATTTACATCGTCCACTACGGGACGTATGTCTCTTCATGTCTTTTCCATATAAGCTAGTCTGTGGCTATTGTGGTCCAGTTCGAGTCTGCTATAGCTTTTATATCATCGGACCATCATGCAGCTGGTCTGCCAACACTTCGCGTTCCTGTACGGGGCCTCCATGTCAGGACTTTACGGCTCCATCTACCATCCTCCAGGAAAATAGTAAAAACACCAAAAAAGTTTAGCATAGTAACCACACTCCCCGTTGTTAGTCAACTGCGTGGGCTGAGATTAAAACATTCTATGCGAAATGTAGGTGAGCGTCGCTTCACGGGCTGCGAATGGAAATAAGGCCGGTCTTTAAAATAGCTTTTCGGGTCAGAGGCTCTACCACGAGTTACGTCCGGCAGACTTACGGCATCGGCAAAGCAAGTTTTACTATGGCAAAACCCGTTTTGCCGGTGCCGTACCGTGGGTCTGCCGGACGTAACTCGTGGTAGAGCCTCAGTTGATGGTTGTGAAACTGTTCTAGAATAAAAACGTCAACGTCAGGTACACTGACAGCACGTCAGAGTGTACGCTTTTGTTATTAAGGGTGGACGATAGCAACGTGGCGGGAAATCGGCTGAATTATTGTTGTTCTGTTGTTTACAATAATGAAAAGAATACTATGTTATTGCCGCGAACGAAAAATCTCTGAACAAAAATAGCTCAGTTTAGCTACAAAATGTAAAAAACTGTAAAAATTTTGAATTTTCCGCCACGCTGCTATCTTCCAGTCTTAAGTCGCCCGCAACGTAACAAAACAGAGTGCTAGCGTGTAAGGGTCTTGTGTACTTGTGATCCTTAGTGCAAACTTTAAGCGAAAAATGAGAGTTACGCCCTAGATAAGAGAAAGAAGCGTGGTGATGTCCACCTCGGGTGGCATTAATAGTCGTCAGCTCAAGCTCGAGCTCAAGTAGGTGATCTCAGAAAACAAAATCACCGACTTGAGACCTTGGCTAATCTTAATGTCAAGCTCAAGCTAGTGTCTATTAATTACCGAACTAAACAATATCTATTAACTTCACTAACTTGAGCTTGACATTGACAAGGTCTTGAGCTGACGACCATTAATGCCACCCTAAACCTGCCCTATCATAGTGATGGTCCACCGTCAGCCTGACCTTTTAAATTAATGAAATAATATTTCCAAAACAAAATCCCTGTCCCATAACAACAACTTAATTTGACAACAAGGGCTATAAAGCTGACGAAAGACTCTTAATAACTACACTTCAGGCTCGAAAAACAAACTTTTATTTGCCAAAAAAGCCTTTTAACTATAAGTCTTAAATCTGTTAAGATAAGGGGGGTTTTCACTTGTGTTTGCGTGGGTAGTGTAGCCGGCCGAAGCGCCGTACTGAAATAGGGTAATCAAGCTAAATGATGGCCCATTCGCGCGTAGGGTGAGTATGCTAGGGGTGGTCCCTTTGTTTAATGCGGAGCTTCTGCTTAAATTTTTTTTTTATATCTATCTTTGTTAAAACTGAGCCGAGCGAACTTTTTCCGAAGTCATATCGTTACTTAGCAACGTCTGAACTGCAGGGTTATTAAGAATTAGAGACGTGACGGCTCTAACTGTCCTCCAATATTTGCCTACTAGTGATGGCAGTTGACTTAGCTCCGCATCCGTATCCGGTAATAGCCAGCTCCCGCTAAGGCTCTTGGTGTCGCTTTCAGCAGGTCTTCGGTGGTGCACGTGAATGGAGAGTCTGGGGACTGTAGGAGGTGTAGCACTGGCTGCATGCCTAATTTTGACACTCTCACACGAATAAGAAGAAGCCAGCACCCGGTTCTCGTCGATTTAAAGCGCTGTTGCCGCTTACTTACTTTATATCTTCGTTTTAATTAGAAATAAATCTTTGTCGCGATAAGCTGAGCGAATGCTTGAAGGGCAAAGTTTGTAGACCAATTTTCTCTTTGATAAGTCATGCTTTACGATGCTACATTGTTAAACTTTAATATGTTGACAGATCCTAGGAAACTGACTTACAGTTTGTGTTCTTAGCTTCCTATGTTTGATGGAGCTTCTAAACGGGCATTCTTCGGCAATATTGCATATGCTGACAGATATTGCTGTCAATAAGTCCGGCCATTGTACTGCAGCCACATATTGCCGAAAAATATTGCCCGTTTAGATGCCCCATTAATATAACTATTTACTAGGTTATTATTGTCTATGAAATAAAACTAGGTATAGTTTGTGTTCTTGGCTTTCTAATCTATTTACAAGCCTATGGAATAAGTAATAATTATTTAAAATAAAAACATTGTTAGACTTACAACGCCATAACGAAATAAAGCGTCCTAATTTTATTTAACGATAGCCCTCCACCCGGAGCGCATATAAAAATTATCACCCCATTTCAGGTCATGCCCGTTCAGGCGTCGGCCGGAGCCCTGTAGATTTCCCCGGAGCCCTACGGCTAAATTGACGACCCTTCCCACGACCCTGACTTCTTAAAGTTCGCTTAAGGTCCAACGATAGCAGCGTAGCGGGAACTGGACGTTTTTTTTTCAGTTTTTTTTATTTTGAAGTTAAACTGAGTTATTTTTGTTCAGCGATTTTTGTTTCACGGCAATAAAATAGTAGTCTCTTCATTATTGCAAACAACAAAACAACAATAATTAAGGTGATTTTGTTTTGAGGTCGACAAACCAGTGGCACTGCGGTTGAACTATTATTTGTATTGCCGGCCAATAAAAAAAATCCCAGACTCAGCGAAGTCTACTCTATCAGCCTACCAACTCCCAGCCTTGCACGAAAAAATAAGTCGAATGGTCAAGAGCTCTCCAGCTAATATGTGAGCAGCAGAATGCAAAATCTTGGTGCATCTGCTTAGCCTACTTTTATAAATATCAGGGGAGGTACTGGCGCCGCTGAGACGACGTGTTTACGAAAGTTTTCGCTTAAAATGTGGGTGTGCTGTGTGTGGATCTTTGCACGTGAAAACCAGCATTTCTCCCGCTTTGGGGCTCTGGGCACATAACTATGTTGTCTAAAACTTTCGTAAGTGCTGCACATTTTGAACACTGAATTTCAGGCTACTTGTATGCCACATTACTCTCACTGAATATGTCTACAGAATAAACCTTAAAACTAATGGGTATAAGAGGAACCGTCTCAAAGATTTAGGTACATTTCTTATCGAGTATCCCATATTATGTGCCCAAGACTTGTAGTATGACAGTTTAGTTAAAAGCTAGTAGGTAGGTAATCGTATGAGGTAGTGGCCACCCCTGGTGTCAGAGTTTCTAGGCCCCCCAAAGGGCCTCTGACATGGCTTAACGATATTTATTAAACAACAACAACAAGGACCAACGGTTTAACGTGCCTTCCGAAGCACGGAAGCGCTCCGCCACTAGCGGTCACCCATCCATGGACTGACCGCGCCCGATGTTGCTTAACTTTACCAATCGATTAATTCAATTCAAATTCGAAGTATTTATTTCGGAATATTAACATTTACATACATTAAAAACTAAAAAACAGATAAAATTAAATAAATTAAAACATCACAATTAAGAATGGCTAGTTCAACTAGGCTGTGAGCGCTTCCGGAAAGCTAGTCTAAACCTTGAATGTAGGCTTTAAAGCCTCTTATAAAGCCTTACATAACGAGCTTTCAGAATATCAGAGAGCATTCAAATTAGTCTTCATCTGATTAGCTTACAGAGGCCTGAGTCTGTAGCGTAGTGGTGCCTCGATAGGCTCCCAGTTGTAGGCTTCAATTACGATTTATTAACACCGTTTGTAATATGTTTACTTTCCTTTAATATGTTTAAAAAAACACTGTTTGTCGCGTTAATGTATTTTTAAAGAAAGTAAAGAATATTCTGATTATAATATAGTAAAGGATTAGTTAGCTTGTTGTAGGAGAAACACGGGGAAACCTCGGTTTTGTTCTTCTACTGGTAACCTATCGACACGCCATTTCGTTACAAACTTAAGCCCCTGAATGTGACAGGTTCTAGAATTCTAGAGGATCTCAGTTAATAGAGGTGAAGTCACGTCCTTACAAACTTCGTTACGTATATTGGATGAAATGTTCATCTTTGTGTATTGGAGGAGCTTTTAGAACTCCAGTTAGCTGGAAAATCGAATTTGAATTATGTGTCGTACGTGCGTAGGATTTTGACGCTGTTTTGTAAGTCGCAGAATGCATACACAAACTTGAGGGCTTTATGCGATAAAATATACATAATATGGAAATAATAAACACCATGATATTTAGTTAAAATGTTTAAATCGATCAATTGAAACGTAATTCTGAAAAATTAATCTCAAATTTCGAGTGGTCGTGCTAGAAAGCATACTTCCTAGCACGACCACAAATACTTCGCTATATTTCGTAAACTATTTAAGTACAAATTTTGGGGTAAAGGGTACAATAAATACACTTAATTTCATGAATTTGCACAGCAATAAAAACATTGAAAAAGTTGACTTGCAAAGACCAACGCTAATAGATTCATTAAAATATGGCAGCTCTTTATTCAACAATTCGAATACCATTACGTTACATAACATTGGTTTTCCATAACGCGGTTTCGTAGTGAAGCGTAGCCGCTACGTCGGTGCTACGAAGCTCTACGAAGCGTAGCACATTTCAGCCGCTACGCGGTTGGTCTGCGGTTGGGCTACAGATGTTAATTATGTTGCCTTGAACACCGAGCCAGCAGGTTTCAGTAGTTTTAAATATGTATAGTAGCAATACCACTCGCTAACAGTGAAGGAAAACATCGTGAGGAACCTGTAACTTTTAGGCATTTAACGTAAGGAAATGGGGATGTCCAAATGCAAAGAACTCGAAAACCTAGGACAAATAACTCGAAATAAATGATAAACTAAATTAAATGAAATCACATATTTTGTATGTATTTTACCCGTTTTCAGGACAAACTAGTTCTGCCTAGGTTATACTGGTTTATCCATACGAGCTTAGGCTATAATAGTACTCGTAGTTGTATATGGGAAGAACTAGTTTGGCTTAGATTAGACGAAACTAGTTTTTCCTGAAATCGGGTTTTGCCGGTAATATACTCGTACATACAAAAGATGTAATTGAATAATTTATCTTTTTTTTCGTTTAATAAACCATTTAACCAAGATGTAAAGAGTTAGGAGAGTTAGAGTTAGAGTTGGAGTTAGAGATAGTAAGGTAAAGTGAATTTTGCATCGGATCAAGCGACGCGATCGAGGCAGCCCTTATCGGCCTCTCGAGACGCTGGAGCGGGCTCTAACGACCAACGAGGTAACGGCGGAGGTTGATCGCGCGTTATATGCGGCTCGAGCGCATCCTTGAGATGTGTCGACTCAAGATGCAGCGTGCCTAGCATACACGAGCATAACGACATAACGGTAGAGGTCGATCGCAGAGCAGCATGCCTCCGCCTAGTATACTTTTGCATCTACGTATTGAGGTTGCGGGTTCAAATCCTGTACCGAGCGATTTTTTTTAACCCAATAAAAAATCTTTATAATGTTTCCTAGCACGGGTAAGTGCTATAAAATACAAAAAGTGATCTAAACAGCGTTCAGTGGCACCTTCACACACACTAGTCAGTTGAAGGAACTACTAAGACGCTGCAATACCAAGCATAACACCGTTCACATACAGTCGGAATGCCGTTTCGGAAATCCGTTTCAGTATTTTATCTGTCATCAGCTTAGTGGGCCCTTCACTCACACTAGTTAGAAGGTTCGGTTCAACGAAAGTAGCGTGGCGAAAAAGCCCAAATTTTCAGTTATTAGAGATATTTTTTTTTAACATTTTTTTTTTTACGAAAATAAAATAGTATTATTTTAAACTTTCTCCTTTAAAACATGCAACCTTTCTCCTTTAGATGGTGTTCCATAGCTCTTGCTTCATAGTGCTAAAGAAAACTAACGTCTTTGGCACCAAGTTAAAAACTGTAAGATTTGCGCCAAGTAAAAAGCTCTATTAGCTAAGTGAAAATTAAGCCGCGACGTTATTTTTCAGCGAAATTCTCAAGGCTCTTTATGTCAGTTTTGAAGTAGCTCCAGGCTATAAATAAGGGTACTTTTTCACTCGGCACTCCGCCGGTGTCGGGTTGGAAGGAGTAGTGTATTTACTCCGAACGGCGATGTTTCACCGCTGGTCAAAACATAAGTGCTTGTTCACACGGGCGTGAAATCACCCTATACGCTGTAGAGTGTACACTGTACACGTACAGTGTTAAGGCGCTGGGCATAGTGAATTAGCCCGCGCGCAAAAAAATGCACAAAATCGATTCCTGTATCAAATACGCTAATAAAATCGAAAATATTCACATATCAAACCCTAGAATTAGGTAAGAGGTATCTAAAACTGCCAGTTTTTTGTTGGTATCCATAACAGAATGCAGGATATTTTATTTGAAAAAAAGTGCGCCGCCTATTTTTTTTCATTAAAAATATCTTCAAAACGTTTACGATCTCGACACAAAACTGGCTGTGTTAGATAGGTCTCACCTAATTCTAGGGTTTGTTACGTGAAAATTTTCGATTTGTTTAGTGTATTTGATACAGGACTCGATTTTGTGCATTTTTCTTGTAGCGCGGGCTATTCACTATGCACCGCGCCTTAACTTTGTGTTGTTAGACAAGTAATCCACTAGGTAGTGTAGAACGTGACATAAAGCTAGATATTGTATTCATTCATGTAAAACGTGCAGAATGAAAGCTACCCCGCTTGGATTTGCCGCTAGGGGCGCTACTGTTGCGTAAGGTCAGAAATGTCACTGTTTGTATAGTTGGAGAGCTGGTGACCAATCGAGATATTTTTTCGTACAAGGCTGGGAGTTAGTAGGCTGATAGAGTAGACTTCGCTGAGTCTAAGAAAAATATTTTTTTGGTCCGGTCGCGGTTGAAAGTTAGATTTTTTCGACTTTGAAAGTTTAAATGTATGGGTTGAGTCATTTCTTTTTTGTCTACAAGGCTGGGAGTTTTTAGGCTGCCTTTTTAGTCTCCGCTGATCACAAAATCACTATTTATTAGTAGCCAAACGCGGTAGAAATATTGTTTTTTATAACCCAGAAAGTGTGAATTTTTGGGTTATAAAAATCAAACTTTCAACCACGCTTGGCCAAAAAACAAATATTTTCTTGTTCAACGGAGTCTCAACAACTAACCTAGAAGTTTCTAGCCTTGTACGACAAAAAAAAATATAATGAACCCATAAATTTAAACTTTCAAAGTCGAAAAAAACTAACTTTTAACCGCGACCGTGCCAAAAAAATTTTTTTCCCAGACTCAGCGAAGTCTACTCTATCAGCCTACCAACTCCTAACCTTGTACGAAAAAATATCTCGATTGGTCACCAGCTCTCTAACTAGTATGGGCTACGCGGGTACGAGAGGCGTTCAATAAGTAGTGAGAATGAGCTATAAATTCCTTGAAAAGAAAAAAATATACTAGTTGGCATAGCTCATACATTTAATAGAATAATTCGGTTCGTCGGGGTCGGTCCCAGAAGTGCTCCGGAACATTCGTGGACTGCTGGACTTCTTGGAGGAGCTGGGTTGTCAAGGATGAAAAATCCCACTTGTACGAAAATAGGCGCAAGAAGACAGCCCGTTTTACCATTACCATTTCCATTACTCACTAACGGTGAATGAAAAACATCGTGGCGAAATCCGTGGGTTATTTAGCTACGCACGTATTGACTTTGTCTTTCCTGTAGGATAGGCCGACTAAGCTGACAGGATGGTCAGTGCTGGGCAAGCATACTCCATATTAAACAATGTCCCAGGCACTGCAGCGTCGAGTGGCTTCTTCACCCATCTAGGGTGGTATTAATAGTCGTCTGAGTTCACCTACTTGAGATCGATCTCAAGGAGGTAAATGTCAAGCCTTGGGTAATGTCAAACTTGAGTAGCTGTCTGCTTATTAATAGTCACGATCTTGAGATTGACATTGACATTAGCCGACTTGCTTGAGTGAGTCGACTTACTTGAGTCGACGCCATATTAATAGAGCCGACTTGAGCTCGGAATTGAGTGAGTCATTCATCTTTTGACAGTCAGTGACGTCTCATTTTCAATACAACGTGGTTTAGAGTACTAGGCATGCATAAAATGTTAAGAAGCTGTAAGATCACTTACTTGAGACCGGAGTCGCTGGCTTATTAATAGACACAATCTTACGTGAGTTCACCTACTTGAGACCAGACTTGCGACTGTCATTTCCAAGTGCAGGCGATAGCCGACTCAAGTTCGTGTTTTTCATTACCCGACTACGCAAAGCAAGAAGGGGAGTTATTTTCTTTGATAATTAATATACAAAAATGATGTTTAGTCAGCGCGCATCCAAAGCGAACCTACCGCAAGAAGCTGCAGCTTAACAATATACTTAGGACCATAGTCGACATCGGAAGTTACGTGGAAAGGGACCTTGTGGTGTGAAATAATTTGTCGTCGTCATTCGACCGGCACCTCTACCACATCGCTATGACTAGCCAGAAGTGTTTCTACCAGCCCGAGTTCTTCGAGCTGCAAAACTCCAGCAGCTCAGAGCCCCACAGTCATATTACCAAGCAAGAACTCCGAAGAGCTGAGGTTTAAAAAAATAAGCTGGTACTAAGTTTGAGTTTAGTTTGGTATATAGCCTCAGACGCTCCGGTTTCCTCACGATGTTTTCCTTCACAGTCAGGGAGTGGTATGTATGCGACTTTGAAATAAATTAATGTCATGGGTAGGGTACATGCCCTCATCGGGACTCGAACCAGGATCCGTCGATTCCGAGTCCATTGTTCTACCCATTAAGCCACCACCGCGTCACCATCTAAAACTCAAATACTACCTATAAAGGCATGGTAGAATCAGAAGCTACGAGCTTGTACTTGGCCAAATACTGAAGTGTTGTCAAAATTAAGTAGGTATTAATTTCAAAGAAAAACTACTTTTTGCAGGCTCCCATAATCTTGTAAGAAACTACACCACACACTAATAAAAAGGCAGAAAGTATATTTCAACTCTTTCCTTACTGAAAATCCGGGCTCTATTGCGTTTCACGAAAGAGTTCCCTTGACGAAACTCTTATTACGATGTAATAGGGACTATTTTTGTACAATCCAAGGGAATTGTTTCGTGAAACGCACGTACACACGACAACACGTCGACCTTTACACGCTAGCACTCTACTCGCTTACGTTACGGTCGACTTTACAACAAAAGTGTACACTTTGACGTGCTGTCGTGTGTACAATAGAATTTGAGTGCTGTAACGTGAATGACGTCATGTCAATGGTCTGAAGGTATTAGGCGTGCATAAACATCCGGAATCTCTTATATGGCGATTGGTGACAGAAAGCTTCATGTAGTATGATACATATCATGTAGATGGCAGCACAACATACAATTCAAACCTCTTTACTCGTACCTAGTTTTTTTCAAAGCCCAGTTGGACCATAGAGGTTACTAGGCATGCATAAAATATAAAGCGGATATAGTAGGGAAAACTTGAGGGTGTGGTATCATTCAGACGAGTAGTAGGTATTTAGTAAATTAAGTTGATACTTGAAGATAAATCTGAATAGGGAAGACCTTAATTAATGTTACATAATTATCTTTTTTTTTTCTAATTGGAAAATAAACAAGCCTGGGAGAGTTGTAACATATTTATTAATACAATATTGTTTCCTAATCATCATCTAAAATTTCTACACCTGACATGAATTTGCGCTGAGTCGAGTATTCTTCCCCTCATTTTATGTGTTCATTCTCCACACATTATTCCAGGTTTCGGGACCAAAGCTGGTGTTTTAAAATTGCCTTGGTTTTTATCCCTCCTATCATAACGCCCTAACTTCGTCGATTATGCGTCGGACAGTAGGTACTTTCTGATTTTCCTGTAATCAAAATAAAACATTAATGTAGTAGAATGATGTGCGCAGCGATCAAACGTTAGGTTTGCAGTCGCTCTATAATTTATTATAAATTCGCTTGGCTAATTACTACTTTCTCTACGTAAACATAACCTCTAAAGTTATATTAAATGCGCAAAAAACGTTGATGATGGGGTATTTTAAAGACCTAACTGACGATATCTGTAACTTGTATCGTGAACTATGTATATTTTATACAATTATAGTGAATAAATACCTGTCTTGTCAGCAACTCGTTTGTAGAGGTCATCCAACTGGGTCCGCTAGGTACTGAAGCTCGAAAAACGGAAGCTCGAATAACGGAAGATCGAATGAACTGAAGCTCTCTGTTGGAAGTTTCCGGCATGATATTTTTCGGCCAAAATATTGAAAATAACCTCTCTGGCGCCATTTATTATCCATAACCGACTAAAACGTTCAATATACTGAAAATCACAAGAATTTACGAGACATTTTTATAATAATTATTTTCGTAGTTTGACTGATGTTTGACAATAGAAAAAGTTTTTTCTTTTATTCGACAGTTCTGAAAACAGTGAAAAAAGTTGTTCACCTTACGAACCTCTTTGAAGGTGAAACTGAGGTTGTGGCTAGCCTCTTTCTAATGTATGGTAGCCTAGTACATTCTTTACTCAAGTCGTTGAAAAAGTTCATTCTTGACCCAAGTCGAGGACTTGAGATCGGTCTCAAGTAAGCGCTGCTTTATTAATATGCTGAGTTACTCACTCAAGATCAAGCTCTCTGTTGCCAAAGTAACGAATAACAATGCTGAATAAAAATGGCTGAAGCGAGTCAAATCTGTTCCTTTTTGTCTAGACCAGGGTGCCGCTACAAAATTGTGTCGTCATATTGAACGAGCGATCGAAGTATGTTTGTATGTTTGTATGTATGAATGATTGTGTCGTCATAAAAATATAAAGGCGGCTTAATGGAATTAAAAGATTTTTAAAATTCTAACATCCAAATCCAAATCGGACGAAGAGTGGATATGGGGTTAGCAAAAAGTTAGTTATCCTGAGTTCACAGTTCGGGGTGAACCACTAGTTATTATAATCGAGTACCTATTTGGAGTAGAGTTCGTGTTATATCTTGTAACATCACTTTTATGTTTGTGGAATCCTGGACTATTATAGAAATGACAAGTTGCCAACTGAATAACACCGGACCATGGACAATTTTATGGACCAAAAGGAGGCCAAACTCAGGTTGTGCCTTTTCGAATAGTCTCTTTATAATGTATGGGCGCCTAGTACTTTTGAGTTGGGTTTAAGCTTTTTGACCACATTTTGAACCTTAAATGGTATCATTCGTTCAAATAGTTCATTCTTTACTCAAATCGAGGACTCAAGTTCGCGCCTAAGATAGGTTTATTAATAAGCCAATGTCTCAAGTCGGTGATTTTTGTTTTCTGAGTTCACCTACTTGAGACCGATCTCAAGTAGGTGATCTCAGAGGACTATTAATACCAGCCCTAGTGTGAGTGAAGGTGCTACTAGACGCTGTATAAATCATCTCTTGACGTAGATGCAAAGGTCTAAATAAGTTTGTACCATTACCCGGTGTGGACCGACTTTATGCTTTTATTTTCTCTGTTTTATTGTGCGAAAACGATTGGCGTCGTTTGTCAAGATACGTGTCATGTTCGGAGGCGGTTAGGTTTTTGCTGTGGCGGGAAAATCTATTATCTCTCAGGGAGCAGTGGGGTGTGCCGGACACCTTGAGATTGAGGTTACGGGTAGGTTGTCTAAAGGTAGGCGTCTATTGGCGGCGGACCGGGCCAGGGCGGGGCGGTACGGGCCGCATCGCATACGTTATGTTGCGTCCATCTGTACCATCGTGACGCGATGGATCGGCTAGGCGGATTTTTTGTTAGACGTAATCTACTACTAATCGAGTGCGATCGTGCTACAAGAAGGATGAAAAAAAGAAACAACGAGTGCATAAGGTGTGGGTGCGTGATATATGCAAGAAAAGAAAAATACTTGGCGTATTTCATCACTTATTTCCGCATCCGAATGCCTGCGTCCACTAGGCGGATCGTATCGCATCGCAAATTCGCAACGGGGCGCGTCGCACCGCCGCCGCCCCGGCAAAAATTGGACTGGCGGGCGACTCATTTTTGCGCTGCGGCCCGCCCCGCACCGATCCGCCTCTTGTGGACGCTATTTCATATAAATACAGGCAAGCGGATTATTGCGTGGCTCGATCCGCCTAGTGGACGCCAGCCTTAAATCTACTCTCATGGGCATTGTGTACGCAGGATAGAAACAACACGTTTTTTCGTGCTAGATTTAGAAACGCGAACTCGGCCATTGTTATTTGTTTTGTTTAGTAAGAAAATAAATGTGCTGAGTCTACAAGGTCTACAGTTTTTGTTTCGTTTGTACAGATTTATATCGAAATTTGTTTATTTCAGGAGTTTTCAAAGCATTTATTGCAAAGCAGGTAACCAAGTTTTGGAGGGTCTAAACGGTGTTTAAAATTGTATCGATTATTTAAGTACAGTAAAATAACAAGTAAAAATAAAAAGTTAAATAAGTTGAAATCTTTAAATTGTCAGTAAGTTAACTAACAACTTATTCTGACTTCATTGATTTATTAAGTTCATTTGTGAAGAAATGTTCTATCCACTTTTTGAGCAATCCTTTAGACTTTAGAGCAATGACCGAGACAACGACGTTTAATTGCTCGGATGTAGAGTAAGAAGGAGTAAGTGGAGTCCCCTTAGTAAACTATTTAACAGCTCTTGAGCTAAAATCTAGCTGCTTTTAAATGGCCCAGTTTGTTTATTGAAAAAGTTCTCAACTTGAGCATGCTTTACGAGAGCGTTTCTCGGAGAGCTACAAACTAGGGCCGTTTAAAATACAACCTAATGAGTTAAGCCGCTACATAATTGGGTCGGCCTGAGTCGCTGGCCGGCTGCCAACGTCTCATAGACCCCCTTTAGTCTCCCTTCAGGCGGGACACATCTAAATAAGAGGTACCTACGTCACAGCAACACTGCCTTTCTATCCATCAAGTTCGGTATTGACTAACCATTCAAATCTCTACCTAGCTTTGACATGAATTGACATTAACTCTCTCTGTCAAAATTCCTTTTTTTAACCTATGACCCAAAAAGAGGGGGGGTTATAAGTTTGACCGCTGTGTGTTTGTATGTATGTGTCTATCTGTCGTAGCTCTTAAACGGGTGAACCGATTTGGATGCGGTTTTTTATTTATTTTAAATTCTCAATTCTTGTTTTCTTTAAGAGTACGTTTTCGATTCGTTTAGTGTGTCTGATACAGGAATCGATTTAGTACATTCTTCTTTGCGCGCGGGCTTTATGGAGTGAGATGCTACGGCGTAGCGCTCGTAGAGGGCTGCCGTAGCAACCGTAGCGAGCTACGGATCTTACAATAATTGTCTACAGTGCTGTGGGCGAGATGCATCTCTGATTTGATTACCCTTTAGAGGAAATGGGTGTGAAAGGTATGGTAGTATTTACTACGTTATACCTTTTGACCTATTGAACTTTACGTTGTTATTTTAAGAGATCATTGTAAGAGTTTAGTTTAATTACAATAATTGACTAGCCACGGCGTCGCGAGGGTGTCTAGTCGGCTACAACGACAAAATACAATTGAGTAAAACCGTGATTTAATAGAAAAGTAATGGACAACCTTATTTTACGCTTAAAATAAGGTCACTTCTACTGTAATCACGATTCTCTTGGGTAAATATTGGATAACCTTAACGTGAGGGTTGACACGTTGTTGGGGAGAGACTAGAGAGCCTCGTTGAATACCTGTCTCGACCAGATTCAACGCTCATTGTTCGCCAAGAAACATAAGTATAACCTCTTATTTTAACGAGAACTTTCGTAACCCTTTTTTATTATTCCTGGAAAGAAACTAAAATAACCTCCGACAAGCAAAATTGAAACAAAGGTGCAAGTAAATTGTGAAAAAAAGCTCTGTTTTTACCTGACTACAGCAGTGAAACAAAACGGTAAGTTATGATACGGCTCTTCCTCGCAGAACCCAAACTTCTTAACCAAATCTGAATAAAATGGTCGGGACTTCTTCGGATTAATTTCAACCACATTAAAACTTTTTGAAACTTTCGTGGTTATTATCGATATTATTGCTAGAAAACGAATAATTAGAATTTGAGTACCCGATATTTTTTGCTATGGCTGATTAGTTAAATTTTGTTTGAAATGCGCGAAATACTACGCAGAATTTTGCTCAAATTATGCGCCGGGAACTTTTCAGTAAAAACATGTTTAGTGTTCGGCAGTATTGTCTGCAACACTGGCCCATATTGAGTGGCATTGTCATTGTGTAAACCTGTCAAAACAACCACAAGGCACAGAGTACCTGTAGCAACTTCACGGCGAACTTCATGTCGTTTAGAAAGAAGGATGCACTAGGCAACAACAATAGAGAGCCGCTGAAACAACAACATAACATGCCGGCAACCTTCGAAAATGCATCGGCCGTACCAAATAATACAACGTGTTACAAAACCAACTAACTCTTTTTACAGGGTCTAATCTACTGGTCAACAGGATGTCAATTCTGTAGAAAAAAGTTGAAAAAAACTATTTTTATTTTATAACATCAAAAAAATTTTTTTTTATAACTTTTTTCCCATTGGTATTAGCTCAAATTTAAAAATATTTTTGTGGGTGTAGGTGCATTTGCATAGCTTTGAGTTGTTAAAACATTGTGAAAGTCAATGAAAACAATATTTTAAAAATACTTTTCTCCCGCCGCAGCGTTCACATTTTATTAATTAAAAAATCAACGGAACGTCATAGAGCAAAAAAAAAATTTTGGTTGTGATCCCTATCACTGGGTGCTATTACCCTGCAAAAAGAGTTAGCATCTTTTGTAACACCTTGTATATGACCGGGCCATAATAAATAAAATTGCAATATTTCATGGGCTGCCGGGTATTGCTGTCCATGTTATCGGCTATTGTATTGCAGCCATTGCAGAAAAATATTGCCCGTTTAATTGTACACACGACAGCACGTCAGAGTGTACACTTTTTTTGTAAAGTCACCCGTAACCTAACCGAATAGAGTGCTAGTGTGTAAGGGTCGACGTGCTGGCTTGTGTACTACTCAAAATATTTTTAAAACATAGGTAATCTTTCAAGGTAGAAGGGACGAGTACTTTATTGTAGTCGGGTTTTAGCGTAAAAGTTTTATTTCCATCGTGTTCCGCTATAACTTGCCTACGTAGAGCCTCTCAGTGAAGGCTGTCCGCTCGCGGGTCGTTATCAGCTTGGATGTGTCCCTAGTGCTTTCGGGTCAGAGTTAAAAGAGACAGACTCTAGGACTGAAATATTCTATATGACACCAAGATTTACTGCACCAAATACGCAGAAATATTTTTTTTTTCTATCATTGTATTGTCAGTCTTTGAATTGTATAATAATGTCAATACTTCTCGACTGAAAATCACCTCTATGTCCTTTTTCTATTAAATCACGGTTGCACTTACTTAGTTTGTATTTTGTCGGTGTAGCTATCTGACTAACAAACTACGAGGCGTTAGTTATCTACATACATCCTACATCCTTTCGCAGTGATCTTGTACCTATCTAAAGTTCGTGTGTGCCTTGTTCGCAGGTCGGCGTCCTGAAACAATAATGGACTGACCGGAGCCGCGGGCGCGACCCGACACGACCTGCAACACCACCGACCAAGCAACATGAAACTCAAAAGGACTCCTTAAAACCTCCCAGTGCAAAAACACAAAATGACTAACGTTAAAATTAAACTCATGTTCTTCGTTCTCAACGCGCTGCTGACGGCAGACATTGTCGACGCGCGGCCTTACAACCACACGAGCCATAACAATACTTTCTCAGACATAGTGCTGGATTTCTCCAGAAACAGCACAGATGACGACTTCCATCTGCCCGTAGACACGAACTCGGACACGCTTAGAGTGGCCACCGACGACCAGACCGTAGAACAGACGAATAAAAACTCCAAAACTGAAATGGAGGCTATCGTCAACGCCGAGCACGACAGAGACGTTTTAATCCTAACAAAAAACAATCTGAAAGGCCAATCGAAAGTTCTAGAGATACCTAGTGATGACGCGCTGGCGTTGGAAAAACAGCTGAACACATCAAGTCCTCTGTTAGAAGAGATCATTGACTCCGAGATGGGTCGCGAAGAGACGCTGACAGACATCAAACAATTCAGACCTGATATCGAATTCGCGGAAGACCTACCGAGGTTTGAATTCCTTATTTCTGGCAAGATAAATGAAACCAATGGCAATGGTAGTGTAACAAAAGATGGCTTGAGTGGCAATGACCTGAACAAGGAAAGGAACTCCAGTGATCCGATGAGGAAGTCAGAGTATGTGGAGCTGGTAGCTCTAGGCAAGACGCCGAGGTTGGCCGAGAACAAGAGCGCCAACTATTTGGCGAACATCACTGGCCACGAGGTGGAAGACGAAATGGAGCCTGATACAAGTGAGTGTCTGCATTTGATTGTTTATTTTAAAAGGGTAAATACGTTGAAGGCAGTGTTCTGAAAGCTAATTGCGATCGATCCGTTTCCGAGACGCCACCCTCCGACGATTACTTGGAACGGAACTAAGCTATAAAGGAGAATCAGCTTAAGTATCCTTCGTAGAATTATTTGTTTCTTCTTATTATGTTCATAATGCAGCACAGCGAGATTGCAAAATTTAATGTTATCAACTTCAGTCTGAGATAATAGTTAGAGAGCTGGTGACCAATCGAGATATTTTTTCGTACAAGCCTAGAAGTTGGTAGGCTGATAGAGTAGACTTCGCTGAGTCTGGGAAAAATATTTTTTTGGCACGGTCGCGGTTGAAAGTTAGATTTTTTCGACTTTGAAAGTTTAAATGTATGGGTTCAGTATATTTTTTTTGTCGTACAAGGCTAGAAACTTCTAGGTTAGTTGTTGAGACTCCGTTGAACAAGAAAATATTTGTTTTTTTGGCCGAGCGTGGTTGAAAGTTTGATTTTTATAACCCAAAATTTCACACTTTCTAGGTTATAAAAAACAATATTTCTACCGCGTTTGGCTAGTAATAAATAGTGATTTCGTGATCAGCGGAGACTAAAAAGGCAGCCTATAAACTCCCAGCCTTGTAGACAAAAAAGAAATGACTCAACCCATACATTTAAACTTTCAAAGTTGAAAAAACCTAACTTTCAACCGCGACCGGACCAAAAAAATATTTTTCCCAGACTCAGCGAAGTCTACTCTATCAGCCTACTAACTCCCAGCCTTGTACGAAAAAATATCTCGATTGGTCACCAGCTCTCCAACTATAAAGCTACAGCACAGAATGCTAGACTAGACAGTTTGCGAGACGATTCTTATCAATTAGTTCATTCCATTCTGTTTCGCGAGACTCCGCAGAAGTCATGTATCCATCTATGCTTCGCTTTAGTAAGGCTTAACACCAGTATTCCAAGTCGTTCCTCGACTCAGCCCTCGACAAAATACTCAGTGGAGGATATAGCCGAGTGACTCCGTCGAGGTGGTATTACAAGTCATTATTTTGAGTGTCCTCGAATGAGTGAAATTTGTTTTTTTCATGTTGGAAATAGCGATGTGACCTATATGAAATCTTCGGAATCCATTTCCTTCTCAAAATTAAATCAAACCTAAACAAAAACTTTTGAAATACTACGCAAAACACCGATTTCCCCTCTCGAGGAGGCCTCAAGGTTGGTCCCGAGGTACCTTAGCTTTTGACAGTTCATTACTCGACTCGATTGAGAATTTCCTCAAGTGAAGTAAAAACCTGACAGTTCATCCCTCCACTCGAATGAGAAACTCGCTCGAGTGGAGGGAATTTATGACGTTTTGTAATACCGTTTTCCTTAGTCGAGGTTGAGTTTTGAATCGAGGAACGTCTTGGAATACGGGTGTTAGTCACTGGAGTTCTTTTGATCCCGGGGGCACGGCACCATGGCACAATATTTTGTCGTGACGTGAGTAGCTGTGAGTAGTAAAATTCAAGAAAAGAATAGCAATATTGCGATACTTGATCGAAGCACGACAATAACCTTCTTGCGGTTTCGTACCCTGGGGATCTGGGTCTAATGATGCCAAAACTTTCAAACAAAACTAATGCAAAAAAATGTATCCTCTCTCTACCTCTACTCACACTATACAGGGTGTTAAAAGACCGCCAACAGACCCGAAAGCCAAGCATACTATAAACCAAAACAAAGTACTTTTTCGATAAATTATTGCTGGTATTTTGGTTTTTTAGGTTATAATTTTGAAAAATATTTTTTTACGCAATGGACGTGTAACACTCAGGCGTCATATTGCGCAAGCGTAGGCATAAGTTTATGTTATTTAAGCTTGAAGTGCTGATGTTTAGAATACATTGCGGGTTGCAACTTTAACGTCGTTTTTTGTAAGAAATATTCATAAATTTGATATGGCTTCTTGAGAAGGTATGTTAAGAACTAGATACTGAATATATTTCTGCAAAAAAAAAGTTTTGAAAAGTCCGACTTTGATCCTCATTATCTCGGAAACCGTTGATTTACCAGGCATAGTTCCTTGGGCAAAAATGTTCCTTATGATTAAGACAGTACGTGGTTTCCCGCTTTGTTGGCGGTCTTTTAACACCCTGTATAGGTGAAGTTACCACTCGGACACTGCAGTGCCTGGGACATATTTTAGATGGAGTAGGCTTGCCCAGCACCTATACCCATCCTCTCAGCTTAGTTAGCATGGTCTACAGGAAAGAAAAAGTCAATACGTGCAGAGCGATCATAGCCGCGGGTTTCCTCGCGATGTTTTCGTTCACATTTTATGACAAGTTCAAAAAATTCGTTCAGGACTTGAACCCGCAACCTTTTGCATACAACTTTAAAATGTTCCCTAGTACAGGTTAGTGCTTTAGTTAGATAAAACCAAAAGTGATCAATACGATTGCTTCTAGCCCTGTCCAAAATGGTCCAAAAAGAAAAGCCCGTGTGATTTAGGTGAATTGGAGACTATTACCGCGGCACAGTGGTCGATTTGTACGATTTAGGCGGCCAAAACTATTTTATGCTTTATTTCAGTAATAAATACGACAACAAATGCTAATCTGGTATTTTAGAGTGAATATATATGTTTATCCCTATTCGTTTCATTGAAAGCGTATTTTTCTATACAAAAAAACATTTCTGTGAAAATATTTTTGTAAATAGCGCCAATGTTTTTAAATTTTCTTTAAATCTCCCTTTGGTGTAAAATATATATTTTGAGTTCATTTGAATTATCAAAATCGGCTTAGTAGTTTTTGATATTTGGGTTAAGAATTATCACAATTTGTTAAGTAAAAGACGGCCGTACATAAAAAAAAATGTTTATTCTCTACAGTCTGCATGCCTATTTAAATTGAAAATAAAATATGGATGACAAAAAAATACAGTATACACTAAAATTAAATGGTCAACAGTTATTACCACATTATTATACTAAATGTTACTTACAATGTTAGGTACCGAATCATAAACAATAAGACAATATTTTATGAAAGTTTAACATACAAATTGTTATGTTACTCTTTAAAAGACAATTCTTCCTCACCGTCACTTTCCATGCATTTATCACAAGTGCCTTTTGTATTTGGTTCTGCAGGAAGCAAAAGCTCCAAAGTTTCCTGCAAAAATGGTTTTGATCGGATCTTCTTTTTTTTTCTCATTGAACTGATGAGTGGATCTGATGTCAAGAGTAACCTGTGATAAATATCAAGGTTACAGTCTTCGCGTGAAAACTTTCGAGCAAAGTTTAGACGGTATGAGCGAAAGTGCTTATTACGAGCTTCTGCAGCTTCCTCCGAAAGTTGACCAATAGGCACTAGAGAATTTTCTATAACTTTTCCACCATGTACCAAAATTGTATGCATGGTAGGAGTCATAGAATGCCAACCATATAACTCTACATACAGTTTTGCTGTCTCCATAGCGTATTCATCAAATTTCGGGACATCTATTTTGTGACCGCTTGATATGGCTTCCAAAATAACTTTAATTCTATAAATAAAATTAAAGTCTATTCCCGTTATTTCAGCAGCCAGATGTGGGTTTTCAAAAAATCTTCTACTAGTATTGCCGTCATTTGTGTTACCAAAATTACATTTTGGCATATCTACCAAGATACCTACTTCTTCTCTGAATCTTTGCTGAATCTCTTTTTTTTTTGTTGTTCTAGCATCTTTTCTGCTTTGGTTCTTTTTTCACGGTATTTCCCAACGGGCAATTTATAAGCTAAATGTAAAATACTTTCGAATAATCGAATTCTGGCATGTAAAGTTGATAGGCCAAATTCAAGCGATTCTGGGTGAATTTCGTTTTTTTTACTTAAGTCATTAAAGTTTTTTGAAGTGGCTCCGCATATGTAGCATCTACTCGTTGATTTGGTGTCAGTCGCCGCATTGCAAACTTTGCCGTCCACCATGGTCATTTTAAGACTGTGGCTAACCGAGAATTTTTGCCCATTCAGTTCCAATTCCGTGGCTTTTAGGGACTTCACACTGTCCCGAACGTAATTTATTTCATCTTTTGTAATGTCTGTAGACTCTTTTATAAATCTGAATCGTATCGGGCGGCAATATCGTGGTGAAGAAGGAGTCGGGTTTTGCCAAACCATTTTTGTTTTGTCTTCGCCGCAAACAATTTGTAGAGGCACGAATGAGCTCAAAAATATATTTGCATCCGAGTCGGCGTCATTCATTAACTTTTGTTTGTATTGAGCTTGTTGTGAACCATCACAACCCCATTTGCAGATAATCTGCAAGGAATTTCTCTCAGTTTCTGTAAGAGTCATTAGTACTTCTTCGAGGAAAATTGATAATCGCGTGACGGTGTGATCTAACAAAGATTGTAGATCACTTTCAGCACAGGAAGCGGTCACTCGTAGCGTCTCTTTGGGTGGGTAACATTCCTGTTTAGCCTTCAACACTAATTCGTAGCACGGGTAAAAGCTTCTGTTGGTTGCTCGCACAATTTCATATTGACTTCGTGTCAAATCAGCGTCCACGCACATTCGCAGTGCCTCCCGAGGCGTAAGGGGATCTTGTGCCTTTGATTTGGAATGTCTTTTTTTACATTCGTTTGCGGCTGCAGGCGAATTTGTAATATCTTTTAGGACTTGCGAGGCGTTTCTTTTTCCTTCTTTTTGTAAAATTACTTGCGCTGCGTGAACTATCACTTCTTTGCCTACAGAGGAGCGAACTTCTTCTGTTTTCCTCCTTTTAGTTCATTCACTACATTCACTGAATGTTTTGCTAGGTCGTCCTGACTTATTATGCGTTTTTATGGGCATCTCGAACGTTCCTGCTAACCATGCATCATTGCTTATAAGAAATTTTTCTAGCGTGTTGCGTGCTTTGGACCATCTCTTTTTTATTTCTGTTTTAAAATATGAAAATTTATGATTTATATACTTTTTGTCTTCGTCGGAGTCCCCGTAAGACACTAACAAATAATTTTGTAAGTATTCCAATTTGTCGTTTATTGATGGAGAGTTTTCCTCAATCATCTTATCAAAAAGATATCTGCGAGTTACTACCTCCATGCCCGAGTAACTTGATGAACCTAGAACAACGAAAAGGAATTTTAACGCAAAAGAAACAAAAAATGAATTTTTCTCACTTTCTGCCTAAGTTAATGAATTATTATTTTTCTCGCGAAGTGGTCAAAGGTGGTGGCTATTTTTTTTGTGGTTATCTGCTCAAAGAGCTATACTATTAGAAACCATAAGGAATTTAACTCGGACGGTCTCGGAAGTACAACATTTTTACTATTGAAAATAAAAAAATGATAATATTTTCTATGAAAAAGGGCGATCTTTGATACGTTGTAACTGCACTAAATATTGATATTCCTTATCTTAATTTAAATTATATTTGAAGGAGCTTACCTGAATTTTCGACTTCCATCACTTTCACTTGTAACTGAATAATATCCAATGAAATATTCACTTTAGAATATCGGTTGCGCTAAGAGTGTCGAGAACGAACGCGTACAGCTTGCGCGACGATCAAGTTCCGACTACCTGTGGGGGCGCGCACGCAGTTCTAGGAACTGGGGAGGGGTGGGGTTTGGGCAGTCGGGGTGTCTATTTTTCCGGGAATCAATTAGTTTTGTTATAAGTTAACTTTGAGAAATGGACTTTTGGCCGCCTAAATCGTACAAATCGACCACTGTGCGCGGGTAAAGGCATACATTCGGTCGTAACTCGTCGCCGGCGTGGAAAGGTCCTGACGACCCAGCATACCAACTAGGGCTCTGGACCTCCGGTCGAGGCCCCGTCGGGACGAGAAATCCTTGCCCTTGAAGAAAAGTAAACATTTTCAACAAACTCTGAGACGAAAGAGAAGGGAAAATTTGGCCAGAGCTCAATGCCTGAAGCGTCAATGCGCGAGTCGGACTCGCACTTGGCCGGTTTTTTTTATACAGCTATGAAAAAACGGTTTGTAAGATTCAAAACGAGAAACGTGGTGCCGCAAACTAGATGGGCGGAAATTGTTTCAATTTACTCGGCATTAGCAATTCCCAAAAAGGCGATGGGCAGTAAGCAATCATGCTACTAAATTATTAGGCCCGGTTTCTGAGTTGAGAATTTAGCTAAGCAAATGGGTAAGTATCGTCCTGTCTTTGCAGATTTCTCACAAAAGAGCGTGACAGAGCGATACGTAAGTATGTGCTTAGTAAAATTCTCAACTCAGAAACCGGGCCTAACTGCCGGTTTCTGAATTGCGAAATTCGCTAAGCTAAAGGGTTAAGTATCGTCCTGTCTCTGCAGTTTTCTCACAAAAGAGCGTGACAGGACGATACTTACCCATTTGCTTAGCGAATTTCTCAATTCAGAAACCGGCAGTTAGTCCCGCTAGTATCGAAGTCCATAAACTAAATTGTACGGGGATACATAACTTTCAGCAGTTACACGAGCCGTATTAATAAGTAACATAAGTGTTTTTTTTGTATCCGTATTAAGGTATCATGTTCTGCGCCTCTAGTCTCTAAGAATCCACTCAACCGTCGAGCGTTAAAACGTGGTTAAAACACTCGAAAATAGCCCTTATTGAAATGAACAATATATATTTTTGACATTTAAAAACGGTTATTTTTACGGTGGATATTTTAAAGAATACAGGGGCTGATGGGTCCACAACCATTCAGCTGCCGGTCTGGCATAACTTACGCCTCGCATACTCGTTAATTTAACCGAAAAGCCCTTTGTAGGGATCAATAGAAATTGGAGATTTTTCCATTCAGGCTCTAGAGCTCAAGGTTGGAATTGAAAGAAAAAAAAAAAACCAGCAGGGTGGCTTTTAATTATTGCTCCTGCTTCGAAACGAAATCAAGTTCTATCAAGTTTAAAACTAAGGCCTTTGCATCTACCTATTGAGATGATCACTCACACTAGATGGGTGAAGAGACAACTTGGCGCTGCAGTGCCTGGGACATTGTTTTAGATGGAGTAGATGGTCTTCTAACACACTGTACACCCTGTATCATACCAAACGTGATATTTTAAAAGTCCATTGTTTTGTCGATACTAAAATACGAGTATTTGCGGACGAACAGTAAATTCCAATTAAATTAATTGGCATAGTGATTGAAAGCTGAACTTTTGCTGTAAGAAAAGTTTCGTCAGCTTCGCTTTAAAAGAGATACCTGACACTTTGAAAACTCCACAGCCCTCAGTTCAGTTTTCTCGGTCAAGTTCAGTTGTGCTAAATAAAGAGTGCTTCTCCAACGTAAGCGTTTGCATGCATGGCCTTACTTACTTGATTTGCAACGGTGGAATCCACAAATAATATCGTGATTTAGAAACGGTTATTTTTTTGTCGTATTCTTGGCAACGAAAGGAGTATATTTCGTATCGGTATAAAATGTGCAGTGCTTGCGAAAGTTTAAGTTTAAAAAGTATATTTGTATGTTTAGATATTTACTCTGGAACTCAGAGTTCTCTTGTCTACACTTAGTAAGTATGTATTTATGTAGGGGGTAATCTCCAAAACCACTCAACTGATTTAAAAAAATATTTCTCTAATGGTAAGCTACGTTATCGCTGAGTGCTATAAGGCTATTGTTTATGGTGATAACGGGAAAAAGAAGTCTGCGCGGACGAAGTCGCGGGCAAAAGCTAGTAATACATATAACTATAGATTTTTAAACTAGACCACTCAGGGCTCAAGTTTGTAAGGTCTGTTCGATCGAAAGACCAGGGGCCTTAGCCTGTAACACAATGGCGTATCAATGGCGTCCTAGGTAAAAGGACAAAACCGGGATTTTTTCGTTGCTCTCCTACAACCAGCGAACTAATCCTCTAGAATTAGACTCATAATATTCTTTGCTGTACTACAATAACATTAAAAGGACCGACACTGGACCGACAGCATCAATAAATCGTAATTAAAACCGTCAACCGGAAGCCCATTTTGGCACCATTGTGTTACAGGCTAAGGCCCCAGCTCCTTACAGGCTCGAGGCCCAGGGTCGGCAACTGTCGTGAGAGCTGTCGCAGTTCTGTCCGTGTTCTCAGGTTTCACCGACGTGCAGACCCTGTTCCTCGCATGCTTCGCGACGCTGCTGCCGCTGCTCGGCGTGCTCTTCGCTACTCTGTGGATCAGGTGAGTGGAGTGACAGACAATTTTTAACCTTTTACCCCCACCGAACTAAATCCCATAGAATCCGCATTACGTTTAAAATCACAATAAAAACTTGTCCCCACAGAAACGAAAGATATCAGCAATAGAACAATACGAAACATCATTTCGACCATGCGTCTAATATTCGAATGTCAACCTTATTGCATTAGTGTACAGTTTTACTTTAATTGCATAGACTACGAGCAAATAAGCTCCCAAAGGTAGTTTGGGCATCTATTTTTCCAGACACATTTCAGAATTCTATGTTGTATCCACGTTGTATCTAGTTTTATCCTTGATCGAAGGGAGTGACAGACAATTTTTAACCTCTTACCCCCGACAAAAAAACAGCGGTGTTATCACCTTTTTTTTTAAATTTATTTTCTTAAAATATTAACAAAACATAGTTAAAAATGTGTTCCGCTCGGTTGGCGTAAAATTTTCTCTAATACCCTCAGGGCGTCTATGAGCCGAAATCGAACCAATAAGTTAAATTATGTATAGTGCTCGTGCAAACCTAAGAAAACATAGTTTCTTGACACCCCTAAACCGCATGGTTTGTATGGGTGTTGCAAATTCCACCTTAAGGGTGGACGATAGCAACTTGGCGGGAAATTCAAAAATTTCACAGTTTTTTACATTTTGTAGCTAAACTGAGCTATTTTTGTGTAGCGATTTTTCGTACGCGGCAATAAAACAGTATTCTTTTTATTATTGTAAACAACAGAACAACAATAATTCAGCCGATTATGTGTTCTGGTCTACGAAGCAGTGGCACTGCCCAAAAAACTTGTCGTAGACCAGAACACATAATCGGCTGAATTATTGTTGTTCTGTTGTTTACAATAATGAAAAAAAAAAACATGTTTTTGCCGCGAACGAAAAATCGCTGAACAAAAATTGCTCAGTTTAGCTACAAAATGTAAAAAATTGTGAAAATTTTGAATTTCCCGCCACGCTGCTATCTTCCAGCCTTAACGTTTATACAGGGCGTCCCACGGCTATGCCACATGGAGGGAAAGTACCTTGAATATTGTAGATGCAACATTTTACTGAAAGAAGACATTATTTTAATTTAAAAAACAATTTAATCTGCATTTATAGATATTGAAATAATTACATGGTTGACCCGGGAATCGAATCCGTTACATGAGAAAAATTATTACCCTGTAGTTTTATCATACCGATCGAAAGGCTTCATCATAAGGATTTGTAGCGACCCCTTTCGGGCGCACAGGAAACTGCTACATACTCTAGCTGTCAAATCGCTACTCGCTACAATCCTGCATCGCGCCAGCAAAATATCTTTCGTAGCTGAGTATATATAGAACGTCCAACTATGTTCAGTTGGACCCGGCCGGTCCCCAAGCATAAGATCTGCTTGGCGGGAAATTTCCCTTTATAGTCGAGGAGCACGATCACCCGCTCCTCCTATAGATTATTTTTTGCTAAATAACATAGTGTCAGAAATAAAAGGAAGACCACGCCGTGGGACGCCCTGTAGATAAACTTAGCTTACAACAGTAAGATATTTACCTATGGTGGCAGAACGACAAAATTTTGAAGCCGTCAGAAGATCGCTCTGCCAGTCGAGGGGAAGTTTGACCGCTACGTTTGTGTGTGTGTATGTCTGTCTGCTTGCCTGTCTGTGTGTCTGTCTGTGGCACCGTACGTAGCTCTTAAACGGGTGAACCGATTTGGATGCGGTTTTTTTAATTTGAAAACAGATTTTCTAGCAATTTCTCGCCCATTTTCTATCTAAGCCCCGTCGTTTATACAAGGTGTTGTTTTGTAAAGTGACAACCGACTCAATGGTGATTATTTACACGATACTAAAGCCAAAACAAAAACAGTGAAAAAATCATTTGCGGCCGCACTCCCATTATCGGGCGCCACATGGCACGCGCGCTTTGAGAAAGCCGGGGGTGTCCGCACGTCGCGATTATTATAGAAAAAATGATGAAGCGCTCACAGCCTAGTTGTACACACGACAGCACGTCGACCCTTACACGCTAGCACTCTACTCGGTTGCGTTACGGGCGACTTTACAACAAAAATGAACAGTCTGACGTGCTGTCGTGTGTACTAGCCGTTCTTAATCGATTGGCAAAGTTAAGCAACAACGGCCGCGGTCAGTCCATGGATGGGTGACCGCTAGTGGCAATAATATCTGAGCGCTTCCGTGCTTCGGAAGGCACGTTAAACCGTTGGTCCCGGTTTTTGTTGTTTAATAACAATCGTTAAGCCATGTCAGAGACCCTTTGGGTGGCCTAAAAACTCTGACACCAGGGGTGGCCACTACCTCATACGATTACCTACCCTATAGAACTAATTAAACGAGGTACTAAGTATGTAAATAACAAAAAAATAAAAATGCTTTTACTTTCAAGCGTTAGGTACCTACTAAATCTATCTTCCCTGAGTCGGGTGTCACTAACCAAATCAACACCCTGTATTATTATCTACATGATTTCATTAAACTTGCCTTACACGGTGGCTGCCCCCCGATGAGAGAGCTAATCAGTATTGTGGTACCCAAGAGTGAGAACTTTTTAATTGAATCCCCCGCGAGCGCGACTCGCGACGTTCGTGATGCAAAACGACGGCGAAGTTTTCATTTTTTTAATAAACCCCTTTGTGTTTTAAGATATTCGTAATATTAGACGACGAAGGTTTTATAACCTAGGTACCTTGGTATATCTATATTCTATGATGGACCGTTAGCGCTGCACAGCTCTATTATAATGGAACTCATCGAAAACCTTCGGTGGTGCAGCTGAAAAGTCCACAATATCAATATACTACGAAAAAACATGAGTTTCTTTCAAAATGACCTGCGGGGGGAGCATGACTTTTATCGAGGCGGATTTATCCAACAAAATGGCGGTTTATCAGCATTTTTGACGTCTATAGTGGGTTATATATCGTCGAAAGCGATATATAACCCACCCTCCGATATATAACCGCCTCGATAAAAGTCATGCTACGGGGACAGGGGGGTCTACCAGCTAAGACGAAGACGATTACCATTGGCGAAAATCGAAGTTCGATTTATGAAAAATTAACTGGGTGGCTGTAAAAGGGACTGGGTGGCAGTACGTTTAAATCGAACTTCGATTTTCACCAATAAATCGAACTTCGATTTTCACCAATGGTAATCGGCTTCGTCTTAGCCGGTATACCCCCAGGTTATATTCCCGATAAATGTATGATATTATTTAAAATCTCTTTCTCTCAGGTATAGTTTCAGTTTTCTCTCCACTGGTCCATCTCAACGGGCCACCCTTTATAATAGAGCCTACTTCTTGGCATAGGCCTCTCATGTCTGTGAAAATTGCCAATAAATCTTATTAAATGGCAATCCACAGCATAAATAACTATTTACCATATTTTATATTGTAAAAACTAGTAAATACTCATATTTTCTTTACCGACTCAGTAAATACTATTTAGTATACTATAAACTAGTATTATATTATTTAGTATTTACTCACCGCCCATCTCTATTCCCGACTCGTACTGCATCAAATGTGTGGAGAAGTTGGTATTTTTTTCGAGATTTCGGAGTTGGCCCCATTGTAAAAAATGCTTCTATTGATGAGTTTGTTAACCCCCTCAAGTACGGTTGGCCAGTAATGGAGAGGCACTTCAAGAAGAAGAAGTAAGATCTGCCATGGGGTATCTGTGACTGTGGCCGACCGTACCTATGACAGGATCGTTCTGAAACACCCTGTATTAAGGTTAATTTTCAAATCTCTAATTACACTGAAAGCCCATCCGAACATTTTGCTAAGCCACGGGCCGTCTAGATCAGTGTTTTTCAAAATGTGGGTCGCGACCCCCTGGGTATCGCCAAGCTACCTTAGGGGGTCGCCAAACTCACCAAGCTACCTTAGGAAGGTCACCAAACTCACCAAGCTACCTTAGGGGGGTCACCAAACTCACCAAGCTACCTTAGAGGGGTCGCCAAACTCACCAAGCTACCTTAGGGGGGTCACCAAACTCACCAAGCTACCTTAGGGGGGTCACCAAACTCACCAAGCTACCTTAGGGGGGTCACCAAACTCACCAAGCTACCTTGGGGGGGTCACCAAACTCACCAAGCTACATCGGGTCTCGAAGTTGCTTTAGTTAGAAGATCGCGAAGCTTTTTTAGGAGCAATTTTGGGGGTCATGGTTTAAAGGTGTACTCCTATTTACATACAACTGACAAAACTTTGGTAGGGGGTCGCGAAAGGTTATTCCACCGTAAGGGGGTTCACCGTCATGAAAAAGGTTGAAAAACACTGGTCTAGATCATCATTAATTTACTTCGGCACGCTATTTATTTCGCGGCACATCAAGTGTTTACCAAGATTGATGACCGAGGATCTCTTCACTCAATGAGCCTCAAGGATGTAATTAATACTCCTACCGGCTGTTATCACGCTTTCAAATAGATAGTCCTGTTTATTTGATTACAGTTAAAATAGGACAATGCATACAAACTCGTTAGATGTGAAAAGCAAGCTGCAAGATGTGAAGATTTCGAATAAAAAGCAATAATTATTTACTTCCAAGCCATTCGGGTGGCAGTTTAATCATTTCGAGAACAATTTTATTAAGAGCCTTTTCTTAAAGAATCAGTAGTCAACCTTTAAAATCAGATGGACAGGAAGGCCGAAGGCCGAGCCCCGCGTAGAGCGAAGCTCGGAGCGGCACGATCCACCAAACGCCACAATCAGCCCCGAGGCCAAAGGCCGAGTTACTACTGTATAATCCTAATACCTACATACTTATTATAATTTAGGGGATTTAAGCAGCGTCCACAAGATGTTTGAAGTGACTACACTGCAGCTACCATTGGCCTACTAGTCCACAGGGAAGACAAAATGCGGAGCGTAACAAAAAGCGCGGGGATTTAATCGACGGAAAACTACCAATCGGATGACAAGATTACCGCTCTCTAAGCTTGCAGCGAGATGTACAGTGTGTTTAAATACCGCCAACAAAGCGGGAAACCAAGTATTGTCCTGTCCTCATCATAACGAACATTTTTTTCCCAAGGAACTATGCCTGGAAAATCAACGGTTTCGGAGAATTGAGGTTCAAAGTCGGAATAAAAAAAAACTAAAGAAACCATATCAAAATTTTGAATATTTCTTACAAAAAAAGAAGCTTCAATTGCAACCCGCAATGTATTCTAAACATCGGCACTTCGAGCGTAAGTAGCATAAGTATAATTGTCAAAGTTAGCACTTCTTTGCGTTACACTTCCATCGAGTGATATAGTATATTTCATTACAAGTGTGGAAAGGCTGTCATTGCAACGAGTTCCGACAAATGGCTACCCGAGCCGAGGCGCAGCCGAAGGCGAGGGTTGACAGTCGGAACAAGTTGCAATGACGGTTCCGCACGTGTACTGAACGACTATTTACAGTTGCGAAAAAATTAAGCAATTTAATAAAATAATAAAAACACAATAAACTCAACTAACTTGACATTTTTGACTTTTCCGGTAAAATGTTCTCCGAAGCATTTTGTGCAATTATACTGAGTTCCGGTGGTGTTAATTTAAAAAAACTAGGGTCGAAATTACTCATTTTGTGCAAAAAACAACAAAACTCGCGAAGAAAATTTCTGAAAAATCAAAATGGCGCCAACCGTAGAATATAAGCAGAATTTTTTTTTTCTTCACCCATTCTGGTAGGCAAAGGCAACTATGCCCATACAGCCAAGTCTTCAGTAGAAGTTTTTTATTGATATGAAATGAAAATGAAATTTAATGAGATGAAATGAAATAAAACCTAACCAAACTCATTCAATCAAATCATTAAATATGATATTGAAACAAATTAGTAGCTTCTTTTTAGAAATATACTTGCACAAATATATTTGCATGAATCATAAAAACTTTTTTAGTAAAAACTTCATGGTTGGTTTTACTTTTTAATAGACATTATTTTGACAGTTGGGAAAGAGAACGCACGAGTGCGGGAAAGGTAAAAAAAAAGCACGCGTGTGTAATAGCCCACATCCCGAACGCTATACGTCCCTGAAATACGCCACTTTTTGAGCAACTGTATTAAAAAAATATTTTCCACTATTATAACCTAAAAAACCAAAATCCTTTCCCAGCAATAATTGATTAAAAAAGTAGGTACTTTTTTTGTGAATAATATGGTATGCGTACCTTTCGGGTAGAGGGATATGTTGACGGTCTATTAACACCCTGTAGGTTAAGTTGGTTAAAAATGCGCCTGTTCGAGGCACGGAACGAGATTAGAGACCTTGTCGTCCGGTCGACGTTTCTCGAAGTAATTTCGAAGGGATTTGCCAGATCAGACGGGCTGGCTCAATGGTTCCGTTCGCGGGTTTAGCCCCGTCATTGTGAGCTAGGGTTGCCAGGGCTGGATAGGTATCTAAATACCGGGACGGACGATAAAAACAAACTAGTTAACTAGAGGACCGAAACAAACCAGACTTTTCCATGACAAGGGGTTTATTAGTAATGGTATTCTTTTTTTGTTAGCCAACTCACAGGTATTTGAGTTATTTAAGGTGACACTTGCTCATTTTGGGGGCATATTAAGTCATGAAACTTAAGAAAAACACGAGGTTTTTAAACATCGCGGCGGGTACGTAGGTATGTACCTACGTTGCAAAGTCGCTTTAAAATTGAGAAAAAAAAAACAAAAAATATTATGTAAACAAGTACTTACATTATGTAGGTATGCCAATTTTTGCCAGATTGTAATTTCCGGACGAGCCACCAATAATGACTTTATTTCTTGAGTAAGAAATCAAGACATCGGGCGTCCCGAATTCCCGATCAAAGGTAGAACGGAGCGCCTGGCAACCCCAAGGCACCTCTTTGAACTGTGTCGTGATCGGCTTTCCGTCAAGCCTATTACACTTTTGTGTGACTGAAAGACTTTAATGTGACTGAAATTAGTTGCCTATTGTACTCACTTTATGAAACACAGTGGCGAATTTTCGCAACTCGTGTTTGGACTTAAATAATCCCACCAAAAACATTTTCATGTAAAATGTTGCCAAGACGAGACCCCGCATTGTCAAAAAGTTATCAGATCGCATGTAGGCCAAGCTTCTAGCTCTAAACGCCCTAACTCTACAAGCCCTAACTTCATAAACTCTACACCTTAGTCAAAATATGTGGCTTGCTCATTTTTCGGTACCGCCAATGAGGGTTCAAAAAAACGACGAAGCGCTACGAGAAAAGGTATAGTGCCCCATTGAGCTTCGCTACTCGTCTCGTGGCCCCAGATAATAAATAAAATTTATTTCGGATACTACAGGGTGCACTCTAAGTCGATAGCGGAACTTTAAGTAGGCTGTCTACTGATCACTACAAACAACTTGTACCAGCTGACAAAAAAAATGGAGCGAAAAAAATACCATCTGTTCCATACAAAAGGTCGACTCAGTACTGCGCCAAATGTATGAAACAGCTGATGTTTTTTTCGCTCCATTTTTTTCGCCACCTAGTACAAGTTGTTTGTAGTGATCAGTAGACAGCCTACTTAAAGTTCCGCTATCGACTTAGAATGCACCCTGTATAGTTTCATATTTGTGTTAGTAGGTAGTCTTATTTCTATCTTTATTAAAATACACGAACACTTATAATATTTTTTAAATATTTTCAATCATTTATTTCGTTTTCTTTTTTATCTAGATGTCTGGATCTAGAGCGCGGCCTGTCAAGTGCGATCGGATTTACCGTACGTAGGCGTCAAATAACCGTCAGCCGCAGCCTTCCTCCCAGGCTGAATCTTTTATTTACTTCAACCTCAAAATATGTGTAAGTAGAAAACTATGTCTAGTTTTTCAGAAATCTTGTCAATAGAACATAATGTTAGCCGTTTCAAATTAAATTACAATATTTAATGGACAATATATCATTTATTTATGGTTTTTCAGGGAGGGTATAGAAAATAAAGGGTCACGTATTTTTCTTTTGTTGAATTTCTTTGGAAATACTACAGGGTGCACTCTAAGTCGATAGCGGAACTTTAAGTAGGCTGTTTACCGAACAATACAAACAACTTCTACTAGGTGGCGAAAAAAATGGAGCGAAAAAAATATCAGCTGTTTCATACATTTGGCGCAGTACTGAGTCGACCTTTTGTATGGAACAGCTGATATTTTTTTCGCTCCATTTTTTTCGCCACCTCGTACAAGTTGATTGTATTGATCAGTAGACAGCCTACTTAAAGTTCCGCTATCGACTTAGAGTGCACCCTGTAGTTATTTTTAAGTTTTAAGGTTGGACGTTAGCAACGTGGTGGCGGGAAATTCAAAATTGTCACAGTTATTTAAATTCTGAAGGCTTAATCAGACAGGACCCATGCCACGTAGTCCTAAGAAAAAAAAAGTGTCACTTATCATGTCACTGTTCCGTGATATTGTTCCCCAGCTGTCAAACGTTTATATTTTTTTTGACATTTTACTTTTTTTTTGTCTGGCAAAGGCTGAGGGCCATGGGGTACACGATGTAGAGCCGCAGTGACGGCTGTTTTTTTTATTTTGCAATTTTACAATTTTCAATTTTACAAGTTAGGATCTTTTGTAACACCTTGTATATTTTTGTTTTCTTCGAGACCGACGTTTTCTATTACGTAGTGAACAGATTAAAAAAAATGCAAACAAAGATCTTTACACGACGTTTATGCCATAAGCTCAGTCTATGCCGGCTTAATCTGCCTCCGACCGGTGAAATTGGTTTTCCACGGGCCCACCCGATTCATAACGGTTTATTTTTCGCAAACTCTCCGTTCCACAAATATTAGTGCAGGTAGAAAGGCAAAGTACACGAAGCCTCGTCTGAAAGGCATGATCATTCCCAGTCTAGTAGGCACATGATCATTCCCTCTGGCACAAAACACTTGACGGTCAGTTGCCACTTGCAAACGCTAACAAACAACAAAAAAAGCAAACTTTTTGTTAAAAAAAAAGGTAATGAGATGGTTTTTGCAGCGTCCAGTGGCTTCTCTCTTTCTGATTATAAGAATAATAGAAAAAAGGACCGGTGTGAGAGAATTTCACTATCTGTATCAGACAGCATTGTAGTGTCGCCAGCTTAGTGAACGCCTGGGGCCTTAGCCTGTAACACAATGGTGCCAAAATGGGCTGTCAGTTGACGGCTTCAATTACGATTTACTAACGCTGTCTGTCCTTTTAATGTTTTTGTAGTACTGCAAAGAATATTATTATTCTAATTCTAGAGGATTAGTTCTCTGGTTATAGGAGAAAAACGAGGAAACTCCGGTTTTGTCCTTCTGCCGGGATGCCATTGACCCGCCATTGCGTTACAGGCTAAAGGCCCTGAACATACGCGGCAGTGTGCACACTTTTGCGCGTGCCACCGCTGCTGACACGAGCTGAACGCGTTGTTGTGGCCTAGCCTTTATCCTAATGTATGTTCGCCGACATTAGCCGACAGCGCTCAGATATTATTGCCACTAGCGGTCACCCATCCATAGACAGATCGGAGTCCAACTAACTATGTGAGCGCTTCTACAACAATGATAACCAGGCTTGGTGCAAAATAATCCACTGAAGCCGTTCTTCCGTGGCACCTTCCTTCAGGTCTCTGGAACACTGGCAGCGTGCCAGCGATGAGGTAATTTAATCCACAATGAATACTGCACTTTTTCTTTAAACAGCTTGTGGGATCGCAACGGAGTTAGTAAGAAGCTCAAAGAAATTTCTCTCTGAAGAGAAAAAAAATAACCTCTTAGGTTTATTATAGGTAAAATTGTGGGATTCATTCATTCATTCATTCATTCTGGCTGGCTCAGCGACCCAAAGTGGATCTTGGCCTCCGCAACCAAAACACGCCAGCTCTCCCTGTCCTGCGCTAACTCCCTCCAATCCTCCACCTGGAAAAATGTTTTTATGCCACCATAGTGATTCTTACACTCCATATTTAGCGAGAGCTGGTATCAAAATTCAACTCAAACCCTCAAACTTAAGGCTCGGTATAAGGCTAACTAGCGCCAGCAATGTTAAAAAATCATATCAGAAGAAGTTTCTGAAAAAATCCTAAGATGAGCCTATGCGCCATGCTTTTCTAGATTTTTAAGTGTAGATACCCTCTTCGAAATTTACTTTAAAGCAAAAAAAATTTCGATAACCCCCTAAAACGGCCGTTTTTGGCGGTTATCGATTTTTTTTTTAGCTTAAGACTTGAAATTGAGTTGAGTACCTACACTTAAAATCTAGAAAAGCATGGCCCATAGGCTCATCTTAGGATTTTGTCAAAAACTTCTTCTGAAGGGAGATATGATTTTTTCAACATTGGTGGCGCTAGTTAGCCTTATACCGAGCCTTAATTTGAATGGGTACGCAAATATTTTCTAATGTCCTATTAGGTACACTAGTGGCTGTAGACCTCACGCGATTCTGTCAATTCTGCGTTGTCGAGCCGCTTGCGGCTTACAAATAAAAATAAAAACCGCATCCAAATCGGTTCAGCCGTTCAAGAGCTACGTACGGTGCCACAGACAGAAACAAAGACAGACACCCAGACACACATACAGACATACACACACACCTTCACACACACATACACCCTCACATAAACACACACATAGCGCTCAAACTTATAACACTCATCTTTTTGGGTCGGGGGTTAAAAACGAAACTCGCGAGCCAAAGCCAGTTATTCGTTTCGAAAAGCAAATAGCAATTCATTCTGTAGAAGGGAATTGTCTGCTCGGATCTTTCCCGGAGGAGACCCGCTACTTGTGAGCGTCTCAATATCAAATCCGGGAACTGGAGCGAGCCAGACGTCGAGCCTTGTACGGTCGGCCACAGGCACACACACCCCATGGCAGCTCTTACCGCGCGCGGCATAAGGGCGCCAATCGAACAAAAAGGTATCCTAGCGTGTGGCCGACTGTACCTACACACGACAGCACGTCAGAGTGTACACTTTTTTAGTAAAGTCGCCCCCGTAACGTAACCGAGTAGAGTGCAAGCGCGTAAGGGTCGACTTGCTGTCGTGTGTACAGTGCAATCAACAGGACGTAAACCTTTAGAATAGGAATAAAATATTCTTTATTGTACTAGAAAACATTTTAAGGAGAGACAGTATTCATATATTTAAGGCACAGGCGCGTTTTTACCAATCGATGGTATTGGATGCGTTATCGCGATATCTGTTTTCATACATTTTTGTATTAAAAACGACCTTCTTCCATTGTGACGTTATTATCGCAGCAGTGTGTAACTCCATGGCCATCCAAATTCAAAATGTACTGAACACAAATATCGCAATAACGCATCGACCGATAAAAAACGCGCCTGTGTGGTGGGACTTGGGAGCCTTTATGGTATACCTAACCCGTGTCTTTAAAGAAAACATTTAGGACGGAGACTATTAATTAGAGCGAGAGGGCGAGTGTTTTGAAGTTCAACCTAAATGTTTTCTTTAATGACACGGGTTATAGGTACTGGAGTATTCTAATTGATGAAAAAATTGACACTAGGTACTTAGAAGTAATTATAAACATACATAGATCATACACAAATATTTTTCACAAATTATTTTTCTTGTTCATTGTAAAGTCGCACGGAACGTAAGTTGCTTGTACTCGTATTGGTGAGGGGACCTCTCTGAAACACCCTGTAGAATCAATGAAACATAAGCAAATAAAGAATGTTTCTACATTCTGAAAATACAGATAGGTACGTGGCGTAGGCTGGTAGAGAGCAAACAACAGACTACGTATATTATGTAGCAAATTTTAAATTTATTATGTATTTTTTTACGTGATTACGAGTGTTAATTAAGAGAGTATCTGGCAAAAATCGTTGGATGGCCCACTGTACAATGCCACATGTGGAAGGATCTTATTACCTTTATTAATTACTTGCGTTGATACAGATTCTCTCTACTCACATATTAAACAGGGATATATTGGGAAAAGGATAATTATTACATTGGCAAACCTTCCTAATTACGAAATAAGTATCCTCTTTCTAAGGCTGGTATTAATAGTCCTCTGAGATCACCTACTTGAGATCGGTCTCAAGTAGGTGAACTCAGAAAACAAAAATCACCGACTTGAGACATTGGCTTATTAATAAACCTATCTTAGGCGCGAACTTGAGTCCTCGATTTGAGTAAAGAATGAACTATTTGACCGAATGATACCATTTAAGGTTCAAAATGTGGTCAAAAAGCTTAAACCCAACTCAAAAGTACTAGGCGCCCATACATTATAAAGAGACTATTCGAAAAGGCACAACCTGAGTTTGGCCTCCTTTTGGTCCATAAAATTGTCCATGGTCCAGTGTTATTCAGTTGGCAACTTGTCATTTCTATAATAGTCCAGGATTCCACAAACATAAAAGTGATGTTACAAGATATAACACGAACTCTACTCGAAATAGATACTCGATTATAATAACTAGTGGTTCACCCCGAACTGTGAACTCAGGATGACTAACTTTTTGCTAACCCCATATCCACTCTTCGTCCGATTTGGATTAGGATATTAGAATTTTAAAATTCTTTTAATTCCATTAAGCCGCCTTTATATTTTTATGACGGCACAATCATTCATACATACAAACATACAAACATACTTCGATCGCTCGTTCAATATGACGACACAATTTTGTAGCGGCACCCTGGTCTAGACAAAAAGGATCAGATCTGACTCGCTTCAGCCATTTTTATTCAGCATTGTTATTCGTTACTTTGGCAACAGAGAGCTTGATCTTGAGTGAGTAACTCAGCATATTAATAAAGCAGCGCTTACTTGAGACCGATCTCAAGTCCTCGACTTGAGTCAAGAATGAACTATTTCAACGCTTGAGTAAAGAATGTACTAGGCTACCATACATTAGAAAGAGGCTAGCCACAACCTCAGTTTGACCTTCAAAGAGGTTCGTAAGGTGAACAACTTTTTTCACGGTTTTCAGAACTGTCGAATAAAAGAAAAAACTTTTTCTACTGTCAAACATCAGTCAAACTACGAAAATAATTATTATAAAAATGTCTCGTAAATTCTTATGATTTTCAGTATATTGAACGTTTTAGTCGGTTATGGATAATAAGTGGCGCCAGAGAGGTTATTTTCAATATTTTGGCCGAAAAATATCATGCCGGAAACTTCCAACAGAGAGCTTCAGTTCATTCGAGCTTCCGTTATTCGAGCTTCCGTTTTTCGAGCTTCAGTACCTAGCGGACCCAGTTGGATGACCTCTACAAATGAGTTGCTGACAAGACAGGTATTTATTCACTATAATTGTAAAAAATATACATAGTTCACGATACAAGTTACAGATATCGTCTAGTTCACGATACAAGTTACAGATATCGTCAGTTAGGTACAGATATCGTCTAGTTCACGATACAAGTTACAGATATCGTCAGTTAGGTCTTTAAAATACCCCATCATCAACGTTTTTTGCGCATTTAATATAACTTTAGAGGTTATGTTTACGTAGAGAAAGTAGTAATTTGCCAAGCGAATTTATAATAAATTATAGAGCGACTGCAAACCTAACGTTTGATCGTTGCGCACATCATTCTACTACATTAATGTTTTATTTTGATTACAGGAAAATCAGAAAGTACCTACTGTCCGACGCATAATCGACGAAGTTAGGGCGTTATGATAAGAGGGATAAAAACCAAGGCATTTTAGAACACCAGCTTTGGTCCCGAAACCTGGAATAATGTGTGGAGAATGAACACATAAAATAAGGGGAAGAATACTCGACTCAGCGCAAATTCATGTCAGGTGTAGAAATTTTAGATGATGATTAGGAAACAATATTGTATTAATAAATATGTTACAACTCTCCCAGGCTTGTTTATTTTCCAATTAGAAAAAAAAAAGATAATTATGTAAAATTAATGAAGGTCTTCCCTATTCAGATTTATCTTCAAGTATCAATTTACTGAATACCTACTACCTACTCGTATGAATGATACCACACCCTCAAGTTTTCCCTACTATATCCGCTTTATATTTTATGCATGCCTAGTAACCTCTATGGTCCAACTGGGCTTTGAAGGCCGGCAAATTGTCTTAAAAAAACTAGGTACGAGTAAAGAGGTTTGAATTGTATGTTGTGCTGCCATCTACATGATATGTATCATACTACATGAAACTTTCTGTCACCAATCGCCATATAAGAGATTCCGGATGTTTATGCACGCCTAATACCTTCAGACCATTGACATGACGTCATTCACGTTACAGCACTCAAATTCTATTGTACACACGACAGCACGTCAAAGTGTACACTTTTGTTGTAAAGTCGCCCGTAACGTAACCGAGTAGAGTACTAGCGTGTAAAGGTCGACGTGTTGTCGTGTGTACGTGCGTTTCACGAAATAATTCCCTTGGATTGTACAAAAATAGTCCCTATTACATCGTAATAAGAGTTTCGTCAAGGGAACTCTTTCGTGAAACGCATTTTGCCCGGATTTTCAGTAAGGAAAGAGTTGAAATATACTTTCTGCCTTTTTATTAGTGTGTGGTGTAGTTTCTTACAAGATTATGGGAGCCTGCAAATAGCCTGACAACACTTCTGTATTTGGCCAAGTACAAGCTCGTAGCTTCTGATTCTACCATGCCTTTATAGGTAGTATTTGAGTTTTAGATGGTGACGCGGTGGTGGCATAATGGGTAGAACAATGGACTCGGAATCGAGGGATCCTGGTTCGAGTCCCGATGAGGGCATGTACCCTACCCATGACATTAATTTATTTCAAAGTCGCATACATACCACTCCCTGACTGTGAAGGAAAACATCGTGAGGAAACCGGAGCGTCTGAGGCTATATACCAAACTAAACTCAAACTTAGTACCAGCTTATTTTTTTAAACCTCAGCTCCTCGGAGTTCTTTCTTGGTAATATGACTGTGGGGCTCTGAACTGCTGGAGTTTTGCAGCTCGAATAACTCGGGCTGGTAGAAACACTTTTCTGGCTAGTCATAGCGATGTGGTAGAGGTGCCGGTCGAATGACGACGACAAATGATTTCACACCACAAGGTCCCTTTCCACGTAACTTCCGATGTCGACGATGGTCCTAAGTATATTGTTAAGCTGCAACTTCTTGCGGTAGGTTCGCTTTGGATGCGCGCTGACTAAACATCATTTTTGTATATTAATTATCAAAGAAAATAACTCCCCTTCTTGCTTTGCTTAGTCGGGTAATGAAAAACACGAACTTGAGTCGGCTATCGCCTGCACTTGGAAATGACAGTCGCAAGTCTGGTCTCAAGTAGGTGAACTCACGTAAGATGTGTCTATTAATATGCCAGCGACTCCGGTCTCAAGTAAGTGATCTTACAGCTTCTTAACATTTTATGCATGCCTAGTACTCTAAACCACGTTGTATTGAAATTGAGACGTCACGGACTGTCAAAAGATGAATGACTCACTCAATTCCGAGCTCAAGTCGGCTCTATTAATATGGCGTCGACTCAAGTAAGTCGACTCACTCAAGCAAGTCGGCTAATGTCAATGTCAATCTCAAGATCGTGTCTATTAATAAGCAAACAGCTACTCAAGTTTGACATTACCCAAGGCTTGACATTTACCTCCTTGAGATCGATCTCAAGTAGGTGAACTCAGACGACTATTAATACCACCCTATAAGAGTAGATTAGGTAGGTGTATGAATCAATATATACATAACTAAATACGTTGGTTAATAATTACAGGATACGTTAAATAATTACGTAGTTACCTACACTTTAGAATGTTAGTAAAAACATTGATTTTGGGAGGGAAGCTCGATAATTATGACCGGTAATGCTGTAAGGAGGGATTGATTTATTAAATGTATGGAAGCATCCATCTCTATTTATATCTACATAGGGCACCCCTTCAGTGTTGGAGTTCGGCCATCATGATTCCCTCCTCAATCATGCCCATCACGATAATTTAAAGAAGTCGGTATACAGGGCCCTTAGTCTGTAACGCAATGGCGGGTCAATGGCGTCCCGGCAGAAGGACAAAACCGGGCTCTCCTCGTTTTTCTCCTACAACCAGAGAACTAATCCTCTAGAATTAGAATCAAAATATTCTTTGCTGTACTACAAAAACATTAAAAGGACAGACAGCGTTAGCAAATCGTAATTGAAGTCGTCACCTGACAGCCCATTTTGGCACCATTGTGTTACAGGCTAAGGGCCCAGGTTGTTAAAAGACGGTACCAAAGCGGGAAACCACGTACCTACCTATTGCGATAATTCTTGCCCAAGGAACTGGGTTTTACTTTGCGGGTTGCGCACAGTTTTAAAGAACATTGTATCATCGGGACGTTGGTAGACACGACAACGCGTCAGAGTGTACAATTTTGTTGTAAAGTCGCCCGTAACGTAACCGAGTAGAGTGCTAGCGTGTAAGGGTCGACGTGCTGTCGTGTGTACCTATACTAGTATAAACTGTATCACAGATTCGAGCGCCTTCCTTACATTTAAATTATTAAAAGTTTGTGCTTAATACATATAATAGGAACTTGACATAAGAAATATTTTATCACTTAAATTACCTATGTTAAATATTTTTTTTAAGTATTAACACAGAGACATTTGTTCCGATAAGGGTGTGTGTGTGTGTGTGTGAGGGTGTGTGTTAGTGTGAGAGGGTGTGTGTGTGTGCGTATGTATGCGTGGTAGGGGTATGCTGTGTGAGTGAGAGACAGAGAGTGTGTGTGATGTCACGATGCGTGTATATTACGGTGATAGCTTTTATTTCAATGAGTGTGTTATTGTCTCGTTTCAGATGCATGGTTCGCCGATGGTGCCCGGGTTGCTGCCGGAAGGCCGCAGAGTCGTCAGACTCCGAAAGCAGTGATCACAAACAGGACAGCAGCCATCAGGTGAGTTTCTAAGTGACTACTGTATGCAAGCGAGCGACATTGTACACGCGTCAGCACATCAGACTGTAAACTTTTGTTGTAAAGTCGCCCGTAACGTAACCGAGTAGAGTGCTAGCGTGTAAGGGTCGACGTGTACGCCCACCACCGTGAGCCACCGTCATCATCATTCTTTAATCATTCTTTTTATTTTTTTTTGTATGGAAAAATAAAATTGCGCTTTCACCAAAGTCACGGAACAATAGTTGTTGGACATTTAGGTTCATATTTGACGTGTTTCAGGAATAAAGTTATTTAAAAATTGCTACTTTGTCGACTAACTGAAAAGTCAAAACACGTGCACGGTTAAATAACATTATTTGCTGGAAAAAGGACTCTGAAAGTAGGTATTATATAACGATGTAATAGAACTCAAAGTGCTTCGCCCACTCACTGATGTACGCTTGGAAATATTTCCACTCCCGGCAATGTTTCCACTGGCAATGTTCCAATGTTTCCACTGGCAATAAATATTTTTTTGATAATTAATTCTAATTCTTATAGTATCGCGTTGGTAAGTCACGTGACATGTATATTTGTAACCACTTTTTGTATTTTCTTAAGCACTAACCCGTGCTAGGGATCTTTATGTATATTTGTATAGGCGTCTTGTCCTTGAAGTGTTGCCACATGCAGACAGCATGGAATCGGTATTTAATTAAAAAACCCATCTTAAGGGTGGACGATAGCAACATGGCAGGAAATTCTAAATTTTCACAGTTTTTTACATTTTTAGCTAAACCGAGCTATTTTTGTTCAGCCATTTTTCGGTCGCGGCAATAACATAGTATTATTTTCATTATTGTAAACAACAGAACAACAATAATTCAGCCGATTATGTGTTCTGGTCTACGACAAGTTTTTTGGGCAGTGCCCACGAACGAAAAATCGCGAACGAAAAATCGCTGAACAAAAATAGCTCAATTTAGCTACAAAATGTAAAAAACTGTGAACATTTTGAATTTCCCGCCACGCTGCTATCTTCCAGCCTTAAGTCCGTACTACCTATCATGAATTTATTATGAATTATATTCGCATGAATTATGTGTTTAGTAACTTATTATTTGGTATTTAATACAACGTGTTACAAAACATCCTAACTCTTTTTACAGGGTGTAACAGGATGTCAATTCGGTAAAAGAAAGTTGAAAAAACTATTTTATTTTATGACCTCAAAATTGTTTTTTTTTACAACTTTTTTGTTTTTGGTATTAGCTCAAATTTAAAAATATGTTTGTGGGTGTAGGTGCATTTGCATAGCTTTGAGTTGTTAAAACATTGTGAAAGTCAATGAAAACAATATTTAAAAAATACTTTTCTCCCGCGACAGCGTTCTCATTTTATTAATTTAAAAATCAACGGAACGTCATAGAGCAAATATTTAGGTTATGATTCCTATCACCGGGTGCTATTACCCTGTAAAAAGAGTTAGCATCTTTTGTATCACCTTGTAGAATCCAAATTCAATAAACAAATATTGAAATATCCAAAGTTTAGAGCAAAGTTCCCGTTAAATTTCCAGTTGGGGGAACATTGCCGGCAATGTTTCCAGCGATTGGCAATGTTCCCGGGAACGGAACATCAATCGGAACGCCACGTTTCCGCTCCCAAGGGAACCCAATCCACTTACTTACCGCCTCCGGCTCCACTCCTCAAGTTATCTCGTTCATTGTGAGCGCCTGCATAAAAGTAGTAAGCAAAAACACATATGCACTTCGTTGCCCCTTGCTTTGTTAACAGGCGTTTATATCCTCGAACAAATCGGAAGCGTTCGCGTTACATACAATATTCATGCGTAACGACGTGTAGGCGGCTGCCTCACCACGTGATTGTCCCGTTGGAATCATAATAGCTGGAGAGCTGGTGACCAATCGGCTTATTTTTTTTTGTACAAGGCTGGGAGCTTGCGTTTAGGCTAGTTGTTTAGACTCCGCTGATCAGGAAAATATTTTTTGGTCGGTCGCGATTGGTATTTAGATTTTTTTGTATTTTAAAGTGTTAATGCTTGGGTTGAGTAGGTATTTATTTTGTTTCGTACAAGGCTGGGAGTTTCTAGGCTGGTTGTTTAGACTCCGCTCATCACGAAATCACTATTTATCAAAAAATACAATAAATCATAGTAAAGTTCACAAAGGCTTCGTCAAAAAATTAAATAAAACACAATCAGAAACGCACACACACACACACACACACACACACACACACACACACACACACACACACACACACACACACACACACACACACACACACACACACACACACAAACACACACGCACCCTCACATACCTTAACCAAATAAACTACTCCGGGCCATCTCCGACCCAAAGATCCCCATAACGCTTGCCGCATTACCATTACCGCGTTATCCTTTATATCTCATAGCTCTTCAGCTATAAGTCCTAGGCGGTATAAAGGGCAGTCGTACAAAAGGCAACTATGGGCATATCCGAATGAATAATGAAAAGAGTTAGTGTTGGCGGCGGTGGGTTGAATTATTCATAGGCATGCGTGGGTCGCTCCTGTGTCACTTTGTAATAGTGTTGGGATTTTTCGTCATAATAATACGGTTAGACCCTATCGCAGGACCAGGGCAAAGGTCTGAGGATAATTATGTTTATAGCAAACATCATTAAAGTTAACCTGCCGAGCCTGGAGTAAATATTTAGGTAGGCAAGTACTGTTCGGGGCGGGTGGCAGGTACATACTAGTCGTCATCTCAAGCTCGAGTTCAAGTAAAGGAAGGTGAACTCAGAAAACAAAATCACTGACTTGTGACCTTGGCTGATGTAAATGTCAAGCTCAAGCTAGTGTCTATTAAGACGCGGTGCATAGTGAATAGCCCGCGCGCCAAGAAAAATTCACAAAATCGAGTCCTGTATCAAATACACTAAACAAATCGAAAATTTTCACATATCATTGACATTCATAAACGTTTTGAAGATATTTTGCTTGAAAAAAAAATAGGCGGCGCACTTTTTTTCAAGCAAAATATCTTGCAATCTGTTATTCAACACAAAACTGGCTGTTTTAGATAGGTCTCACCTTATTCTAGGGTTTGATATGTGAACATTTTCGATTTTTTTTGTATATTTGATACAGGAATCGATTTTGCGCATTTTTCTTTGCGCGCGGGCTAATTCACTATGCCCAGCGCCTTAATATGCTGACAGCTACTCAAGCTTTACATTAGCCAAGGCTTGGCCAATTTTGTTTTCTGACATCACCTACTTGAGCTCGAGCTTGAGCTGACGACCATTAATACCACCCTTAGATTGTATGTAGATATCTACCTACCTGTAGTATTTTAAATACTAACTAGGCATTTATGCTTTGTTTAACCTTAAAGCTCGAGGATTTTGAAAGTTAAAATTAATTACTTACTTGTAAATATTCATTATGAATTCATTCATTATCGAATTATGTCTTCTGTCTTTTTAATTCTGTTTTTTAGTTTGTTTGTTTTACTTTGTGTACCTAAGGTTTGCAATAAATGTCTTTTTCTTACTTTCTTTCTTTCTTATTTGCATATGTTGCGAATTAGAAAAAAACAAAAAATGGTTAAAATCCGATTTATTTAGGTATTTTTTTTAATGCCTTAAATACGAAATAAGCGAGGCGTTTGGTTTTGTTTTCATGGCAACCCTAGATGCCTTCAGGCGAGTTTTTCGCCGTGACAAACTTCCCCTGATTGTGTAGTGCGGAACTACCTAGTGGAAGTTTCACAATAGAACTCTGTCTGTATCTACACTCCGCATCCATGGACCCTCCGCCGACACAATGATGTCATCCGACCATCGAGCCGCTGGTCTTCCCACCGACCTCCGCTAATAATATCGCACATGAATACTCAGAATATCTCAAAAAAGTGAGTTTCGAGAAAAAGCGTTTTGAATATTTGAAAATTCGTAACATTTGATGCCGGCCACATATTGATAACTTTTTGTATTTGCGTTGTGGGTTGACTCTTTTTCTGCATGATTGATGAAAAAAAAAGTGTTGAAAAGAAGTAGTTTAATAGTTATACTGTTTTTCCTGACACACTATCAAGATAATACTGTATAGCCGGACAAAATTAAATTAATTTGTATTTATGACTCTATAGCCAGATTTTTTTAGCGATTCTAATTTATTATTTCAAAATAACACAGGCCTTTTTACCTGAATTTGAAAATTATATTTTTTAAAGTGTATTAAAAGCAGACTTTTACTACCATTAACAGTAGTTTTCTTAAGTAATCATCAAGTAAATAACAAAATAAGTCACATATAATACTTTGAAGGAGCTAAATGTGAAGGAAAACGTCGTAAGGAAACCTGCAATCGGCAATCCGCATTGAGCATCTTTCTCTTAGAGAAGGCCTTTGCCCAGCTAGTGGGACATGTACAGGCTACATCTTACTTACTAAGTAATGGTAATGGTGCTTTTAAATAAAAATGTATTTACATTGGCATCTGTAAGTGCAATAAACAACAGGGAAGTGAAAATCTGAGCGTGAATCCGCGAAAATGTGAGCTTTGTAATTAGTTGAACCAACCAGGCACCAATCACTCATTACCGCAGTCACGTTGGCGAAATTTATGTGAAAATTGTCACTGTTTCGGACCACTACTTGATTTACTACGATAAATACGTGGTTTCACAAAGTTTTATTGATGTCCGCGAAGCGGGGAGAGCTCCGCCTCGTTTCATGCCCAATACCGACAACGAGGTCATGAAAGAAAGACACTATTCCCGACACCCTGCCAAAACAGGGTGCCCCGGACCAATGAGCCGTTTTCAAAGAACAAATTCAAAGCAGTTCATTGATGGCGTTTACAGGCATGGCCATAGAAGAACCGGAATCTTCTATGGCCACGCATGTAGGCGCAATGTTTGAAATGCTTTATGAATTTGTGTTGAAATAGATAATGCCGCCTGCACTTGCGCATAGGTACTCTAAAATAAGAGTGGCTCGTGGATTGCTCTACTATCTCTTATCTCCTGTTAGGTTCCGGAGCTGTTGTAGTGCCGCTCACCGCCCGCAATTCTGAGACTGCTAACGGTTCGATCCTCGCTTGGGACGTCCGAGAAGCAAACTACAATTTCTCCTGAACAATACTGGAGCTGTAAAGCTCGCTCACTTCTCAATGGGGATTTTCCCAAGCATCCAAAATAGCACGAATAACTGTCAAAATCAGTTCATTAATCTGTGGTTTCTTTTAGTTGCGCGATAAATCACGAATAGCTGTCAAATTTGACACTTGGCAAAAACCCTATTCAAAACACTCGAAAATAGATCTCATTAAAATGAACAATCTTTTTTTGACATTTAAAAACGCTTAAACATTTATAATAAGTTGAAAAAATTCACTCGGGACAGGACTTGAACCCGCAACCTCTCGCATACCGTGCAGTCAAGTAACTGTCGATGCGATGTCGATGTCGATCCTAGCACGGGTTAGTGCTTTAGAAAAAACAAAAAGTATTTAAAAACGCCTTTTTTACGGTGGAGTTGATCCTGCCCCCGTAGCATGACTTTTATCGAGGCGGATTTATCCAGCAAAATGGCGGTTTATCAGCATTTTTGACGTCTATAGTGGGTTATATATCGTCGAGAGCGATATATAACCCACTATAGACGTCAAAAATGCTGATAAACCGCCATTTTGTTGGATAAATCCTTCTCGATAAAAGTCATGCTACCTCCGCAGCTATCTACTCTGCTTACTATCTGTAACCTGTCATCTGTACTAATGTAACCGCTATAAGGTACTTTCAAACCCCCGCCCGGTTTAAGTAAATAAGGTTTTCAAACGAAGTCAAAACTAGTCGGCTACCCCGACAGGGAAGTTACTTAATAAATCTATACTTATAATAAAACTCTAGCGAAGTCAATTCTGTACATTGAATATTTTTAGAAAAAAACTAGCAGGGGTTACTAAGTAAACTATACTGAATCCAAAAATGCAAAAAAAACGGTTTATGTCTGTCTGTCTGTCTGTCTGTCTGTCTGTCTGTCTGTCTGTCTGTCTGTCTGTCTGTCTGTCTGTCTGTATGAACACGATAAACGCGAACACCGCTGAATAGTTTTCAACCAAACTTAACATGGTTGTAACTCACGTTTCTGGGAGTAACTTAGGCTATCCGATGTTTTGAATACATTGCGGGTTGCAATTTTAACTTCGTTTTTTGTAAGAAATATTCATAATTTTGATATGGCTTCTTGAGAAGGTATGTTAAGAACGTGATACTGAACATATTTCTGCAAAAAAAAAAAAAGTTCGACTTTGAACCACATTCTTTCGAAAACCTACATTGCGGGTTGCAATTTTTAACTTGATTTTTTGTGAGAAATATCCATAATTTTGATATGGCTTCTTAAGAAGGTATATTAAGAACGTAATACTGAACACATGTCTGAAAAAAAAAAAAAGTCTGACTTTATTATCTCGGAAACCGTTGATTTCCCAGGCATAGTTCCTTGGGCAAAAATGTTCGTTATGATGAGGACTATACGTATACGTACGTATACGTGGTCTCCCGCTTTGTTGGCGGTCTTTTAACACTCTGTATAATAGCACGCTACGACTTTTGGCATTTGGGGCGCATATTGTAAATGAAAAATCGGCATTTGTTTTTATTTTATTTTGGCGGAAAATGTTAGTTCTACAAGCGTAGCATAAGGCCGGGTTAGAGCGTATCTATGGGTTTAAAACAATAGGTATCTCACTCTTTTGTTTGACGTAGAGCGGGATGGATAGAGCCATAGATACGCTCTAACCCAGCCTTATGATGCTTGCTGGAGGGAATTGTGAGTGGTTTTCGGTGGAGGTCGGACAAAGTTCATCGATGTTAGAAATGTAGTACTGTTGCGTCGCGGTCGAAATCTTCTGGGTTTGAACCCACGCGAGGTTGAAATTTTTTTTTGTGCCTTTTTTAAATATTTACTCTACTGAGCCCAACTTGATAATAAAAAAATATATTTTGTTTGCCGTAGAGCGGGATAGACAGAGTTATTTGCGGTAGATACGCTCTAACCCAACCTTATGCTTTGCTTGCTGGCTTAGCATGAGAATGGGTAAGACCTTATCTATGGGCTTATAACTTTATCTATCCCACTCTACGTCAAGGGAGATACATAATAAACCCCCATACTTCCCAGGCAATTCTTATGCTAAGCTTCCTGGTATCTTACTCGGGCGATACCTAATCTAAACAAAACATATTTAATCATAAATGTATTGTTTAGATTAGGGCACACAAAGACAGACACACAGACAGGCACACCCTCATAAACACATAAACAGACACACACACAAAGCTATCAAACTTATGACACCCCTCTTTGTTGGTCGGGGGTTAAAAAAAACCTTCCTTTTGAGTTTTCCTCCACAGTCGAATTTAAATTAAATGTCAAATGTGTAAAAACGCATACGAAGTCGCGGGCACAACTAGTAATAAATAAATAAAAAGAACTTTATTCAAAAGCAAAATAATCAAAAAAAAATACATGCAGTTTTCTTAAATAACTAACAATGCGTTACCTTTTAGCTCTGGCATACAGTGCCGTAGTTTGAATTTGGTGACATTTTAAATTGATTAAGTAATACAGAAAGCCCTCCTGTAAAACAGAAGCCTGAAAAGCACCTCCATATAACTAAACTCGTGCAAACCCATTATGTACACCTCATAATAATATTCTCATCGCAAAAGACAATGAACGTTTTTCAGTTTTGTTCTCGGGTGTCTAAAATGGGGTATTTCCTGACAGCTATAAAAAATAAAAAAATTGTTCTAAAAGCTGTGACAGATGGCGTTGATACGACATGTTGTCTATCACAGAGTAAATTAGTGCTTACTACAGCGAAAAGACTTCTTCACTTCATTGCTCTGTGACTTCATCTTTCATCGTCGTAGACGTCATTTTGGTACGTACCTACTCGTACATGAAAAAGTGCACGACTCTCTATTGTTCTTGTATGAGTGAATGGTAGAACCGGAACCACTACATTTTGCTGGAGCAGTGGTGGACCACTAATACCTAAATGTGTTTGGACATATCTACGAAGGCCAACGAGCGCGAACTGGCATAAAGAAAGAATATGTCTCGTCAGCAACATCTAGTTACAAATTTGGAACTAAAACTTATGAGCTGTCAGAAAATCCCCCATTGCAGATGATCTAATGTGTAGACTGCACCACACGCAGTGCATTGACTTGAGCCAAAGATCTACCGAGTCACACAGCAAACATAAAACGAGCTACAAAATAATAAAACGTGGTCCAAACTGCATTTTTGCAGCCATCGCACTTTTGAGAAGCCGTAATATTTTAAGCTACTCTTGTATCCTCATCCCTTTCGTCACTATAAGAGGGAAAGAGAGACGAGATATAGAGTTGTTGAACTATCGCGCGCGCGCCACCAATGGCCGATTTTGGCAATCGCCAATGTAGATATTTTAGGTAGTCTCAGGTTTTTATTTGTGCAAAGTATGTTGCATGTACAACGTGTTACAAAACATCCTAACTCTTTTTACAGGGTGTAACCTAGTGGTCAACAGGATGTCAAATCTGTAAAAAAAAGTTGAAAAAAACAATTTTTATTTTATAACCACAAAATTAAAAAAAAAATCATAACTTTTTTGTTTTTGGTATAGCTCAAATTTTTAAATATGTTTGTGTGTGTAGGTGAATTTACATAGCTTTGAGTTGTTGAAACATTGTCAAAGTCAATGAAAACAATATTAAAAAAATACTTTTCTCCCACCACAGCGTTGACATTTTATTAATTTAAAAATCAACGGAACGTCATAGAGCAAAAAAAAAATTTAGGTTATGATCCCTATCACCGGGTGCTATTACCCTGTAAAAAGAGTTAGATACTTTTGTAACACCTTGTAGTTCTTTTCTACATTCAGAGCGAACTAGATGTAACATGGCGAGAACTATAACTTTGTTTTCAACCTACGGAGTTACTCAATTCGACCCATATTTTTATTTTTTATGTTTGTTACCTCAAACATTTTTCTAGGTGGACCGATTTTTATGGTTATTTTTTGTTTGAAAGGATATACTTCCCATGTGGTCCCATATAAAAGTGGTGACTATCTCATGAAGAACCCTTCAATGGACGGCAGAAGGTCACTCGGAAACAGTGCAGGTAGCAGGTAGTTTCACCAGTGAAGTAGTGTTGCCGGAAAATCGATAGTTTTGCAATCGATTGTCGGACGCCAAAAACATGTACCCGATCGATAGGATAATCGATAGTATCGATAATGTCGATAGTATCGATGTCTCTTCTACTGCAATATGATCGGTAAACAGCAATGCTGCAATTGGTTGGCAATTGGTTGGCAGCGACGAAACTATCCATACTATCGATGTATTACTATCGATTCTATCGATAGTATCGATACTATAGATAATATCGTGTTTCCTTCAACTATCGATAGGCTATCGATAGACAATCGATATTGGCCTATCGAGCGGCAACACTACAGTGAAATCGGATTTTTATTTTTTGTTAATAATTTAGTTATTTATTTCTAAAGCACTAACTCGTGCAACTTCACATTTAAGGGGTAGGCAAGGTAAAGCCACCTCGTACTTGGCCAACATTATCATAATTCTTCTGTATTCAAGCTTTCCTATAGGTTTACACATCCTGTATTTATAGATATGAAGCGTTTAATTTTAGTAAATAACATGCAATGTCACAGAAAATGGAGCACGTTATTATTAAAATGCCATAACTTAGGGTGGCATTAATAGTTGTCGCCTTAATATCGAACTCAAGTAGGTGATCTCAGGAAAGTCAAATGCTAATGTCAAGCCTTGGCTAATGTCAATGTCAATCTCAAGATAGTGTCTATTAATATGCTGACAGCTACTCAAGTTTGACATGAGCTAAGGCTTGACATTAGCTTTTGACTTTTCTGAGTTCACCTACTTAAGATCGAGCTCAAGTAGGTGATCTCAGACGACTATTAATACCACCCTAAGTTAACGTAGAGCTCACAGAATTCATAAGTTTCATAACTTTAGATAAACCAAAATAGCTTGTTAATAAAGCACAAACAAACGAATAGTCGGAAATAGAAATGATATTATGACGAGAAATAGCAGCGAATAGAAATGTAGACCCGATCGGCCTGTGGATTGTGGATTGGCTCATTCAGAACAATGGGATTAATTGCAGTAGGCAGCCGACTGGCTGAAACAACGAGACACAAAAGACCCAGATGGACATTTGCAGAGCTTTTTTTGGGCTCATTTACCGGATTTAACACTCCTTTTTTATTTTTTACATTTTTGATAATATTTTGAGACCTTTGCAGGGCTCATGGTCACGCTGAGGAGAATTTGAGTGTCATTTGTTATTTGAACTACCCTCGTCTCTACACATACGTATATTTAATTTTGATATGACTGATTCTCAAAATGCCGGCCACACAAAATGTTTATTCCGTCCTGTTAGTTACAGCATTTAATATAAAAAATAAAAATAAAAAAGACTATGGCACCCAAGCTGTAGGGATGAATTTCGATTATGTAATACAGGGTAGAGTTTTCAGTTAGCAAGGACAACACAAGCATGGACAGGTTGGATAGTGGGATAAGAAACATAATCGAAAACCAAAATTGTTTTTGTTAGAATCATAAAATTTTTGCACCTTGTATAATTTTTTCTTAGATTTTTAAGTTCTTTGGTCAGTTTAGTAAGGGCTGTTATGACCAGGCTAGGACCTAGCTTTTGCGAAGGCTGCACTCAATAATAAAACTCCGTCACGATATGAAAGATATCTTCAACTGAAAAACATTAGCAAAAATACGGACTGAAGCTTTTGAATTACGATTTCAATCACGAGGGAAAATTACCTTGGTTCTGTACTGAAACCTTCTGTAAAATCTTTGTGGTTTTTATATACGTATTTTTATCTTGTCTTAACTTTGAGGCAGAGTCTGGAAAGTAGAGTAGATAGCCCTATGCGTACTATTAATTAATGTGTATCCTGTTTCCAATCGGCTGTACCGAGACGGCTTTCTGTAATTCCACATGATTCACGCGATCCAGCAGTAGGCGGCAGCCCTGAATATAAATCAGTTTGGTATCTACGTACTTTCGTGTAATTTTTTACTTTCCAGCCATTAATTGTAAGACCCTTAACCGCTCTCCAATATATTAGTTTAATTTTGTTACCTACCTTAATAAAATTGGAACCTGACCCGAAGTAAAAAAAGCTTTGTAGTTTTAAAATGTTCTATAAAAATGTATCTATTTTTTTACATCTTCATTCTTCGGCTTCTGAAAGACTGTGTAGTCAAAACATAGATACGTTTACTAAACATAACTAGTGGTTCGCCCCGAACTGTGAACTCGCACCGAACCCCATATCTCAGCAACCCCTCGACCGATTTGACTCATGTTCGAACTTAAAAATTCTCTTCGCCTACCAAATTTTATGACGATCCGACTAAATTTAATAAAAAGTTTTCGTCGAACGAACATTCATACATAAAAACATACATACATATAAACACCGGATTGTTCAAGTAGACTCGGAGAACTTCTCTCGCTTCGCTCGCTCCGCTCGCTCGTTCGTTTACCTAAGTCCAATAGTTTGCTTCGACGTTTTCGGTATGCTGGATTAGCTTCAGTTAACTAAATTACTCGTACTATCTAACACTTTAGCGTCTCATTTCAAGCATAAAAAAGTAATACTCAACAAACGCATAAAGGACTTTCGTGTAATTTTTACTTTCCAGCCATTAATTGTAAGACCCTTAACCGCTCTCCAATATTCGTTTAATTTTGTTACCTACCTTAATTGGAACCTGACCCGAAGTAAAAAAAGCTTTGTAGTTTAAAAATTTTCTATAAAAATGTACCTACGTTTTTACATCTTCATTCTTCGGCTTCTGAAAGACTGTGTAGTCAAAACATAGATACGTTTACTAAACATACATAACTAGTGGTTCGCCCCGAACTGTGAACTCGCACCGAACCCCATATCTCAGCAACCCCTCGAGCGATTTGACTCATGTTCGAACGTAAAAATTCTCTTCGCCTACTAAATTTTATGACGATCCGACTAAAAATAAAAAGTTTTCGTCGAACGAACATTCATACATAAAAACATACATACAAACATCAAGTAGACTCGGAGAACTTCTCTCGCTCGTTCGTTTACCTAAGTCCAATAGTTTGCTTCGACGTTTTCGGTATGCTGGTTTAGCTTCATTTAACTAAATTACTCGTGCTATCTAACACTTTAGCGTCTCATTTCAAGCATAAAAAAGTAACACTCAACAAACGCCTAAAGGACAAAGGTTCGAAAAACCCAGCGGCATCGAGCGCAAAGTCTATAGACCCCCGAAAATGCACAATGTAGGTACATAACTACACATTCTGCCTATCCTCTAGTACTTACGTATAATGATTGGCTACACCCGTCCTCAGGCACACACGGACATCACCAATACTTACACATTACACCCACACAGGGGTGGACTAATACTGAAGTAGTGGAAGGACGTACGCTCAAAAAAAGTGCAGTCTTAAATTCATAATTCTTGAAGGTATGCATTAGCAATCGATGTAAGATTATAAAATAAGGACCAAGGTTGTATAAATTTGAACTCTGCTCCAAACATACAAGTCCAGTGAAAAAATAATTCAGCACGTCGCAGGATGGATTATATTGACAGCTACGTACATCGCTGGCTATTCCGCTATAAGTAGATCAAATAGCAATTTTAAAACTCTAAAAAAACTCTCGACGTTTTAATTTAAAATTAGAATATCTCATAAACGGCACGGACATACAAAACGACACCCTCACACACAGACAGACACACACGCATAGAGGTCACACTATTGTTTACCTCTTTTTGGGTCGGGGGTTAAAAATAAAGTCACTTTCCACTTTCTGTCTGTTTATCTATTCAGTTAGATATTTTTCATGAAAGTTTTATACACTTTTTTATTTTTTAAATTTTTTACACCCGAGCTTAGTTTAACAATTAAAGTGAACAATTCTAATTCTAATTTTAAGTTACTAATATAGAATAGATTTATTTATATTACTAACCAATGTATGGATTTTTTCTGAAATAAATTGATTGATTGATTGTAGCCGGTGCGGGTCCCTGGTAATATGTATTTATATGAATCACAGTAGACACATGATGTTCTCTGCCTATACATATATTATTGTAACGTGTTTACTACAGCGTAATTTTTTAAAAGATATTTTGAGTTTGTCTCCGTAAATTTCAGTTCATTAACCTCATAACTAATGCTGTTAGTTGTGTCGTCTATGCGACGATAAGTGTCTCCCCAAGATGTCTAGCTCGGCTTTGAAGTGGTCGAAGTTGAGCGTCAGTGTCGCGTCGGCGGCGGCTTTACTTGCTCGCGTCAAACTAATGAACAAGTCACGGGCTCAGTCAGGGGTTTACCCTTGACGCTATTGCGATCAAATTGAAAAAGTTTTTAAATTAATTTGTCTTTGAATTCGCATAGTAATGCTTTGATTTTAAATACTTTGTAACGTTTATTCAAAGGTAAGGCTGTTTTATTCAATAAAAACACAAAATGCGCCTTAATTTGTAAAATATTAAATTTTGTAAAATGCGCCATATTGCGGCCGTATTGGAAAAATGCGTCAAGGGTAGAGGGGCTGGGGCCTTAGCCTGTAACGTAATGGTGCTAAAATGGGCTCCCGCTTGGCGGCTTCTATTACGATTTATTAATGCTGTCGGTCCTTTTAATGTTTTTGTAGTACAGCGAAGAATAATAAGAAGGTCGCTGGTTGTAGGAGAAAAACGAGGAAATCCCGGTTTTGTCCTTCTACTGGGATGCCATCGATACGCCATTGCGTTACAGGCTAAGGCCCCTGGTCATTGGCTCCTGCAGTCTTAGCATAGGAATGGGATAGGGATACCGTAATATACCTATCTATTGTTTTTAGTGTTCCGGACCTATAATGGCAAAATCAAATTCCAATGAGCATTTAATCTGCAAAGATGAATGCATTGGGTGGTGTAGATAAGTGCAAACTATCACACTAGATGGCGCCCCATCGTCCGAGATTCTTAACCTTATAAAAAAAAAACATTATAATGTAAACTGTATAGTTATACCTATGACTAAAAATGGAAAAAAAAATGCACTTCCCCCTTACAAGTGCTTGAGTCCGACTCGCACTTGGTCGTTTTTTTCCAAATAAATGCATAGAATGGTAGTACGGAACCCTTGGCACGCGAGTCCCATTCGCACTTAGTCAGATTTTTCCTTCAGTCTGACCGGCCGGATCTTTTGACATGATAAATCTTTTAAACATTTATAATAAGTTGAAAAAATTCACTCGGGACAGGACTTGAACCCGCAACCTCTCGCATACCGTGCAGGCGCTCTACCGAGTCAAGTAACTGTCGATGCAATTTCTTCAACTAGTCTCCGTCAACTGGACGGGGGGCGCCACCTATTATTCCCTAGCACGGGTTAGTGCTTTAGAAAAAACAAAAAATGATAAATCTTGTTGACGCAATTTCATGGATTTTTAAACGCACTTGTGTTCGGCGTATTCACCCAATCATTGCAACGTGTTACCAAAATACAAGCCATGGCCCTCCCTTGCCCTTTCCTCGCGCATGTGTGTGTGCGCGTCAACTCTCGCGCAGTTTTTTACTTACTTTTATTTATAAGCCAATCGTTTCCGTGTGTGCGTGGGTGCACATGTGTGCAAGCCGGTTTTTTGGCAAACTCAAAGTACTTTTAGGACAGGCTATAGGCTATAGAATGCGATGTAGATGGCAAAAACGTTCGTTAAAGCTATCATGAAAGTTAGTTATGGCATGTTATTTTTGTGGTTTCGCCGGTTTCTTTGGCGGTGACATCTGCCGATTCGTTTTCTAATAATTACGTTGGTTCGTTATTTTGGCAATTTATAATACGCTCAGTTTTACATCGAACCGTAGAATGTAAACTGTAGTTACTTAAGTTAGAGTTACGCCCTTAGGCATGGATGGGTGCATTTTTGATAACCCAAGTTAAATATAATATAATGACACTCGTACAAAGGTAACATAATAAAGTGACTTACTTATCAATATTTTAGCAACAATTAAGTAAACAAATTGTCAATAAGAGTTAATGGAATTGCAAACTTCAAACTCAACAATACTCTACATTTTAGTATTTCACATCTTTATGTAGAAAGAACCGTTTTCAAAAAACAAAAAATCAAAGAAGTTCATAGATGGCGTGTCAGCAGCACGTAAAGCTTTACATTTTCGTTGCAAAGTCGCCCATAACGTAACTGAATAGAATGCAAGCGTGTAAGAGTCGATGTGCTGTAGACTGTACCACAAGCCACTGGATGCTGTACAATATGTCCCAAAAATAAGTAAAGACCTAAGTTTATCGGGGCAATAATGTATTCGTGCCGAAAAGAGTTCGATCTCGTTATCTGCTATCTGTACCCAATAAATTCTGGTTAGAGAAACTCCGCGTGTACCTTTAATGAGTGAAAGCCCAGCGCTCGGGGTTCGGGCCCAGCTGGCCCCTACTCGGGATCTAAGCGGCACTCTAGGCACAAATAGCGCCGTAAATGAAAAAAAAAAATCATATCTTCTTTTTGATGCGTTTTTTGCTAAAAACGAAACGTCAAATGATAATCCCTAGGCTTACATATTTTTAGGACCTAAGGTTTAGATTCCAGATCCTCTAACCTAAGAATAAAACCCGCCGCCGCCAAAAAAAGAAGATATTATTATGATTTATTCCTCATATTATTATCTTTCGACTTTGTTTTATATTATGTAGAATTTTATATTTTAATGTGTCTTATTTTATCTGTTGTATTAATATAATTTTGTGGCCATACGAATAAATAAATAAATTATGTAGAAAAGAGATGTAGAGATAGAGATAAAACTCTTTAATTTAAAATTCAAGTTGAATTCAAGTGCAATCTGTAGTTATCAGATGATTTTCCCAAGTTCCAGGAAGTCCTTGCAATGACAAGATAAGTTTATTCGCAATGGCCCGATTTCAACTGACACTTAAAAGCTGAATTTAAAGCCCTTTGTAGATGGCGCTCAATCGCTCATAGGCTTCGTCATACAAGAACCGGGTTGTGGCTGTAAAATTTCGCTTACGCAGATTAGTAATAGCGAAATTTGACAGCCGTGAAAACGGCTCATTAAAGTACTGTAATAATGTTCAGGAGTTTCCAGCATCGATCAACGTCATCCCGAGACCGAGTGAGTAGCCGCCCGGGCGGAGGCTGCGGCGGTCAGAAAGCTGAAATTCTCGGAATCGACCTTAGTGTGTGAAAGGTTACGTAGGGTTGAGCCTCGGGCGGATTCGTTCGGATGTTGTGAAACGTATTGACGCGTTCATGTTACGCATTATGAATGATTATTAGGTTTTTTCGTTATTTTATTTTCTTTGATAGAAGTAACCCATTAATCTCATCTCACTACTTGTTTGGCAAGTATTTATTTAAATTATGGAAGCCGACGTTTGGTGTGAAGTATATGGAACAGCTGAATTCGCTCCTGTTTTTGGCACCTAGTACTTTTTTCGCTGCTTTTTTTGCTACTTAATATTACAGTTGTTTGTAGTAATCAGTAGAACTAGACAGTTTACTTAAAGTTCCGCTATCGATTGCAAAGTCAGAGATCAACCCTACGTCAACACAACCATGGGCCCACCAAGTAAAACAATAATTTAGACCACATGCGAGTGTCCATGAATGTGTCAAAAAAGTCGTTTATTGAGTTATTGAGTAAGTTCGCAATCATATAAAAGGCAACTGATACACGACACGTCTCAAGCTGTCCTCGACACGACGCATTGCATCAGCCCCGACAAACACCTGCTAATTAGAAACCGACCGCGCCTGATAAACGGCAAATGGCGCGAAACACCTTCGGACAGGGGAAAGTTGCATTGGGAAAAACACACATGCATTCAAGACGTTTGACGCGCTTTGAATGAGCGTTTTCAGCACAAATTCACAAAGCATTTCATAGATGGCTGGGGCACCTACAGGCGTGGCCATAGAAGAACCGGAATACGGCGTCAAATTTTGCTTAGCATCGATTAATTTTGACAGCCGTATTCCGGTTTTTCTATGGCAACGCCTGTAAATGCCTGTAAATGTGCTGAAAACGGCTCATTGGTATCCGATGTTTAATTTGTTGTTTTTTCAGCCGGATCTAACTTTTGCGCAGCCGATTTTCCTCTCCCTTGCGCGGCTTCTCGGACACTGCATTTCAAACATTCGAACCATGATTCAGTTCGACTCGCGCCATTGTCTCGGAGGCCCTTGAGGTGTAGCGTTAACCTAAATACTGCAGCCTCTTTGTGCCTACCTCTTTGTGCGTCTGTGCGCTCTAACGGTAATTCAGGTTTCACCCGCCCTGCGGTGAAGACGGTACTCTCTTCCGGGATGATTGTGGCAGCGAGTGAGTGATTCTGCAGCTAGAGAAGCATTACCTTAGTAACGACTAAAAATAAGTTAATATTTTTTTGTTAAAAATATCTTATTTCACAAATTACCTTGTTCAATTTGTTCTATAATAACCGTGACGTGCGGATATCCGTGCCTTCTCAAAGCGCGTGCGCGATTTGGCACCCGGTACTTCGTGTCCGGTCGCAAGCAATAGTATACAAGGTGTTACAAAAGATGCTAACTCTTTTTATAGGGTAATAGCACCCGGTGATAGGGATCACAACCTAAATATTTTTTTTGCTCTATGACGTTCCGTTGATTTTTAAATAAATAAAATGTGAACGCTGTGGCAGGAGAAAAGTATTTTTTAAATATTGTTTTCATTGACTTTCATAATGTTTTAACAACTCAAAGCTATGCAAATGCACCTACACTCACAAACATATTTTTAAATTTGAGCTAATACCAAAAACAAAAAAGTTATGAAAAATTTTCAATTTTGAGGTTATAAAATAAAAATTGTTTTTTTCAACTTTTTTTTACAGATTGACATCCTGTTAACCAGTAGGTTACACCCTGTAAAAAGAGTTAGGATGTTTGTAACACGTTGTATTACTTAGTAAGGAAGGCCACCATATTTTCATGATTTCTGGGTATTTTTCACAGAATATTTTTTATTTTTCTAAATATTTTTTGGGATTCAGTATCGTGCAAATAATTACCCCTGAGTCGTATGTCACTTTACAACAAAATTCTTGTATACGCGACGCAAGACACGGGGCGCGGACAAAGCAAAACGTCAGGTCAAAACAAAACGTCGCATCCGCACCGCGTCTTCGCCCCGCGTTTTTCTGCGTGGCTGGCGCCTCAGGAAAGTGACACTTAGGCAAGAGAACGCCATAGCCTCACCAGTGAGCAACCGCAGTGATTGGTTGCAGTTTCGCAGTATTGAGGTTGAGCAATGTTGGTTTGGGGATTAGCCTGCGCCTGCGCCGAGCTTGCAGGATGTTTCAGAAGTGATCTACTTGCGGCAACCATATTTTGCTGTATGCGTTTAGGCCGCTACACTTATCCTAACCCTATCTGAAAGCTCTATCTATCCGGTAGCTGGTTGAATTGTTTTATTCGCTTTTGGTTTGTTACCATGGGAACCACCAACTTATTCATGGGTCGACCTAGGGTCGTTTTCAACCAATAAATTTTGTTTTTTCCCCTATTGTATTTTGTATGTGGTGATATGAGACGTTAATGGAATCCTTTCAGGGCAGATTCATTGTGAAAATTAGGGTCTATATATCCTACTTCCTACTTTATACTATTAAACTACTTTATTATTAAACGCGAAAGTTTGTAAGTATGGATGGATGGATGTTTGTTACTCTTTCACGCTGAAACGGCTTGACAGATTTGGATGAAATTTGGAATGGAGATAGCTTAGATATTAGAATAACACATAGGCTACATATTATCACGCTATTACACTTAGGGGTAATGTAAACCACATATCAAAAGTCAAATGTAATGTGAAGCCTTAGCTAATGTCAAACTTGAGTAGCTGTCAGCATATTAATGGACACAATCTTGAGATTGACGACTATTAATACCACCCTTAGCCTCCTGTTTTACTGACTGGGCCTTCTCTTCAAAGCTATACTTTTGCGAAATTATACAAAACTTATGTAAATGTGCAATCAGGCGAGCCCATTCCAAGTGAATGAGCGACGGATGTTGGATTAATGGCGGCTCATTTGTGGACATTTCTCAAAGCGACAAATGTCAGAGTAGCTACCACGAGTGCGAAAAAGCTGTGCCGGACGTCTGCCGGACGTCTGCCATGTATCCTACTACTATAGTAGTAACGAGCCCGCAGTGAGCGGATGAACGCCAAGACGAACGCGTCGTCCATCCCTCCTCCATGACTAAGACTTCCGGACGAAGTCGAAACATGTCGGCTATTCCGACAAAATAAAAGTAAGTGAAACCGTTAAATCGATATAAAAATGTGCAGGGCTTACGAAAGTTTAAGTTTTAAAACTATAGTAGTAAGGTTGTTTATCCAACTTATCACTTTCAGTGACAGTGACAGGAAGCACTCGTGGTAGCTGCTCAGGTTTGCTCGCAACGCCTTCAGGCTGCGGGCGACGGGTAAACATTTTAGCTGAAATTGGTCGCCGTCCGAAATTGAGCTACGTGGTTTTTAAACTTACTATTTTAACGCAAATGTCCTCGTTTCATAAGATGTAGCCTGTACAATTGTATATGTCCCACTGGCTGGACAAAGGCCTTCTCTCAGAGGGAGAGAGTGCCAGCTTAATCGCCACGCTTGCTCAATGCGGATTGGCGATTGCCTCATACACTCAGGTTTCCTCACGATGTTTTCCTTCACGGTTAGCGAGTAGTATTGCTACTACAAATTCACAATTTTGTTATAATATTAATAATTAATTTATTGTTGTGTCAGGTGACGACCCAAAGGTAAGAAAGTTTTCGCAAAATACAATTTTACATTACCTTTTTAATGTAATGTAAATATTTTTCGCGCCCAAAATAACAAGAATAGAGATGATCATTGTTGAGACTCGGCCACGAAGCCTCAGTTGAAAATATATAGAGGTTGTGGATTCAAGTTCCACTCTCAGCCTTGTTAGGGTTCCGTACCCAAAAGGTAACCAAACGGGACCCTATTACTAAGTCTCCGCTGTCTGTCCGACGGTCTGTCCCCTCCGGTCCGTAAGGACCGAATCTCAAAACGCCCTGATTTCATTGTGCCTAAATTTCAATTTGCCTTTGTCCCATAATGCCTGAAATCCGTAATGACTTAATTTCAGTTTGTCTACATCTCAATTTGCCTTAGTCCCAAAATGACTGAAATTCAGTATGGCTTCACACATTAATCTATCCCTAACAAGAAATAATAAAAAAACAGAATAAAATAAATATTTAAGGGGGCTCCCAAACGTGATTATGTTTGCCGTTTTTATAGATAATGGTACGGAACGCTTCGTGCGCGAGTCCGACTCGCACTTGGCCGGTTTTTTTTTTCTTTCTGTTTAAGCCATAAAGATTTAAACAAATAACAATACGCGAAATGTAAATTAGATTTATGAACAAGTTTATGACAGTTTTTTTATGAGTGCCGAGATAAAAACATCACCCTCGTAAAAGCAAGTTAACCTTACGACCAGTTACGACTGTAGTGATGGTATCACAAAAATTACACTTCTGGACACTTCATGTTTAACTAATATCTAGTACGAAACCCTAGATCACCAATACCTTATTTCTATTCAACTCAATTTTAGTGATGAAGTGAAATACAGGTTTTAATAATAACTACTCAGTAGGTCTGAGTTATACTCAAAAGTATCTCTGTTTTGTTTTGACGTAATTTGTTAATTTTACAGCGAATTTTCGGTTGGAACGATACGACTTCCCTATCTATTTATTCAGCTAAAAGACCACTTGCGAAGAGGCATACGTTCAGAAGTGGGTCAATAAATGCTGAAGAAGAAGAAAGCCCACTAGCCATATGTTTCACGTAAACCTTCTCTCCAGGGGCCATAGCCTGTAACGCAATGGTGTATCGATGGCGTCCCAATAGAAGGACACAACCGGGATTTCCTCGTTTTTCTCCAACAACCAGTAAACTAATCCTATAGTATTAGAATCAGAATATTCTTTGGTGTACTACAAAAACACTAAAAGGACCGATAGCATTAATAAATCGTAATTTTAGCCGTCGACCAGGAGCCCGTTTTGGCACCATATTGCGTTACAGGTTAAGGCCCCGGCCTCTAGTGGGCCAATTAATAAAACTGATAATGACAATAATTTACTATGACAATTCGATGAACAGTCGACAGCACGTAGACCCTTACACGCGTGCACTCTATGATCTAATTAGAATAATAACCAGTGCAACAAAATACCCGCGGCTTTAAAACCACTAAAAGTACACGGTGTATAGAAAGCGTAGATCACAGTGTCTACCCGTAGCGGGTAGCTCTAGCTACGAATCCGCACAAAGCACATATAAAAGTAATAATACTTATTATTTATTTAATTATTTTTTGCACATAAAGTCATTTGTGTTCAAAGGCGTACATAATGCTCAATAGCATTATCTGCCAGTCAACCTTTGGTTATGCAGAGTCTTGGGTAGCGCGCAGTAAAGTACACAACAATACATAAACGACTTATAACTTAAGTAGGTACATAAATAACAAAAATCTAACACTACAAGGGGGAAGGAGGGGAAGGCGGAGTAAAAATTGTATACTACTACATGAACAATATGTACATAAACTACCTACCTGCTTTATGTAAGTATAAATATGTACTTCAAACTAAATTGTAAAGTTTTAGCAAAATAATTCTAAACCCGTAAATTACGGAGTTTCTTCGCGCCGTAAATAAATAAAATTATCACACAAAAAATTTCATTCCTCTACAAATTCTCAGATCCCGATCGCAAGTTATCATTAGATCGGCAAAACTTCTCGGGGCAAAATTCGGCAAGCGTCTACTTGCAAAGAGTTTTATGATTGCTCGCCGGCCAGTACTCCCTAAGGTGATTTAAGCGAGGGGGGGCACGGAGGGGGGAGGGCCTGGATCGCAATTGCAAAGCGAGCAAAACTCCCGCGCCGCCGCCGCCAAAAATCTAGTCAAACTGGCTCCTATAGTGCAACGCACTGAGTTGCCGAATTGGACCACGCGCACAGGACACGCGGTAGAGTTGCGTGGTCCGAAAACATATTGAAAATTTTGTCCAAATAATGTCAAATGACAAGCACCGGCGCCGCAGCAGACCGAGAAACGTTTGCGACGTGGTGGTACGGTCGGCCACAGTCACAGATAGCCCATGGCAGCTCTTACCGCGCGCGGAATAAGGGCGCCAATCGAACAAAAAGGGGTATCCTAGCGTGTTGCCGACTGTACGAGAGGAGAGGTGGAGATGTGGAGATGGAGGGAATCACATTAGAGGCCACATAAAAAATGCCTGTGCCTATTAAATCCTATACAAATTATTTAAAACGTTTCTTGTGCTACCTACCACCAATGTAAACATTTCTGAGAAATAAATTATTCTTTAAACATTCTTCATTAGTTGTCTATTAAATCCACAAAATGTGTAGCGATCAGGCATGACTATGACCTAAATCGTATTGCACCAAAGCACGCGCAGCGAAGTCTACAGAACTTTAAACTTTACTCGGATGCACTCTACTCAGTTACGCTTTTTGGACTCGGTTACGGGTGACTTTACAACAAAACTGTACAACTATTCGACGGCCGGCACTACCGGTGCTAATGCTACCGGATTATTACTGGTTGTCTCAAGCCGACCCCGGTCCGACTGTTGTACCCACTGGCTGGTATTGCGCCCCCAGATGTCCGCAGGGCTGTGGCTAGTTCCCTGGAGAGGTCCAAAATGGATATTGACACACGACATCCCATGCATGGCTCAATCCAGTGCAGCAAAGACTGCCAAGCCGAAGCAGTTTCATGAAGTGTATCAACCCACTCACTACGCACCCACCGGAGGCTAGGTGTAACCTTTGGCGTGAAAGCGCCTTCCTTCCAACCCCTTTTGTGCCGCCTTCTGAGTGTCTCCCGCCTGGACATAAGTTGCCATGGGCGACCTGGAAGTCCCTAAATCGCTTGAGGACCCAGGTTGGCCGAAGCAAGGAAAATATGACCAGATGGGGTTTCTCGGATGGTGGCAACTTGAACTGTTTGTGTGGTACCCCGCAAACAATGATGCACCTCTCATCATGTCCTGCGTGCCCTAACACCTGCACACTAGAGGACCTTATGGGGGCTAATAAAAACGCAGTTAGCGTTGCGAAATTCTGGGCTAAAGCCATTTAATTTATGATTAGATTAAGAAATCGGTCTGCATCGACACGCAAAGAAGAAGAATGCTACGCCACCTCGTAGCGTGGGCTACGCAGCCACGTAGCTACGTCACGTGTTGTCACATCGACCGGGATCTCCTATTACTTGGTCTGGGCCGCAATGGCGTCCCAATAGAAGGACAAAACCGGGGTTTCCTCGTTTTTCTCCTACAACTAGCGAACTAATTAGAATTAGAATCAGAATATTCTTTGCTGTATTACAAAAACATTACACGGCATTAATAAATCGTAATTGAAGCAGTCAACTTTGACTCCATTGTGGCACCGTTGCGTTACAGACTCAGGGCCCTGTTCACTCCACCCCACCCCTGTCTTGTACGTTAGATAGTCATACGCAGCAAGTAGGTGCATCTAAAAACTGCAGGCAGCCGGGCGGGAGCAAAAAAACACGCCGCAGCGGGCCGAAAACCGCGCGGACGTCGACCGGTCATCGACCCTGCGCCTGCGCCGGCCACTTAGGATGCGGCTGTTGGGCCTAGGGTTTGACACTTCGAACGAGATGACGAGTGGGTAAATGCGAGTGTTGTGTATACAAGGTGTTTTTAAATTAACGCAAAACACTTTATACACCACACTACAGCCAATTTTACAGTTACTCGTACATAATAATACATTTTTAAAAGAAAGCTAAGAGTTAAAGTGTTGAATAATGTTTAACTGTATAAGCATGTAATGCAACCCTTTAGGTTAAAATATACAAGGTGTTACAAAAGTACCTAACTATTTGTACAGGGTGTAACCTTGTCAACAGGATGTCAAATCTGTAAAAAAAGTCGAAAAAAACAATTTTTATTTTATAACCTCAAAATTGAAAAAAAATCATAACATTTTTGTTTTTGTTATTAGCTCAAATTTAAAAATATGTTTGAGCGTGTCGGTGCATTTACATAGCTTTGAGTTGTTAAAACATTGTGAAAGTCAAGACAAAAAAAAAAATACCGAAACATTTATGTTAGATGGTTTAATCATAAGGTTTCAATTATTTTGATACTGGCAGATGTATCGTATGATCCACCTTTCAAAGTATGAAAAAAAAATCGTTGTATTCAGAAACCTGCCTCCTATAACAAAGAATTGACCAGCAAATCGTATACGCGAATTAGTTGCGCAAGCGCAGCTCTGGCAACACCTGGACACGGTTCATTAGTGTTCGGAATTCGGCGGAGGACTTTTTTACTCCTCTTCTTTTGGGAGCGAGCAAGAACATTCACACTTGGCCTCTGCCAGATGAAGACTCATTAGGCCTTCAGGTTAAACCTCTGCAGAAATCTGTATGCTTTGCCAGCTTTAAGGCCCAGTAGTAGGCACAACTAGCGCCGCCAATCTAGCCGAGTTGACAGGAATCTAAACATTAAGTAGGTCCTTAAAATAGTTAAGCCTCGCGTTGAGTATTTGGTGTTTCGTTTTTAGCAAAAAATATGTTTTTTTTTCCATTGGCGGCGCTAGTTGTGCCTAGGTTATCATTTATTATGAATAAATGTACATGTTTAGTTGGTAATATAAAAATCATTATTGCTGGCTCACCGAAACTGCATTTGGGCAAATCGTAATTGAGTGTTTATAAGTTTTGCACGATTTTTTTTATTTAATTACCAAATGTCCGTATCCGGATCCGTTTTCGGTAAAAAAAAGTCTTATTCCATACTAATGTAACAATTAGCCCCAGCAAAATCCGATCCCTGCGGGGGTAGCATGACTTTTATCGAGGCGGATTTATCCAACAAAATGGCGGTTTATCAGCATTTTTGACGTCTATAGTGGGTTATATATCGCTCTCGACGATTTATAACCCACTTTAGACGTCAAAAATGCTGATAAACCGCCATTTTGTTGGATAAATCCGCCTCGATAAAAGTCATGCTACGGGGACAGGTTATCACTTTCAGGATAAGATTAGATATATTTTTTTAATTTAAAACCACATATATTTTTATGTATCACTGGAAGAAGGCACACAACACAGGTTTTTGCCTAAAATGCCATGTCGCACAAGAAAATATGTATGTTATATTTTCCGAACTAATTACTTTTATTTTCCTTTATTAATTGATCGTATGACGGACCATTTCGATACACTATCTATCTCTGAGTTCAAAATAGTCCATTGTATTGCGTGCTGTCGAGCTTGATAGTTACAATCCTTCATGGCACATGTGCTGGTAAGGAAACATCCTGAAATAAAAAATACCAAAACGTGGCAAAAAAAATGCTCCAAACCTTAGGGTCCGGATGGTAACAGATTTCCTAACACGCACACATAGAACCGTCTATCAATAAATAACTAAAACACCAATCAACTAAGACCCACGGAACCTAATAAAACCCACGTATACCGTCGTGCTTGGAAGGCCTTATAGGGCTGGTTAGTTTCAGGTACCAGTATGTGGGTGTAAGGTGAACGATTCGTCAAAGGCAAGTCATTAGCAACCTCCAAAAATGCACCTCGACAAACAAACGCACAAGGGCCTTTTTTCTGTTTGTGCAATGTGGTCTTGCAGCTTCGGTCATGTATTTAGTTATTTCTCGAGTACACGTTGAGGTTTAGTTTAAATAATTATCGGGCCAGAGACATCTACGAAGTGAGATGATTTATACTTACTGCGTCTAGTGGCACGTTCACTCACATTGGATGGTTGAAGTTACCACGCGGACGTTGCTGTGCCTGGGGCATTGCCAGAGACAAAACTAAACCAAATCCTATTCCTCTTCCAATAGGGAGGACAACAGGACATGATATAGACGATCTTAAAAAGGTACTTTTGAAATCGAGAAAAGGTAAAAAGATGCCGAAAAAGGACCAATGTGTTTCTGGTTTTAATTTGCACTGAATTAAACAAAACCCACTATGCCCTTCTCAGATCAAGACCCCTAATGCGTCGACGGGAACCGGCGGAGAGACGCTGGACGACAGCGAGCCCGCAGCCAACGGCTCCATCATCACCATGACTTTGAAGAATAACCACCTCATTGTCGAGACCGAGGAGAGGAACGTAAGTATTGGCAACCACCTGGAAGCATGTTACCGTGACCCACCAGCCCCCTTAGCACGCTACCATTTTGTCTACTCTCAACTGTCACCTTAGCCACTGTTCACTGTAACCTCAGTAGTGTTCAGTGGCTAAGGTGACAGTTGAGAGTAGGCAAAATGGTAGCGTGCTAAGGGGGCAGGAAGTAACTTAACCACCGATTGCCAGTGTGGCGCTCCCTGCAAGACCATGCCACATCAGTTATCTTACCCAGAGTGTCAGAATACCTGCTTCTGGGAGGACCAAAGAGGCAGGTTCTTGTCGAAGCAGTTCTCTTTGGTCAGAAACCAACTTCACATCAAAGCCTACTTCAACATGCAGTTGTGCATATTTATTTTTTATTTTTTTATGTAGCCTCCATAGTGTCCCACTGCTGGCCAAAGGCCTCCCCTTTTCTCTTCCACTCCTCTCTATCCTCGGCTGCCTCTTGCCACCCAGGCAAAAAGGTTGTGAGGTCGTCCCGCCATCTCCGCCTTGGTCTGCCGCGGCGCCGGTACCCATCTTGTGGGGTCCAGTCGGTGACGACTTTCGCCCACCTATCCGGACCCATGCGGCAAACGTGGCCGGCCCAGTTCCACTTCAATTTGGCGGTTGCAGCTCCAACATCCTTGATTTGCGTTTTGGCGCGCAGCGTGGTGTTCCGGACCCGGTCAATCCGCTTTACATCTAATATGGTGCGCTCCATCGCACGTTGGCAAACCTTGAGTTTGGACTTCTGACTTTCAGTCAAAGACCAGGTCTGAGCACCGTAGGTTAGGATGCCTGCCCATACACATGTCGACGAGTTTGCGCTTCAGGGCAAGTGGAAGATTGCCCATCAGCAGGTCTTTCATGGATCCTGTGTGTTGTGCATATATGCAACGTGAATAATACAATGTTGTTCTCTTTTTCCTGATGTTATCCTCCATGAACTCTAGTTGGTCCCTTATTTTTAAGTTGTTTCCTTTTCCAATTACGTTTAGCGAGCTGTTAATCAAACTCTTAATCTAATCAACCTCCTTTGTTAATCCAGGACATAACCAAGAACGGACGCGAGACAAAGATGAAGTATTCACCCGACAACGACGGCATCTTCGTCGTCGAAGTTCAACAATCAGCTCCATACAGGCCGAGTCTCAAGTCACTGCCGAACAGTAACTCCTCCACCCACGACCCTCAGATCTCCACCAACCAGGCCCTGATACACCGGGTCCCTGACGAGCTCGAGACAGGAGTCACCACTTTCACCGAGCTAGAGGAACGAAGCGGCAGCGACAAAGCTAAAGGCCTAGCCCTATCCAACACAGGTCTCTCTATCTCAGATTTGAGCATGTCATCGATTGGCTCACACAACGCCAGCTACTCTTACGGAAACCAAATAGGCTACGAGCAAGGGCCGTTCGGATATCCTGTCTATGCCGGCTACGAGGTACCCAAAGAATATATAGGAGATGGAATAATACACGACAATTCTAGAGAACCGCTCTTGTGTAAAACTCCCACAGACCCCGATAAGCCGGTGGTGACGGCCGCAATATTTAAGCAGGATTCTATCATAGGTAATGACGTTTTGCAAGGCCCAGGCTACTGCATCGAAGGGTCCAGTGATGGCCCGCTACTTTCCGACGTTCAAGCGAGAGAAGTCAGTCTGCAGCATATACACGATCAAATGGAGAAAAAGCTAGAAAACGGTATAGCATCGCCATGTGAGGTGAAACCCGAGACTCCAAAGAAGCACATGCCTTTGTGTCGGGCTGACAGCTTACCGAACAGAATACTAGAGGATAAGGCGCCAGAACCTATTATAGATAAGAATGCAGCAATGAACACAATAGATGATGCAGATGAGGACGAGCCCCCAAGCAAAGAGATGTTGAAAGGAAAAAGAGCTTCATTACCGATGATAAGGACGGAAATGTACGAGTCTGTAAAAGATGCGATCCTCCCACCCACGTCCCCTAAGTTTGAAACGTTACCCATAGTTGAGAGCTTCTTTGATCTCCCTCCACCTATGATCACCATTACTGAGGAACTTGAACCCAACGCTAGGCCTGACGAAGACGGCAGTTAATAAAGAAAAAGACATAATGTTAGATGATTTCGAAAATTTGTAAAATGCATTTTGTGATGTAGGCAAGATTAATAAAAAAAAAGCTTTTGAAAGTGACTCTAGCATTAAGGATAGAGTATTTAATATTCAAAGATATTTTTCTGAATTTGTAAGTATGTAACTAATTAACAGAATTAATTGAATGTAATTTTGGTAATTATATTTGACAGCGAATCTTGGACTGGGTTTGAGGGTAAAATTATATTTTAGACATTTGTCACAAAATATGTGATTCGCAGCAACCTATATTATTAAAATGTAGATCGGTTTCTAACTAGATTATGTTATAGCACTACCTAAATACTACGCTTAGGTAATTTGTGATTATTGCGTTAAATCATAATAATAATTTTATTTTCCTTATAGTACCTACCTATGTATTTAATGTATCAATCTGTAAGAGCTTTAATGCAAATGCAACATAACATCACAAATCTTTATTTTAATGTTTGTCAGATTTCTATCGCCTCAGTTGGTGATTTCATTGTGAGTTTGTGATCGTAGGCTGAGTTTTAGTATAAAATACCTAGTTTGTTTGGATAAGACGGCGAGTGAGATGCAGGTTACGGAATTATTGGTGTGCTTGGAAAGAAAATACGGTGCCTGCAACGGTGCCGAAAATACGGTGCCTGCAACGGTGCCGAAAAATCGTGGTAAAAATCCCGTTATCTTACAATAATGAATACTGAGCATGTTGGGCGGCGGTCGGTAGGAAGACCTGCAGCTCGATGGTCGGACGACATCGTTATGGCGGCGGAGGGTCCATGGATGCGGATGGCGAGGGACCGCGAGAGATGGCGCGAGGGGAAAAAGGCCTATAGCCAGCAGTGGGCAGTGGTGGACTGATGATGATGATGAGCATGTCGGAATCAGTAAGGCTCATTGGTGAAAATCCTATTCCGTTCCACAAAAAAAAATACTGATCAGTGAAGTGACATGCAAAACTCCGTAGCTCTTACTGCGGACGGCGTAAGTGCGTTAATTAAATAATAAAAAGGGGTATTCTTCCTAAATTCGGGATTCATTTGTGAGCGCTGGATATTTTCGCACCATTGCAGGCGCCAATGTCATGATGGGTGGACCAGGCGAGGTACCTATTTGTACCAAAAATGTGTTGTAAAATAACCACGAAGGTTTCAAACGAACGGTATAAAAAATGATGATGATATGGTGGTGATGATGATGATGAAATAAGGTGACATTTGGTCAATTAAGAGGTTAACCGTAAAAGAACAAAGATTGTCGAATTTACGTTTGTTTATTTTTCGATGTTATACTAAAATTGTAAAAGTTACCTAATGTTGGATTTTCTAAATATCTTCCTAGAGTCGATGTGGCCAAAACATTGTAGATTTATAAACGCTAAAGTAGACTTTAAGATTTTGTCAAAGTTTGTAATAAATAACATACATACACCAATTTAATGTAAATTACATAGTTCATACTTTCTTTTGATAGAGACTGGAATTGATATTAAATATTATTCGAACAGTCTTAAAAATATTTTCAGAAATTTGATAAATGACAAAAATGACTGTAAAATATACCTAGGTGTTGGAAGTTTCGATCAATAATGTCGTAAGTGGTACCTAAGTGGTACCCATTCTAAAAATGCTTTGGCTAAGAATAACTTTGTTAGCCAAAATGGAGAGCCATTTTTTTAGTGACTCCCATACTATTTTATTTCTTTCTTTTAGACTTTATGCCGTCCTAGTATGTATATTAAGGGTGGACGATAGCGTCGTGGCGGGAAATTCAAAATTTTACCAGTTTTTTTTACATTTTGTAGCTAAACTGAGCTATTTTTGTGTAGCGATTTTTCGTTCGCGGCAAAAACATAGTATTTTTTTCATTATTGTAAACAACAGAACATCAATAATTCAGCCGATTATGTGTTCTGGTCTACGACAAGTTTTTTGGGCAGTGCCACTGCTTCGTAGACCAGAACACATTATCGGCTGAATTATTGTTGTTCTGTTGTTTACAATAATAAAAAGAATACTATGTTATTGCCGCGAACGAAAAATCACTAAACAAAAATAGCTCAATTTAGCAACAAATTGTAAAAAACTGTGAAAATTTTGAATTTCCCGCCACGTTGCTATCGTCCCACCTTCAATCGAAAAATTACGTGCCAAAAGATTACTTTATGAAAAATATTAAAACAAAAAGGTTGTATGGTTCAAACCAGATGGAGCAAGTGATTATAAAACAAAATGTGTACCTACTAGCTTTATCATTATTACCTGTACCTATGTTCTCAATTGTATCAAATAAGTTTATATTATTATTTTGTTTCATGTTACTTTTATAAATAAAATATAAAGTAATTTGTAAAATATTATATGATTTGTTTTATTCCAATCAAATGATTTGAAAATGCTTAGTGAAAATACGCAGTGAAAAAAAAACTAAATTAATTAAACAAATGAGTTTTTCGGAACCTCCTAGTAGGATAATTTTCAGACATATCCAAATCACCGACAACCTTGGAGAACAGACGATTTTTCAGTGATAAAGATAACACTGCAGGAAAATTACTACAGATGGCAGCACGTCCGGTAAGTGTTTTATATAATAAGCGCCATCTGTTGGGTGGTGGTTGAAGCTCTATCCCCGTCATAGAGCTAGAGAAGCTCTTCTGACCAAGATAGGGGAGAATTTCAAGATGTACTTTACTGTGTTTCTGTTTAATATTTTCAGTTGATAAAGTTCAGAAGTTGTAAGACAGAGGGCTTTGGCAAATATTAAGGTGGAATCAACTAGAAGATTATATTTTGATGTAAGCTTAGATCACAACGAATGGGCATTGATCAGTGAGGCATCGATTGTCGTAAATTGAAAACCATTTCGAGGAATATGGATACTGATTACTATTAGGTGTTTAAATAAGTAAAATTAAAACGGATTATTAATATTTATCGCCAAAAATGTTTACTTCATTTTTCTTTCGATGACGTCATCATAGCCTCTAATGCGGTAGTTCCACTGCCTACAAATATTTAAAAAAATACCTTCGTTAACAACAACTGTCAAAAGTGTCAAATAACTGAGAAAATAACCTTCTTGTTGACTTGACACTGACATTTGTCAAACGTCAACATATTTTTATTTTTTAAAAGCATGAATGAATGCAATGAACTAAGTACATAATGCCAGTGGTGACGTCATACACAAAACTTTTAGAAATTTTAAATAATTATTAAAAAATTAATTATATGAAAAAATAAGAAAATATTGAAATTAGTTTCTTATATTTGTCTATATTTTCGATTTATAGAATAAAAAATAGGATTTGACGTTGCCCATTGGCAAATTGACGGTTATTATAAGACTCACGACGTATCTTCTTCGGGACACGACTGACGGCGGCGGTGCGGCGTCAGGCGTTGGGAGTAGAGATAGGCCCGGTTTCTGAATTGAGAAATTCGCTAAGCAAATGGGTAAGTATCGTCCTGTCTCTGCAGATTTCTCACAAAAGAGCGTGACTGAACGATGGTTAAGTATTTGCTTAGCAAAATTCTCAATTCAGAAAACTGTCCTTAGGCACCTAAGATATTAACAAATTGTTAGATATACAGAGTAGCTACCACGAGTGCGAAAAAGCTGTGCCCGACGTCTGCCGGACGTCTGTCATATATCCTAATACTATAGTAGTAAGGTTGTTTCTCCAACTTATCACTTTCAGTGACAGTGACAGTAAGCACTCAGGGTGTTAAAAGACCGCCAACAAAGCGGGAAGCCACGTATTATCCTCATCATAACGAAAAAAAATCCCGAGGTACTATGCCCGGTAAATCAATGGTATCCGAGATAATGAGGTATAAAATCAGACTTTTCAAATCTTAACATTTCTTCTCAAGATTTTTTAAAAATATATCCTACAATCAACGACGTTAAAATTGCAACCCTCAATGCAATCTAAACATTAGCACCTCGAGCGTAAGTCGTATAAGTTTATGCCAACGCTTGCACAATTATATAACTTCTCTGCGTTACACATCCATTGCGTGATAAAATATTTTACAAAATTATAATCTAAAAAACCAAAATCATTTCCCAGCAATAATAATAATTTATAGGAAAAGTGATTTGTTTTGGTGTCTAGTATGAGTGCCTTTCGGGTCTTTCAGCGGTCTTTTAACATCCTGTATACTCGTGTTCGTAACCAGTAAATCAAAAGACGAAGTGCGGCTACTGCGAGTACGAATATATTTCGTGAAAATTTTCAGTTAAAAACTTGGGCCTTTATGAAAAGAATCCAGAATTGCTTCAGTTGCAAATGATTATATTTTTTTGTTGAATCAAAACAAAGTCTCTTGAAACCGAACGAAAAGGTCGCAACATTCACGAAAGTTTCAGTAACAAAAAAGTAAATCCTAGGACTTCCAAAAAAGTTTCATCCAGATGCGAAAAAAGAGAAACAAATCGACAGTTGAAATCAAAAGTTGAAGCAGGTAACAAAACCATTGTTTTGATACGAACACTGTTATGTTTCATAATACAGTTTATACGGCTGCTGCTGAAGCCTCCTGTTTCTCTCCAGCCAGGCAGCCGAAAAAAAAATTAACAGATAAAAAGTGGCATTACCAAGCGTCAACGGCAACTACCCTCATGTGAACGCTATTGATTCACTGCGGATAATTGAGTACACGCGTGTCACCCGCTTCTCCCTTCACCCGACCAACACACATACACACACCTCATTTGATTACAACGGAAAAAGCGGGAAAAATCGAGTAGATGCGCTGCAGTAATAGGCCCGTCGCCATGGCGACCGATATTAACGCGAGAGGAGGGGGTAAAACACATAAATAGATTCGCACATAATACAATTCCATACGTGTTTTAACCCCCCTTCACCCACCGCCCGCTCATTTTTGTACAGTGTTAAAACTCCTAAAACCACCCGGTGGCGCCTCCCCCCCCCACGCGGGAGGCTCATGTAGATTAGCTAAAAACTACGCATTTTTTACCCCTCTAAAGGGATCTTTTTTCCCATCTCACCCCCGCGCTAACTACCGAAATGTGGGTACTTTGTGTGAGGGGGGTTCCGGGGGCACGGAAAAGTTTGTGTTTTAAATATGTCCAAAGGCAGGCATTAAAGTGCTGGTAGGAGACTGCTCACACCCTTTCACGTTTGCCTGAATGTACTGTTTCACAATTATATGTGGGAACTGGGAACGTTTTATATTTTCAGGTGTTGCGTAGTCATTATTTCAAGGAAATGAAGTATATGAATTTACGTTTCGGGTATTGCCGATTTCTCGTTCAGTAAGGTTACAGAAGATAGACATAAGTTTATATTAATTTATAACCCAAATTACGGAATGTAGAGCCAATGATTTTGATGAATAAATGGCGATAGATTCCCAAAATGGATGCCCTAATTTTAACCACTTTTGTCTAAAATCCAAAATGCGCAAAAAAAGCACCACTCCATAAGATACAATTACAAACATGTCCCAAGCACTGCAGGGAGAGTCAGAATGACTGAAGTTACATCCTAACACCATCCGAGAAAAGATTAATGCAGCGGTACTCGCTTTTGTCAACTTCTAGGTCTACAAATTCATAAGATATATCTACAGTAAGCGCAGTTTTACGAAATCTGTCTGCAATAAATAAATGCCGGTCTTATTCATTTAAGGTGTTCACAAATTGGATCCCTTGAAAGATGGTATTTATTAGACATTTTGAGGAATTAAAAAGACATAATACCAGAAATTTTGAATAAGTATAAAAAGAGTACCAAAAAGGATTAATAACAGGAATCTCAAGGCTGGTAGGTATAGTTTATGATTGAGTTGCATTACCCATTGTATTTAAGCGTTCAAACCACTGTCCTCAGGGTGCACTAATCCGCCAAGTAAGAGAGAAAAGGCACTTTAATAACCGGACGTGAAAAACGCAATATTATTTGTCCATTAATTCCGGATAACCCTTTCCCTAATTCCTCTAGGAATGCCCTCTATGCTTGTTTTATTATAACGGTTTTCGGATAGGGGGGCGAGGGCATATTATTATGTAATGAGAAAAAAAACAGAAGGCTAATATAACTACCTTCGGACCCTTCCTTAGAACTCGCTGCGAAACGACGCAAACAATTACTTCTATTAAAAACAACAAAATACGGTTAATATTTTTTTTTCGTTATTAGAATAAGCTATGCCACCCAGAATTTATTTTATTCCTTTCTAAGGAATGTATATCCCATCCTCATTACTTTTTGAACGACCCTATTAGATTATACATGGGTACACGACAGCACGTCAGACTGTACACTTTTGCGTAGAGTGCTAGCGTGTAAAGGTCGACGTGCTGTCGTGTGTACGTTAAAAGAAAGAGTTTAAAAGTACATAACGATTAAAAATTGTCATGCTGAAGAGTGAAAATTAAATGAGTTTGACATTAGATTAACATGGTTGTTACAGTTGATCGCTCTTGCAAAAATGGGTCGTAACTGCGTTATCACTAGTCACCACAAGATCAAAAGTGCACTAAGGGTGGTATTAATAGTGGTTTGAGATCACCTACTTGAGCTCGACCTCAAGAAGGTGAACTCAGAAAAATCAAATCTCAGAATAGACTCAGCGAAGTCTACTTAACCTACATACTACCAGCTTTGTACGAGTAGGTCAATCAATTTGTCAGTAGCTCCACATCTAAGGTTTTCTAAATCATGTCTAAGGGTGGTATTAACAGTCGTATGAGAGCTCGAGCTCAAGTAATTGAACTCAGAAAAGTCAAATGCTAATGTCAAACCTTGGCTAATGTCAAACTTGAGTAGCTGTCAGCATATTAAGAGATTGACATTGACATTAGCCAAGGCTTGACATTAGCAATTGACTTTTCTGAGATCACCTACTTGAGTTCGATCTTGAGTCAACAGTCATTGTAATTTTTTACGCTTATATTGCGCAAACAGTGTTTGCATTGATAAATGCTTGGACTTTCTGCTTCTCCTTATTGTATGTTTAGAGGGATATAGGGTCGGCGGGCAGTCGATCGATGTCACCCGCTGGACTCGTTAGCCCCGAACATTACATTTTTATCCCGCGATTCCTTTACGGGGATGAATTTATCAGTTTGTGACTATGGAAATTGGCTTTGTTTCAGGAAAATTGAGTATGCGGGTCATGGGATTTATTCTATGGGTGTAAAGCCATAGGAATTTGGAAACGTAGAGGTATAGTCTTCGATCAAGGATAAAACTAAATACAACATAGAACTCTGAAATGTGTCTGGAAAAATAGATGCCCAATTGCCTTTGGGAGCTTATTTGCTCGTAGTCCATGCAATTAAAGTAAAACTGTACACTAATGCAATAAGGTTGACATTCGAATATTAGACGTATGGTCGAAATGATGTTTCGTATTGTTCTATTGCCGATATCTTTTGTTTCTGTGGGGACAAGTTTTTATTGTGATTTTATACGTAATGCGGATTCTATGGGATTTAGTTCGGTGGGTATAGTACTCAGGCAAAGTGGAGAGCTGAGTGGAGGACAAGCGGGCTCGAGGCAGACCATCCGCTACATGGACGGATATTATGATGACCAAAGCTTCGCAAAAACACCTGTACTAACTTATCATTACTTTACTTACTTCCTTTAGCGCTACAACCCTTGGTGGATCTTGGCCTCCTCCACAGTAGATTTCCATTTGTCTCTCCAACTGGTAAGTGTTAAACTTGAAATATAGGCACCAATTTTTGTGCCAAAAGTGACCCCTTCTTCGTTTTTGTCACCTAAAACGTTAGACCGGTCCTTTTTTTTAAACTTTTTTCTGCCTACTGGCTTGTACATCTTTGATTTTTGAGATAATTTTCAAATGTTTTTAAATTAAATTTGAGATGTAAATTGACTCTACCTCGTTTCAGTAATCTTCTTTTTGAAGTACCTCTTCAATATTTGCCCTTCGCACCGTTGTCTATTCATGGCTGTCCTGAAAATTCGTAAAAATTAACGTGCATCGGTCCTAACTTCCTAAGTAAATTAATCCTAGGATCCATGGATCCGCTATATAGGGTACCTTCTGCCCTTTTTAATGGGCAAATACCAAAACACGGTTCTCTATAAAATTACCCCTATACTGGGTGTTAAAAGACCGCCAACAAAGCGGGAAACCACGTATTGTCATTTATGCCCAAGGAACTATGCCTGGGAAATCAACGGTTTCCGAGATAATGAGGTTCAAAGTGGGACTTTTCAAAACTTTTTTTTTGCAGAAATGTGTTTAGTATCTAGTTCTTAACATACTTTCTCAAGAATATCAAAATTATGATTATTTCCTACAAAAAACGACGTTAAAATTGCAATCCGCAATGTATTCTGAACTTCGGCACTTCAAGCTTAAGTAACATAAACTTATACCTACGCTTACGCAATATGACTTCTGTGCGTTACACGTCCTACTAAGGCCTTTTGCATCTACGTAATGAGATGATTTATACAGCGTCCAGTGGCACCTTCACTCACACTAGATGGGTGAAGAGACCACTCGGCGCTGCAGTGCCTGGGACATTGATTTAGATGGAGTAGGCTTGCCCAGCACCTATACCATCCTGACAGCTTAGTCGACCAAGCCCACAGGAAAGACAGGTCAATACGTGTGGAGCCAACTGAGCTGCGGGTTTCCTCACGATGTTTTCCTTCACCGTTAGCGAGTGGTATTGCTACTACAAATTCACAAATGTACGTAACTTTGAAATTAAACAAAGTCATAGATACATGCCCGCACTGGGAATCGAACCGGGTACCTCTTGCTTCAGAGTCCACTGTTCTACCCACTAGACCACCACCGCTTTACCGTTACACGTCCATTGCGTGATAAAATATTTTTCAAAATTATAACCTAAAAAACCAAAATCAGTTCCCAGCAATAATTTATCGAAAAAGTACTTTGGTGTCTAGTATGCGTGGCTTTCGGGTCTGTTGGCGGTCTTTTAACACCCTGTATAATATGTATTGACACTAACAAAATTTATAATTTATCTAGTAAGCTTTTGCATCTATGCTTACTAGATAAATGATGAACCAGATAACATTTAAGTACTTACCCTGAAAATTGCTGAGAATTGCCTTCGATTGTTAATAAAATCATCGGGGTAGATGATCAATTTTGAACTCTATCTCTGAGGAAAGGCCGATGCTGGCAGTGGCTCATATACAGGGTGTTGTTTTGGTTAGTGACACCCGACTCAGGGAAGATAGTTTTAGTAACGCTTGAAACTAAAAATAAGCTAAAATATTATTTAACATTATTTTTGATTCACAAATTACCTTGTTCAATTCGTTTTATAATAACCGCGACGTGCTCGCACGACGTGGCACCCGTTATGCGAGTGCGGCCGCAATCGTTACTATAGTATGATAAGGAAGGCCACAATTTAATATTTTTTGGGTAGTTTTCACCGATTTATTTTTGGCTTCAGTATCGTGTTATAATCACCCCTGAGTCGGATGTCACTTTACAAAACATCACCTTGTATAGTATAGAGGTAGAGACAAGCTATATCGAGCTATGCATGCTCTGATAAAAGAACAAACTGAACTAAAACAGACCATTCGCAAAGGGCAGTTTTAACGGAATTAGAAACAGCAACAAGCGAACAAACATGCTGAGTAAATAATTCGAGGCCTAACCCTTATACATAAAGCGTTGTACATAGCGGGCTAGCCAATAGAAAGGGCGCTATACGTGGTTTTCTAACTTTTCACTTTAAAGGGTTTTTTTGGGAGAAAGGGGATGAGGAGGGGGTCACTGGACCTACCCCCCCTCAACCCCCCCTTCCCGGGTCCGTGGTCTCCTAAACAAATACGTGAAAGTATCCGTAGGTCGCTAATTCGATTCTCTTGCTTATGTGTAGGTTACATGCTGATGGGTAGGATGGGTGTTTAGTTATGTATGTTTTTATGGTTGTGTAGCGGAGTATGTTGGTACTTGAGTTGGTGTACTTACTTCTGACAGATCTACCTCTAATAATTGGACCCACAGGGGTAGAGTTAGGGATTTCGATATTATGGCGTTTTTTGTTTAAACGTACTCGTAAGATACCGTACGAGTAACCCTTCCAGCCCCTCTAGCATTGACGCATTTTTTTCAATATGGCAGAATTTGCAAAATTCAATATTTCACGAATTAAGAATTATTTTGTATTGGTATTTGTACAAAATAGTATTACCTTTGAATAAACATTACGAATTATACAAAATCAAATGATGACTATGCGATGTAAAAGAGAAATAAATTTTCAAACTTTGTAAATATGAACGCAATGGCGTCAAGGGTAACCCCCCTGAATTTATCCAATCCTTTAAAGTACAGTATCAGTATAGTATCAGAGTATCTTTTCCAAACAAGTAATTTTACTTGTGACTCTATCTTATGCCTGCATAACTTTAAAACAAAACAGCAGATTTTTTTTTCTATAAAATCCAGTTACCGTATCTTATTGTCTATCTGTATCATATTTTTATTTTATAGCTATAATCCCTATGTTGCTCCACATAGAAAAAAAAGAAGTCGACGCTGTATCACCAATTTGTAAATCTACGGTGGTCGTTTCGATTCGATTCCCATACAGAATTTGAAAAAAAGGCAAACAATATATTCAACACATTTGGTAAAATAAATTTTACTGGGAATCGAATTTTTTGCGTGTAAATAAATATCTTGCACAAAGCGATATTTTTTTAAGAAAAAATAAATATCTTTGGAAATAAGCAAGCGAAGCTGCGTGCAAAAGTTAGTTGTTAATAAAACTGTAGTAACAAGAAGTCATTACAATATCTCCGGCATTTTAGTATTTTTAGCATTTACATAAGCCGCTAACTTTTTAAATTGCCTTCTTTGTTTTGTTATCCTTACAGCTCAAAGTTTGATCCCTGTATCAAGAAATTACCGCCAGATCCTGAATTGAGTGTTGTGAAAACTTTATTCATCGTTCTGTCACTTCCGGTTTCTCAAAAGCTCTTAAAAATACTAGAGGCATTCATGTTTTGGCCTACCCTTCCCAGAATACAGGCGTGACTTGTATTAATTTGTAAGTCATTTTAATTTCAAAGAATTCCTCGCTGAATCCATTCCATTCCAGTGCGCGGCTAGTGATGTACGCTAGGAAACATTCCCACTCACGGCAATGTTTCCACTGGAAAAGTTTCCGAAAGTTTCCCAATGTTTCCATAAATTTCCAGTTTTTCTATCCTTATTATTAATGCTAATTCTTATTGCGTTCGTTAGTCACGTTTGTCCTTGCAGTGTTGCAATAAGGAGACTGCATGGAATCTGCATTTCATTAAGAAGTCAAATTAATTGAGTAAGGATCAAAATGTTGGACCCTACAAAAAAGCTTTCCTCTTTAAGGTCATTGCCAAAAAGCGATCTCGGGAAGGAGATGGGATTTTTCACTCGAGAACTAATTTAGTATTCCGCTGTCTTTTTCAAGGGAAGTCCTTAAATTAACTTTCTAATCCTATTCAATAGTGACTTAATTGACATTTTTATAGCATTAGTTTAATATTATATTGCCACATTCAGTTCCCGGATTTCCCGCTCAATGTTTCCGGTTGTCTCTACGTTTGGTAATGACCCGTTTTAAATGAAGAAATTCAAGGCAGTTCATAGATGGCGTTTACAGTCGTGACCATAAATAGAAGAACTGGAGTACGGCTGTCAAATTTCGCTTAACACAGATTAATTTTGACAGTTGTATTCCGGTTCTTTTCTCTTGTGATTTTTTGCTGAAAACGGCTCATTACTTTTGTATTTCTAGACTCAATGACTTTCTATACAAATTTTTATGTCATTGACTAGAATAATAATTAGGTTTCGTTGCATAACATCAATCGGTTAACAATGGACATTTAAAACCATTGAGAAACAAAAGAGTTTTGTCCGTTATAAAGACCACTCCTTGATCTAAAACTGAAGAATCTTTAAATCTTCAACAGCCAGCATCATAAGATAAAAAAAATATTTATTAAAAACCACGTAAATTATACTTACGTATAGATACAGATAGTTACAATTTTACCATGAGAGTTTTACTGAGATGTCATTCTCAACTCGTGAAGTTATTGGTCATAATGTGTGGTGATAATATAATATTATTAAAATTAGGTAAATCAAGAAGTTTGGATCTATTGGTGATTCTCAAGAACCGAACTTCGCAAGTTACTTAAAAATAAATCGGGGCCCATATTTTTTTTTTTTTTCTTTCACGTTTCAGTATAAGTTTTCCCACATTTCATAATAAATCTACTTGCACGTTAAACATTAAATAAGTTACTGCCATTGTAGAGTAAAAAAAAAACTAAAACTGTGGAAAACGAGGGGAAAACGGTCGCGAAATGAGCGGTTGTGTTGCATCCTCAATCAACCTCATTTAAGCACCTACAGAAATAATTCGGAACAAAAAGTGGTACGTAGTTAGGGCGTAGTTGGCGGACCCTACGCTTTGTGCACAGGGGTCATCGGCCTAGGCCCGCCGAAATTCGAAAACACTAAAAAAGTTTTTTTTTTCAAAATGGCGGCCGCGAGACCAGTTACTGCTGTAACATTACTCTATGTCAGGGGTTAGCAATCTTCTCCGCGAGTGGTTCTCTATTTTTAGCGTCGACTTGGAGTGAAGTGTTTGAAAGGTGTTTAATCAATGTGCGGCTGAATGGATGATGAATCATTTTGTTTAGGTTGCCACAGTGTGGTGATCGCTTGAGAAGAGGTGGAGATATTATTATCATCTTGCCTGTCTTTACAACAGTTGCTATGATACATTTTCTTTTATCTTTGTTACAATAACGCAATAATCCAATAGCGCCGGCAAAGCGATGCATTGTAATCTCTAATTTTTAAATCGAGTCCACGGAATGATAGTTGCTACAAAGGATTTATCTGACAGTAGCATACTAGCAACTGTCATTCCGAAGACTGTATTTAAAAAATTGAGTTTAGTGTAGAGTCTTTATTCTGAATTTTTATGGTAAGAATCGACCCATTATTATAGGATTACTTTACTGTCCATCTATCGAATTAATGTATGGTCCCTCTTTCTATCCTAACTCTATCGGAACGTATTTGTTTTTGCGGTAAGTACTTACAGAACTTTCGTTGCGCGAGTCCGACTAGCTCTTGACAGGTTTTTTTTTGCAACTAAAACTTGGTGACTTAACTGTAAGACTCTTATCTAAACGTGTAAAGGAAGCCTAGTTGTAAATAAAACTTATTACGAAATTCCAACGAGCAGTTCCAAAAGCCGACGGTTGCCAACCCCTGTCGCGAGTCTACTCCTTAGAACAAGTTGCATTTCGGCCGGCACGCACACAAGCACGCACGACGCACACAGGTGCACGCCTCACTGCATGTACTTTCCACTATGCACTAATATGCACCTGTATGGAGGGAGCAAGGGACTCGGAAATTTCGGGCCTAGTCGACGTGAAACCGGTTAGAAGCGGCTCAAGCTGGATACGGGTGGTTTTGCTGTTCCAACTTCCAACTAAAGGCTAGGGCACATGGTGAGAAAAGTAGTTGCGTGGTTTCTGGTTTACAGGAACGAAACTTTGTTAAGGAATCACTCCACCCTGCATGGGTGATTCAATAAGGCACACTCTTTCAATATCTCCTCGATTACCTACACTGGCCTGATAAGGTGCGGGTATTCACCCGTGTTAGGAGCTAGACTACCTGTGTTATCTCCTATGTACCTATAACGGCATAAGGAGGCCGAAGAGGATCTTTCATCGAGGACATGAGAAAGCGATTAAAAAAAAGCTTGTAAGTAACATTTGTCAGTTTGGTTAGTCATCTCGGTTATCGTCTCTTCTGAAAATATGTTCACAATGCATTGTTGAACGGTATTTTATAAGTACGATCGCGTAAGTGCATAGCGGTGCGGCTACAATAGAGTTTTAACGACCTTTCGGTCCAGCTACTACTCCGTGCAATTTTAGTGGTTTTAAAGCCGAAGGTATTTAGTTGGACTCGTGATTCTGACCCAAATACCAAAATTTTACTTCAAAACGAGCGAAAAAAAAAACACTGCCCAATACAAACGGCTATGGCCAATCGACACCATTTGTATGGAGAAGTGAATTTTTTTTTCGCGCATTTTGGAATGAAATTTTGTAATTTGGCTCAGAATCACCAGTGCAACAAAATACTTTCGGCTTTAAAACCACTAAAATTGCACGGTGTATACAGGATGTTGGAGAAAGATTTTGTCATGCTTGAGAGAGTTGCTAAACTTTACTCATCACATCAATACTTACTAGGGGCCAACAGCGAAATCTTGACAAAAATATCAGCGGTTCTATACATTGTATGCAGTAGGTATCGCATTTTAGTGATTTTAGTATGAAACAGAAGTAAAAGTTGTTTTCCAACACTCTGTATATGAATAGAGCAGTACTAGAATGCCGACAATCTGCTTCAGTCTGAAATGTCAGTTTGTAAGGATTTATTTCTTATTATAATAATATTTTGCAATACAATACCTGAGATATTATTATGGGAAATGGTATTAAGGTTGACCCGCTGCTTTGAAACAGTTTTCTCTTTCGGAAAATTGTGTTCTTTTTTTTTCGGTCAACACGGGCCTTGCTTGATGTGTTTTATTTGTACAGTTTTAAGGTAGTTATTAAATATGAGTTCAATGTAAGTAATTAATAAACTAATATCCGAAATAGCTAACTTTAAGGCTGGAAGATAGCAGCGTGGCGGGAAATTCAAAATTTTCAGTTTCACAGAATTATTGTTGTTCTGTTGTTTACAATAATGAAAAGAATACTGTTTTATTGCCGCGAACGAAAAATCGCTGACCAAAAATAGCTCAGTTTAGCTACAATATTTAAAAAACTGTGAAATTTTTAATTTCACGCCTCGTTGCTATCGTCCACCCTTAAGAGATATATTTCATGACCTGTGGCGCCAACTAGTGAGCACTAAAACATTGTGACTCTCCATGTTGCAAAACACGACTAACTTCAGATTTTTCAGTGCAAGAAAAGTGCTACGGCCCCGCAGTCATTCACCCACATTCTACTAATTTTAGGCGAGTCAACGACACCCGGCATGCACCCAGATGCAGCCATAAAAACTGCTTAATGATGCTCAAGCAAGACGAACGAATACCTATTGTAATTATACTCTGGCAAGTACCTTGATTCTCATGCAACTTCAGGCCAGAACGGCCATAAACAAGCATTTACACAGAATTTATTAAGCAGCAACATTAAAAAAATATATAATGTAGCCATTTTTCTACGCACTTTCGCGTACGCACACACGCAAACGAACCGCATGTGCTGACGTAACCGCGACGCACACAGCCGCGCCGTCCAATAAGTAGATTGAACTAAATGGTGAAATTTTAAAAAAGGAACAAAAAGCACGAATCGCTCACGCACACATGGATGAAAATGCAAGCCGATCATTAACTTGCAACACCTCATTTTAAACCTTATTGCGCTATTATCACCGTTGAAAATTCAACACAGACACTGTTATTTGTAGGACTAGCCGTTTCTCGTTTTACTGCAAGCAACTGATGCCACGAACACTCGTGAAAAAATTTGGCTGTAAGTACAGGGAAAGTTCTTTCAGTGTGCGTGCGAAAGCTTAGAAGTGTGTGTGGAAATAACGAAGAGGTTGTATTATAGTGTGTTTACGATAGAGGACAAGTAAATGTAAATGTATAAACATGCACACAATGATTATGATGACGCGTTGCTGCGGGCCCGCGGGGGGGGGGGGGGGGGGGGGTGATCATTGGTCATGCACACTTGCCAGCAATTTTAAGGGAGGGAAAATAAATTGCGAATCATATTTTAGTTTGAGTTATTTTTTATTACCTATTCGTTAACTTAATCATTAATTATTATTTTGTTTGGGCCCTATAGTAATTTTGCAAAAATAAATTTATATAAAAAAGTAGGTACACACGACAGCACGTCGACCCTTACACGCTAGCACTCTACTTGCTTACGTTACGGGCGACTTTAGAACAAAAGGTGTACACTCTGACGTGATGTCGTGTGCACATTAATTATTTCAAATAACAATAAATATAAACATTTATAATAAGTTGAAAAAAATCACTCGGGACAGGACTTGAACCCGCAACCTCTCGCATTATAAATGTTTAAATTATTCCCTAGCACGGGTTAGTGCTTTAGAAAAAACAAAAAGTAACAATAAATAATTAATTTATTGAATGTAGCTAACGATTGCATGTAAAAATATAAAAAAAAAAGTTCTTATCTTTCTTTATTAGCTACCAGATGTGTATCTTACTTACACTAGCTAGATGGTTGAAGGTGAAGGGTCCACCCAGACACCGTAGTGCGGTCGGCCAAAATCACAGATACCCCATGGCAGCTCTTACCACGCGCAGCATAAGGGCGCCAATCGAACAAAAAGGGGTATCCTAGCGTGTGGCCGACTGTACCAGGGACTTACGTGCGGAGCCAACTAAACCGCGGATTTTGTCACGATGTCATCTTTTACACTAAGCGAGTAAAGCGATGGTGGTAGATCGATATAGGACTGGGACATATTGCTTTATTGATTTATTTATTTGCTTTCTACTAAATAGTCCGAAAATAACGAAGACAAGTTTTTTCTTCGCTTTCAATGAATTATGGTCGAAGTTACAAAACTCTTTTTTGTTGTAGCTCTTTGCTTCGCTTTTCTGCTCGCAACCGAAATGTTTTATCTTATTTTCTTGCATAATTTCTTGCAGCCAAAGGACTTCAAGAATTGGAACTTTAGAACGCATTCTTATTTTAAATTACGATGGTGATTTTTCACGTCATGTTTAGATGTATTGGTGTTATGCGTATTGGATAGTATGTGCGCCTGTACTGTACACACACGATGAATTTTTATGTTTGAGTGTTTTTCTTCTTTTTTTTAGGTCGTTGCATACGCAGAGTGTAAGGTTTTAAACAAGACCTCCTTTGAATCATTACTCTGCCCCCGATAGTTGAAAAGGCGCATGTAACAAGAACCTAAAACCGAGAAAAAAAATGTTTAGTGAATGAAAACTTAAATTGTTTGCTGTCAGTTATTTAAACGAAATAATATATGTTTGAAAATGTCGAAAAATGGTTAAAATTATTGTCTTTCAATTGCTATATAATAATAGGTATATTTTAAATATATTATATGGAAAATCTCAAAAAATCCTTTTCATTTTAGTTTTAAAAAATTTAAGAAATGAGAAATAATCAATTGAAAGGGCGCATGTCGCCACATACGCCCTTTCAATTTCGAATGTGCTCTATATTACTTTTAACCCTAGTACCAAGTGTATAATTTTATTTATTTTCCTAGGAAGAAAAGGCGCATTTAAGTACATGCGACTTTTTGCACAGTATCCAGTATTAATCTAATAGCCCTTAGCTAAGTTTAAAAGTACCTATGATCATCTTTTTTAGGTTTAATCTTGACTTGAAAGTAAAAAAATAATAATAATTCAATATTTTATTTATTGTACTGCCCCCGATAGTTGAAAAATTCGGTGTCCCCAGTACATCAGGTAGTACTCCACCGGAAATGTATGCACGTCATTTAATTACTGACAACCGTCATTGTGACATAGCGGGATGTAGTAGTTACAAAACTACGCATCAAGATGCCTGCGATAGTATCATCACCAATAAAGACTGTACCACCTCCCGCAGAACCAGCACCGAAACTATGCAGCTAGGTTGCGCTCCGGATGCCTGTGATAGTATCATCACCAATAAAAACTGCACCACCTCCCGCAGAACCAGCACCGAAACTACGGAGCAAGATTGAGCTGAGCGATGCTTAAGATAAAGACAGTCTCTTATATCAATGGCTTTAGACTAACTGTAAACCGAATACACATTAAGTTTGACTGTGGTATAAAAAAACGTAAAGTAGGAATAGAGAAGCACCACTACGATTCTTCGTATTCATTAAATTGGCAGAGTTCTCATTACATGGCAAATTATACCAAAATCCTCTTCGGTTTTAGTGGATTTGAGGGACTAATTTACGGATTAGGTATATCGGACTTGTGCTCTTGAGTGATACCTACCTCTGAATTGATTTTTGGTCGCTGGTCTTGAGATTCCAATATTGTTCTTTTTCATTCTGAGAAAATTAAGTACTATTTCGGTTCCACCAAAGTCCGTCTTGGACGTTATAGTGGTACAGAGAAGAGAAGAACCTCCTTGAAAAGTAGCCTGACACATCTTGTGGCGTTACATGTGTAACACGTCTAGTTTATAGGCAGAAGAGCAATCTTCGAACTTATAAACGTTTCTGACATCCATATTCTTTACAGTTATTTAGCGACGTGTGTCAGAGACAGCTCGGTGAACATCCTCAAATTTGACTTGGCTTTTGTGCCTATAAACTTACACAAGTAACACCACGAGCCTATCTGAACAAGATGTGTCAGGCTACTTTTCAAAGCGGTCGTATCACTATAATTTACGCATACGGATTTTGATGGAACCGAAATAGTACTTGACTTTCTCAGAATGAAATATATCAAGATTGGAATCCCAAGACCGGTGACCAAAAATCAATTCAGATGTGATATAATGAGTCAATAAGTCAGAAAACAATCAGTTCAGTCAAGAGTGCAAGTCTGATATAATCAGTAAATTAGTCCCTCTAATGCTCGAAAACCGAAGAGAGTTTTGGTATAATTTGCCATGCAACTCTGCCAATTAGTGGTGCTTGTCTAATCCTACTTCAAGTTTTTTTATACCACATTCAAACTAAGTGTGTGTTCGGTTTACAGGTTGTCTAAAGCCATTGAATGATATAAGAGACTGTCTTTATCTTAACCATTGCTCAGCGAAATCTTGCTGCGTAGTTTCGGTGCTGGTTCTGCCGGAGATGGTGCAGTCTTTATTGGTGTTGGTGATGATACCATCGCAGGCATTCAGAGCGCAATCTTGCTGCGTAGTTTTGTAACCACATCCCGCTATGTCACAATGACGGTTGTCAGTAATTAAATGACGAGCGTGAATTTCCGGTGGAGTACTACCTGGTGTACTTGGAACACTTGTGGAAGACAAAACTTTGTGAACTAAGTTTAAACTTCGACCATGCTTCATTTTGTTTTGCCTGAAATTAGAAATAACATAATGGTTTAAATATTGTGTTATATGTAGGTTACAGTACCTAAGGTTTCTTAGTTACCTACATAAAAACCACGATGACTAGACCAATAAGTGCATCTACCTGTTTGACAGATAACTTTTGCAATGTCTACACTACACAGTGTAAGGTCCGCCGCAATGTAAAATATTTTAAGTGCATTAAAAGTGTTAATAAATAAATGTTACTATACCCTTATTCTAACAAAAACACTAGTAGGTATAAGCCCGCTCCAATATTTTGCAAGCTATCGACATTACACGTTAGGCAGATAATTTAGAAGTATAATACCATTGTTAATAATAAACGGCTTCACCTAAGCCTTATGTGTGATAAATTAATTAACTAATTCAAAAGTTAATGAGAGTTGAATAATGCAAATAGTAAATGAAATAAAATTGTATAAATCTTACCTAAGACAATGTGCAATGTCGCAAAATGGTGCCATGCCTCGCCTTATCTGCCTCTCCGACGCAAGACGCAACTGATCAGTCACCCCGTACATATTCCCCTCCCGCAAGCCCCGCTTCTTAAGGAAGCGGTAGTTAAAAAGGCGCTTTGGCACACTTGCGACTTTTCAGTTAAGTACCATCCATACTTTTATTTCCCCTATAGAGAATTGAGACGTATTTGGCAGATGCGCATCGAAAAAACATAAAATACGAAGTAGTAAGGGCGCATGTGGCAGATGTTCACTTTTCTACTAGTATAATACTTTTCAACTAGCGTTTAGGACGCAAATGTTCACTTGCGACCTATCTATTAAGCATTAGAAACGGTATCGAATAAGCGCCTATTAAACTTCCGATCATAAACAAATACTATGAAGATCAAAGGCGTATGTGTGTAAATGCGGCTATTCTTCTAAGTTTATGATGATTTCGGCTTTTCATCTTCCATTTAGTAGAAAAGTTGGATGCATAAGCGCCTATTTTGACTATGGAAAATTGCTAGGAAGCAAGATAGCGAAAAATAAAAAATACTGGCCGACGCGCCTTTTTTTTCTGATTCCAACGGTGTATATAACTCAATTTTGGAAAAAATGTTAGATGCGCCTTTTCAACTAACGGGGGCAGTACTATTATCTGTACCAGTAGTTCCTAAAGTGGACTGGACCTCTTTAGGCTGCTCTTCGGCAGCCGTCTTGGAAAATAAATTATTAGCCCATGTCAGAGAATTCATAGGAATCTTATATTTTTACACTTAAACTTTCGTAAGCACTGCACGTTTTGTTTTTCGTAAACGGTTAACTAGTCGGCCACACCGACATAGGTAAATAATATAAGTTTAACCGTTTACAAAATACAAAATCTTATACGTTTACATAGGTACAAATGAGGAAACAGAGACAAACATACATTCCTTAAATAAACTACACACGTTGCTAAAATTATAACCCTATTTTTTTCTTCGCGTAGTCGGGTTAAAAATAATTTCAAATGGCACACTCTGGTTGGTTGTCGAAACATTCTGCACTTCATAAATTGTTCCGTTTTCAAATGGCATTTTAGCGTAACTTATTAATTTATCAGGATTTTGGGAAAATATTATGCAGTTGAATCAAGAGCATAAGCACGAATGATATTCGTTCTCTAACGTCAGTGAAATTGTGCACACGACAGCACGTCAGAGTGTACACTTTTGTTGCAAACTCGCCCGTAACGTAACCGAATAGAGTGCACGCGTGTAAGCATCTACGTGCTGTCGTGTGTCCTTCCAAACATTTTTTGCAAGTCTATGGGTCCCTCCCTTCTCACTTAGCCGCATTCTTTTAGATAGATAGATAGATAGAGACCTCTTTAATGCACAACAGAAAGAATATTACAGATAACTTTTACAACAAAATTTTGTACAAAAAGCTATCTCTTCCAGACAACCTTTTTACTTATTAGGGTTCCGACTCAAAGGGTGCCAAACGGGATCCTATTACCTACACTGTCTATCTGTCCTAACTTTAAACGGCTGTATCTTTGGAACCGTAATAGGTAGCTAATTGAAATTTTCACAGATTATTGATGATGACGATGTAATCTTTTTATCCCTTATCAGGGACATAGGACTTGAAGAAGGGATCTCCATGGCGGATTAATACCCACAAATAATTAAAAGTAAGGCATCGTAAGGGGCGCAAAATCAGCCACTGACTAGTACTAGGTAGGTACACAAGACAGCACGTCAGAGTGTATACTTTTGTTGTAAAGTCGCCCGTAACGTAACTGAGTAGAGTACTAGCGTGTAAGGGTCGACGTGCTGTCGTGTGTACATGTGGACCACGGGCGCTCTGACAAGAGCGTAACAAAGAAGAAGAAGAATAAAAAATAGTAATAAAGATATTCAGAAGCTTGTTTAGCTGAGGATTCTATTGTGGACAGTGAGTCAGCTGATATACAGCGCTTCTGTTTTACTTGGGTAGTTTCCCGACGAACCCTTCTCAAGATTGTGTCTTGACTAGTGATTCGGTTAAAGACGAGACTTTCAAGCATCTTGCCCAACCTTTCTCGAATTTGTGTTTTGTTTCAGATCTTGTCCCGATCGTTTGATTCGAAGTTCAATCCATGTTTCGAGATTAAATTAGTCAACGAACAAGCGAGATCGAGGGAAAATCTCGAAATATTTATTTTTGAACTCGGATTTTTTATTCCGTAGAATTCTGACAGCTATAATTTTTTGACATGTCATAGATTAAGTATATAAACCTTTTTGGCCGACCGTTTTTGATTGATATGGATGGCATGAACAATCGAGAATCTCGAAATCAAGATGTCATAAAAACAAGATCGAGACAAGATTTTCGCTCGCCTATAAAGATCGAGACCAAGAAAAAGTCTTGATATGTTCAATATATCAAGCACCAGCACAGATCGATGCTCAATAAAATTGTCTGAAGAAAGTCTCGATATCGAAATTTTCTTGTCTTGTCTCGTTTGCCGTATCACTACAGGGTGCACTCTAAGTCGATAGCGGAACTTTAAGTAGGCTGTCTACTGATCACTATAAAAAACTTGTACCAGGTGGCGAAAAAAATGGAGCGAAAAAAATATCAGCTGTTCCATACAAAAGGTCGACTCAATACTGCGCCAAATGTATGAAACAGCTGATATTTTTTTCGCTCCATTTTTTTCGTTACAAGTTGTTTGTAGTGATCAGTAGACAGCCTACTTAAAGTTTCGCTATCGACTTAGAGTGCACCCTGTAGTCTATTAAGCCCCCACTCTCCGTCCCTATATAGATTCCAGTCCCGTTGCAAGTATCTACCTACCAGAAACGTACCTAATTTCGTTGAGGTAAAACGAGCCTCGATCAAATGACATCTAGATAAAACAACATTAGACTAAACAATTCATGGATGAATTAAGCTCTCGGACTAATGACATTAGGTGAAATGAACCAAAGGTGTAATGTAATTAGCTTAAGGTGGGATGATAGCAACGTGGCGGGAAATTCAAAATTTTCACAGTTTTTTACATTTTGTAGCTAAACTGAGCTATTTTTGTTCAGCGATTTTTCGTTCGCGGAAACAACAAAGTATGCTTTTCATTACTGTAAACAACAGAACAACAATAATTCAGCCGATTATGTGTTCTGGTCTACGAAGCAGTGGCACTGCCCAAAAAACTTGTCGTAGACCAGAACACATAATCGGCTGAATTATTGTTGTTCTATTGTTTACAATAATGAAAAGAATACTTTGTTATTTCCGCGAACGAAAAATCGCTGCACAAAAATAGCTCAGTTTAGCTACAAAATGTAAAAAACTGTGAAAATTTTGAATTTCCCGCCACGTTGCTATCGTCTACCCTTAAATGAAGTCTAGTTTAAAGTGACATTGGATGATACGTCATAGGTGAACTGTAACAAGGCCAAATGTAATTCGTAAAGGCGTAGTTAACCCGGGTCCGCTACTGAAGCTCGAAAGACGCAACCTCGAATAACGGAAGCTCGAATGAACTGAAGTTCGAATAACGGAAGCTCGAATGAACTGAAGCTCCCGTCTTGACCACCCCATCTCGCGCAACCGATGGATCGCGTGTGTGCGTCCCACAGTGGTCGATTTGTACGATTTAGGCGGCCAAAAGTCCATTTCTCAAAGTTAACTTATAACAAAACTAATTGATTCCCGGAAAAATAGACACCCCGACTGCCCAAACCCCACCCCTCCCCAGTTCCTAGAACTGCGTGCGCGCCCCCACAGGTAGTCGGAACTTGATCGTCGCGCAAGCTGTACGCGTTCGTTCTCGACACTCTTAGCGCAACCGATATTCTAAAGTGAATATTTCATTGGATATTATTCAGTTTCAAGTGAAAGTGATGGAAGTCGAAAATTCAGGTAAGCTCCTTCAAATATAATTTAAATTAAGATAAGGAATATCAATATTTAGTGCAGTTACAACGTATCAAAGATCGCCCTTTTTCATAGAAAATATTATCATTTTTTTATTTTCAATAGTAAAAATGTTGTACTTCCGAGACCGTCCGAGTTAAATTCCTTATGGTTTCTAATAGTATAGCTCTTTGAGCAGATAACCACAAAAAAAATAGCCACCACCTTTGACCACTTCGCGAGAAAAATCATAATTCATTAACTTAGGCGGAAAGTGAGAAAAATTCCTTTTTTGTTTCTTTTGCGTTAAAATTCCTTTTCGTTGTTCTAGGTTCATCAAGTTACTCGGGCATGGAGGTAGTAACTCGCAGATATCTTTTTGATAAGATGATTGAGGAAAACTCTCCATCAATAAACGACAAATTGGAATACTTACAAAATTATTTGTTAGTGTCTTACGGGGACTCCGACGAAGACAAAAAGTATATAAATCATAAATTTTCATATTTTAAAACAGAAATAAAAAAGAGATGGTCCAAAGCACGCAACACGCTAGAAAAATTTCTTATAAGCAATGATGCATGGTTAGCAGGAACGTTCGAGATGCCCATAAAAACGCATAATAAGTCAGGACGACCTAGCAAAACATTCAGTGAATGTAGTGAAAGAACTAAAAGGAGGAAAACAGAAGAAGTTCGCTCCTCTGTAGGCAAAGAAGTGATAGTTCACGCAGCGCAAGTAATTTTACAAAAAGAAGGAAAAAGAAACGCCTCGCAAGTCCTAAAAGATATTACAAATTCGCCTGCAGCCGCAAACGAATGTAAAAAAAGACATTCCAAATCAAAGGCACAAGATCCCCTTACGCCTCGGGAGGCACTGCGAATGTGCGTGGACGCTGATTTGACACGAAGTCAATATGAAATTGTGCGAGCAACCAACAGAAGCTTTTACCCGTGCTACGAATTAGTGTTGAAGGCTAAACAGGAATGTTACCCACCCAAAGAGACGCTACGAGTGACCGCTTCCTGTGCTGAAAGTGATCTACAATCTTTGTTAGATCACACCGTCACGCGATTATCAATTTTCCTCGAAGAAGTACTAATGACTCTTACAGAAACTGAGAGAAATTCCTTGCAGATTATCTGCAAATGGGGTTGTGATGGTTCACAACAAGCTCAATACAAACAAAAGTTAATGAATGACGCCGACTCGGATGCAAATATATTTTTGAGCTCATTCGTGCCTCTACAAATTGTTTGCGGCGAAGACAAAACAAAAATGGTTTGGCAAAACCCGACTCCTTCTTCACCACGATATTGCCGCCCGATACGATTCAGATTTATAAAAGAGTCTACTGACATTACAAAAGATGAAATAAATTACGTTCGGGACAGTGTGAAGTCCCTAAAAGCCACGGAATTGGAACTGAATGGGCAAAAATTCTCGGTTAGCCACAGTCTTAAAATGACCATGGTGGACGGCAAAGTTTGCAATGCGGCGACTGACACCAAATCAATGAGTAGATGCTACATATGCGGAGCCACTTCAAAAAACTTTAATGACTTAAGTAAAAAAAACGAAATTCACCCAGAATCGCTTGAATTTGGCCTATCAACTTTACATGCCAGAATTCGATTATTCGAGAGTATTTTACATTTAGCTTATAAATTGCCCGTTGGGAAATACCGTGAAAAAAGAACCAAAGCAGAAAAGATGCTAGAAGAACAAAAAAAAAAAGAGATTCAGCAAAGATTCAGAGAAGAAGTAGGTATCTTGGTAGATATGCCAAAATGTAATTTTGGTAACACAAATGACGGCAATACTAGTAGAAGATTTTTTGAAAACCCACATCTGGCTGCTGAAATAACGGGAATAGACTTTAATTTTATTTATAGAATTAAAGTTATTTTGGAAGCCATATCAAGCGGTCACAAAATAGATGTCCCGAAATTTGATGAATACGCCATGGAGACAGCAAAACTGTATGTAGAGTTATATGGTTGGCATTCTATGACTCCTACCATGCATAAAATTTTGGTACATGGTGGAAAAGTTATAGAAAATTCTCTAGTGCCTATTGGTCAACTTTCGGAGGAAGCTGCAGAAGCTCGTAATAAGCACTTTCGCTCATACCGTCTAAACTTTGCTCGAAAGTTTTCACGCGAAGACTGTAACCTTGATATTTATCACAGGTTACTCTTGACATCAGAGCCACTCATCAGTTCAATGAGAAAAAAAAAGAAGATCCGATCAAAACCATTTTTGCAGGAAACTTTGGAGCTTTTGCTTCCTGCAGAGCCAAATACAAAAGGCACTTGTGATAAATGCATGGAAAGTGACGGTGAGGAAGAATTGTCTTTTAAAGAGTAACATAACAATTTGTATGTTAAACTTTCATAAAATATTGTCTTATTGTTTATGATTCGGTACCTAACATTGTAAGTAACATTTAGTATAATAATGTGGTAATAACTGTTGACCATTTAATTTTAGTGTATACTGTATTTTTTTGTCATCCATATTTTATTTTCAATTTAAATAGGCATGCAGACTGTAGAGAATAAACATTTTTTTTATGTACGGCCGTCTTTTACTTAACAAATTGTGATAATTCTTAACCCAAATATCAAAAACTACTAAGCCGATTTCGATAATTCAAATGAACTCAAAATATATATTTTACACCAAAGGGAGATTTAAAGAAAATTTTAAAACATTGGCGCTATTTACAAAAATATTTTCACAGAAATGTTTTTTTGTATAGAAAAATACGCTTTCAATGAAACGAATAGGGATAAACATATATATTCACTCTAAAATACCAGATTAGCATTTGTTGTCGTATTTATTACTGAAATAAAGCATAAAATAGTTTTGGCCGCCTAAATCGTACAAATCGACCACTGTGCATCCGTTAGTTCAACCAGTCAAGCGAACATGTGTTGGTATGTAGTTGAGGGAGGGATAGCAGAGAAATTCGGGAGGCAAAGTTTTTTGTTCGAAAGTCCGTTATTGGCTTAATCTTATCTTTAGACAATATTGAGAAACTAATTTCAATATTTTTTATTTTGGTCCAGTAGTTTGGATTTTACAACGTTTCAAAGATACGGTTTTATATCGTCACGCGACGGTCTGCATACTGTTGGCGGTCATAGGAACAAAACATTTTAGCGCATAAAAACAAAACTACTGGACCAAAATAAAAAATATTGAAATTAGTTTCTCAATATTGTCTAAAGATAAGATTAAGCCAATAACGGACTTTCGAACCAAAAACTTTGGGTTCCGAATTGCGCGCTAAGAAATTAAACAGGGAGTAGTTTTCCGAAACCATTCAACTACTGTGTCACGCACGTCACACATTGTACACACGACAGCACGTCGACCCTTACACGCTAGAACTCTACTCGGTTACGTTACGGGCGACTTTACGACAAAATTGTACACTCTGTTGTACCAGGAGTTTTCGGTAATAATAATGATAACAATATTTCATAATTTATTTGGCTAGCTGGAAGAAATTTCTGTTGAAATAAGAACGCCCTTGTACGTAATTTCTCACCTTTGTTATTAAAGTTTTTATTTTGTGCAATAAAGTGTACCTAATATATAATCATTTAATTTATCAGTGTAATTATCGGTGTTTATAATAGGAAAAGGGTTAACTTAGTAAAATATGTTTAAACTTTTGAATTCAGAAAAACTTGCCTAGAAAAATCTAGAAACAACTTGCACAACCTAGAAACTCACCCTGCAAGATACAGTAAGGAAGCTTTTTTGGAAGCCATTTTGATGACACAGGCCTTGCAAAACTGTATGTTAGTATATAAAGTAAATAAAACGTGAAATGTTCTTTGACAGAGTAGTGTACATTTTCACGAGTACACGTTGTTAACGGTAAAGTTTTGACAATGATGAAAAAGTCTAAAAGGTTTTATAAAGTTCCTAAATGGCAAAAAACCTCGAACAACACGTTGAAACCTTAGGAATTTGTTGTTTTTCTTATGCTATAGATTTTTTATTTAACAATGTTTTGAAAGTTCATACCCAAGGCAAGTTAATTATTTCAGCATACAGGGTGTCCCGTAATTCAACGTCAAGCGGGAACTGGGTGAAAGGGCAAGTCTTAACGGTATTGGGAAAAATAATTGAAATAATCGTGGTCGCTTCGTTCAGAAATTATAGGCATTTTTTTATATTTTGTAAATGGTAACCCTAGACCACATATTGAGGTTATGTGGTCGCAAATTTTCTAATTTTTCTGTTTTTTTCACATCAACCTTAATAATCATGCTATCAAATCGCATTCATAAATCAAACAGCTAACCCTTTTAGTTGACTAAAAAAAAGGAAAATTTGATGGAGTCTTAGTTTGAAAAAATATTTTCGCTAACTTTGACACTCCATCGTTTAAAAAAATATATAATTATGGCATTATCCTTGGCAAGTTGTCTGAAACATTGGCGCATTTAGTCGAGATTTCAATATATTTTTTCTAGTTTAGTGATTCTAGTTTCGAAACCCTCATTGAACGAGCGAGCGAAGCGAGCGAAGTTCTCCGAGTCTACTTGAACAATCCGGCGTTTGTATGTATGTATGTATGTATGTATGTATGTATGTATGTATGAATGTTCGTTCGACGATAACTTGAGTAAAATTAGTCCGATCGTTATGAAATTTGGTAGGCTGGTAAATGAAATTAAAAGAATTTTTAAGTTCGAACATGAGCCAAATCGGTCGAGGGGTTGCCGAGATATGGGGTTGTTAAGTTTATATGGGGTCGCGAGTTCACAGTTCGGGGCGAACCACTAGTTAGCTTCGGAACGTGTCGCGCATCACCAAGCGGGAAAAGACGTCCAACCCGCAGAATTACCCGATAGTTTTCGCCTAACCGTACGTGCGGTTCCCACACTACACAAACTAGTGTGCGTGCTAGACTTCTCCTAGACAGCTTGACCCACTGGCCACGACCTTGCGCGTTTCTTATGTTGTTGTTGCCTCTCGTTCCCTCGCATTTCCTCCGTTTCACTCGTGCGTGTGACGTGTGGCTAGACTTGACAGGCCGGCCAGCGAAGGCGTCTTAGCTCTAGTAAGTCTTGGGCGGTCGACTTAAGGGTTGTTTTGGCTCGTGGCCTGGATAGTAGATAAGTTGGTCGTTGAGAATAGTTGTGAGAAGTGTGTGGAGGAGGGTCGATAGAGGGCGCGAGTCGATTGCAGTTCGCGACGGATTGCTTTAGGGGGTGGTTGTGTGTGGAATGTGGGATGGAAACTACTTTCGTAGATGCATTGCCTTGTCGTTATGTTCATAGGTTTCTGTTGGATTGCGGTCGTTTTAGCGTAGCCGGAGCTAGGCTTTTAATACATAATTTCAAATTGACATAATCTTAAGACATAATGTTAAGACTGTACACTTTTGTTTTAAAGTAACCCGTAACGTAACTGAGTAGAGTGCTAGCGTGTAAGGGTCGAATTGCTGTCATGTGTACAAGGGGTGTTATAGGTATACAAACAAAACAAAGTACCTAAAGTAAAAATTGTTAAGTTGATGAGCAATCTCTTTGTGTCTTTGCGTCTTTAAGGGTGGCATTAATAGTCGTCGATTCAAGATCGAACTCAAGTAGGTGATCTCAGAAAAGTCAAAATGCTAATGTCAAGCCTTGGCTAATGTCAATGTCAAAATCAAGATAGTGTATATTAATATGCTGACAGCTTCTCAAGTTTGACATTAGCAGGTGATCTCAGACGACTATTAATACCATCCTTAAACCTACTTTTTTGCCATTTCCGTAAAAAAATCTAGGCCCTTGGACCTAGGATCTTGGCAGTACGCACTGAGTCCTAAAAATAGATAGAATAGAATAGAATATCCTTGTATACACCGTGGAATTTTAGTGGTTTTAAAGCCGAAGGTATTTAGTTGCACTCGTGATTCTGAGCCAAATTCCAAAATTTTACTTCAAACGAGCGAAAAAAAAAACACTTGTCAATACAAACGGCTATCGCCAATCGACACCATTTGTAAGAAGTGATTTTTTTTTCGCGCGTTTTGGAATGAAATTTTGTAATTTGGCTCTGAATCACCAGTGCAACAAAATACCTTCGGCTTTAAAACCACTAAAATTGCACGGAGTATCCTTGATCCTTGGGTAGTACTTTTTACTTGATATGATAACGCTAGGTTAGGCTCAATATAATATTTGACCACCAAACGACCCATTTGCTCAGCTACAAACAAAATCACGCAAGTCCATCTACCCATGAATGGAAACTATAACAGCTACAACTCTATAACCACACCCTCAAACAACCCCGTGCTGACCGTTTGACCGCGCCTGACCCCGTGACCCCCAGCGAAGACAAGGGACGGGGAACTACCACCCCTGTACCGTATACTTACATTACTACATGTGTCCGTCCGTAGTTGGAACGAACTTTATTGAAAGCAGGGGCGGCGAACCTTTTAGATCTGCGCGAAAAAGGTGCTGCAATTCTGAAAATGAGTGTATTTAAAAGTAGGTTTTTCTTAGCAGATAGAGATAGATAGATAGAGAACTCTTTATTGCACAACAGAAAGAATATTACAGATCACTTTTACAACAAAATTTAGTACAAATGGCATACAACTTTTATTAAAAGCTATCTGTTCCAGACTTCATAGATAGCACTTTTAGGCGTAGCCATAGAAGTCACCTGTCAAAATTATTTGGCCACGCCTATAAGCGCCATCTATGAAGTGTTTTGAATTTAGCTTTTAACTGTCAGTTGTCAGTTGTTACGATTTCCTACTAAAATCAACCTGTCACGCCTAGAACCGTCGTATTTCTTTAGCAGCACGCGTGCCATAGGTTCACCACCCCTGGTCTGTCTGTCGTGAAAGTAGTGACAACTACCCTAGTGGGGTGAATGACCCCTTTGTCCATTCGTGAAGGTTATGGCTATTCATCTTCCGGTTTAGATGTCTAGTACAATATTCCCAACCTTTAACAAAGGCGGACCACTGGCACATCTATACGGCTGATATATCGGCTAAATAAGTTTTATTTTACTGTCCTAAAACTTCATTGGAAAATGCAACGTTTTTGTTAATGTAAATAATCACCTGCGAGTATGTTTTACTTGACAGTTCACCCATCAAACTTAAAACACCCATCTTTTTGGGTCGAGGGTTAATAATGATAACTTTACTGTGAGGATTGTTGCGACCACAGATTTCGACGGTTTTTTTTTATTTTTCATTTATTTACAGTTTTATTAAATATTTTTTATTAAATAAATCTTGTTTATAAAATACAATCTCGCCAAACTGCACTGAATTTCTAAAGCCTTGGTACCTACTTACCTACTAGTAGGTAGATGTATTTGGTCAACTTCCTAAGATAGGACTGCAGACCACCATGGGTTCGGGGACCCCAGGTTGGGAAAACCAGATTTGTTTTGTGTTAGAGCAAGTAGAGACAGCTGAACCACCAGATGGACTTCCGGTTTGGTTTGTCTAGCCTAGGAAGAGAATTAACTGTCTACTAGGGAACTAGTTTCCCAGAAAACTGGTGCTCTTTAGATGGAAGATTTAATCGCTCTACAAAAGCCAATAGTTTGTTTAGTAATACCACACAAAATGTTGTATTTAATTCATGCTTACTTCAAGGAATAATAATAGTTCATTACTATTATAAACGCGAAAGTTTGTAAGTATGGATGGATGGATGGATGGATGGATGTTTGTTACTCTTTCACGCTAAAACGGCTTGACGGATTTGTATGAAATTTGGAGTGGAGAAAGCTTAGACATCAGAATAACACATAGGCTACATATTATCACGCTATTACACTTAGTGGCAATGTAAACCACATACCTTTTTTCTGTAGTTCACGCGGCAGGAAAGGTGGAGGGAAAGTGAGCTCGAGGCAGACCACGCGCTGGATGGACAGATATTATAACCAAAGTCACGCAAAAACACCTGTACAAACTGATCCACATCGCGAATGATAGAGCGCAATGAAGAACTCTACTCTCTGCCAACTTCAATGATGGTCACGATCCTCAGCATTGAGGGAACGACTGAATGCAAAAGCAAAAGCTAGTAATTCATAATTCAGTTTTACGAAGTCGAGAATTTTCAAATTCGGATCATTCACGGACCGCAGATTCTGTGGATGCAGTTGCAGTGCGCAAACGCTAATATTTCTCAGCGACAAGACCCTACAATCTGGCTGGTGTCATTAGCATGCGAGCCGATCTAAGTCGACCGGCGCCGATGCGATAATGCATGCGCGCGCGCCGGGTCGACGGCCGCGTGGGCCCGGTTACATATTTAGAAAAAAATATTTGGCAAATGTTCAGTGCTCTCCCGGTACTCGGTACAGTGGTAGGCTGGAAAATGGGGAAGGGCGAGCGCTAGAGACTTTATTCTTTGTGAAAAGTCAAGAAAAAAATGTTAAATCAATTCAATATTGAAAATTTGTATCATCTGTGTGCTTTACCCTATTTATAACTTTACTATAGAAAATTTGTGGAATGAGAAATAAATTTATCTTTATCTTTAATATGTAGAGCCATATACTTACTTCTACTTCGTCACTTTATTTTTAGGGTTCCGTACCTCAAAAGGAAAAATCGGAACCATTATAGGATCACTTTGTTGTCCGTCTGTCTGTTTTGAGTAATAAACCATACTGCGGCACGTTCAAATTTTGAATGTAAATGTCTTTTTGGCTGGCAGTTTTCAAACATTGAGATAATTTAAAACAGGCTTTTCCTTCCTGATATCAAACTAGTATCAGCATACTTTCCGAGCCTGGGAGATGAAAATGGGCTGATCTCGCTGTTTTTCTAAAAAGGGAAACATACGTTTTATTTATTTTAGTACCGTCTGTCTACCAGTTTCCGTGTCACGCAGTGTACGGTTCAATCCACTCGAACAAAGCTCCCGGCGGGATGCAACAACCCGCCCTACAATATTCAAGCACTTACCTAAGAAAGAAGAGCTTGCATGCAACTTATGGATGCCTAAGACCAACTAGCGCCACCAATGTTGAAAAAATCCTATCTTCCTTCAGAAGAAGTTTCTGACAAAATCATATGATCGTCCGATGCGCCATGTTTATCAAAATTTTTAAGTATGTGGTTAAGGTACACTAGCGCCGCCAATGAAAAAAAAAATCTTCCTTTTTGGATGCGCTTTTTGCTAACCCTAGGTTTAACAATTTAAGGCCTAGATTCCCGATCCTAGAACTTACGAATAAATCCCGCCACTGCCAAAAACGGTCACTTTTGATATGATTTAATTTTCAGTGAAGTGAAAAAACATTTATTGCCAAGTTAGGTGTATGGGTACATAGGGTTGAACATTTGATCATTATGCAATTTTGTATGAGTAGTAGATGATTTTTAAAGTAGTTATATGTATAGTTTTAGAATAAGTAACCTGGCAAACGGACTGCGCTCAGCATGTGCTGTTTGGTTTTAAAACCTAACAGCGCTGTTATTCTGTGCAGACCGTGATAAACTTAAAACTAGACTTAGAATAGGTAGCGAGAATTTTACGTATAAAAAGAGGCATAAAAACAGCCTTTTAAATTCAAAATTTAGAATTTTATAAACATGAAATATAGGTAATAGAAATAATTTCATTGGCGGCAATAGTGTTTTGACAATGTCTATCGTTCTTTATAGCTGACAGTCTTTTGCATCTACGTAATGAAATGATGTATACAGCATCCCTGTGGCACCTTCACTCACACTAGCTATATGGATGAAGGTACCACATTTTTTTTTTGGATGGATGGGATTTTGTTTTTGCAGCCATGTTCGAATAAAATTGCGACTTGTGTGGGCAAAACGTGGGCTGATTTAAAGTATGTTTTGTACACACGACAGCACGTAAAAGAGTGTACACTTTTGTTGTAAAGACACCCGTAACGCAACCGAGTAGAGTACTAGTGTGTAGGTAAAGGTCGAAATGCTGTCCTTTCTACGGGTGGCATTAATAGTCGTCAGCTCAAGCTCGAGCTGAAATAGGTGATCTCAGAAAACAAAAATGCTAATGTCAAGCCTTGGCTAATGTCAAGCTTGAGTAGCTGTCAGCATATTAATTGACACTTGCTTGTGCTTGACATTGACATAACCCAAGGTCTCAAGTCGGTGATTTTATTTTCTGAGTTCACCTACTTGAGCTTGAGCTTGAGATGACGACTATTAATGCCAACCTTAGTTTAATTTTTTGCAACACTTATCTAGCATCTTTTTGTTTTTTCTAAAGCACTAACCCGTGCTAGGGAATAATTTAAACATTTAACAAACTAATCACACCAGGTGGCGCCCCCTGTCCAGTTGACGGAGACTAGTTGAAGAAATTCGCATCGACAGTTACTTGACTCGGTAGCTCAATTGGTAGAGCGCCTGCACGGTGTGCGGAAGGTTGCGGGTTCAAGTCCTGTCCCGAGTGAATTTTTTCAACTTATTATAAATGTTTAAATTATCTAGCATCGTCCGTCTATACCTATTGTTTTAAAATCAAGCGAAGTCATTCATTACATTGGAATGGCAGGATGTTTATTTCAAAACGGCTTGATTACTCACATAGGTTTTTTTAATAGAGGTCGATGAATTTCCTTATTTGAACAAGATTTATGTATGGGTAGGTACTAAAAACAATGCAAGTATAGGTAGTCACAGCAGTGATTTTTGTGTTTTCTTTAAAACTGCTTAAAAAGCCGACTGTACAGTCGGCCACAGTCTAGGACTAGGTAACCCATGGCAGCTCTTACCGCGCGCGGCATAAGGGCGCCAATTGAACAAAAAGCGATACCCTAGCGTTTGGCCGACTGTACCTACTTTTGCCGCTATCGCTTTACAATCAGCGTGAAAACTCTCTCTCTCTCTCTCTCTCTCTCTCTCTCTCTCTCTCTCTCTCTCTCTCTCTCTCTCTCTCTCTCTCTGAGAGGAGGCCTCCAGCACTAGCGGATTTGGGGAGGGAGGGGCTAAGCATCGATACATTTTACTTGTTTTACAATAGAGTATATTCTCTATCTACATAGGTACTCTCTTCTTTAAACCGTTTAAAAGCCTTTTCAATTCATAAATTACTGGTTCGCACAAAGCGCTTCTAAAATAGTCGCCGCTTGTTCCACCGACGGTACCTACACAAAGGCGACCTTGGACTAACAGACACACAGACAGGTCAAACACCTGACCCTCGTCTGTGGCGAGCTATCGGTTTGTGCATCAGATCACGTGGTGGCTCTCAGATTTAGTTTCATACAAAACGGTTGGGGTGAAAAGCCAAGACAGCTGTACCGTCAGAAATAGTCCAGTCGGAAAACTGCTTTCCCAGCGGTCTGTTCGGATTTTGCCCTCTTTCTGCCTTTGCCCCCTTAGTGTGATTCTCATAGTATTTGTAGAGATTTGCCCCCTTTTTTAAAAACCCTTCTTTTTATTCGAACTTTGCCCACTTTCTGAGTTTGCCCCCTCCATGAGACAAAAAAATATCACCACATTTATGACATCAAGAAAGCAGGACCATCCTTAATATAATTGAAAAACCGGCCAAGAGCGAGTCGGACTCGCGCACTAGGGGTTTCGTACCAGTATCTATAAAAATGGCAAAAAATCACGTTTGTTGTATTCTGTTTTTTAGTATTTGTTGTTATAGCGGCAAGAGAAATACATCATGTGTTAAAATTTTAACTTTCTAAATATCACGGTTCATAAGATACAGCCTGGTGACAGACAGACAGACGGACAGCGGAGTCTTACTAATAGGGGTATCGTTTTACCCAAACCTATACAGCCCTAAGATTCGAAGCTAAGTCGTTGAATACACAAAAGAGCTTCAAGGCCAATAGGTCGCTGGCTCGGCGTTCGTTTACAACCGGCAACCTTCGTAGTAAGAATAGATTCTAAGAAGACTACTACGTTTGTGCTAGGGCTTCAAGGAGTGGGAGGCCCCTGACTTCTTTACTAGGTCGCCGTTCGTCGGATTAATTGGATCTACAATTCTACAGGTTCAAACACAGGCTCTTTAGGTAATGTAGACACGACAGTTCCTACGTCAGAGTGTACATTTTTGTTGTAAAGTCGCCCGTAACGTAACCGAGTGCTAGCGTGTTTAGGGTCGACGTGCTGTCGTGTGTACGAACTAACTGCGAACATGGGTTTTAGGTCGCCGTATTGCTGACATTGCCTTGCAATGTTCGGTTCACGCGGCACTGACGATTGTCAAACTAGTCGGCTGCAGCCACTCGCCCAAACCACACATATCAATCAATCATGTAATCAGTAGCAGTCTAGGTGGCTAGAGTCACTAGCCACCTCTCTCCATCTTCACTTCAGTCAAATAAACATAATCAAGCAACCAAGAACCAATGTTTCCATCACCGTCTTCTATAGCTGAACGACAGAGCGGGAGTAGCACACGCTCTCTTCTGCTCGTTGGTAACTTTGTACACACGACAGCATGTCCGTCAGAGCGTACACTTTTGTTGCAAAATCGCCCGTAACGTAACCGAGTAGAGCGCTAGCGTGTAAGGGTCAACGTGCTGTCGTGTGTACACATTATAGCTGGAGAGCTGCTGACTCAACGACGTTTCTCAAAAAAACCGGCCAAATGAGAGTCGGACTCGCGTACGAAGGGTTCCGTACCATTATCTATAAAAACGGCAAAAAAACACGTTTAAATATTTATTTTATTCTATTTTTTTGTATTTGTTGTTATAGCGGCAACCAAAATACATCATCTGTGAAAATTTCAACTGTCTAACTGTCACGGTTCATGAGATACAGACTGGTGACAGACGGACAGATAGACGGATGGACAGCGGAGTTTAGTAATAGGGTCCCGATTTACCCTTTTGTACGGAACCCTAAAAATAAAAAAATCGTTCGCACTGCAATGGTTAATTTCGCCTAATTAGAGGTTGAAGACTGCAAAGAGACTTGATGCAACATAGCGCATGACGTCGTTACGTATCGACATAAACAAAGCAAACATAACTAATAGGACTACAATGCTAGGTGTTACAAAAGGTCCTAACTCTGTGTGATACGGATCACATCCCAATTTTTTTTGCTCTTTAGCGTTCAGTTGAATTTTTTATTAATAAAATGTAATAAAACTCCACTTATCACTATCAGCACAGCACTAAATAAGCAGCCTAGAAACTCCCAGCCTTTTACGAGTATATCAGTCGTTGAGTCAGCAGCTCTCCAGCTACGGGAGAAAAATATTTTTAAATTTTCTTCCGTTATTTTATTAATGTTTAATCTTTCACAATGTTTCATCAACTGACATGACAACCTATGCACCTACGCACACAATAATGAAAAAGTGCACTTACGCACACATGATTGTATTTGAATTTCAACTAAATCCGGAAAAAAAACTTTATTTTTATTTAGTGGTATTTTTTTCAGCTACATCTCGGCCGCCATATTGATAATTTACGATTTATACATTTTATGGTATATCTCATGTCCTCATCGATGCTATATCGGTAGTGCAATCTCTTTTCCCTATCGGTCACGAATTTTTTTCAAAAATCCATTTAATTTCGAACAAAAATCGGACGGTAAACAACAAATTTCACCTTTTGCGAGAGAAATTTAGAAAAACTGAATCGACAAAATAAAAACCTTATAGATCTGCATCAAATCTTTTTTATACAAAAATCGGTTGAGAAATGAGAACTGACGGGAAGAGAACAGACACACGAAAGAGGGCAGATACGCCCGCCGGACACACGAAAGCATTTTTGTCCAAGTTAAAACGGAGACACTCGCTAGCTTCGTTCGCTCTGTCAATAATAATGTAGATATTTGACTTAGGATTTATCTTAGGATATTTACTAGACAAGTACCTAAACACTATTACAAAGGTTGATCCTTCTGTCTGTTTGTGACTATAGGAGCTCAACACTATTGTTTTCACGAATGGACGCCGATCGCGAATTCAAAACACACACAAAGTGCTACGAGCGGTTTTGCAGCTAGATGTAGCATGCTTGGAGGGCAGCGAATCGCTTTATTTTCGGTGTGAAGGAAAATATTAACTTTTAATGACTCGCGATATTCACACGGTTGGTTCGCGGTTGGTTTTCTGCAAAATTAATTACCTTATTTGTCCCGACGTTAAAGGACGACGTTGAAGGAAAATATTAATACTTATTCAATGTTGCCTTTTGCTTACATTATAGATTTATAGCTGGATAGCTGATGGCGATTATTCGACTTATTTTATCGCACGACAGCACGTCGACCCTTACACGCTAGCACTCTACTCCGGTAGTCCGGTCTACCGGCTAAGACGAAGCCGATTACCATTGGCGAAAATCGAAGTTCGCTGAGTAAACTGATAGATATAATATGGCTGATAGAGTAAACTTCGCTGAGTCTGCAAAAAAAATTTTTGGCCGATCGCGGTAGAAAGTTAAATGTTTCACTTTGTTTTCACTTTGTAAATTTAAATGTTTGGGTTGAGGTTAATTTTTTTCGTACCTGGCTGGGAGCTTCTAAGCTGGTTGCTTAGACTGGGCTGATCATGAAATTACTATTATTATTAGCCGAGCGCGGTTGAAAGTTCGTTTTTTATGATATAGAAAGTGTATTTATTTAAAGTGTATTTTTGAAAATTAAGTAGAACACAGAACACGTAGACAGTGGTCCCGCTATGTGACACGTTCAACTCACACATCTTAGGGCGAATACGCTGAAGTACAATAATTGTATCGAGAGCTTAAAAAAAAATGCAGGTCGAAGCGACTCTTAAAATGATCAGAAAATCTTTCAGAAGTATAACACGTTAGATGGATAGATCAGGGGGTCTACCGTCTAAAACGAAGCCGATTACCATTGGCGAAAATCGAAGTTCGATTTATGAAAAATTTACTGGGTGGCTGTAAAATAAACTGGTTGGCAGTACATTTTTAAAAAATCGAACTTCGATTTTTGACAATGGTAATCGGCTTCGTCTTAGCTGGGAGACCCCCAGGGGGATTACCCTTGAAGCAATTGTGTGCTTATCGACGAAGTTTTTAAATTAATTTCTCTTTTAATTTGCATAGTCATGCTATGATTTAAATACTTTGTAATGTTTATTCAAAGGTCAAGCTATTTTGTACTATAAAAAAATTTAAATGCGTCTTAATGGATAAGCCTGGCCAACCAAAAAGGCAACGTCGCCAGCGTTCTGGGCTCACTGCCGCGGGACAGCGACCTGGGGAAGGTCTTTTATTTGTAAATATTATGTTTAGTTTAATATTAGTTTTATTTTATTTTGCTTATTTAGTTTTAATTAAGTTAAGTTTACACTTCACCATATTTATGTTATTTTCAATAAATGCGTCTTAATTCCTGAAATATAGAATTTTGGAAATTACGCCATATTGAAGAAAAAATGCGTCAAGGGTGAAGGGGCTGTCCTTCATGCCATTGTTTATCTATTCATCTTTTTTTGACGCCTTCTTTTTTTAAGCTTCTATTTTCAAACATCGCACTGAATTTGTTAAACAAAAACTCTACTGCTCGTGATCTCCAAGCGCTTTTTCGAGCGAACTAGCGCTTACCGCTAGCTCAGTGACAGCAGCCGTTGTAAAATAGTGGCACCAACAACCATGGAGCGTTGACCGGATAGCCAAGGGCATGGTGGTTAAAACAATTTGGTGCTTAGTTGAATCATTAGACACTTTAATGGCTCTATGTAGTTTATGGTCTTGTAGGAATTTGATGTTTTCCTTCACCGTTAGCGAGTGGTATTGCTACTACAAATTCACAAATGTACGTAACTTTGAAATTAAACAAAGTCATAGATACATGCCCGCACTGGGAATCGAACCGGGTACCTCTTGCTTCAGAGTCCACTGTTCTACCCACTAGACCACCACCGCTAATACCCACCCACCGAGGAAACCCGCGGCTCAGTTGGCTCCACACGTATTGACCTGTCTTTCCTGTGGGCTTGGTCGACTAAGCTGTCAGGATGGTATAGGTGCTGGGCAAGCCTACTCCATCTAAAACAATGTCCCAGGCACTGCGGCGCCGAGTGGTCTCTTCACCTATCTAGTGTGAGTGAAGGTGCCACTGGACGCTGTATAAATCATCTCATTACGTAGATGCAAAGGCCTTAGTTAGGAATTAGATAGATAACTTAATCGGTCGATGGCTTTCAGTATATATTTTTTTATTATACTGTTGGCATAACAAATAGTTAATCCGAAAATCTCTAATGGCATCGCTATTTACTACTCAATCTAATGGCATTTACATTTACAATTCAATACATTACTTTGATGTGACTTGGGCTTAAGTCTGTAACACAATGGCGTAGCGATAGGGTCCCAGTAGAAGGACAAACCGGGTTTTCCTCGTTTTTCACCTACAACCAATTAAATACCCTTGACATTTTAGCTTCCAATTAGCATATCTAATAAACGGCTGAACCGATAATGATAAAACTTTTTTTAAGAACAATCGCAACCTGCTTTCAATTAATAAAAAGAACCGCATGCAATTCGGTTCATTTGTTTAAGAACTACGGTGCGACAGAGAGACACACACACATAGCAGTCAAACTTATAACACCCCTTTTTTTTGGGTTAAAAAAGGACCGACAGTATTATAATCGTAATTGAAGCGGTCAACTGGGAGCCCATTTTGGCACCATTGCGTTACAGACTCAGGCCCCTGTAGTTACTATCAATTAATGCTGAGCAAACTACACCGTGTGTTTCTCACTATGTTTTCCTCACAGTTAGCAACTACGTAACCAACACCTTGAGAAGAGTATAACCCGTGTCATTAAAGAAAACATTTATGACGGAGTTAAAAACCTAGCGTTGTCTCGCTTTGACTGTGTAGCGACCCCTGTCGGGCGCTCAGGAAACTGCTACATACTCTAGCTGTCAATCGCTACTCGCTACAATCCTGCATCGCGCCAGCAAAATATCTTTCGTAGCTGAGTATATACAATAGAACGTCCAACTATGTTCAGTTAGACCCGGCCGGTCCCCAAGCATAACATCTGCTTGGCGGGAAATTTCCCTTTATAGTCGAGGAGCATGATCACCCGCTCCTCCTATAGTGGTGATTAGAGCGAGAGGGGAAGTGTTTTGAAGTTCATCCTAAATGTTTTCTTTAATGACACGGGTTATTCGTGACAAATTGAGGCGAGTGGTCTAAACGCTTACAGTTTTCAGCGCGGGCGCATGTGACGTCGCATCGCCGTGTTTTGTTTAGCACAGTGTCCTCGGCCGCGGCCTAGGTCGACCTTGGGGCAAAGCCAGGGTCAAAATTAGGACTATAATCTCTCTTCTAAATCGGTCCTTCAATTCTGAGGATCGTGACTATACAGGGCAATTTTTAAATAGCTTTATTCCTCAGACACCCCAGTTTTTAAATGTGATTTCCAAACACTTTAGTTCTACGACTTTGGTGAAAGCGAAAATTTTTTTTCGCATACAAATATTTCTTTTTCACAATGTTTTTTTTTAAATATTTTTTTTGGCGCAAAGTATCAAATTGGAGAAGGAGAGGCTGGAAAGGTAGTAGAGAGTGAAAGGGTATGAAAGCGCGCCGCACAGGCAGCGCTGACATGGCAGAAATGCGCACTTTTATAGAATACTAGCTTTTCGCCCGCGACTTCGTCCGCGGTGACTAAGATAAAAGGTTGCAGCTCTATTTTTCCCCCGGCAATTTTAACCCAATCGGTCAAGCCGTTTAGTACTTGACATACCGACAGCAGCGCCACCTACCGGGTCCAATTGTATTTTTTTATCATCCAGGAAACCATCGGAATACCCATATAAAATTTCAACCCAATCGGTTCAGCCGTTTAGAAGTTATGTGAAAAAGATAAATACGGAACGATAATTCTTACTACGCGTTGTCCTATTACCCGTTTTCCCGTAGGAATGAAGCATTTTCCTGCGGTAAAAAGTAGCCTATGTTCATCAGGGATAATGACGGCTTCTAATGGTAAAATGATTTTTCAAATCGGTCCAGTAGATCGGAGCATTCAATACAAACAAACAAACAATCAAATCTTTCCTCTTTATAATAATAGTGTATGTAGAAGAAACGCTAAATAAATAGAAAGTACCTATCGAGCTTTTCGAAAAGTCGTAGAACAAAAGTTGTTGGAAATCACATTTAGAAGATGTCGCTATTTAAAAAAGCTATTTAAAAATTGCCCTGTATACAAGATATTTGTGTGTATAAATATAAATGTGTTAAGTGTATTGAGCAAGGTTTAAAGTGAATGAAAACACATTTCCCCGCCGTCCATTTTGTTGGAATATGGACTTATTGATAGGAGACTCTGTGGGAAACTAAAAACCTGAATAATATAATTATAATGGAAGCCCACTTGTTTTTGCTTTGACTTAGTACTAGTTGGTCTCCCTAAATCCGACCCTGAAGACTTCACATTTTGGTGGAATAATAGCAACAGTAGAGATAAAGTAGGTATGTGAAAAGAAATATTACAGTCATGCATGACGACATGACCCTACGGTTACTAATACAAAAAAATAATTTTGGGCGTATCCAGAACGAGAGCCATATAAGTAATGTTTAGATAAGATTATAAATTACTAGCTTTTGCCCGCGACTTCGTCCGCGCAGACTTTTTTTTTTCACGTGAGTTATGCCGTTGTTTTAATGGTTATTCTGCTATTCGGGGCGGAGAGAAATCTAACAAATCCAAAATCATAATAATCGGTTCACCCGTTCTCGAGTTATAAATGGTGTAACTAACACGACTTTGTTTTATACATATATTTAGATGTGATGCAAAAGGCTAGATTAAGAAAATTCTTTCAGCAAATCTTACAGGACCGAAACGTACCTAAATCTAAAATTGTGGAGGACGAGAGACGAGCTAGTACGAGAGAGAGAAGCTAGTACGGCCAAGCACTACAACGATCTTCTTTTCGTAAGCTGAAGCTGAAGTTTAACTGTAAGGTGACTTCAAACATTATGTTTGTCAAATCCTTTTACAGCGATAAAAACATTGCTCTACACGTGCCTACAACTGCGACCAAAATTTTTTTTCCACCGCACCCCAACGCTGGCTGAAAAGCCGACGATTCAGTTCCAAAAAATAAAATAAAACAAAACAAAAACTAGTAGGCTGCTAGTAGGTATGTAACGCGCACGAGTGACGTTCGGAAATAAAACAAAGCGCACTGAACGGACGGCGCGTCAAGGTCGCCAGCGCGTTGGCCTAGGTTAGGCATTGACGTCATATTTACCTAGAAACTGTCTAGGAATTCTACTGGCGACCGGTTCGTTTCTGTGGAATTTTGTAGAGCGTCTCTGTTTAGTGTTGAGGAAGGAAAATTAAGGAGGTTTTTTGAGATTGAGACGTGTCTTGTGGTTATAATAAACTGCTTAAATTAGTCAGACAATGTGGGAGCAAATATTTTGAACTTAATTGTTGTAAATTAATGACACAACTCAAAATAGACTGGCATCGATGGCGACGTAAATAAACAGTTTTAATAAACGATTACAAAGTTGAAAAAAATCGCTCGGGAACCTGAACCCACAACCTCTTGCACTTCAATTGGTAGAGCGTCTGCACGGTGTATAAGATGTTGCGGGTTCAAGTCCTGCCTCGGGCGGATTTTTTCAACTTAAATAAATGTTTAAAATATTGCCTAGCACGGGTTAGTGCTTTAGAAAAGACAAAACGTGGTATAATCCGTGCGGGATCAGAATGGGATAATACCTTTTGGAACTGAGACGCTCGCGGTCCTGTAGCGTCAGCATTTCGGCAAACTCTAGTTGTCTATGGCAAACTCACGTCGAAACTTGCTTGTGTTTTCTGTGCGCGTGGGTGTCTCCTCGAGTTTTATCACGTATTATTCAATTAATGCAATAACATTGAATCCTTTTAGATTACGACCATTAAACATTTTTGTGTATTTCCAATTTCATAACCCTATGATAGAACGTAGAACTAAATTTTTTTTACTGACGCTATTCGAGAACTGTCATTTTCGATTCAGTTCCAAAAGGTATTATCCCATTCCGATTCCGCACGGATTATAAATAAGTTTTACTTATTGAAAATTACAAAACGGTGGCCTATAATACAAAGGATATTAGGCATCATTGTAACTGAGCACAATCGAATTATTCGAAATATCCCACGAGGACCTTATTCGCGCAACCTATTAAGGCTAATCGGTTGGAACATAAAACGACATTAGAATATCTGTCATCACGTCACAGCCGAGCGGTTTCCATAATCGACCCCAGGCAACGACCGGGCAAGGTTAGGTCAAAGCTAGATCACCTATGCGTCACGTTTCTAGCTAGTTTGGCTCCGACCGGAATTATAATAGGCACATTATTGTTGTGTCTTTGATAGATTGTGTTGATAGATACATGGGCATGTGTGTGTGAGCGGTGTGTTAAATATAGCCTTTCGACGCATAACACCACATACCTACGCGAAACACCAACTCGAGTTTTTGTGGTGTTTAGCTTTGAAATCAGCACATTGTTTTGCAAGTACGTATTCAAGTATGAATTCCGTGTCAATACGCCAGTTATAGTTTAGAAGGCGCCACAGATAATTTGAGGTTATTTTCGGTAAATTAGATCCTACGAAATGTTAGTGGATTTTTTCTGGACTTTTATTGGATAGGCGAGAAAGCGTAATTTGTCTAATTAATATGAGCTTTTTTTGTTAGGTAAATATGTACTAGTATGTAAAGTAGTTTATTAAATAGTTGACAAAAACTCTAACTCCTTTGCATCTTCAATGCGCCTCTCTCAACAAAACCTGTTCGATCTAAACATTCAAATACATGCAGATCATGTACCTCAAATACATATGCAACCAAAGCACACAACACACACACATACGCGGTCTATTTACTAGGCGCGGGGCGGGCGGGCGGCCGGAGTCGTCGTCCGATTTCATGGCCACAGTCTGACATTAGTTAGGCATTAGGTCACGGCTAGATTTGGAGCTACGGTTCGGTGAAATACAGTGAGGTAGGTTGGAACTATTATTATGTGGTCTAACTAGTTATGTTAGCTGTTTGATGAATGCTTTTGTTATTGATAAAAGTTTGTAACGATGACTGTTAGAACTGTGGTTACTTGGAAGAAGTTATAAGAAGTTTGTGATTGTTAATTAAATGCTTCTATTATTAGCGGAGTTATTTTAAGGTATCTGCCATCTTTTATTGCAAAGTTATGACTGTTGTTTACATTCAAAAGCTCGGAATCTGAATTCTATTTGTATTCCTTCTTGCAGCTTCTGAAAGGCAATCAAAGTTTTTACAAAAAAAAACAGCCGAAAATATTGCTCATGATTTTAAAACTTAAACTTTCGTAAGCACTGCACAATTTTATATCGATTTAACGGTTTACTTACTATTATTTTGTCGGAATAGCCGACCTGTTTCGACCTCGTCCGGAAGTCTGGAGGGATGGACGACGCGTTCGTCTTGGCGTTCATCCGCTCACTGCGGGCTCGTTGAGGAGTGATAGTCCACGATATTTCCACTGACCAGCCCCTGTATTATCTAAAATATCCACCGTAAAAATAAAGATAAAGATAAAGATAAAATATTCTTTATTGTACACCAATATAAATACAGGCTAGGAAAAAAAAAATAATGGTTTTTAAATGTCAAAAAAAGGATTGTTCATTTCAATAAGGGCTATTTTCGAGTGTTTTGACGCTCGTAGGTTGAGTGGATTTTTTAGAAAATAGAGGCACTGGACAGGTTACCCCAAGTCCAAGTCCATATGATCCATCGGTCACCAGTGAGGCGCGGATAGTTGGTCTTGACTGGAACGACCTCGAATCAGCTGCGCAAGATCGTTCGAAGTGGAGAAGGTTTCTTCGAGCCCTATAATATATTCCTCCTGAGGGATCATCATCGTCATCATTGGCAGCCTCTGTTGGTCCATTTCTGAACATAGGCCTCTCCCAAAAATTTCCAGTGTTGGCGGTTTGCTGCCTTTCTCATCCAGTCGTAAACTCGTAACCCACCTGTTCGCGGATGACATCCGCCCAGCGCCTGGGTGGGCGGCCTCGTGGCCTGGTATTTTGCCATGGTCTCCATTCTAGGACCCGCCTGGTCCAGCGGTTCTTATCCATTCTGGCTAAGTGGCCTGTCCAGGTCCATTTGCTTCGAGGGATAACAGGATATAATAGTCAAGTAAGTCAAGTCACGATAGGATAGAATGCATCAATACACTCAAGAGGTAGATTGGGGTACAAAATAGTAACTTTTCCATAAAATTTTCATCAGCGCTAGAAAAAGTGCTTTTCTTGCTGTTCAGTTTTTATTTAATTTTTTCGAAGGACATAGTCCTTTTTGTTTGAGATTTTCTTCGACGTTTGAGGATTGGCCCCTTGATGAGTTATTGGGAAACAAAAGTTTTACTTTATTCGATCAGTCAAGACTGCACTTAGGCCTTTTCATTTACGTAATGAGATGATTTGTACAGCGTCCAGTGGCACCTTCACTCACACTAGATGGATGAAGAGATCACTCGACGCTGCAGTCCTTGGGACATTGTTTTAGATGGAGTAGGCTTGCTCAGCACCTATACTATCCTGACAGCTTAGTCGGCCTAGCCCACAGGATCAGTCAAGACTAACCGGATGTAAAAGAGGTCCGACTTATCGGAAGAAGCGGTAGGATCATGAACATTTCTTCCCTTGACCGATATGAACTACATTTAATTTTCTCCCCCTGTCCAATAGGCACAAAGTCTTCTCGCTTACGTATATTAATTAGTGACATCTAAGTATTTTAATCCTACCATATCTCTGTCTTATTGTGCGTCTACTTACTACGTTATTTCCGCACTCAGTCCTGTCCATCCCAAGGTTGTCTGGTAGAGATCGCTTTTAGCGATAAGGCCGTCATTTGTACTACATTTTGTTGTATGAATTTATCTGTAGTATTCCTTCTGTTGTGCAATAAAGAGTTATCTATCCATCTATCTATCTATCTGTCTATCTATTTGTCTATCTATCTATCTATCTTTCTCTCTATGTATCTATCTATCTATCTTCTCTCTCAGGAGGTTGTCGTCGCAGTTTCGTAACGCTTTCAGCGCCGGGTCCTCGGCCTTGGCTGCGGATGTTCAGAGTGATTGAACTCGCAGCCATTACGATTACTAACTCACCCACTCACCCACACACTCACCACGCACACAGACACGCCCGCCACTCGGTGGCGAGAAACAGAAGTTTGATTTTGTCTCTTACTTTGTAGCTTTACGTGTGGGAAAAACTGCAATACCACCGAGCTCCAGAGGATGAGAAAAAACGTTGAGGTAATGAAGACCATCAAAAAACGCAAACTTGAGTATTTTGGCGATGTAATCCGCATTACCCAATATGGCCTCCTTCAACTAATCATCCAAGGGAAGATACCAGGCAGAAGGAGTCCTGGAAGACCCAAGATATCATGGCTTGAGAACTTACGCCATTGGTACCAACAATCCACGAGCTGCTTGTTCCGTTTGGCAGCCTCAAAGGAAGAAATAGCCAACCTCCGATAAGAGACGGCACTACAAGAAGAAGAAGAAAAACTGCGTCAGCGAAATGGGACGATTTATACAGCGTCCAGTGGCACTTTCTCTCAAACTAGGTGGGTGAAGTGACCACTTCAATTCTGCAAGCCTGGGACGTGAAGGAATCCACAGAAAACATCGGCTCTCACTTCACTTTTAATGACTCGCGATATTTACACAATGACATACGTTTTGTATTCAAAATGGGTCGAATCACGGTTGGTTCTAGGCAAAATTATAAGGCGACTAGGCCGACTAACCTGAGAGGATGGTATAGGTGCTAGGTAACCCCACTTCATCGAAAACATGTCCTAGGAACTGGAGCCTCAGAGCATAGCTAACTTCATTGTGGGCGGTGTGAGGTGCCATAGAGAAAAAATCATCTAACGTAGAGTTTTTATTGCGCTGGTTATAAGAAGAATATAGCTAGTGGCTTTAACTATGGGTGGATAAGCAACATGGTTGGTCCTATCCTAGTATAGGACTATCTTAGTATAGGTAGGAATAGGAACCAAATCCAAAGTATAGGAACCACAATCCACGTAGAATTTATAAGCTCTACATTTCCGATAAACGACATCGACACTTCGCTTCAGCTTATCCGATGGCTCTTTTTTTCAAAACTAGAAAAAAGACATTCAGTGCTGCAAAAATCAGTAATAACTAATAATTCTACTATCACTGCAAATAAAAAAAAGGCAAAGCTCTGTCTTGATGCACATTCATTGTAGAGAGTCAAAATATCATCATTCATCGGGACTTCTGCCAAAAAGTGCTAATATGCTTCTACGCAGCAAAAATTGGGCATATGCAAAACACACACCGACAGACACACATACAAATGGCCACGTTGTCTTTGTAACCTGTCTACACGTTAATGGCGATATTCGCGAGTCGAATTGTTCGGGAAGAGAAACGCGCTTTGTTTGTTTTTTTTTTTTGTTTCTGTGGGTGTAAATTAGGGTTAAGCGACAATACTGGCCACTTTTTGAACAACCCGTTAAAAAGTAATAACAAAAATCGAAATGCAAGCAATCCAACGAATGACTACTTGACTGGACTTTGATAGAAGAAGTAAGAAGTATTTTTGTTTTTTCTAAAGCACTAACCCATGCTAGGGAATATTTTAAACATTTAAAATAAGTAAGTTGAAAAAATTCACTCGGGACAGGACTTGAACCCGCAACCTCTCGCATACCGTGCAGGCTCTCTAGCAATTGAGCTACCGAGTCAAGTAACCGTCGATGCGAATTTCTTCAACTAGTCTTAGTGGTATGCGAGAGGTTGCGGGTTCAAGTCCTGTGAATTTTTTCAACTTATTATAAATGCTTAAGTAGTCTTTGTTTAGGATTACGCGCATTCGTGCTACGATGCACTTTTGGAGGGCCCTTGTAGGAGTGTCTAGGAATCAAACCCGCTATTTACCAATTGAAAAACCTACGGTTTATCCACTGGACAGTGATCCCACCATGCATGAATTTTTAGTCATGAATTAGAGGTAAGTAACCTCTTACTAGTAACCTTTTCTGCTTAAAATTTACTCGACCATTTTAGTAAGACCTGTCCCCGTAGCATGACTTTTATCGAGGCGGATTTATCCAACAAAATGGCGGTTTATCAGCATTTTTGACGTCTATATTGGGTCATGTATCGTCGAAAGCGATATATAACCCACTATAGACGTCAAAAATGCTGATAAACCGCCATTTTGTTGGATAAATCCGCCTCGATAAAAGTCATGCTCCCCCGCAGAAGGGACTACAAAAAACAGTGAATTAATGATACCGGATTCTAATCACCATCGGAAAAAAAACAAGAGATAAATAACCTCAGAAAAAACTTACATGCCAAAAAACGTAGGTTCTATTAATACAACCCTTTAGCATTGATGACATTCATTCCACGGAATCATACGTTACAATATCTCAAGGAAGTTTTTAATTTGGAGTTATTTACAGAGCAAGTTACAAACAACATCTGAGTGGTGTTTTCACCAATCGGTCAATAAGGTGAACCAAATCGTATCTATTTTTTTTTTCTGATATATTTTTGTGACTTATGCTTAGCTTATGTTATTGATTTGAGTAAAGACTCAGGTTGCGCCTATTTGGGTGGTAAGTAGCCTCAACACTATGGTAGCCCAGAAATTTTGTTCCGAAAACAGAATCAAATCGTAGTGATGTTAGCACTGAATAGTTAGAGAGCTGGTGACCAATCGAGATATTTTTTCGTACAAGGCTAGGAGTTGGTAGGCTGATAGAGTAGACTTCGCTGAGTCTGGGAAAAATATTTTTTTGGCATGGTCGCGGTTGAAAGTTAGATTTTTTCGACTTTGAAAGTTTAAATGTATGGGTTGAGTATATTTTTTTTGTCGTACAAGGCTAGAAACTTCTAGTTTTGTTGTTGAGACTCCGTTGAACAAGAAAATATTTGTTTTTTTGGCCGAGCGTGGTTGAAAGTTTGAGTTTTATAACCCAAAAATTCTCACTTTCTATGTTATAAAAAACAATATTTCTACTGCGTTTGGCTAGTAATAAATAGTGATTTCGTGATCAGCGGAGACTAAAAAGGCAGCCTAAAAACTCCCAGCCTTGTAGACAAAAAAGAAATGACTCAACCCATACATTTAAACTTTCAAAGTCGAAAAAATCTAACTTTCAACCGCGACCGGACCAAAAAAATATTTTTCCTAGACTCAGCGAAGTCTACTCTATCAGCCTACTAACTCCCAGCCTTGTACGAAAAAATATCTCGATTGGTCACCAGCTCTCCAACTAGAAGTGATGAGCCGCCTCCATATTTATGTAAGCCTAGATTTTTTTAATAGAATCAGGTGTGGAGAGGAGGATAAAAATGGCGGAAGTGTAAAACAGCGTTTTCTTCTGTTTTGACTGAATTACAGCCTTGATGGAGACAAAAATGATTTCTGGATAAAATTTACTATTCTTGTAAACATGCACTTTTTTTTCAAGTTCGATTAAATAAAAATAATTATCAAGGTATTTTTCTTCAAAGAGTTGGTTTTTTTCAGCATTTTGTGATGAAAATCATTGAAAACTTAGTACAATACAAGACTTATTTACTTCGGATGGTACCTATTCGTATATCGCAGTTGCCTTTACAATAACTAATTAAGGTACCTACGGCTAAAATGTTATAAGGAGGTATCGGTACATAAGTATATTTAAAGCCAAAATTTAATCCCACCGAAGATACCCAATCAAATTAAAATTAACACCTTAAGTTCTCATCTCAGGACCAAAAAAGGACCCCCAAAAGGTCTGAGGCCCAAACAAAGGCCCTGGTCTAAAAATGCGCAGACGTCTCACCCATACAAGGACGGCATGGTCCGTGTGTGCGAGCGACATTTTGCTAGTAGATATAGAGATGGTACAGTTATCTGGGGATAACTCTCGGGAATATAGCAATCGACACATCTCGAAGAAAAAATACCATGTCTTTTCGTCTCGACTGCTCCCGACTACTTGAGTCATGTAAAGCGAAAAAGAAAAATATCTCGCAAAAATCTCGTGCCTTATTAGGTAGGTATTATTAATAAATTTATTTAAACATTTATAATAAGTTGAAAAAATTCACTCGGGACAGGTCTTGAACCCGCAACCTCTCGCATACCGCATACTCGTGTAGATTAGTGCAAACTCATCACACCAGATGACGCCCCCCGTCCAGTAGACGGAGACTAGTTGAAGAAATTCGCATCGACAGTTACTTGACTCGGTAGCTCAATTGGTAGAGCGCCTGCACGGTATGCGAGAGGTTGCGGGTTCAAGTCCTGTCCCGAGTGAATTTTTTCAACTTATTATAAATGTTTAAATGTTTAAATTATTCCCTAGCGTGCTTTAGAAAAAACAAAAAGTGAAAAAAAAAAAAAAAAAAAAATTTAATTTTTTTTCTTTTTGTTTGTAGTTTTACCCTATGTGCTAGTAGTTGAAATTTAACTAAACTTGATAAAATTGAGATATTTGGGTCATTCTTTGAGAGGTCGATTTTTTTGGTCACACCCTAGTATCTACTAAACTATACATCACACAGTACTAAATTAGCACTTAATCGTCTACTTAACTAACGGTCCATTGAGGCATATCAAATAAAAACAATATTTTATAGAGGAAATTGCCTAAATATCCCTTTGAAGGTCAAAAAATGGTTGATTTTGCGAGTATTTTGCATGTCACACGCGTGTGGGCCTGGTATGTTTTTGTTTGTGGTTTTACTCATGTGCCCACTACTATGCTAATTTATACCTTTCTAAATGCCCAATGAGTGCCTCTATCCAATCGTATATCCAGCATTCTATTAGAATGAAAACTCTTGTGTCTGTAGACATTCCTAGAAATGTCACGCGTCGAGCAAAGTTTAAATCGTGCAAAGAAAGTATGTTTTTATACAAGCTTAAATACGCGGCAAGTTTCTAGTTACTGGTGCAAAATATCGTCAAATGGTCCTTGTCAACTATTATGGTTCGTATGTGTCGCTATCTTTCATGCCTAAACTTTTACGTAAGTTCTTGACTTTTTTTAAACTTTGGTTCGGTAAGGTAGCTGAAAGTGGTGGCACGTTTTGCTAGTATAGTTTAAGCCACCGATCTCAGTTATTAGCCAAGGATCTCAAAGAAGTTTTCAACATATAGTATCAATTTCACAGATTCTTTAGATACCACACCGAACGAGATGCTATGACTAATTCAAAATGTATCAGTTTGTTTCTATGGACTAAAGTTTAGACTTCATTTAAGCTATTAAGGTACTGTTTTTTGCAAGGAAATGTAATTTCACGCAAATAAAAAGCAAAATCCGTATAGACAGACAATTTTAGTGTATAATTATTACAGTCACACATATATAATAGAGCATTGGTCGCCGATGCGAGAGAACCAGGTTCGATTCCCAGCGCAGGCATGTAACATGACTTTGTTTCTTTTCCCTAATGTGAGGAAAAACATCGTGATGAAACCCGCAACTTAGTTGGCTCCACACGTAATGACTTCTCTTGTGGGCTAGGCCGACCAAGCTGTCAGGATGGTATAGGTGCTGGGCAAGCCTACTCCATCTAAAAAAATGTCCCAGATACTGCAGCGCCGACTGGTCTCTTCACCCATCTAGTGTAAGTTAAGGTGCCACCGGACGCTGTATAAATAGATGCAAAGACTTGTTGACTATAATTTTGCATGTTTAGCTTAGGAATTGATCTTTTACAATGATTTTATGAAAATAAAGATATGATTTTTTTGATAATTTTTATGATGTTTAATAGAAATGTTTTGCTTAATTTAGCCCCCTTTTATCTGTGTCAGTTCATGAGTGACGTTTAAATTTTGAAAAAACGTTTATTATTCACTGTAATTACTGTTTATAATAATTTTAGACACTATCTGAGATCGGTGGCCTTTTTGCTGAGATCGGTGGCTTGTCAAAAAAGAAGATATTTTTTTCATCAATCTATAAAGCCTACAGGTGTGCCTCATCGACATATTGACTAGTTTTTAAGCCATCTTTTACGGTGTATTTTTAGTTTTCACCTATCTTGAAAAAAAATAAAAGCCACCGATCTCAGCGAAGAACGCTTTTCTCAGGAATGACCGATTTACATTCAAATACAATTCAGCTTTACATGCTGCTGCTTATGTCGAGGATGACTGTTGAGAATAGGAGATGTGACATTTGCCGCAAAATGAGATTTTTTCTTCGAAATGACTCGAATGCGAGATTCTCAAGTATTAGCCCCCTGTCCCAGTAGCATGACTTTTATCGAGGCGGATTTATCCAACAAAATGGCGGTTTATCAGCATTTTTGACGTCTATAGTGGGATAAATATCGTCGATAGCGATATATAACCCACTATAGACGTCAAAAATGCTGATAAACCGCCATTTTGTTGGATAAATCCGCCTCGATAAAAGTCATGCTCCCCCCGCTGGTGCAGATCAAGGAATAATAGCGTTCATCGGCCTATTAATAAAAACCATCTGTAGTTTCCTATTGTCATCTGTCAAAAGATTATTGTTTTGCTTTCAATGAAGGCTAGCTCACTAGGTAGTTGGCGCCACTGTCGAGTAAGGTCATCGAGAGTAAGATACCTATTACTAGGTATTTGTATTTATTTATTGATAAATTAATATTTTATTTATTTATACTAGGTACGGTCGGCCACAATCTCAGATACCCCATGGCAGCTCTTACCGCGCGCGGTATAAGGGCGCCAATCGAACTAAAAGGGGTATCTGAGACTGTGGCCGACTGTACCTACTTGTTTATTTTATTTTACTTATTCATAACTTGTATGCACTAATTTCTAAGTATTACATTAATTTATATCTTGTGTTTCCTCCTTGTAGCCTTTATGATTATTCTAACACTAACATCATCATCATCATAAGTCCACCTCTGCCCACTGCTGGGTCCCTCGCCATCCGCATCCATGGACCCTCCGCCGCTGTGACCATCAGGCTAACACTATATGGGCGTGTTATTATATTTTGTACAATAATTAGATTCATTATTAGATTAGAGAGTCTATACGCGAAGAGCTGAAAACACGCACTCCACTCTCAATCATATGTCAACGACGTTCTTCGGTCACATAGCCCGCAGAGGACCTGACAGCCTGGAAAAACAAATGATGACGGGAAAGGTGGAGGGAAGGAGAGCTCGAGGCAGACCACCCGCTAGATGGACGGATATTATAACCAAAGCCACGCAAAAACACCTGCACAAGCTGATCCACATCGCGAGTGATAGAGCGCAATGGAGAACTCTACTCTCTGCCAACTTTAATGATGGTCACGATCCTCAGCATTGAGGGAACGACTGAATGGATGGATTAGATTAATTACAATAATTAGCTTGAAATGATGCATTTTGATTCAAGTATTTTTTTTTATTTAGAAGGTAGTTAAGAGGACTGTGCCCTCGCCACACAGTTCGTCCTTTTTCTAACAAGGGCACGCGGTTGCCGACCTACGCTATCGGCTCCTAATGCGCGAGCGCATCTATATATACACGCCGCACGATACTAGTATGTCTGTATGTCACGTATACGGCTTGAGGCATTAGAGGGTGGTCGGAGACTTTTGGATGTGATAGATACTCTTTAGTGGTCTCTAAAATTGCTTTTTATCACATCTATTCGAAAAGACCTAGCTCGTTCTCCGCAAACAGGGACTAAAATAGATTTTTAATCCCGGGGGACTAAAAGTGATTTGAATTTGGAATGTGAATAGTAAGATAAGTAAAAGTTCAAATGATTAAAGATCACAGATCACAAAACGCTAGCGAGCTAAAAAAAAGTTTGTGAAAAAAATAGAAAGTGACACATAATTTTATACGATAACGATAGAAACACAGTTACGTCGGTTAAGATAAAACACCGGCAGTTTTATTGCTCCCGACGATTTATTCTAGACAAACGGCGAACCTTTGATTTAATACAGTGTATGAGTGGATAATCCCTATGTATTTCGACTTCCTCGTGTTCTAGTTATAAAACCCAACTTGCGTCAACCAGGGTTAGCCAGTTAACTCTGAATAACGTCAATAATTGTATGAAAATGTCAAAATAACTTAGAGTTAATTGGCTAACCCTGACTGACTAAGTCCACCATACTGACACAGTTCCTTGCCTGTTAAAAGAAGGTTTCTTACAATATTGGCATCTCCCGAGAGTCCATTTCACTTATCTATTAAGCGAAAGGACCATTATTCCCCCCCTTATAATAATGGCGGTAATAATGAGGGGGGGTTACCCTTGACGCTATTGCGATCAAATTGAAAAAGTTTAAAAATTAATTTCTCTTTGAATTCGCATAGTAATGCTTTGATTTTAAATACTTTGTAATGTTTATTCAAAGGTAAGGCTGTTTTATTCAATAAAAACACAAAATGCCTCTTAATTTGTAAAATATTAAATTTTGTAGATTGCGCCATATTGCGGCCGTATTGGAAAAATGCGTCAAGGGTAGAGGGGCAGGTTAGATGAGGTTCAGAATGGCTATTTTAAAAAGGTGACCTAAATCGGTTGATTGCCTAGGTTTAAGATATACAGGATGTAAACAAGTATAAAATTCACTGACAATACTAAAGTAAGTAATAATAGTAAATAAGCTCTAGTTTTGGTAGGCAAAGTAATCTAGTAGCTCCGTTTTTTTCCTGACAGTAGAACAAAACTGAACTACTTTTACTGGCAAATTTTACGTATTCTAATTTAAGATTTTTCGTTAGATTATCCGGTGTATCGTAATACGAAATGCAATTCATCGAACTACGTAGTAAAATGGAAAAGCGTGTGAAATAACTAGCGCCCAACGCGCTACTTCAAAAACTCTCGTAGCTCGTAGCGTGCGTAGATATGCCGCTACGCACAATCTATGCTACGCACAATCTATGCTACGCACAAAGGTTGCTACGCACTATAGACAACAAGCATTGTTTATTCATGGGCAGCCTGAAAACTGACACCAGGGGTGGCCACTACCTCATACGATTAACTAACGATTCAATAACAAAAACTTGGTCACGTTTTGAAGCTCTACGTTGAAACAATCGTCTACCAAATTTTCCAAGTACTTTTCACGACTTCTTTTTATTAAAAACCTTCTTGCGAAACATTTCTGCAAAGAAATTAAAAGTTTTCGCTCAAATCCCCCTGTGGATGTCCTTGCTTACTATCCAGCAAAGGTAGGTCAGACCCAGTGAATAGTTTCAAAGGGCGTTCCATTTTTACTATTTTTGGCAGCACCTGTTAAACGGCCCTCTACGCGACCTTTGCAGACACACGCCCTTCTTGCTCGACAGCCTCTCTGGTCGGGGTTTTTTATTTTTCTAGTCTACGTTTTTTTGTCGTCTATGCTCGGAGTCGAGCTGCCGCTTTGTTGGCAGGATGCTGGCAGGATTATGTGAATCGTTTTCTTGACTGTTCGCAAAGATGTGAGATAGCCAAGGACGTACCTAAATAATAAAAAACTTGCCCTAAAGTTAATGGCCGCAATATTTAAAAAAAAAAGTATCTAACAACTTTGGAAAAACCTAAAAAGCGGCCTTGCGAGCGCGTGCAGTGCTCGGCAAACGGACGCAAAGCAAACATGCATGATTCAGTCCAAGCCACGAGAGGAACGTCAAAACTCTCCTTTGAACAAATTAGTCAGTTCCCGAAAAACGCGGTCGACGACCCCGCGTGCAACACCTAAATATTTAGCCCATACAAAAAAGAAAATAGCCTGTTTACATAACACAACGAAATTTTAAATAAGCCCCCATACCTACCTACCGAAAGGGCCGACACACGAATTCTGATGCACACACGCAAACGAAATTCGGTTCGTCGACTTGGTGGCTGTGTGTGTGAGACTCACACCGAGACAACATAAAAATGCCCAATCCGTACATGACGCACCACTACAATGAAGGGACGATGTAAGTCGCATACAAGTGCATAATTCGGCCGAGATGCAAAAAAAAAATATTTGGCAATGCGGCCCCTACGCGCCCGCCAGTCGTCCGCCCGCCTGGGTTAGGTTAGGTTAGATTATTTGGCTCAAAACGCTCTTTGAATTTTAAAAACATTTTTCAGTCGAAAACAAAATTGATGTCCTAGACTTTAGTTCTTTCTGCACCGACGCGTTTTATTTTTCGAACGCTTCGCGCCATTTTGATTCTAGTTAGTAAGAATCTGAGTGGAAATACCAAATTGTCTATGACGTTCAATATTTTTTGTTTTTATTTTTTTCATTGAGCGTCTTGTGCTTACAAAAAGCCCAGGAAGTGGACGCAGTTTTTAGAATTTTATTTCTTTATTTCAGAACTGACCGAAGATGACATAGTTTTTTTTTACACCAAGACCATTCGGCAGTAAAGACTGTAGTGGCGCAGTGACGTGTTGTGATCTTTTTAATTATTTAACACTTTCAAATGTAACTTTTTGTTTGGACTTTTGTGTTCTGCTGATTTTTTCCGTTTGGTAAGTCATTTTTATTTAATTTTATAATTTTATCCCTATTTTTTGTTGTGGTTTTTCTACAGTGCCGTTCATTTCTTCGTCTTTCTTTTTTACAATCTTGGTGAAAATAAAGAAGCAATTTCAACGTATTAATTATTATGTAGGTAACCTGGTATTTTCACTTCATAAAAATATACTTAATTTTACACAAAAAAGCACAAACATTTCCTAAATTATATTTTTCAGTGTTTTCAATAAATAATTAAGTTCTTTACAAAGTCAATTATTAAAAACAAACTAGACAAGAGAGAGAGACACAAGGACACGCTGCATGACGTCAGCAATTTGCTAGGCACTGGCCCTCGGGAAAGTCGGCCATCTTGATTTAGTATTCTTTTTTTAAAGCCTACAAAGTGCGCCAGCGCATTCCGCCATGTTGTTTCTCACATGAATTTTGAATAGAGCGGGTTTTTTTCCGATTAAGAAAGTTCGGTACTTACCTCCATTACAGATATAATGTAAAATGCATCGAATAGCGTAGCCACCTTCTAAGCTTTATTTACGTCTACAATTAAAGAATAAGGGTAAATAGGAATACGAGTAGCTTACCACTACTTCCAGAGAGGCATTCAAGAAAATAAACATAATACCTAATTGATTCTAAAAATATACAACTTTACTGCTTACCAATCGGTATTAGTTCGGCTCATAGACGCCCTGAGGGTACTGGTTTTTTTTTTACGCCAATCAAGCGGTTAATATGTCAAACATTTAAATGTAGGGTACTTATTCTATCATCCCTTTATCCTTTATTGAGACATCTGCCCTCAATATCCCTTTGAGGAAAAGAACAAAACTTATTACCCACTAACTGCCCATAAATAAGAAAGAAAAGAACATCGGCCTTCGATTTATTAAAGCGGCGCGTACGCAAACCGCTACAAAGAAAAAGGCCTAACTACAAAGAGCCCTAAGTACCTATAGCCAACCTTAAACCACTTGGTGACCCTATCTCTTCACACATTTGGCCCAACGAGTAAGCGACCAGAATACTACCTTAAGACGGAAAGCAAATTCAATATCGAAAGCTGTGAAGTGGCAACCGTCGATCTATGTATCTCTGTCTGGAGCTTGGAAAACGAAAGAGAGATGAGAAACGCATTGCCTGACTTACGAACTGCAGGGAAAATATTTGCGCGGTTAACTTGTGACTAGAGCGATTGTAGACTCTACTGGGACTGGTTTCAAACCTGGTTGTACTTTGTACATTACGAGTATCATTTAACCACTTTATCATTATCATTTAGTTTTTTAGAACTCTTAATTTACAGTCATAGATTTGAGTTAGTTTTCTCAAAAGTTCTTTTAAAAGCTTTATTTGTTTTATTCCTCATAAATCATGTAGTATCTCAAGTAAGTAAATATCACATGTTTGTAGTAGGTATGTAGTATCTGAAGCAAGTAAATATCAAAAAGAACAAAAAAAATATTGGTAAGTGAGGAAGCATTTAAAGGCCGAATTTCAAAAAGCCTAATTCAAAAAGTCTACGTTCGAAAAGTCTAAAATTAAAACGCCTAATGGGCATAATGCCGAAAGTCACAAAGCCGAAAGATCATGTGGTAGAATCATTGAAACGCCGAAGTTCTAAAGGCCGAAATTCTAAATGCCGACACTTTAAATGCTACGATCTAAACGCCTAATGCTCCTATCTATTTAATGCCTCTGACCGCTGTTTAAATCATGTAACATCGATATAAATGCATAGTTACTGATCGTTAGTGTAGAAATTGTCAGATGACAAGCTCATATTACAGCAGTTGTTCCGTTGAAAGAATTGTACCAAAATGTCGATTAATAAAGCCATCATGTTAATTCTTACAAGTTAAAGCTTTTAACACAACTAATGCTAAACTTCAATAGTTTTCAGCATCAATAGAAAGAAAATATAAATTATTATGTGTCTCTAGGTCCTTAAAGTATATGAAGGAGTAATTGCTAAATTAAATATTTATCTTAAATGGTAGGTAGGCCCTAAGTTACTAAAACTATACACTTAGGTGTTTAATGTAAACCAAAATTATAACAAATGATATTAAGTAGATAAAAAAATACATGTTCCTAGGTATTCAATACCAACCTAGTTATAAGATAAAAGATCTCCTATACCTACCTAGTTTTAGAATATTACTGTGCCCGATAGGATAGAGTTAGAGGGTAGAGCTCCAAACATGTTACAAAGTTATTTAGATCTTATACACTAGGTTACAGTTGCTATAAAGTATTGAGTATACAACCTTTACATCTAGCTCTCCATAATCGTTACAAGATCATCAGATAGTGTCCAGGAGTCAAGTCAAGGAACTCCAGACAAAGGCACAGACTATAATCATCCAGGTCATACATACAGTTCGAGATGAACCACGTAACGCGCGAAAAAAAACACTCTGTGAAGCCTGATATTATCTGTGGCTTTGACACTTGTCTATTACGTCAAGAAAGAAAGTAGCAAACATAAAAAGTAAATTTAAAATAATTTAAAATACCCCCGAAATTATAGCATCAAATTAGCATATTCCATAAGTGGCTTAACCGATTTTGATAAAACATATATAAGAACACTTGCTAGAAAACCTGCTTTCAAATAAAAAAAACCGCATCCAAATCGGTTAAGAGTTTAAGTTTAAGAGATACGGTACCACAGACAGACTGAAACGTGTACACACATTGCCGTCAAACTTTAAATAAACTTATTTTTCTGAATAATATCATTTGATCTTCCAGTAGGCCTAGGCTTTTGTATATGCTGGCCGCAGAGACAGGGTGCTATTATGTAGGTAAACAAGTTGTGTCTATCTTGTGTAATGAGTTGAAGAACCGATGCTGGCCGCGAAGACGTTAGCGGGACAATCACGACAAGTCGTAGATCATGCTGAAATGGTTAAGGTGGCCCAGGACAGAAAAGTCTGGACTTCGAGGCCTGAGGCCTTTGTCTAGCAGTGGGACAAGTAAACTAAAATTTCCATGCTTGATCTGCTGGGACGTGCATTATGGGCTACAACTGACTTAAATGCTTGCGAAAGTTTCAGTTCAAGCCATAATAAGGAAGCTAAGGCCTCCTCAAGCTGCAGTTACTAAGCTGCTGGTTGATCTACAGCGTGGAGGCCACGCACGCACTTCCGTAATCAAACACCTATGCAGCTGCACTACCATCGACTCGATGCAACTACGGTTGAAGTCATACTCGAGAAGGGTTATGTGTAAAGTTGATTTTTTTCCGTTTAGGCTGATGCGCATTGCCACATCCACGGTCCTTTGCAAAGCACGACAAATCTTTGTGAGTCACAAATTATGCAAACAAGACTACAATATAGGTATGTCCCAGTATAGTCCCTAATCCCTAAAGCCAGTGGTCCATAATTGATCAGAAATTAACATACCTTAGTCGTCTTGCTTAAATTTTAAAAGCTTTAAACGTAGGTACTTAAAATTATAAAGTTAGACATACCTAGCAACCGACATCTGTCAGCAAAGCAACATGTCCCATCATCATGAATGGAAGATATTGTCATTTCTATTGATTGTCTATTGATTAGCCGATCAGCAAAAATGGGAAACCTTGCAAAGTAAGTCCGATAACAAATTATTCTCCGCCTTGTATTTTATGAGGTAGATATTATTTTTTATTTATTTAAAGAAATCTATTAATTTCCAGCCAGATCACGGTGGCATTGCATTACGTTCCATAGAACCTCCACATCGAGTGAATGATCGACTAACCCTCGTACCGCATCCTGTCCAGTGCCCATGTAGTGTGTATATGTACGTGTAAGGTCGACTGGTCACACAGACACTATACATCAGCAGGATTATGCATTTTAGGGCACAAACACAAAACTGGAACATACAGAGGTAGCGATGGGCTCGGACTTTCTATGATTCGGATCCCTATCGCATCATACATCTTTCAGATTAAGGGTGGCATTAATAGTTGTCATCTCAAGCTTGAACTCAAGTAAGTGATCTCAGAAACGTCAAGCCTTGGTAAATGTCAATGTCAATCTCAAGATAGTGTCTATTAAAATGCTCACAGCTACTAAAGTTTGACATTGACTTAGTGAAACCTACCTTCTATTCAACGCTGTGACAAACTCGGAGCACTTACGAGCTCGCCCTTGCGAGTAAATTAATACTTGTGGGCCATAATTTCGATGATAAAAATGCACGCTAATATGTCGAGGTGAAGTCAGTTTGTCTGTCTCTTGATAATTTTGTCGTTAGTGGAACTACGGGGCGAGTAAAGTTGCGGTTTGCGTAGGGTCGCGACTATTTCCGCGCGTCCGCAAAACAATGGAGCTTTTACCCGCCTACTAGTCAATCAAAAGCTGGAAACTGGAAGTCAAAAGTTTGTACGTTATTTCTTTTTAATCCCCGACTCAAACAAGGGGTGTATTAAGTTGGACCGCTAGTGTGTGTTTGTCTATGTGTCAGTCTGTGGCACCGTAGCTCCTAAACGGGTGAATCGATTTGGATGGGTTTTTTTAATCAATAATTGATTTAAGAAAAAATATAACTATATTTGCCAAAAAATTATAATAGCGACTTCTGTCCGTTGAGAAGTTCCGTTCTCCATCTCCGAAGTTCTTCATCAGATTTTCACCATTTTTAATAGGACTACTTATACCGAAAGTAAGTTAAATCCTTTCAAACCAAAAAAGAATCATCAAAATCGGTTCACGGAGAAAAAGTTCTGAGGTAACAAAGACAAAAATGTAATATAAAATACCGGTGAAATTAGAGTACCTCCTCCTTTTTTTAAGTCGGTTAAAAAGGGGGCCGTCGCTTTACCCTACAGGGTACAGCGACAGGCTACATCCTGTCGCCGTATGTAGCTACTGTTTGATGAAATAGAAATGATCTCAAGCAAGTAAAACCAATTTGAATTTCAGGCATTTTTGGACGCAAATTGAGATGTCGACAAACTGAAATTAAGTCATTACGGATTTCAGGCATTATGGGCAAATTGAAATTTAGGCACTTGACATTGCATTGACAAATCAAGGCTTTTTGACATTCATTCGTTCGACGAGCTAAAACTGATTTAAAATCTCGCCGCAAGCAGAGTCTAGAAATAAACGCAACAAAAGAAAGGGAACCAAATGAATAACAATTCAAGGAAGCGTCTTGCGTCTTGCGGCCTTCGAGCTCGTTCGTAAACAGACTAGTGCACCGCCCTGCTGCGCCCGCGCCTCAAGGCTGTCTCGCCCGAGTTAACAGGACGCGGACGCACCGCATACAGGGTGGGCCTAACATGGACGTTCAGCGAGTAAAGTGGACGCGGTGCGAATCTAATGTATGATGGGCTGATTTCCAACAACTTTTGTTGTACGACTTGAGTGACAGTGCAATTTTATACACACCAACAATTTTTTACCCACTATTTTTTAAAGCAGCGCGGATTAACAAATACCTAGGTGCATGAGATGCTGAAGAGGTGGTAGAAATTAGAGGGGCACGAAGGCGCACTGCGCAGACAGCGCTAAAATGGTACAAATACAAACTTTTAAAGAATAATAAACGTTCAATAAATTTAATATAAAGAATCGAGCTATTCGGAAAAGTCGTAGAACAAAAGTTGTTAGAAAAAACATTTAGAAGTTGATTGGTTTCCGGAATAAAGCTATTTAAAAATTACCCTGTATAACGCAACCTCACACCCATAACCCCGAAAGGGTAATCAGGGCCCATTTTTCATATTAGGGCAACTGGTGTCTGTGCTTGCTACTTCCGGGCAAATGCGGAAGGCAAGAGGCCGTAGGCCGTAGATAAGTTTTATTTTTTTGTACTAGTTACTGTACTAGGCCTTTGCCCAGCAGTGGGACACTCACATCCAGTCTAACTAAAAATAAAAATAAAACTAGTCCTATATATTTTGAAAAACCTATAAATTTTTGTAGCTGTTTAAACAAAGGAACTGATGGAACCGTATAAAATACACTTTTCATCTCCGAGGCTCGGAAAGTATGATGTTACTAGTACAATGAGGCAAAAGTAATTTTTGGGTGCTTCGATATTTGAACACAACGCCCTAACATGTAAAGAAATAAAGGAACTCATTTGACTCATCTGTCACTTGCAAATAATGAAACTCTTTTCACTAACTAACCTTAAAGTATCGATGAAAAGTTGTGTGTTTCGCACGGATGCAATATTATTTGCGTCTCGTGCTTCTGAATATCTCGCTACGTTTAGGTATCTTTTTTCGAACCACTCGCTACTCTAGACTCAATTTTAGAAACCTTCGCTCGCACTCGCTGCAAACAATAGTTTTGCATCCTCGCATAACAAATAACTATTTATGCCTTTATTTTAATAAAGGGTTATACAAGGTGTTACAAAAGTACCTAACTCTTTTTACAGGGTGTAACCTACTAGTCAACAGGATGACAAATCTGTAAAAAAAGTTGAAAAACACTCCTTTTTTTTATAACCTCAAAATTGTAAAATTTTCAAAACTTTTGTGTTTTAGATTTAGCTCCAATTAAAAAATATGGTTGATTGCTTAGCTGTATTTTAATAGCTTCAGGCTGTTAAAACATAGTGAAAGTCTATGGAAACAGTATTTTATAAATACTTTTCTCCCGTCACAGCGCTTACATTTTAATTATTTAAAAATCAACGGAACGTCATAGAGCTAAAAAAATATTTTGGTTGTGATCCCTATCATCAGGTACCATGACACTGTAAAAAGAGTTAGCATCTTTTGTAACACCTTGTATCTCACTTGAAGGAAAGTGAAGTACGTATTGTCAAATTTCTCTCCGCAACTTTTGGTGGTACAATCAGCGACACTCCACTCTGAGATACCCCTGTTTGTTGGACTGACGCACTTATGTAGCGCGCAATAAGAGCTATCTTAACTTTAGGGGTATCCAAGCCTGTTGCTGAGTAATCGTACGATTGCAACATTTATCTCACTAGATATAATTTCCTGTATCGTTGTCTTATAACATGGCCCCGGACTCAAGCTATAACCGTCTTTTCCTTGTCCCAAAATTGATTTGCTCACCACGAGCAGTACCTAAAACATGTTTTTTTCTGCCGAAAGGCAATAAAGGCGGCCGATAATAATAGTGCATGAAGAGTGCTCGCCACAAATCTAGAGTGACAGAAGAACTTCCGTAAAGCACTATGCCCTTTTAGGATTTCGACGTGGCGTAGTATAAAGTCAGCCTAAAATTGCTAAAGTAGTAAGGAAGGATAAGTACAGACTTATTCAATGACAACAAGGTATTCCGGGTTCTTCCACATACAACAATAACAAAATCACTTCTTGGTTGTTAAGATTATGTCATCGTACTATAGTTACCAAAAACAGAGATAGATAGATAGAGTTAGATCAACACACCTAGTTCTCTCTATCTCTTTCTCTTTGTTAAGCTTGGGCGGAATGGGTAGCGTTATTAAAGAGCTTTCAAAGCTCTATAGAGGCCATCAAACTAGACGCCAATGAAAGCATACCGCAGTTTGGTAATTTTAAGCACTGGTCTTTTCTATCACGCCCATCTTTTGTTTTTCTTTCACTATCAACGAGTGGTACTGCGACTGCTGTAAAAAAAAACTTAACTTATTCAATGAAAGTACTGTGGGTAAGTCAGGTTTTTAATCAGCGATTTTTGTTTCACGGCAGTAAAACAGTATTATTTTCATTATTCTAAAAATTAAAACAAGAATAATCCAGCTGATTGTGAGATTTGCTCGAACTTCTAGTTTTTTGGTTGTTTCACCAGAAAAACCAATCAGCATAATTATTGTTGTGCTGTTGTTTAGTTGTGCACTTCCCGCCGCGCAACTTTCGTTGAACCTTAAATAAAGTTATGCATACACGCCGTAGCCGGGCACCAAACCTGAGACTGTACTTCTGTAGTTTCTGTTCAGCAATGCCCGGTGCATTCACGAAGCGGGTCAAGGCGAGGTTTGTGCAACTTTCGAATCGCACCCCGAGTCTCTATGGTCCTGGAGGGGCCGATTCTGCGCCTTTGTCTGCTAGCTTTCGCGTCGAGATCGAACTTTCAATACCTAAGGGGTTCGCTTCGTCAAATCGAAACTTGCTTGCTCTAAACTCCTTTTCGAACATCATAGTTTTCGACGTGCGATGTTTTATTACTTCTAAGCCTTAAAAGTCAAGACGGTTCGACAAAGACTGGTTTATTTTTAATTTATGTTAACAAAAATAAGGTATGAATACCACATCATTTGACCGATGTAACGTTTGTGCGAAAGTCATTATCTTTAGTTATTATATCGAGAAGACACATATCGATTGTATCGACCATTTATTTGTGCTAATGGCTATGAATCGAAAGTTTTTCTTCCGATTGATGAGATAGATCCCTTGAGAAGCTCTAAGCGACAGATATTGAGAGATATCATCATCATCATAATTTCCTGTTATCCCCAATCAGGGACATAGGGCTCTCAAAACAGTTTTCCAATCTGGCCGGTTTTGCGCCTTCATCTCAAGCTCGGATATGCTCATTCCGAGACTGTTGGCCTCCTGTTGTACTCATCGGCGCCAGGTGCACGTTTCATATAACTGACATTAATATTTTACTATGACAATTCGATGTATATTGCGTAGTAGATTTGACATGAGGTTACAAAAAAGGTATATTTACAAACCGACCTATCAATGAACATTGTCATAATAAAATATTTATGTCAGTTATATGAAACGCGGGCCAGGTAGTTTTCGGGCGCTGTCTCTTTCTTGTTCCAGTTGGACACTATTGAGAGATATAACAGTGGCAAAATACATTTAACTTTACTCTCATCAATTATATTATTTTCTAATTTCACCGTGTTGTCAAAAGACACTGAATAGGGCAGTCTCGTCCGTACAGTTGTTATTCACCGAGTAGGCATGCATTTATTCCAAGGACGATTATTATTTTTCTTCTTTGTTAATAGAAGACAGTGCGTCAGCGTATACACTGTGACTTTTTATTTTAAGAGTCGAAGGGACAGTGAATTAGTGATCTCAAATCGTTTTTAGTTAAGTGTTTTATGGGGCTTCTAAACGGGCAATATTTTTCGTCAATATGTCGCTGCAATGCCATGGCCGGTAACATTGATAGCAATACCTGCCAGGCTATGTAATATTGCAGATGTCAGTTATGGCCCGGCCATATGGCTACACATATTTTGTTGTTTTAGCCACTCTCTATTATAGTGGCATAGTGCTTTTTCTGGGCGACATGAAATTCGCCATGAAGTTGGTTGTTGTTTTGACAGGTTGACAAAATGACAATGACACTCAATATGGGCCAGTGTTGCAGACAATATTGCCGAGATATACATTGCGGAGCATTTAAAACGTTTTTGTTGTAGCCGGGCTAGAATTGCCAATAATGCAGCAACATATTGCCGAAAAATAATGCCCCTTTAGACGCGCCTTTACGACCTGAAATAGTTTTGAAATGCCTAAAAATAATTCTCATAAAAATGCTATAAATAAGGGGTTTACAAAAACTAAAAGAAAACCAAATAACTTTCACGTTCCTAAAGCTTTCCTAAAACTGCTAACTTAAATAAAATTTAGAAAAACAAAAATTTCACAAAAACTGTCAAAATCCTGGTACATATCAGAGTTGGTTCGAATGTCATCCACAAATCCTCCTGCATTTCTGAAGGCTTCGAAAAATTCCTTGAACGTACAAAAATAAATATCAAGGAAAACACTTTGTACTTAGTACTTTACTTTATCTCCCGCCTGATCTTACCGATTCAGACCTTACGCGGTACGCCGTTGTATCAATGTCACCAACAGGAAACTCTAAAAATAAAAATAATTGGCTCCCCTAGTCAATGAAAAACCGACCCTCTATCCAAAATAGAGAGTTCAAGTCCGTCACCAACAAGAATGCATCTTCCTCACTTCAACTGAGCTAAGTTTACCCTTTCACCACTCAAGTTTATGCTCTATCACCGTAACACAAGGTCCAGGGCAAGTGTCACTTAAGTTGGTTGGGGTCGTGTGTGGTTGCTATTTGCGAGCTGTGACGTAGAGGATACGCAACGCTATGCCACGTCGTGTGTGGTGTGACGTCACTGGAATACAGATACTGCCCGGGAAGAGTACTGAATGAAAGAAGTTCTGGCAAAAAAAAAACAATTTAAAGCAATGTTACGAAATGATCGGACTACATACTCTATGCTACCAACTAGCGCCGCCAATGGAAAAAAAATATATCTTCGTTGCGAAGATATGATTTTTTTTTCCATTGGCGGCGCTATTTGTGCCTAGGTTTGGGTCTTAAGGTCCAACGATAGCAGCGTGGCGGGAAAGACCACACAATTTTTTTTTTTCAGTTTTTAATTTTTATTTTGAACTAAAGTGAGCTATTTTTGATTAGCGATTTTTGTTTTAGGACAAAAAAATGTGATCTTTTCATTATTGTAAACCACACAACAACAATAATTCAGCCGATTATGTGTTCTGGTCATAAAACTAGTTTTATGGGCAGTGCCACTGGTTTGTCGACAGCAAAACAAAATCAGCTTAATTATCAGTGTTCTGTTGTTTACAATAATGAAAATAATACTATTGTTTTGCCGTGACCAAAAATAGCTCAGTTTATCTTAAAAATAAAAATAAAACTGTGAGAAAATGGGCTTTTCCGCCACGCTGCTATCGTTGGATCTTATTTCGTAGACGCCGTGTAGCACATAGAGCATAGATGCGTAGTTCTAGTTAGCTTCCTTCGACATCTATGCTACGAACCAGCATTATGTCGTAGACGTCGCGTAGCACGCATAGAAAGTGCTACGCGTAGACACGCAGTAGTTCAAGTTAACTAGAGGAAGCTACGATACGATTATAGGTAGTTTGTATTGAGCGACTAACCTACGGTGTTTAACTTGTGACATTATGTTTTACTTTATACAAAACATAAAATCTTAGTAATATACTAGCTTAGTAATAGTGTACATGCCGAAGTTATTTCTATAGAAATCTATAGAGAAGCTTCGTCCGCCTTTCTTTCTTTCCATATTTCCAATAACATTTATCAGGTCAATAACAGCGGTAGTCACCCACATGCAGCGACACTGGTTCAAGGCGCACCGCTGTGGGGTGGACAGTTGGACACTATTTCTGTACCGCCGTAGATTTGCGTAAATTTCATCGAGTGTCGTTAAAAACGTGTTTCCATTCATCGGACCTATTTTTAATAATACTCGTACTATAAGTACAAGCTTAGATTTCAACAAGCTGAGATTTGAAACAAGCTTAGATTTCAAATGCACCATAGGTAGTTTTAAAAAAAAAACAGCTTTCAGTTACGATGAAACACAATGGCGACAAAAACCATCAGCAGAGGTGTGAAATTCCCAACTACACTCTCTAAAAAAGAAATACACGTTTCCCGCTTTAGTCTTGGATTCGGAGAGATAAAAAAAAGTATAGCGTTTTTCGACCAAACGTTCATATCAGCCGGTAGTTGAATTGACCGGTGTAAAAAAAAACGTTTGCAATTTTGGCTAGATGATTATTTTTCTATGTTGTTTGCAAATGAACCAATCGTGTTTTCGATTTCATGTTAAGACCAAATGAAGTTCGATATCCAGCACGGAATTCGGACATATTTTAATCGAGTATTTTAATAAAAAAAAGCTCTTCCAACCAAAATCATTCAACTGCTAAGTTTAGGCGGATATTCGACATTACACTAGCAGTGACTCTGTTACCGACACAATTTACTTGCCTGTTATGTTATTTTACACAGGTTTCTTGAAGATATTTTCTTAGAAGTCATTGAAACGAGGTAGCACTGACCTACTGCACAGTATGTACCACTACCTCTGTAATAAGATGCGGTTTTCAAATATGAAAGTAGCCAGTATCATTCTCATCAAGTCTGTAATTTGGCAGTGTTTATTTTAGCTTTCTATTTAAATTCTGTGCCGAAATATTGCGAGCGCAGAATGCAGACGGGTTTTTTGGTGGAAACTCACGAAGGATCGTTGGTTAATCTGTATAATAGACAGCACAATACGATTATCAGTGCCGCTTCAAGAAAAAAATGTCATGCAACGTAAAAATGTCAAACTCAATTCACACATTTCAACTTTAAAAGCGTCAAAAAGCTCTCGTCTGCGAAATCGCAAACTCGTTAACTCTCTCTAATTATTCAGAAATAATTCCGAACTCCGATTGCATTGTTTGTTAAAAAAATTCAACAAAAAAGACGCCTCAATTAAAAAAGTACCACGTCAATGACAAGCAAGATGGCGGTCCTATTTAGGCCCCTCCACCTACTGGCGGCTAGCTTTAAAATTTAAAAATGGAATGCACTGTCCTTGGCGCGGCGAGGTTGTTGACCTCCCGATGCATTTCGGCGGTTTCATTCCAAACATCAATAGGCGTAACAAGCTATAGATACTGCCAGAGGACTTCGAACCTATCGCGAATCGCTTAAGAGCCTATTTTCGAAGGACTCTGACGCAAGAAGTGCTTAGAATCGCAAGTTTCGTTTTACAAATGACTTTGAACCCTCGCCGCTTGCGATAAAACGCAATTATTTTTAAAACAAAACTTCCTCGCCTGCGCAGCTGATTTGAAACTTTAATTCCTGCGTGAAACGTTTTGAAATCGTTTGGCAACGCGTTAAAATTCGTGAATGCACCTTTCTTGCAGCTGCCCTGAGGAAGTTTTTTTATTATTTCATTTTGATTAGACCTCCACCTAATGAGACAATTCCTGTGGCGTCGTCTATGTGGAGGTAGGTACCATTTTGTGGCGAACAGGAACACAAAGTAAAAAAACCACAATCCCTTTCTGAAGACAACCTTTTCAACAGTCGAATGGCTTTTTGAATAAAAGAAAGACAAAGTGTATGAGACACTGGTGCCCACTCATGTGTATAGTCACTATGTATAGTGGAAAATTATTTGAGAATTAAAAACGCTAGCAGTTTTGTCTCTTTAGCGGTGACTTTTTGTATTTTAATTGATAAACTTACTTTAATTGATATCGGGATAGCTGACTAGTTTCGATTCTCATTCGGAGACCATAGTCAAGAAAATATATTAAGATGGTGCAGGAGCACGATTTTCCCATACAAACGTAGTTCCGGTTTAATTTCTAAACTACAGGCTGGATTTTGCTGAAACTTGGTTTATATCAGTAGATGACCAATACGGAGGTTTGCAAATAGTTTTAATAATAAAAAAATAGCCTGAAAGAAATTAGAGTGATGCATTTTTCGCGGGGTTACTTTCAGCTGTTATTTACTTACATAATTACACTGCCTATTGGAGTCTAACTACCTTGGAAACATCAATAATTTATTGTACTTGTCAGAAAAAAAAAGATTTTTGAAATAGCTAATAAAATGTAAAAATGGCAGCGGAACTACGAAAAAGTTTGGGAAAATAGATCTATTACATTACAACTACAAGTAAATACTCGCGAAAGGACACGAACACACGTAGACTCATACAGCCGCATAATTATATTGCCTCTCACTTTTACCGCGCCTCGTCTCGCTCTGGGAGAAACAGCTAAACATTCGTTTTTTTTTTCAAGTAATCCTCCAGTGCCAAGGAAACGACCTAAAAACTGACCTAGGCTGAAGACAAGTCTAGTGGGCATTAAAACCCATTATCTAAAACGGGAATTTACTTTGTAAACGCGCCAACTGCCAAAGGATAAGGGTTGTCACAAGCTAATATGTACATAAAAAATTGTTTACTGTGTTTTTTTTAGCATATAACTCCAGGTTAGCATTAAGTGAGATGTTAACTAAGATCATAAAAAACTGAAGCTTTTTATGAAACAGACATGAAAGACATTTCTTCCCAGACTCAGCGAAGTCTTAGGTAGACTTCGCTGAGTCTGGGAAAAAATGTGCCTACAAACTCAGCCTACAAACTACCAGCTTTGTACGAGTATGTCAAACAATTTGTTAGTAGCTCTCCAGCTAAGGTTTTCTAAACCATTAATCATGAGAGATAAAAATGTGCTCTCTACATATCAAAAGCCTAAGTATTTTTTACCCGGCTGCGGTGAAACCCAAAAGGGGAGTTATGGTTTTGGAGCGCAAGGCGAGCAAAACGCAAATATTAGTGCGAGTCCACGATTACTGACGGTAGCCCTGCCAAGCCTGAATTACGAAAATAAACGAGCGCCGAATAGCCACAAACAACGTACGTAGTGCAACTGAAATTAGTCACTGAAACGATAGTGCAACGACTCTTCGTCTAGTGATGGGGCCAGCTCGATAGGAAGTGCTTTCGATAGTTTTAAGTTCTAACAACTTAAACTTTCGTAAGCACTGCACATTTTTATATTTTTATATTATTACCTATTTATTTTATTATTTTAATTAGTAAATGAAACCGTTAAATTAATATAAAAATTGTTGGTGTAGTATACAAATGTATAGCTGTGAGCTGTCAGGATGGTATAGGTGCTAGGCAAGCCTACTCCATCTGAAACAATGTCCCAGGCTCTGCAGCGCCGAGTAGTCTCTTCACCCATCTAGTGTGAGTGAAGGTACCACTAGTCACTGTATTCATCATCTCATTGCGTAGACGCAAAGGCCTTTATTTATACAAAATTAAATGTGTACAAATAATTTTCAGCCAAAATTGTAATCGTTCTGTGCAATTTTGTTTTATAGTAATTACCTCTATAAAAATATAGGAACTTTTAGATGATTAAGATGATACTGCGTCTAGTGGCACCTTTACTCACACTAGATGGGTGAAGTGAAGCTGCAATTAAAACAGTGCTGTAGTGCTTGGTTAAAACTGTTTGAGATCCTTCTAGAAAACGCCTTATTTTTCTATTATGACAAGCGACCTTAATTAATTGAATTATAAAAACTGAACAGTGCCGTTTTGAGTCAATGAAATACAATTGAAATTACCATCAATCAATATATCAAGACAACAAACACAAAGCATCAGCGGAATAGATTACAGAGCGACAAAGTGCTCGCAAGTCAGGAAATCCATTTTTTATAGGTACACAATGACTTTGCAATGTCGTTAATACCTTCTATTGTACAATAAAATGTAACGGAAGCCCTACTTTGACTTTATTGAACTTTGGTATGAGACTTCTCTGCACAAAGTATTCACATCACACCATAACATCAGCCTATCGGTGACTCTGGACTATCGGTGAAAAAATATCATGTTTACATTGTGTAAGTACACAAGACAGCACGTAGACGCTTACACGCATGCACTCTATTCACTTACGTTTGCAACGAAAGTGTAAGCGTCTACATGCTGTCGTGTGTACCTTTGTAAAACGTATACCAATCATTACCAATGAGTCCTATGACATAGGCTACCCTAGTGTTGGCTTGGGCACAATGACATAACTAAACCTCACACCAATTTCCCGTGGCCATAAATAGAGGTACCATAATTTTGAGCCAACTTTTATTGACTTCTGTTTGATTTATTTTGTGTTTAAGCTATAGAGGCCCATTAGCATGCAGCCCGGTCGACGGTACATCGGCTGCTGACAAACAAGTGACCTTTTCTTTAATACTAAGCCTTATAAAACCAAAGATCTCCAATCAAATGGTGCCTGGTTCATCGTACTTTGATTCGAATAGGGCCTGAATATTCAAGGTAAAAACAAATTTTCTGTCGCGCTGTTTACTCAACATTTTTATGTCAATTACATACTGAGAGGTTCATCGCACTTGCGTTGTTTATGATTCAGCCGTCAATGCTCGGGGCCGCTGGCTTCAGCCTGTGGAGGGTACATAAGAGGACATTATCTGTATTAATTACCTTTTTATTGCCTTAAACGGTTTTTGAGGTTTTGTTACTAGTGGTTCGCCCCGAACTGTGAACTCGCGACCTCATATAAACTTAACAACCCTATATCTCGGCAACCCCTCGACCGATTTGGCTCATGTTCGAACTTAAAAATTCTTTTAATTTAATTTACCCGCCTACCAAATTTCATAACGATCCGACTAAATTTACTCAAGTTATCGTCGAACGAACATTCATACATACATACATACATACATACATACATACATACATACATACATACATACATACATACAAACGCCGGATTGTTCCAGTAGACTCGGAGAACTTCGCTCGCTTCGCTCGCTCGTTCAATTACTTCGGTTTCAAACAAACTATCTTTTAGCAGCAGTGGTATGGTGCACGATTGATTTTAAAGTCTATTATTACCTAATTACCTCTTATCCCCTCTATCTCAACATATCCTAGGCACTGTAGCGCCTGAGTGCTCGCTTCACCCTTCTAGTGTAAGTGAAGGTGACACTGGACGTTGCAAAAATCATCTCATTAAGTACGTAGATGCACGAATACCTTAGGTATTTTTTACAGATACAGATATAGATTGAGCTTTGGGCCTACCACACGCACAAGCTTCACCACAGTTTTGCCTGCGCAAACCAAATTGTTTAATGAACACTGCGCGTGTAGTTGGTAAGACAGTAGCATGCGCCAGAGTGTGGACGCACAGTGTTCAGCGTACAAGCTGGCTTGCGCAGCAAAACTGTGGTAAAGCTTGAATGGTGGTAGACCCAGAGTTACTTTTCGTTAACTCGAATTAATGCAATTAATAAATTACTTTTCGAAAAAGTCAGGTTTTGTTATATTTCTTTGGACGTTGACTTAACAAAAACCATTTTAGAGTTCCACATCTAAAGTAACTATCGACTAACCGGCCGCAGCCCATCACTAGTATTTCTAATTTCACGGTCGACGTGTCTATGTGTGCGCGCCGAGCTAGTGTGCGTGACCTTGCTTCGCCTCCACGTTTCGGAGGTCGTTCACCCGAATGCATTTCTGCTCAACCCTTGACTTTGGTAAATAGCCGTTAAATACATAGCAATATGGGCACTTAGTTCGGGCACAATGCCCCGGAGGCCATGAGAGTGCGTTTTTTGCTGCAACGTTCGAGGACAAGAGAAGTCTCGTAACTCTACAGGGTGCACTCTAAGTCAATAGCGGAACTTTAAGAAGGCTGTCTACTGATCACTACAAACAACTTATACCAGGTGGCGAAAAAAATGGAGCGAAAAAAATATCAGCTGTTCCATACAAAAGGTCGACTCAGTACGGCGCTAAATGTATGAAACAGCTGATATTTTATTAGCTCCATTTTTTTCGCCACCCAGTACAAGTTGTTTGTATTGATCGGTAGACAGCCTACTTAAAGTTTCGCTATCGACTTAAAGTGCACCCTGTAGATAGATACCAAAGCATCGAGGTTCGAACTCAACTTTAAGAGAAAAAAAAAATCGAAGGAAAACTAATCGTTTGCGGATCTAATTTTATACACAGAGATAGGTACCTAGATTTATAAAAAGTTAAAACGCTCATTAACTATTTGACGTTTATCATTTTATATAGTTTTTTTCGTATTTAGCGTACAAATAACCAGTTTATTAGACCTTGAATAACAGCTTTATAGTACTTTATAACTTTATAAATAAGACAGTAAAGGTGCCGATAGGATCTCGACCGCAGCGACAACTGCAAACTTCGCGAAGCCCGGCGACACTACTGTTTTGTATGTCATTCTATGGAACACCATTCGAACCGGGCGACGTGAGGTCCGCATAGAAATACATACAAACCGTAGTGTAGCCGGGCTTCACGAAGTCTGCAGTTGTATCTGCGGTCGAGTATCCAACCGGCATCTTAAAGCTGTGTACATATAAATTGAAGACATAAGATTATTAGTCATTAATAGTCGTCGACTCAAGATCGAACTCAAGTAGGTGATCTCAGAAAAGTCAAAAGCTCGAAAAGTCATGCCTTGGCTAATGTCAGTGTCAATCTCAAGATAGTGTCTATTAATATGCTTACAGCTACTCAAGTTTGACATTAGCCAAGGCTTGACATTAGCATTTGACTTTTCTGAGATCACCTATTTGAGATCGAGCTCAAGTAGGTTATCTAAGACGGCTATTAATACAACCCTTAGAAAAGATTTTGCCTTTAATCTCTTTCAGTAACCTAAACCTCCAGTTTATTTATATTATGTAGACTCTACATTGCAGATGTAGAAGCTAGGTATTGAAAGTAATATTTTAAGGCCAATGAATACCATGCCTAGAAAATCTAAAAATGCATACTACGCCCTGATGCAAATGCTTTGTAGCTCGTCGGTAAACATTCGTTATGGCTCCAATATTTTAACACGATTGCGGCGAAGCCTTAAAAGAATGGTATGCTCTTAGCCTCTTACGCAATGCAAACCTCGCATCTCCAGAGAGGCAAAAAGGGGCACCCTTTTTTTTCAACATCAGAGAATAGCACAATCTATGGCGTTGCAGTGTCAGATAGTAAAATTATGATACGAATAACGGAAAACATCGTGAAGAAACGTGGGTTTCTGTTGTTGGTAAACATCTCAACCTTACCTTTAGTCACCAAGCTATAGTCCCTCTGAAACTACATTATACACAAAAAAGCATAATAATATACCTAAGCATGCGGTAAATACGAAAAAACTTTGGATGTGTGATGTGAGTCAAGTCCAACAAGTCGATTTCCCACAGAGACTAAGTTTGGCAAACTTGTTCATTCATGAAAACGCAACAGTTTGCCTAATTGCCAACTAACTCGTATCAAACGTTCAAGCGAACAATTTAAATTTAAATTAAACCCAACCTGTGTTTAACATCCGCTCTAATGATTAACACGCACTACACAAACATCGACCCTATTACGCTAATCACTGGGCTTACAATTCCGTAGACCACTAAATCCTTCCATCATTCGAAATTCAAACCGCACGAGCACCGCATCGAGCGTCTACGAAGCGTCTAGTCGACAATTCACTAGCCAGTGTTATTTGACCTTTGCGAACCTATTGTGTGTCCCCTCCGGGGTCCGGTTTGTATGCCCCCAGGAGGGGTGCAAGGGGTCTCGGCTGCTAGTCGCGGCATGTGGAGAACCTGACCTAGAGACGATAGTCGTCCTCTTTAGGTCAAGGAAGGATACACGCACACTTGCAGCCGGATAGTTGCGTGTGTGTTTGTGGATCAGTTGGAGTGGTGTGCGTTAAAAGATAGTGCGTAGGTCGGGTTTGATGGTATTGTATGGGAGTATTATTGATGGCTGGTTGGCGGGTGTAGTTTCTTGTTTACAAGTTGGACACGTAGCAACATGATGTGATTCGACCTTGCCGATGACTCTACTTTTGATTTCGCTATTTGTCGGAAGAAGAAAGGACAACTTTTTCGCAAAAGATCACTTTTGAAACGAAATGCCAACGATGCCATATTAGACCGTCATTCTAATAAAACTATTAATCTAAGGCCTTTACATCTACGCAATGAGATGATTTATACAGCGTCCAGTGGCAGCTTCACTCACACTAGATGGGTGAAGAGACGACTTGGCGCTGCAGTGCCTCGGACATTATTTTAGATGGAGTAGGCTTGCCTAGCACCTATACCATCCTGACAGCTTAGTCGGCCTAGCCCACAGGAAAGACAAGTCAATAAATGTGGAGCCAACTAAGCCGCGGGTTTCCTCACGATGTTTTCCTTCACAGTTAGCTAGCGAAGAATCTAGCGAAGAAGTAAATACTGAATTAAAAAAAAATACCCCCGACATTTTAGCTTTAAACTAGCTTATAGCATATCTCATAAACGGCTAATCCGATTTTAATAAAACATAGAACATCTAAGAACACTCGCTAGAAAACCTGTCTTCAAACAAAAAAACCGCATCCAAATCGGTTTACCTGTTTAAGAGCTACGGTGCTAGAGACAGATACACGGACAAACACGCACAGCCACACACACACACATAGCGGTCAAACTTATAACACCCCACTTTTAAACAATAGGTCTAACAAATCTTACACTACACTAGCCCAAACGAGTTTTCATAATTATTATGTTTATTACGAGTATGACAATTTTTTCAGTCGGTTTTTAAAGATTTTTAAAACCTACGATAGTAGGTTAGTATTAGTAGGTTAGCGAACTAATCCTCTAGAATTAGAACAAAAATATTCTTTGCTGTACTACAAAAACATTCAAAGGACCGACAGCATTAATAAATCGTAATTTACGCCGTCAACTTAGAACCCATTTAGGCACCATTGCGTTACAGACTACGAGTAAGACCCCTGTATAGCTACTGGATCCACAGCGGTCTCCAAAAGGAGCGTCTCTCTCTGTCCCGCTACTGCTTCGAATAACACATTTGGCTATAGTTATCTCGGTAGCCATCTACCACACATGCACAGGACACACATACAATAGACATGTCTGTCTGTCCAAATCCTGTTTGGACAACCCTACGCCCTTCACGATGCAGCAAAGGCCCTTAGACCCTTTTTGGGCATAGAGTCAACGACGTGAAAGAACTACTGTGTCAATAAATGCTCGGTGTCAATAAATGCTTCTTTATTTTCATTTTTTTTTTCATTTTCAATAACAAGTAATTTGTTTGCTCGAGCACTATATAAAAAATTAAAAATTTGCTTATCACACTTTTTCAAAAACAAGCTAATTTCACGTGCCTAAGAACAAACTATACAAGGCTCATAAGTTCGTTTTTTATAACCCATAAATGTACCTACACTTTTTAGGCTATAAAAAGCGAAATTTCAACCGCGTTCGTTAGTTATTTCATGAAGTCTTAACAATCACCCTAGAAGCTCCCAACCTTGTTAATAAAAATAAAAAACTTTCAAAGTAAAAAAAAAACGAACTTACAAACGCGATCGGCATAAATAAAATCGCGTCTGGGTTTTTTTTTGCCGAATTCAGCCAAGCCTAATCTATCAGCCTACCAACTCCTAGCCTTGTACGAAAAAAAAAGGCGACTGGTCACCAGCTTTCCAGAAGGGACGAAATCGCCAAAAGAAGAAGAAAAAAAGCGTTTAGCATGATCAAAAGTAAGTAAGTAATATCCACAAAACGCAGAATCGCGCCCAAATTGCGTTTTTGTAAACGTTTCTTCTGAATCACCGCAATGCTTTTCTTCTTTCCGTTTTTGTAATCAACAGATGTTTGTTTTTTGCGTGAAAACCGACTTTCAAAGCATTTTCAATAACAAGTAATTTGTTTGCTCGAGCACTATATAAAAAATTAAAAATTTGCTTATCACACTTTTTCAAAAACAAGCTAATTTCACGTGCCTAAGAACAAACTATACAAGGCTCATAAGTTCGTTTTTTATAACCCATAAATGTACCTACACTTTTTAGGCTATAAAAAGCGAAATTTCAACCGCGTTCGTTAGTTATTTCATGAAGTCTTAACAATCACCCTAGAAGCTCCCAACCTTGTTAATAAAAATAAAAAACTTTCAAAGTAAAAAAAAAACGAACTTACAAACGCGATCGGCATAAATAAAATCGCGTCTGGGTTTTTTTTTGCCGAATTCAGCCAAGCCTAATCTATCAGCCTACCAACTCCTAGCCTTGTACGAAAAAAAAAGGCGACTGGTCACCAGCTTTCCAGAAGGGACGAAATCGCCAAAAGAAGAAGAAAAAAAGCGTTTAGCATGATCAAAAGTAAGTAAGTAATATCCACAAAACGCAGAATCGCGCCCAAATTGCGTTTTTGTAAACGTTTCTTCTGAATCACCGCAATGCTTTTCTTCTTTCCGTTTTTGTAATCAACAGATGTTTGTTTTTTGCGTGAAAACCGACTTTCAAAGCATTTTAAAGTTTAATAAGTTTGAACAATGACCTTACGTCATTATTGCAATAAAACGAGTTTCTTACCATGATTTACCCGGGACCATGGTGCCTGCCTACATAACTGCAATGGTTCCAAAATAGTAGGTAGGGTAGGTACCTAATCGTATGAGATAGTAGCCAGGCCAACCCTGGTGTCAGAGCTTTAAGGTTAGACGATAGCAACGTGGCGGAAAATTCAAAATTATCACAGTTTTTTACATTTTGTTGCTAAACTAAGCTATTTTTGTTCACCGATTTTTCGTTCGCGGCAATAAAACAATATTCTTTTCATTATTGTAAACAACAGGAAAACAATAATTCAGCAGATTATGTGTTCTGTACTGGTACCACGAGTGCTTACTGTCAATGTCACTGAAAGTGACAAGTTGCATAAACAACCTTACTACTATAGTATTAGGATACATGACAGACGTCCGGTGGACGTCCGGCACAGCTTTTTCTCACTCGTGGTAGCTATACTGGTCTACGAAGCAGTGGCACTGCCCAAAAAACTTATCGTAGACCAGAACACATAATCGGCTGAATTATTGTTGTTTTGTTGTTTACAATAATGAAAAGAATACTATGTTATTGCCGCGAACGAAAAATCGCTGAAGAAAAATAGCTCAGTTTAGCTACAAAATGTAAAAAACTGTGAAATTTTTGAATTTCCCGCCACGCTGCTATCTTCCAGCCTTTCCAGCCGCACATAAGGCCTCTGACGTTAATCAATAACAACTGGGACCAACGCTATAACGTGCCTTCCGAAGCACGGAAGCGCTCAGATATTATTGCCACTAGCGGTCACCCATCCATAGACTGACCGCGGCAGATGTTAATGATGATGATATTGATGTAACTCATACAATTTCTAATTCGTGGTAAGTACATTTTCTTACAATAATCTCATATTTGATGACCACGAAAGTTTCAAAAAGCATATCAATGGCTCTACGTGTACTTCTCTTGCATTTATTTTGTGCCGAGACCCTTTTGCAAGGACCAGTAACTTAGACACGTCTTATTGCAGTCTTGACTCTTGTCTTCTAGACGTTAAGGAGGTATTTAGGTTGGACGCCGGTCAAGTTATAGTGGTCCAGTTATGGGTCAAGTGTAGGTTAGTATATTTTGTAGAGAATGTATGAATATTTTCGTTTGACCCTAGGTTGTTATATTTAGTGGAAGGAAAAAGCGACATGCATTGGAAAGGTGTAATTCTTTGAAAATGATAAAATTACTCAGTCAAATAATTGTATTTTGACAAGTACCTATATTTGGAACTACCTCTAATAAGGGCATCGAGCTCTACAGCCACGAGCAAAAATGCCACAGGGATGATGTAAAGGCCCTTGATGATGAATAAAGTAAGTAATTCATTTGAGTGATCAAGCCAAACCAAGTTGGTTCACCGCAAATATTGTTTGATGCTCTATTATCGCATCCAAATCGGTTTAGTCGTTTAAGGCGCTGGGCATAGTGAATCGCCCACGGGCAAAAAAAAATGCACAAAATCGATTCCTGTATCAAATACACTAAACAAATTGAAAATGTTCACATATCAAACACTAGAATTAGGGGAGACCTATCTAAAACAGCCAGTTTTGTGTTGGCATTCATAAACGTTTTGAAGATATTTTGTTTGAAAAAAAATAGGCGGCGCACTTTTTTTAAAGCAAAATATCTTCCAATCTGTTATGGATATCAACATGAAACGTTACTGGCTGTGTTAGATAGGTCTCACCTAATTCTAGGGTTTGATATGTAAACATTTTCGATTTTTTTAGTGTATTTGATACAGGGATCGATTTTGTGCATTTTTCTTTGCGCGCGGGCTAATTCACTATGCCCAGCGCCTTAAGAGAGAAATACAGACGGACACACCCTCACAAATGTCAAACTTATAACACCCTTTCCTCTTTTTGTATCGGGGGATAAAAAAGAAGCTGGCCCGTGACCAACAGTTAAAAAAAAACACAGTGTTACAGTGGTTCCTATTTATGAGCTAGATGGAAAGATAGGCCACAAAAATTCAGTTGTTCAGCTGACTGGGCAAATAGAACGCTACACTGCTGATGTGCAGTTACAAACGAAATTCCATGCGCTTTTACAATTTTATAAAACTGACCATTAGCATCCGAGTGCGGAGATTAAAAACGCCAATCAGGCAAACAAAATTCATTTTGAAATTCGAATTCGGTTCAATATAAAAATAAAACATTCACAACCTAATTAATGTGTTTGTGCTGGCGTGTGTGTGAGAGTCAGTGGGAAGCATATTGTTCGCGAAAAGCATATAATTTTTACGACTTGCCATTTGCAAAAAACAATTTTGAGCCTATGAAAATTATTGCATCCCCTTTGTTTGTTTTGATTGATTTGTTGCATGGCGTTACTCTTTTACCTTACCCACACACAACCCATCGTACTCGTAAGCCATGGCATTATTAGAGTAATTTTAGCAGGATGCATTTTTGCAAAAAAAAAAAATACAAACTTGACGCGATGTGTAGGTATACAACAAAGCTTTCAAACTTTGAAATGCTATCTACTCTGCAGAAAAAAATTGTTTATTTTTTTTGCATCTACGTAGATGATTTAATTTTATACAGCGTCCAGTGGCACATCTGTTGTTCAATAAAGAGGTCTCTATATATCTATCTATCTAAGATTGTTATGATTTTGTATTAGAAGTACAAAAAAAATATTGCGACTACAGAATTTCCCCAAATGGAAAAGCGTTATTGGCCGGAAAGGACGTGTACAATTTTATTGGTAGTTTTATATAAAAAGGGTGTTTTTGTCTCTCTATGTGCCAAATAAAAATGAGGGCGTAATGTCCGTTTGTATGCATCGCTGATTGTGACGCACTCGCCGCTCCCCGTCCTCGGCGAGAAATGGTATAACTCAGCTTTTGTGTCTTTTTTTATCCATATAATTTAGTTCATCTAATACTAATTAATAATGATGACTAGTCTTTCGTCCACTGCTACATACAAGGTGTTGTTTCGTAAAGTGAAAACCGACTTAGAGGTGATTATTTACACGATACTGAAGCCAAAAAATAAAGGCACAAATCATTAAATGGCATTTCTTACTATTATACTATCGCTTGCGGTCGCACTCACAATATCGGGCGCCACATCGCGCGCGCGCTTTGCGCGCTTTTGGCGTTGTCCACACAGTCCGCGGTTATTTTACATACACCGTGAAATTTTAGTGGTTTTAAAGCCGAAGGTATTTAGTTGCACTCGTGACTCTGAAAAAAAAAGCGAAAAAAAAAACACTAAAAAAACGCTTGACCGAAAAAAAAAAAACACTTCCCAATACAAACGGCTATTGCCAATCGACACCATTTGTATGCAGAAGTAAATTTTTTTTTCGCGCGTTTTGGAATGAAATTTTGTAATTTGGCTCAGAATCACCAGTGCAACAAAATACCTTCGGCTTTAAAACCACTAAAATTGCACGGAGTAGAACAAAGTCATTTGTATATGAAAAAAAACAAATTTTTAGTAAACTATAGTAAACTATCGTCCCTGAGTCGGGTGTCACTGACCGAAACAACACCCTTTATTAAGGCTGTTCCCAGTGTAGTATGGTAGAGAAGACACTCACGTAGGAAATCTCATTATTCAATTCCGCGTCCATCCTAATGATAAAACGCAATATATAAAATGCACAGAGCTAAAAGCTCGCCGGATTTAGCAAACGTGTTATTTTTAAACAGCCAAATGACGCTTTAGAAAGTACAACTTAATCAAGATAAACGAAACGAAATTAAACATTTCGAACGTTTCCAGTTTAGCAACGGACTGTCATTCGATATTTAAATGAAGTAGCTATCGCAATTAGTGTACGCACACTGTGACGGCTCACTTCGTCTGGATACAAACTAAACGCACACACTCGCGAAAAAAGCGCATAAAAATATAGCGTCACAAAAATGTGTGAAAGAATGACACGCACACACGCAGCTCGGCCACAATTCAATATCCCTTTTTTGTCATTGGCGGGTAGTGATAGCAATAAAACTGTTTAATCAGTCAAAATTAAACTCATCGAGTGGGATGACAGGGTTGGTTACCATATTGGGGAAGACGGAGACTCGAATCATGTGGTTACCATACCATATGAAAACAAACCTGGGATAATGGGCTCAGTTCAATGAGTTGCTGTTAGAAATAGAGTCCGCTAAGCTCGAAAGACGAAGCCTCGAATCACGCTAGCTCGAATGCACGATTGGTCAAAAACGCAAGCTCAAATGAACTTACGGATAAGAGAGGGGGTGGTTAGTAAAAACTAAACATAACTTTTGTCTGTTACAAGTTCTAATCATAATAACTAAATAATAAAAAATGCCCCCGACAATTTAGCTTCAAATTAGCATATCTCATAACGGATGAACCAATATTTTTTGATAAAACATATCTAAGATCACTCGTTAGAAAACTTGCTTTCAAAGAAAAAAACTGCATCTAAATCGGTTCAACCGTTTAAGAGCTACGTACGGTGCCACAGACAGACCCACAGACAAACAGACACACACAAACATAGCGGTCAAACTTATAACACCCCTCTTTTTGGGTCGGGGGTTCAAAAAGAAGAGGAACAAGCTTTCATAGTCTCTAAAAAATTGTTCTCTAAAACTGAAAATGCGTTGCTATCCCTCCAACAACCTGTATCCTACCCCCACAACAACTGCATTCACATCACACGCACACTCGCAAGCCACTGTACTTCCATCGCGAGAAAAGTGCGTCCAGTCAGCGCGACCATGTGCCCGATATGTGGGTCAATTGCGTACCACAAGGGCCGTAAAAACCGCGCGCCGCCGCCTCGGACGCGGCGAATTGCTTTATGGCCAGAGAGTGCTTCTTTAAATTACACCTCTATGAGATGGTGAGTTGGAATCGGATGTAAAAGGTCTCAATTTAATCAAAAATTAAAATGGTATGAATCGAGTGTAGGTACATTCTGTACTTTATTACTATGATATCAATGTAAAGTTTCAATAAAAATTTTTTTTGGTCTTCCATTACCTAATGTTTTGTGGTATTCTTATTTATTTTCGGTGTAACGATTGTAAATAAATATTGCTATGTTACAATATCGGCATTTTGTAACAAATTCATAAGTAGGCAAGTGAACAAAAATATTTGCAAGAGATCAGGAGGCAATAAAAAGCTTTGCTTTACGACACATGTCGACTAACTTACTGCATTTAAACGCGTTTTAGTATACAGTGTGCATAATTTGTAATCCCGCATTTTGTTACATCAGCACGTGCAAGTTGTACATGCACACAACATGTATCAAGCAATCTAGCGGTTACGTAAACTGAATGTCTAAAGAATAATAAATATTTTCACCAAAACCTGATTCAGTTGCAAGCGGAGGACAGAAAAAATACAAATGAACAGAATGGCAACATCGCTTAACTTTGTGAAATGTTATCGGACTGTCAACCCGCTCACTTACTTAATCAAAATTAATTTGAGTCCGGTTTTCTAATAAGTATGATAAAAGTACGCATCAAGAGATGTTAAATGCGATTTAAAGTCTCACAAAAAAGTAGCAACATTTGAAAACCTACTCACTGATCAAAAATAGAAAACATTCAGGTCAACATCAACATTTTTGCGTTCCTTGGCAGACCTCGGATGGAAGTCGGCCGGTTCTTCTGTAGATTATTGCGTTGTTGCAAATGTCCTGTCGAATTTAAAATTAATTCACATGTACAACGCATAACCGTTCAAAAATGCAACTCATATTTTGACAAATTAAAAATTGTGGTGAACGACGAAGTAAAAGCCAAAGGTCCCATACTGGTTTTAAATGCTATTCCGAACGATTACTTCATGCAATCGGCTCATACTCGTACGAACCTTGTTTATTACTTGCATTAAAAGCAAATGCATTTTTTGCCCTTTGAAAACAATTATTTCAAGTGGTCCCGCTAGCCTGAGGCACATCAATGATTGTCGATTTTTAATGTGTGTACAACGACGATACTTGCATTTTTTGGCAATGATGTACACCTGAAGGTGAAATTGGAGCTTTTCTTCTAGCTTTCATATTTAAAATAAGAACTCGGCATTCTTCTATTTAAAATATAAAGTTACTTTAAAAACTATCAATAATTCACATATCAATAATACAAACAATTGAATAAAACAAGTTTGTAGAAGTTACTTACAGGTCCAGGTTTATTTCGGCACAGCAGAGGTAAATAAAATTGATGACGATACGTATCTTAATAGACACGTTTTCTAAAGCACTAACTGAAAAATAAACTTGATGATAATTAAAGAACCACGGAAGTTATCACCGGGGTTAAAAATAAAAAGTAATTTTTAAGTAGATATTTTAATGCCACAGTGTCAAACACTTTGATGTTTATTAAGAGGAATTTACGTTGGTCGCTGATGTTAATGATGCAGAATTGATTCTTGACACACAAATTAAAGGCCATCTCGGCGATGTTGATCGGGCGTCGAGAAATAACGACAACTTTTTTACTCACGCGATCGTAACATGCACAGTGCACACGCCCAAGTGTGTGTGGCTGACGTAATGTTAATGATAGGGTTAATTTTGAAGGTATATACGACTCAACTGCTTAATCTTAAAACCAATAAAATATTTTTTCATGATTGTGACTGAACTTGAACTCAAGCGGACGCGGAAGTCCGTTCGAAAATGAACAATTTGTTATTGTAGCTCTTTTTGTCCCAGGCACTGCAGCACTGAGTGGTCTCTTCATACATCTAGTATGAGTGAAGGTGCCACTGGACGCTGTATAAATCATCTCATTACGTAGATGCAAAGGCCTAAGTTTAATTTGTAACACAGATACTCTAAGCCGCCGTTCTAACCAGATATAAATGCTTGAGTTTGGTTCGTGAACCGTAGTATAATTATGTGGTTATAGTACATGCCGCCCACAAAATTTGTTTATCCTATACCAATTTTTCAGGCTACATTCAAAATAAATACACGCTTTCTTTTCTCATCCTAAGCAACGCAGATTTGCATCACCAGATGCATTGAGAGACATTTTTAGGTTGCTTACATGCATCAAACATTGCCGGCGGGTGTGCAGTCTGCAGTGTGACCTCAATTCACGCACACAGGCGCGGCGCAGGGACGCGCGCCCGTGTGGGTGCCCGTGCTGATTCACTAATATCAGCGTGATTATTGTCTACAGGATGTTTGCTCCTTTTCGCATCCGCGTTTTGTTTTTATAACCCAATAAAAAAGTGTAGAGCTTATTGCGTTTGAAGGGACGTTAAGTTGTTGCAAAGGCGGTACATTATAAAACAAAAAAAGACGCATGATTATTTATATTTTTGGCAAAGGCGTAGTGGCCACGTTTTGAAAGAGCTAACGAGTGAATTTTAATTATATTTATGTCATTGTTAGCGTTACCTAATTTTCAATCATGTTTTGTGGATACTCAAATTGATTGAACGTCCAAAATGTGCAAAACAAAAGCTATGCAACAAGAAATATCACAATGAAGATAGCGTGTTCCGCAGAGGGCAAAGATAATAATAAGGTGACAGACCACCGGTATTGGATTTGAAACGGCCACTCGGCAAGGCCGGCCACATTTCTCGCAAAATAAGATTTAATCTTCCACGAAAATACCACCACACGCCCGACAAGGCTAATCATTACGTCGCAGCCCACTTAATTGCAAAAGACAATCGCCTTTTACGGGAAAGAACTCAATTAATAGGCATATTGCCAATGCTCTGCAGGTCTTCCGTTTTTTTTAACATGCTATAAGTTTGACAGGCACACGATTAGCCTGCCTTGAGGTGCCAAAAAAAGTTTCCTGTTTCATGTCAGTCTTTAAATACGTCCGGCTGCAGGGCAAACGTACCTTCTCCCAGGGAGATAATAGAGGCATCACGACATCACAAAGAAATCAAGTGGTTCGTCTGTAAGTAACCCTAAGTTCACTATACTTAACTGTTACGGATGTTCTTTTAATGTATTTTTTTCATAACCCACTTGGTGGCGAAACGACAAAATAAAATTAGACGAAGTAAGGGCTGTGGTGGGAGAAAATTGGTTTTAATTGTATTTTACAATGTTTTATCAGCTTTAAATTATGCCAATAATGCACTTACGCTAAATCCAATATTAAAATCATAATAAAAAAAAAACTATTTTGAGGCTATAAAATAAAATTTCTTTTTTTTTTCAATTTTTTTATAGAAATGTCATCATGTTGACCTATAGGTTACATCCTGCAAAAACAGTTAAGATCTTTTGTAACACGTTGTATTGTAGCATTTGCAGCAGCTAGGCAATTCGGAAGGCAAAGTTTTTTGCTCGAAAGTCCGTTATTGGCTTAATCTTATCTTTAGACAATATTGAGAAACTAATTTCAATATTTTTTATTTTGGTTCAGTAGTTTGGATTTTACAATGTTTCAAAGATACGGTTTAATGACGTCACGCGACGGTCTGCATACTGTTGGCGGTCATAGGAACAAAACATTTTAGCGCATAAAAACAAAACTACTGGACCAAAATAAAAAATATTTAAATTAGTTTCTCAATATTGTCTAAAGATAAGATTAAGCCAATAACGGACTTTCGAACAAAAAACTTTGCGTACCGAATTGTAGTAGCCTATTCGACACCACCCTGTATCGAGGCGCGGGACACCACTACACGGGAGCGCGAAAATTTCGCACAGCTCATCCGATCGACTCATAATAAAATGTGGCTTTTTTATCACTATTTACTTTTTTCTATGTACATTTTAATCTGTTTACCCCCCATCCGCCCCTCTCTCATTTGAATAAATACATTATGTACAGCGATGGCCGTCGACCGGTTTTTTGCCAATGGTTTTAACTAAATGCATTCATACATTATATATTTCATTTCGGACTGCGGTTAACTTTGTTCAGGCGATTGTTTATTTTGAAGTGGAATGCTAATTATTGGAAGGGGTGATGGAATACTTCCCGATGAAAGCCTGCTCGTCTGGGCACCGCAGATTGGTCCTGGCACTCGGTTTCGATCGTTTGCTGGATTTAGTGTGCCCTTTTCATGACCTAAGCTGTCGGTAAAAGGGCCACTATGTATAATAAAAAAGGTAGTTCTATAGAGGGGGGTGCTTGTCTGGGCATAACAAATAATATACAGGCAGAGTGTGAAGGAAAACATCGTGAGGAAACCCGAGCGTATGATTATACCCTCAACGCGAAAATTGCCAATCCGCATTGAGCACGCGTGGTGATTAGGCTCAAACTTCCTCTACCGGACATGTACAATTGTACAGACTTAAAAAAACACATCCAAAAATAACATATGTTTTTTTTTATTGGTGGCGGTAGTGGACGGGGTACCCTCCTCGACTTTCCAGCTACTTATTCTTCCTGTGTGCTTACACACGGTTAGTAAAAAATATACAGTTCTGCTTTGCTTATTACTTTCGGAGAAATGGGCGTTGAATGCTAATTTGGTAACGCAGCTTCCATCTTGTGGGATCGATCAATCCAATCCTAATTAACGAACTGGTTGGGGTTGAAACAGTTGTTACCTCAGAATAGACAGGACTGTAAGAGACCGGTACTATTACACCTATCTTAGAGGTGACCCGTATGCATTTACAGTTTAACAAACGAAATAATTGTTACCTATTTTCTTGATAGACCTAAGTCGCCAAAAGGTTATTGAGCATAATTTTTGGTTCTTCATATTTTTTTTTTTTGTTTTTCATAACATTCTTGTTTTTGATATTAGCTCAAATTTAAAAATTTGTTTGTGGGTGTAGTTGCATTTGCATAGTTTTGATTTGTTACGAAATTGTGAAAGTTAATGAACACAATATTTGAAAAATACTTTTCTCCCGCCACAGCGTTCACATTTTATTAATTTAAAAATAAACGGAACATCGTAGGGCAAAAAAAAAATAGATTGTGATCCCTATCACCGGGTGATATTACCCTGTAAAAATAGTTAGGATCTTTTGTAACACCTTTTGTATTGCGTTATCGAACTTGCCATAGTCCATTATGCTAGACGTGCAGCTAAGCCGAAAGTAACACACCAGTTTAAAAAAAAGGTTTAAAAATAGAACGAATGACTCCAATGAAAGGAGCCGAGTGAAAAGAATGTCTTTTATTTTTGGTTACGGATCGAGGCCAGCGAAACTCCGCGCATGAATTTTGAATTCATAAAGTACCGTTATTGCACAACTCAAAGAATAATCTTGAAGAAAGGTTTATTTTTAGCTCACACTTTGTGTCTAATTAGAGTGAGCAGTGAGGTCCTGGGGCGCAATTCTCGGGAATGTAAAATACGCAATTATCTACGGAAATGAGCAATTTCTTTCGATCGTAAAATTGTAAGTAAAACCTGGCCCGCAATAAGTACGCTGTGAGAAAGAAAGTGTTGTCAAATTGACGTCTCGTCCCCAGTAGTATATATTTTTGCTATGATCCAAAACTCACATATTTTCATTAATTTTAAATATTTTCAGTTTTTGAACTGATATATTTGTTTTTGCGCAATAAAAATAAAAGCCCGTAAAACGATATGCGGAACGTGTGAAAAATCTGAAAAAAAAAAAGAACGCCACCGGGGCGCGCTCCATTCAGTCAATTTGAAAATAGAACTCTCGCTCTCGCCGGCGGCCGTTCACAGATTTTTTCCTTTTTTTCAGCCGCACGATAGAAATAGTGACGTATTTTTTTCGCCCACTCTCACTTTTACTACTGGCCAGTAAAAGCAAATAAAAGATTGAAAAAACACACCCGGATTTTTGCCGAAACACACTTTTTGACGCGTGATTCTCTTTTTTTATTATTCACACGGCTCTAGTTACAATTCGTTTTGCAGCATCGATAGGCAATCTACATTTTTATTGGGATAGCAATAATATTTTTCCATAAAATGCCGGGGCACTAGCGTGCACGCATAAACCCGCTATGCAGACGTAGTGGAATAAAAAACTGAGTCGTAACGGCCGCAGTTAAAGCTAAGACTAATCTATAAAAACCGAACCTCTATTATAAGGGATGTAAAAAAGAAATAACCTAAACTCCTCTCCGGGAATGAGATTCATAAAATGGAAACATCTGCATAGAAAGAGCGAACTAAAACAGGGAAGTCACGTAATCTAACGCCCACACGCAAAACTCCGAATAAAACTCACTAACACAAATAATGAAGTACACAGGCAGTAATATAAAACTAAGAAACATCACAACATCTTCACTGAGAGGGGCCCCTTTCTCCTCGAGCTCCTAACCCCCTGTAGGGGGTAATTTCACCCCCCAAACTTACTAAAATACTAAAAACGGAGATACTGCGGGGCCGCGCCACCCCCGCTTCTGCAAGGTTCTTATATTTTAACCTAAAATACTCGTAGGAGCGATCCGCGCAGCTCTGTTGCCCTAATGTATGTGTACGTATGAACATTTTTGTGTCTTTAACACGATCACACGCTCACAGGGTGTTGCAGTTATGACCCATATTTCGATTTTAACTTTGCCATTTTAATTATAAATGTCGTTTAGACATCTAATAGGTAAACTCCGGATATTAATGAAAATCATGATTAAACCTTTGTCGATTCCGATCATTTCATTGCACTATACACCTGTTGAATCAAATGTCCGGGTAGGGGAGCACAACTTCAAGATAAAAGTTTCATCCCACTATCGGGTAGCGGCACCTCGCTTCACGCGGTGAAATGAAGCAAGATGGCGATATCCGATAATGGGATAAAACTTTTATCGTGACATTGTGCTCCCCTGGCTGAGACCTAATCCTTCGTTTTTGCGGATTCTTAATCTACTTATAGATTCGGGAATACATACATAACGACGAATTTTAAAACCAACTAGCTTTTGCCCGCGACTTCGTCCGCGCACGCTTAGTTTTTTCCAGTTATCACAATTAAAATATCACTCAGCGATAACGTAGCTTCCCATTAGTAAAAGAACTTTTAAAATCGGATGAGCAGTTTTGGAGATTACCCCCTACAAACCTACATACATACATACTTACAAACTTTTCTTCATTATAATGTTAGTGTAGATTAGTGTAGATGTAGAAGTGTAGATTAAATAAAAAACAAAAGCACCCTCTAAGTAACCAAACGCGCTCCATCTTCGCCAGTCAAGAAGAACATTTAAATGTATTCACATACACGCACACACGTCCGTCAACCTACTCGGCTACCTGTCACTGTGTGCGTTGAGAAGGAAATTAACTTATGAACACTTGAGAGGGTTCAAAAGATTTCTTTGCGGAGATTAGTTTGGGAGGATAGTCCTGTAGCCATAGTTACGTCTCCCCGTCTCTAACTACAGTTTTAAGATGCGTTTCTTTGACTTGGGGTCGCGAGGGGAAGCAGATTGCTTTTAACTTATTCAAGTCGCTTTTAAATATTGCGTGGGGTTTAGTTTTGCCGTTGCGATGAAGGTTTGGATGGAAAACATTAAATTAGAGAGTTGAAGAGATGTGGTGGGGTTTAAATGTCAAAATAACCTGCACTAAATCAGAGGCAAGCAAAGTAAGCAAAGGTACATTATAAAGTTACCCAAAAGTTGGTGATGGTACTTGGGTTAAAAAAGAAGTAATATGTAGCCTGTACAATCATTTTACACGTCCCACTAGCTGTGCAAAGGCCTTCGCTCAGAGAGAGAGAATTCGAGCATAATCACTACGCGTACTCAATGCGGATTGGGAATCGAACCTGGGTCTTTCGCTTCCGAGTCCATTGTTCTACCGCTTAACTAGGCCACCAACTAGGTATATTGTTGTAGATAAATTATTATAAAACTCCGTTACCATCTACTTGTTTAATTTAATAAAGTGGAATAGTAGGATCTTATTCCAGATTATGCAAGGTGCTAAGCAAAATGTTAGCAAGCAATGTAACCGGCGCAACCAGCATCAAATCTCACATCTACCGCCATGCATTTAATAACATAAAAGTCTCAAGAAGGCCCAACCTAACACCACCATACACATAACACGCGCGCCTCCCATCAAAAACTCTAATCAAAACATTATGGCCCCCCCAGGGGGCCCCTGCCCCGCCGCCACCCATCGCAAACATTAAAGTCTCTGAAAACTTCGAAGTAACACACCCATCAATATTCCTAGCGAAGCATAATCAATTCTTAGAGAGAAAGAAACAGTTGCTCTCTGTATTGATAAATGAGCGCCCCCTTCATATTTCCGCGTGCACCCCCTCCCAGGAGGGGGGAGGGGGCCAATTTTAAACTCCTCCGGGGGGCGTCTTAGAACCTGCAAGATAGTAGGCCTTAGGGTTGTGCTAATGATGTTTAAGGGTGTTTCGAGATGACGGAAGAAAAGTGCCTTTGTAAGTAGTTGGGGGGGCTTGATATTCTAATTTCTTAGGAGCTGCGTAGCTGTATAACTACCTCTATAGGACGAGGTTGTTACTTCCGGGCGGGAGGTGCGCTCCCCCAAAGTTGCTTCTTTTCGTAGTTAAATATTACCGCTCTTATTTGGAAAGCCAGCTTACCTTGCGTTCTGTTTTGATGGAATGCAATGCATTAGTTACAATGGTATACAACTTGGAGGAAAACTTTTTAGAAATTATTCCTGCCATTATGTACTTGTGTATCCGAAGAAATAAGCAAGTTCAGTTATCTTACTCATTTAAAAATTTTCGTGCGGATTCTGGATTTTCTACGTGGCCAGTATTTAATAATCATACCTATAATACTGTTAATATTCCGTTAATAAATGTGGCCAGCGTTAAACATAATCATTCTGTGTTACAATGTAGAAATCTTACACGGTATAAATAAATAAACAAAGATCTACAAATAAGATAAAAATCTTTATTTTCGCAACTTTTCCGACGTACGCAGAGTATCTACGAAGACCATCAAACCACCAAATAGCCTTAACACTTCTTATAATTAATCATAATTTATATCATCTAATTAAAATGCCCCATTTATTAACAGCGCAAGCGGCAGCCCTGCTACGGCGTAGGCCTGCTACGGGCGTAGCGGCTACGCGGCGTAGCACTAGCGGCGCTCTCCGCCGTTACAACTTTTTAGTAAGAAGCTCGTGAAATGAGTGGATAAAAACATAAGTAGCTTCACTGGCGTTTATTATTTTTTTTCATAAGTATTTATACAAGGTGTTGTTTTGTAAAGTGTCACCGACTCAGGGGTGATTGTTTACACAATACTGAAGTAGAAAAAAAATATTAAAAAATCCGTGAAAAATACCCAAAACTCATAAAATTTTTGGCTTTCCTCACTATTATACTAACGCTTGCGGCCGCACTCGCTTTATCCTGCGCCACATCGCGCGCGCGTTCTGAGAAGGCGGGGGTCTCCGTACGTCGCGGTTATTATAGAACAAATTGAACAACGTAATAATAATATGTGCACCAAAAACATTTTTGAAAAAAAAAACTTACTCTTAGTTTCAAACGTTACTAAAACTATTTTCCAGTCGAGTGTCACTGACCAAAACAACACTCTGTATGTTTTATCGTTTTTTATACTTTGTAATGTTTTACGAAGCGAAAAACAGACCGCTCCGTACTCAATCCCGCATTGCACCTTGTACCTATGGAAATTATGAAGATGCATGGGCAATTTACTTGTGAATTTGAGATGAAAAAGATCGTAGAGAAAACTGAGATTATTTATGTTTCATATAATATTATAATTTTCAGTCAAAGTCTCTGAATAAACCAAAATAACGTCTTTTTTTTTCACTTTTCTGTTACAAAATCCGTGATTTTTGATTTGATGTCATAATTTTTATTCTTTTTGTAACAACTATTAAATTAAAAACACCGCCGATATTTTAGCTTCAAATCAGCATGATTATATCACAAAAGGCTGAACCGATTTCGTAAGAACACTCACTAAAAAACTAGCTTTCTAATAAAAAAAGAAACGCTACCGTCGGTTCACCCGTTTGAGAGATACGGTGCTACAGACAGACACACAGACATACACACAAACACCCTCACACAATAGTGGTAACTCTTATAACACGTCGCAACGCAACTTTTACTATGCCCAAGGAACTTTTACTATGAGGCTAAGGGCGAAATCTCATAAAAATATCGGCTGGTCCATACATTTGGTACAGTATGTATCGAATTTTAGTATGGAACAACTGATATTTGTGTCGAGATTTCGCACTTGGTCCCAAAGTAAAAGTTGCTTGTGTCGGTGGGTTAGGCGACCCCTTCCAGTGTCACTGGACCTCTCTGAAACACCCTGTATATTTGACAGAGATGCCATCTGTGAAAGAAGCTTGCAGCAAGTAATGTGCTAGTCCGGAATCGAATCGACACCCCACCGTGAACCGGCAGCATCTCGACCCCACGGGCCGCGCCGCAAGAAGCAAAGCGTGCATAATACATCCCGTCGCGAGTGAGCCTGGAGTAAGCCTGGTTAAATACCAAGCTAGTTTTACAAGAACCACTGTACACTTCAGCTAAGATTGTATAAATATAAAAAAAATAACAACAAATAAAACCCCCCTTCTTTTGAAGGTTGCACAAAAAAGTTAAAAATAATTTAATTTTTTGACAAGCCATTTCCTAAGACCCTCTACAAACACAAGTACCTACATCATACTTGCATTCTTTGTAACGCTATCTCAACTTAATTACTGTGTGATTGCGAATATATTTATCGTTTCTAGGAAGGTTTCCGGAAAAAGTTTAGAAATCAAATTATTTTTTCCTCTTTAGTGCAAACTTGAAATGGGTTTTATTTTTGTTTTAATGCTATTTAATTCAAACTTTTTTGTGATATGCTTTATTGGCTGGTCATAATTTGCAATCACTGTTGAAAGTCGCTGTTGTTGTTACTAAGCTATTGCACTGTTTCCAAGTGATTTGCTGCTGTCTGTTGAGAAGTTCCGTTCTTCTTCATCAGATCTTCACCATTTTCTATGGGCCACATGGGAAGTATAACCTTTCAAACAAAAAAATAATTATCAAAATCAGTTCACCTAGAAAAAGTTTTGAGGTCACATTAAAAAAACATACGGTTCGAATTAAGTACCTTCTCCTTTTTAAGTCGGTTAAAGAATCCGTGCTTGTTCATTGAGATCCAAAACTTTAAAGAGTTCAATATTTCTGTGACATTGCATGTTCCTTTCCTGTACCCTTTTTGCCTCTAATAACTTGAGGTACACCAATTACAACCAGAGTCACGTGAGCTGTCAAATCAACATAAATACAAGGTGTTACAAAAGTACCTAACTCTTTTTACAGGATGTAACCTACTGGTCAACAGGATGTTAAATCTGTAAAAAAAAGTTGAAAAAAACAATTTTTATTTTATAACCTCAAAATCGAAAAAAATTCACAACTTTTTTGTTTTTACTATTACGTCACATTTAAAAATATGTTTGTGCGTGTAGGTGCATTTACATAGCTTTGAGTTGTTAAAACATTGTGAAAGTAAATGAAAACAATATTTAAAAAATACTTTTCTCCCGCCACATCGTTCACATTTTATTAATTAAAAAATTAAAGGAACGTCATAGAGCAAAAAAATATTTAGGTTGTGATCCCTATCACCGGGTGCTATTACCCTGTAAAAAGAGTTAGGTACTTTTGTAACACCTTGTATAAGTCATTATGTCTCTGACTCTGGCTTTTGCAGATACCTCGTTCAATAGCCTCGTAAATTTCAGGGCACGGACTTTTCTTACCTAGAAAAGACAGCCTTTAGGTATTGCGAACTTTTACTGCGTTCGAAATAAACCGCCGAACTAAAAGAAAGAAGTCCCTGGATCGTTATTTTATACTATTAGGCACTCAGGAGAAAGTGTTCCGAATGATTCCAAGAATGTAGAGTTTTCGGTTCACTCTAACCTACGCGTCTTTGCACTATAGTAAGGAATGAACTTCTTATGTATCTCATAAAAGATGAGCAAATGGAACAAGGTAAGCCAACCCGACTCGCAAGTAACATAGTCGAATCAAATAACAAAACTCCTAACGAATGTACGTATCTAAGTGACTGTCAAATCTCGCTCCTTCCACTTCCGTATACCGTATTTACAAGTATTGTAAGTATAGAATTATATATTTTATAACACCCCCCTCCCGCTGGCCCGGGCCCCCCGCCCGGTGCCGCCTCACCCCCCCGCGACCCCCCTCGCGAAACTAAGGCTGCGCATCTTTCGTTCCCCTCCTTTTTGCCCTGTTCTTTTAAAACCACCCAGCGTATGAACCCCTTCGCCTCATTCTACTAATTTTAGGGTACATGAGAAGAATTATTTCTAAGAAACGTCCCGCGAAGCAATTTCGGCCCGACGGCGCGGCGGCAAGGTGGAAATTTGCATGGCGGCGAGCAATGTCTTGGGACTGTATCTTTTCACTTCGAAAACTAATTCGGAATTAGAAAACGGAAGCAAGTGCTCTTTCTGCGCAAGGGAAACTGAACTCTACGTGCTAGAACCTAAGGTTCACATTTCGGCTATGCGGAAGTAAAATTAGAACCGTTTCGTCAAAAATATGAAATTAAAATCTTCATACTAGCGAAAGAAGTTTTAGCATCTTTGTTTTAGAGCGAGAGGGGAAACGCTGCAAGGCTTAGTCTCGCTCGCTCTGGCGCGGGCGGCGGGGGGGTGCGGCGTGAGGCGCGGGCGCCGCGGGGGGGTTTAAGATGGGTAGTTTCAAGTAAAAACCCCGTTTTCTTGATCAATGCGCGGCGCATTTGGAATTAATCATAACCGGGTATTTTCGTCTATGTCGGCGGGTGGGGGCGAGGGGCCGGGGAGTGCGCCTCCAAATTGAGAATTCGTATTCTAAATGAAAATACTCCTCTTCCTGTTTACATTTTGTAATAAATTGTTTTATTCCAATGTTTGTGTGGAGCAAACTCGGGAAAATGTCGAATTTATTATTAAGGTCGGTCGCCGGGATTGCTTGTCTTACTGCAGCTCGGTCCGTGGCCTGATTTCTTATTCAACTTAAGGTGATGATCAAGGCATACATACGAATAAATCCCGCACAAGTCCAAAGTGACTGTTTTTTTCTTGTGCGGGTTTTATTCGTAGGGTCTAGGATCAAACAAGTTTTTTTTTTTCATTGGGATCGCTAGTGGATGCGGTACCCTTCTCTTAACTGATCTAATAATAATCTAAGGCACGAGGTATTACAAGTACGGTCGGCCACAATCTCAGATACCCCATGGCAACTCTTACCGCGCGCGGCATAAGGGCGCCAATCGAACAAAAAGGGGTATCTGAGACTGTGGCCGACTGTACAAGTATCGTGGTCGCCGCCGGCCCCGTTCTTTCGGGCCTGAGTCTGTAACGCAATGGTGCCAAAATGGGCTTCCAGTCCTTTTAATGTTTTTGTAGTATAGCAAAAAATATTCTGATTAAAACTCTAGAGGATTAGTTTGCTGGTTGTCGGAGAAAAACGAGGAAACCGCAGTTTTGTCCTTCTACTGGGACGCGATTGACACGCCATTGCGTTACAGACTTAAGCCCCTGGTTGTTAGTGCTCAAGTTCAACGCCTGGAAAAATAATCATAGCAAAAAGCTACATGAGAGAGAAATCTTTTTGCCTCAACATAAGTGGCAGGCGCTTCATCCGCTCGTTTTATCTCGACTATTTCACGACTTCGCGGAATACAAATGGCCCATTGCGTACTTCCAACATGTACACTAGCTTCGGGAGTTGTTTCTATTATATTTTCTAATTCAATTAGTAAATATTATAATAGATCTGTGTTAGGATTTACTTACAAAACGCAATTATGAGTGAGCACACTTTATCAATCAATTATTAACATTGGATTAAATTCGAATTACACATTAGCTCCATAAAATAAAACACACATGCCACATGTTCCTATCTCACATTTCTCTCCGTGAGGGGTGACATAAACTACCCTTTTTATGCATTTTTTTACGGTATAAAAATATAAAACTACCTACCTTTTGACTCACCACATTTCGATGGCAACTTCGTTCATCCGCCTTTGGTCGTTTTCGTAGGTAAGTAGTTAGAGAAAAAAACCTTCACAACCGTATATTGTGACCTTATCGCGAAAGGGGTAAGTATTTTTTTTTATTATTTGCTACTACGCTGACGTTTTCAAGGAACTTAAATACTTAATAATTGTTATGCGATTTTTCTGAGCTGTTTATGAAAAAACACTAGGTTTCCGCTCGCGGCTTCGCCTGTGCAAACTGTGGTAATGACTGTTGAATCAGATGCGACTTTTTTAAACAAAGTTTTTGCGCCCTACAATTCAGTAAGTAAAAAAATTTGTAATTTTGCCAATTTACCTAATACTTTAAAACCTTTGTTGTGCTCGCAGTATGTTTTCAGATCATCTAAAAGTCTAACTTAAATTATGTTGGACTTGAGACCTTGGCTAATGTCAAATTGTAATTGACATTAGCCTTTAGTTTAGACATTAGATTTTGTTTTCTGAGATCACCTACTTGAGCTCGAGCTTGAGCTGATGACTATAATTGCCACCCTATCTTAATACTAACGCGATTTGATCTACAAGAAAAAAAACGAAATCACTAATTTCGTCAAGAAGCCTCTGTATCACCACAAACAATACACGCACGCCGATGTTACCTCTGCCACTAGTGAAGGTTGTATCTTGGAATTATAAACGCTGGATGTCATGTCACGGGACGTCATATCCGCCGCTACATGATGTTTGCTTTCACGTGGCGTAGGCGTAGGTGTACAGTCGCTCACTAAAGTGGTTATGATAGAACTCGTTTTCTTTCCAAGTATTGTATTGAGCCGAAAATTTTTTAATTGTATTGAGCGTGCATGAAACTTTTGACTTCACTTATTTAAAATAAAAACTTCGTACTGTTAAATTCGTTAAAGTATGTAACTTGTACAATTGTAAATGTCCCTTGCTGAGCAAAGGCCTTCTCTCAGAGAGAGAGTTTGGGCTTAATAAAACGCAAAAATGCAAAAATCGCCAATAGGCAATTCCCCGAAAATGCACATTGCCTATTGGCGATTTTTGCATTGAGGATATAATACCTCGGTCGCTCAGGTTTCCAAACGATGTTTTCCTTCAAAATTAGCGAGTGGTATTGCTACTACAAATTCGTTAAATCGGTTAAAAGTGTTGTTTAATTACCCCAGTACAAGTCAATAGCCCAGCGTGCATCGAATAATCGAGAGACTAAAATTTCTAAATAGTGCCGTGCCAGTATTCCAACTGAGCTACCGAGCAAGTTCTGAGTTAGTAAATAAGAAGTAAAATGCTCGAATCTTAAAAAAAAATATTTTTATAATGTGACGGGTTAAAATATATTTAAGTGCAAGCCCTTGTTTTTTTTTGTCATTGCTACCACAGGGTGCAATCCAATTCGATAGCGGAACTTTAGAAGGCTGTCTACTAATTATTACAAACAACTTGTACTGAATGAAGCGATAAAAATATAAGCTGTTCTAAACAAAATATCGACTCAGTACAGCGCAAAATGAAACAGCTGATATTTTTCACTCCATTTTTTTAGCCATCGAGTACAAGTTGTTTGTATTGATCACTAAACAGCCAACTTAAAGTAACGCTATCAAATTAGAGTGCATCCTTTAGTTACTACGTATGTACTGTGAACGAGACGAGGAGAGTTTTCACTTGTCTCGTCGACTGTACTCATGTTTATTTTTATTATCTCCCGCCTAGTTCCGCGATACGTATCATACGCCAGGAGGTCCTCGTTCCGTTATAAAATTGTTATACATTTCCGAAGACTGCGGTATTTTTTTATATATAGCTATTATAAAGACTTATGACTGAAAGGAGTCACCGAAGAACCACGTGATGTATTAGGGACTATCTTTTATTTATTTTTTGTAGTAGCACCACCGACCGCTATGAAATCGTGTCGCAACCCTCGGCTTAGTTAGCTTCGCATGGTAATTTTTTTATGTGGCACTTTTTATTTAGGATTTTTAGCTAAGTTGATTTTCTTACTGTTTCAGTTATGTAGTGGAAATTATTCCACTGGGGGGTTACCCTTGACGCTATTGCGATCAAATTGAAAAAGTTTTAAAATTAATTTCTCTTTGAATTCGCATTGTTATGCTTTGATTTTAAATACTTTGTAATGTTTATTCAAAGGTAAGGCTGTTTTATTCAATAAAAACACAAAATGCGTCGTAATTTATAAAATATTAAATTTTGTTAATTGCGCCATATTGCGGCCGTATTGGAAAAATGCGTCAAGGGTAGAGCCCCTCTGTACTGCAGTAAGAACATAATTTTCTCTGAAAACCCACAAATGAAAAGTGTCACCAAGATTAGGTAATAATTTCTCTGATGAGATTAATCCAAATATGCCCAAATAAATAACAAGAAATTAAAAATACATGACCAAATAAGTCGAATAATTACTACTTATAATTTGTTATTGCTGTTTTAATTGTTGTTTATGTAATAATGGAACTTCTAGGCTGGTTGTTTAAACTACATTCATCACGAAAATACAATTTCTTTTTGTTAGTCGCGGTTGAAAGTTCTGTTTTATTGACCCTTTCAACCACGTTTAGCCAATAATAATAGTGATTTCGTGTTCAGCGGATTCTAAATAAGCAGCCTAGAAAATACCAGCCTTGTAAGAATACAAATCTCAGCCCGAACATTTACACTTTCAAAGTCAAAAAATCGAACTTTCAACCGCGACCGGCCAAAAAAATTTGTATTTTCGTGATTAGCGATGGCGTCTAAACAACCTAGCTCCTAGCCTTGAACGACAGAATAAGTCGATTGGTCACCAGATCTTTAGCTATTATATATCATCTGATAGCGATCATTCCAATATTCAGTTACGCCCATAGACAATAAATCCACTCGTCGTGTCTCCGTAGGTCACATACAAAACTCCATTTCCACGAAAAGAATCCGACAATTTATTCGGAAACTTATCTCCAGCCTAGCATAATTCATTGGGGCATGTGCCACGCTTAAAATTACATAACCCTCTAAGCTCGCAAAGAGAAGAGAAAAACTTCTCTGGCCCGATAACGATAGGGTGACTGCACCAGTTTTGGCCCTGCCTAACTACAAGAAATAAATAACCACAGTAGTATTTCTCTATTTTTTCTTAATCCACTGAATTATAGGGGAAAAATTACAATTGGATTTGTCGCTACTTGCATTTGTGTAGTGAAAATTATTGATATTCTAAAGCTAGTGGGTCCAAAACCGTGGCACTGCCTACGCCCGCCCCGGCAGCGGAATCAGGACGTGCCAACTAAACGGAACAAACATAAGCCCGCATGTGGGAATAATTTAAAATACGCAAAAATACGGCCACTTCACTTCTAACCCACCGGGGGGGGGGGGGGTGAGGGGGGCTCTCCCTTTGCGTATTTTTCGGTATGCGTGGCAGGTGGCACCCCCAAGGGGGGGGTTCGTTAAAAAGCGACCCGGTAGGTAGTATTATAAAAGTTGCGCCTACTGCGTGTAAGTAGTGGTGGTGTGGGGTGCCCCCGCTGCCCCCTCTCGCCACCCCTGTACCCACCTAGTTAGACAGTTAAAAGTATGCGGTATTAACAGAACGGAAATGAATATACAAGTACCTACCTACGGATTCGGGAGGCTGCCAGCCTGCGACGCGAACCGGGTTAGATAATGAAAATACTTTGCCTCGCTGTATTTTTTTATTTTTATTTTACTGTTATGCTATTTTTTGTCCGCGAGCTTTTTGACGCAACGTTTGGATGATTTGCGAGCTGCTTTCTGTGCGCGTGTGCGTTTAGATTTTGCATTGTAGATCAGTTTTTGTTTTAATTACTCGTACATGGCTTTCGCTGTTTGTAGCTTTTGTTACTGGCGTGTGTAGTTTTGTATTTTTAGGTTCCGTTGCTAAATTGTAATTAATTGTATTATAATTGTTACAATGATGGGATGATTAAGCTTTTTGCGTATCAGAGTATCAAATTATTCAATACATTACTGTACATTAATAAGGGTATCAATGGAAAGGAATTTAACGAGCTTGAAATAAGCAATCATTTATTTGACTGACATTTACTGACAATAATAATTATTATGATTATGAGGCCACATTAATAGCACTGGATACCAGCAATGTCTTATTTTTACAATGTCAATTTTTATTTGGGTAACGAAATTTAGTACAAAATTAATTGAATGAACCGAAATACAAAGACAAATTGCTTTTTAACTATAGCTAGAAGCTACAAATTCTATTAATAGAAATAGGACACAAAAAAATATATTTCTCCATAAACAATCTAAAACGAGAACGCCTGCCTCCACAGCCCGCAGCCTTCCTCCCCAGAAGGAAAACAAAAACAAAACGTCATAATCATAGGCCGGAATTAAAAACGAAAAACAAGTGACAACGGAGCGATTAAAAAAAAAGAGGAGAGGATTCTAATCCACGCGTGACACGCAGCCTCCGACCCCTCACACACACAGGGCCGGGCCGCGTGTATGCACACGCGGTGGCTACGCACACATTGAAACACGCAATTTTTGATCAATACTTAAAAATTAACCCAATGCCGGCAGCCTCGCTAGTTTTTAAATTATACTGCGCATGTCCTGATTTTTAATCAGCCGCTTTGTGACGCCTACATAACACACATATGTACACGTATAGGGCATATGTGATGCCACCACATAATACATACCTTTTTTGTACATGCGTAGTTTTTTTGGGTACTTCATTAAAAGTGTATAGGTATACCTTAGGTGTCCCTGCCTATAGACTTATATTGAAAGTCAAAGGTCACGCTAAATAATTACCTTAAATAATTGTTTTCATGTATGAAGACAATGATGCATCTAACTAGACTATACAGTCTTGACGTGGATAAAACTTGCCTGGATTGCTACTCTAATGATTAGGTAAGAAATAGACTTGCACAGTTGTCTAATGTAAGTCAGTATTTTAGTCACATCTCATAATAACATATTTTATTTATTTGATATTTGGGAAAACTGGTGACTATAGTTACATTAATATAACTTATAACTTGACACTAAAAAAACACAGTAGTGGCTTACGAAAAACTTAAGTAACGACAGCCGGAGTCTTTAAAAGAAACAAAGTTGCCAAAGCCAAGCCTTTAGCAAGGAAAACATAACACAATAAAACAGTCTCAGCTCAAAGCTCTCAAAAGAAGGGTCACGACAATTTATTTTTATCAATAAATCAGCTTAGAATAGCCGATCGGCTCGTAGAGCCTCTACGTGGCTACGAGGTGCTACGCGCTACGCCGTAGGCGTTCCTCGTTCTTCGCGTTACGTAAGAATAATAATACTACGTTTAGCGGTACTACTGATGTTATTATTGTTTTAAGGTGGGACGATAGCAACGTGGCGGGAAATTCAAAATTTTCACAGTTTTTTACATTTTGTAGCTAAACTGAGCTATTTTTGTTCAGCGATTTTTCGTTCGCGGCAATAACATAGTATTCTTTTCATTATTGTAAACAACAGAACAACAATAATTCAGCCGATTATGTGTCCTGGTCAACGAAGAAAAAAGTTTTGAATTTCACGCCTCGCTGCTATTTTCCAGCCTTAAGTTGTTTTTGGGGTGGTTTTGTACTCTATTGAAGTCTTCTCTTGAGCGAATTTTATGTTCTTATCTTCTGAGTTCTTTTTTTAAAACTTAAACTTTCGTGAGCACTGCACATTTTTCTATTATATACGGTTTTATTTTGTCGGTGTAGCCGACTAGTTTCAGTCGTCGCGAGGGCCGTATCGTTCTCCATGATTAAGGTCTCCGAATGAGAACCGAAACTAGTCGGCTACACCGACAAAATAAAAGTGAGTAAAACTGTGATTTAATAATTCTGAGTTCTTGTTCACTTTCATGACAGTACATTTACTGGACGGTTACAGTTGAGTTACATACACAGATTAACACAGTTAAACTTTGCGAGCTTATTTATTTCTGAAATATTGCCTACTTATAAACTATTATTTATTTTAAACTAGTCTGTAACTCAATGGATCTCAGTTATCTGAATAAATAAAGATATTATTATTATTATTATAACGCGACTCAATGAAGAATATTTGATATTGGTAATAAATTCTTCACGTTCCATGTGTTACACCACAGCACGTCAGTGTGTACACTTTAGTTGTAAAGTCGTTCATAACGCAACCGATTAGAGTGCTACCGTGTAAGGGTCGACATACTGTCGTGTGTACAAATGCAAACTGACAAAAGAACCCAATAGTGCAGTGATTTTTTTTTACATTTTTATATTTTAAGTCTATTGAATCATTGAAGTACATCCAATATAGAGACACAGTTAAGTAGGTAGGTAATCGTAATGACGTAGGGGCCGTTCCTGGTTAAGTTAAGTGAGATGGCAATTTCCCATACAAGATTAATGACGTGAACACTCAATCTCAATAACTGTGTAGTTCTGTGGTAACTCTATGTCCAACACATTCCATTCAAAGAACCCGGTCATCTGCTGGACGGCTAATTACAACCTTCAGGAGTGACTTCAGAGGCAAACAAAGAGAGGTGCGACAACGGAACCAACTGTGAACATGCGTACAACACGACAAGTATATGTTAATAACATACATACCAACCCACATGTGCCGTTAATATATGTAAGCGCACGCACACACGGCCGCCAGCCAGAGCGAAACAAAAAACGAAAACGAGTTTTCAACGAAATAAAATTAATAATTACTCGCAAATCGCGGCGCAGCCTCCATAGTTTGTTAGAAAGAGATATATAATAAAAATGTATCGCACTCTTCGCGGGGTGGTTAAATACCTCCCCCCGCGGGAGGGGGGCGTCCCTCCCCCCCGCGCCCCGCTGAGTACCCGCTCGCAATTTTTCGCTCGCCAGTTTGAGTTTAGTGAGATTCGATCCCGCAATCAGGGGGTTTTGTGTTTCAGCGGGGGTGTATGTGCCAGGGGCGGCGGGGGTGTATTTTGGGCCCCCCTTCCTCGTAAATTGGAGCATATAATTTTTATTACGGCTGTGTCGTGTGTGCTGGGCCTCTGCCATCGCCGGTTTAGAGGCTGCGATCTGCCGCGGCGCGGATAGCGCCACCGACCTTGACAGATCATTCAATTACATTGCGAAGGACCACATTTAACCAGTCTGTATCTACTTGTGAAGGCTTCTAATTGGCTCTCTGTTTCTAAACTTCGTATCTACAATGTGTTTCTAAAGCTGTTAGCCTTCCAAAAATAAATAAATAAATATTATGCCTTGCGATCTCTTTATCCGTAATTAGCGAAAGTCAAAAAAGTTGCACATTAGAATACCATTGTAAGGAGTTGATGGAGTTGGTGATGTTGATGTTTTCTATAGGTGGCAGCGGTATGATAACCGTAAAAAACCTACATAGAATACGGATGAGTCATCTCGTGATGACAAAAATCGCAACTTCTATGAAAACAACTTCCGGTGTAAAAATCGGTGTTATTTGATTAAAAGTCACGTTGAAATAGCACCGCTCGATCACAGACACATGAATGACCACTAAAAATAACTCTGCGGAAAAAACTCAATTCCACTCACACGCCTTTGTCCAAAAAAATACGCCTAAAACTCTGAAATTTTCACTTTCAACGGCGCCTGAAAAAAATAAAACCTCTCCGTCCACCGTTTTTACTTTCAGAACGGGAATTCGGAAGGCAAAGTTTTTTGTTCGAAAGTCCGTTATTGGCTTAATCTTATCTTTAGACAATATTGAGAAACTAATTTCAATATTTTTTTATTTGCTTCAGTAGTTTTGTTTTTATGCGCTGAAATGTGTTGTTCCTATGACCGCCAAACAGCGCCAACAGTATGCAGACCGTCGCGTGAAGGTCATAAAACCGTATCTTTGAAACGTTGTGAAATCCAAACTACTGAACCAAAATAAAAAATATTGAAATTAGTTTCTCAATATTGTCTAAATATAAGATTAAGCCAATAACGGACTTTCGAACAAAAAACTTTGCGTACCGAATTCCGTTGGTTATGCATCAAACTCTATCTATTTGCCGGAGCGAAACCAATCGAAACTTATGAAAAAGTTACAAGTTCTGTAAAGTAACCTACATTAACAAAAAACCAGAACTCGCTAACTTTAAAAATTAAATTGAAACACTTGTTTTTTTTTAATTGTCGATATACGAGTACCTTAATGACTTTATCTAACCTAGCACGGTTGTCTGTTATGTGTAACAAGTGCTTTAAAAAAGTGAGTCTTGACTTCATTGGAAAATCATGAGCATTATTAATAATTTGATCTTGAATCATAGAAAGGAGAAGAAGTATATGTTCTCATAAGTACTACGAGAAAAAGCACGCCACAATCGCTTCCGCATTTGTCAGAGACCACTACACAATAAATAATTATTGAGCTCAAGGAGCCTTATTTCAATTTCGACATTCATAACCTCCACATTCTCCATACGCCACCAACCAACCTATTATACACACTCGAGTACCTCAATTATTCAACACGATTACTCGCCGAAAAAGAAATCAAACGTATTGTACGAATCTCGAGCTCGGCCTTATTTAAAAAGCGGAGATTTTCCACGAACCAATATTTCGCGCACCGCATTAGACGAGCTACCACCAGATGTATAATGCGTATACATACACATAGCTCTACTACCCCTAAATTATTTCGACATATGCAAATTTGTGCGCGCCTCCAGATGGGTCCTTAGAGTAGACAAGCCCAGATGAGACACCGGTATGCCCTCTAACTGAGAAAAAATACTTGCTAGATTTATGCCCGTTTTCACCAACCACCCCTAACTTTTTAACGAAAGTTATCTGGACTTTTCTAAGTCTAGGGGTAATGGATGAAGGACCATACAAACTCAACTCATAAAGCTTGTGAGTGGAATTCGTATGGTCCTTCATCCATAACCCCTAGACTTGCAGAAGTCCAGATTTTTTTTGTTAAAAGGTCTTTTAAAATTAGAGGTGGTTGGTGAAAACGGGCAAGAATAGAATAGGCTGCCACTTAGAGAAGTAAAAACAAAAACCATAATCATGTGAGGAAGTAGCCACCCCAATATGTCACAGTTTTTAAGCCGACCAAAGGGCCTATTGTAAAACGTACAATGACCGAACTTTTATTATTTTTGCCACATAATACAATTGTATTACTCGACCGATGTACACGCTATGCCACCGACCCCCGGTCGATCCTATACATACCTAATCTATCCATCCAGCCTTTGAGTAAAAACCCACTGCTGGGCAAAGCCTCTTTTCGTGCCAATTCCTTCGGTGCCCATTGTCTTTACAATATCATCGACCCATAACGCTTTCGAAGAAAGATCGAAGATGTGATGTGATTGGAACTAAAATGGAGATGGGTAGGGCATCTGGTTAGGTGGGACGGTGGGCACTTCCCTCTCCAGACTGCCTCTTTTTATTATAGTGGCCCTTTTACCGACAGCCTAGGTCATGAAAAGGGCACACTAAGTCCAACAAACGATCGAAACCGAGTGCTGGGACCTATGTGCGGTAGGTCTTGCCGCCTTAGCTTGTGCTTCGGTACTCTGCGAGTGGCTCGTGGACGCATGTTTCCGGGAAGGTGGGCAGTGAACTAGTGCCTACTTCCCCTCACGCCATCTTTCATGGTCCCCCGGTATTCGCATCCATGGACCCTCCGCCGACACAACGGGCTGCTGGTCCATCGACCCCTGTCCAGTTCTTAATCACTTTGTCACTGCCCTTATCTACCAGCCATCTTCTCGCCTCACCTGGTATCCTGCCCCTTGAGACTAGTTGACACAAAAATGTCTTATCTGCAGACAAACCTATTCTTTGCGCGCTCACCTAGCGACAGGCTCGGGCGTCTCCCAAAAAACGGAGTGGCGCAGTTGTAAAATTGTCTAACTACCCTCACCCGCGCTCGCTCATTACCGAGCGCGCCTGCGTGGGTCCACAAGTCAGTCAGTTACTGAGGATACATCTTGAGGTAGGCATTTGCATCTATTTATGTAAGTTGGCGATCTGAAAAGTACCTAACTGTATGTATAGTCACTGAAACGTATTTTTAAATTGGGCATCTAAGTTTGCCCAGCACCTAGATACAATCCTTTCCGCACATATCTTGAGGTAATAATACACGATAGTCGGAGGTTGTCGAACTGTCGATCTAGTAATAATACTCGATAGTCGGAGGTTGTCGATCTATTATATTCTTTTGCTTAGACTATATGCATTGCTGCACTTGTTAGTCTCCTAAATACTTCACGAAATAATAATCAAAGTCGATTATTTAAGTAGTGCTACCATTTTCATAAGCGGAAATATGACTGTTTCTTACAGCCTTAGATTCTGGATTTCGGTTCTTATTTTGAAAGCTTTCACCTATTTGGAGCCCATTCAACAATCATTTGAAGAATTAAATTAAAACTGGTTTCACACCAAAAAATCACACCCGCAAATATCTCGAGATCTATCTCAGGACGCTATGTGCCAGTCCTCTAACTCGTAGGGCACAGATCGCGATACGTGCGCCGTGTTCATCTCTTTCTAGTTTTGAAAAACCCCGCTTCCCTTTCCCCCCGTCGACCCGCACCCCGCGCCCCGCGCCCCGGCCACAAAACTGGTACAAATAGAAGTCACACATTTTTCGAAGATGGTCTGAAGCTTTGCAAAGACTGCATATAGTACGGAAGCCGACCGCATGATCTTCACGTCACTTGATACAAAGATAAGCTCTATGGCTTCAAATAGAAAAAGTTACGCTGAGCTCGAATCAATCGGTCTTATCACTCTGAATTGGCCGAAAGGTCGAAAAAAAGGGCCACTTCCGGTGCAAAAAAACACCCGATTTTACGTGATCTGATACAAGAATGAAACTGGTGGCTTCAATTAGAACTTCTTTCGGAGAAGCAGAAAAACCAAGTCTGTCAGCTCTGGAGTGGCCGGAAGTACCTGACAGACGCCCTCAAAGATCACGATTTTGCTCCAAATTTACGTGATCTGATACAAGAATATGACTGGTGGCTTCAATTAGAACTTCTTTCGGAGAAGCAGAAAAACCAAGTCTGTCAGCTCTGGAGTGGCCGGAAGTACCTGACAGACGCCCTCAAAGATCATGATTTTGCTCCAAAATTACGTGATCTGATACAAGAATGAGCTGGTGGCTTCAATTAGAACTTCTTTCGGAGAGGCAGAAAAACCAAGTCTGCCAGCGCTGGAGTGGCCGGAAGTACCCGACAGACGCCCTCAAAGATCATGATTTTGCTCCAAATTTACGTCATCTGATACAAGAATGAGACTGGTGGCTTCAAATAGCCCTTGATTAGCAGAAACAGAAAAACCAAGTCTGCCAGCTCTGGAGTGGCCGGAAGTACCCGACAGACGGCCTCAAAGGTTGATGGGGACTACTACATTTACTTCATCTGGTACAAAAATTTAATAAGTTGAAAATGTTCATGTTTAAATAAAGGGTTCTGGTAGATACACACTGGATCAGTCAGTTAGTAGAGTGGAGACTCGGACCTGGAAGTGTTCGCCAGAAGGATGTTACTTAGTGACCCGACCACAAGGATCGTTTTTGACATTCTCGGATAGAGATGGGCGGTGAGTAAATACTAAATAAGATTTAATGATTCGGTAAAGAAAATATAAGTATTTATTCGTTATTACTCGTTTTTACTGAGTATATACCCAAAAGCAAGAGTTAATACTTTTGTATGTACTTTTGTTGTTGGTTTACAAGGGCAGCACCATTAACCGTTAAAGCTACAGGAAAACTGTCGGAAAAAAAGTATTTGAATTGCGGAAATATCATGAATGGCATTTACAGATTTTTAAAAATATATACAGGGTGCAAGTAAATTGGTAAATTTCACCAAACTTATTTTTTCGTGCCATATGATTTTGTTTCTAGTAAATAAGGATCAAAAGCCATGGTCAAAACATTACAAATATAAAAAATCTAAATAAAACTTAAACTTAAACTTTCCATTATACAGGGTGGCGCGTTGAGGCAGCACCATAAACCGTTATAGCTACAGAAAAACTGTCAGAAAATAAAGTCATCAGATTGCAAAAATATTACGAGTGGCATTTACAGATTTTGAAAATTATAGTCAGGGTGCCAAAAAATTTGCGATTTTGACAAAACTTTTTTTTCGTGCACATTCGATTTTGTTTCTTGTAAGCATCCAAAATAATGGTGAAAACACTGGCAATAATAAAAAAAAACCATTTCCATTATACAGGATGGCGCGTTGAGGTAGCACCATTAACCGTTATAGCTACAGAAAAACTGTCAGAAGAGAAAGTCATCGGATTGACTTTAATTTTAAATAACGAATAAATTTTAATTTATTAACATCTTTAAAAATTATTAACATTATTATTAATTATACTGTTTAGCATTATGTACTTATAATATGTGCATGCCTTAAATAGGTTGAATGTGCTGAGCTTTTAAATATCAACTATTTTAACATCTGAAATGTAACTACCACGTTCAAAGCAATGTAAAAAATATTTATGATGAAACCAGAGTGTAAAAAAAATCGGAGTGTGTGGACTTAGGTCTTTACAGAAATGACAGTCATCAATAAAATTAGTATAGTGCCAACATATTAGATGTTCATCTGTCAATTTGGTGCTGGTTGTCTGTTCCTTAATCGAAAAGAAAAAATGAAAAAATACCCCTTACAATGTGTTTTAGACACGAAGTTCAGAAAAATGGTAAAAAACGATACAAGTATTTAGCACCGTCCGCTTTTAATTTTTTTTTCGATTGCATCGACCAGTATAACTGAACCAAAGCAACAAGCACGCAAACTGGGATGCTTTTTGCGCTTTCGTTCCGTGGTCGGTAAGGTACACGCCCACGGAACCCTGTCAAAACAGCCTGACCACGGCGTTGTCTATTTGTCTATACAAAATAGGATTCATGGCCAGGCGGGCCTGTAACTTTAAATTTCTCTAACTTTGTCATTTCGTTCAACCTACCTCAAAACTCACGAATATGACTATACTCATATTCGTGAGTTTTGAGGTAGGTTGCAAGGACAGCCAGCACCATTAACCGTTATAGCTACAGGAAAACTGTGAAAGAAGAAAGTCATCGGAATGCGAAAATATTACGAATGGCATTTACAGATTTTGAAGAATATAGGTAGTTAGGTATAGAGTGAAAGATTTTTTTTAAAACTTAAACTTTCGTGAGCATTGCACATTTTTCTATTAAATCACGGTTTTACTCACGTCGGTGTAGCCGACTAGTGAGTAAAACTGTGATTTAATAGAAAATTGCAAGAAACGTTGTTTTTTTGGCATAATTATTTTTACGTGCCATTCGATTTTGTTTATTGTATTGATCAAAAGTTACTATCAGACCAGCCATGGTCAAAACATGCCAAGTGCGAGTTGAACTCACGCACCGAGGGTCCATGAAACCATTTTTTTTATTGGATGGCTGCACGGAATCTTCGTGTCGTGAGTCCGGCTCGCACTTGGCCGGTTTTTATTTATATTGAAACATAGGATCGATACAAGCGATGCTCTATAATCACCAACTCACAAGAGAATGTAGAAACCAGTCGTTTGGGTATTTCTTCTTCAGCTTATTTAGCTCATCTTTTTTCCTTTGCTTGTCATTGATGTGGTATACAGACCTTATTGTTATTGCCATGTATAAAAAATAAATCAGTTTATGTCGAACCATCTGACGTATTACTACAGTCATAATGATTTTTACACTCCACACCCCTCGCGCCCTCTACCTGCTAAAGTAGCCATGTGCACCATCATCTACCTACACTATCTACACTAATCTACATCTGCACTATAATATTATAAAGAGGAAAGATTTGATTGTTTGTTTGTTTATTTGTATTGAATAGGCTCCGAAACTACTGGACTGATTTGAAAAAATATTTTACTTTTTACCGCGGGAAAATGCTTCATTTCTACGGGAAAACGCGTTATAGGACAACGGGTAGTAAGAATAATTATCCTTTTTTACATTAACTTCTAAACGGCTGTACAACTGACAGTAAAAATCTTATGACAAGCAAAGGACAAAATATGAGCCACATAGGCTGTGAAGTAAGAACAGACAAACAACTAGTTTCTACATTTTCTTGTGCCCGCGGCACCGCTAGTTCATGACTCCAAAAAAACATAATTATCTTGGCTTGGCTGGAGTTTTTTTTATATGAGCTAAACCAAACAGGGGTTGTAAAATGTTTTACTTTGACATCTGTCACTTGGTCTTGTTACCTACTTGTTGAAATTCTGTGTTTTTTTGTTTTGTTTTGGGATTTAACATTTTAGAACATAACGCTGGGCCCATAACTGGGCCTGAAAGTGTTTTTACCCTTGGTGTACCTATCAATATCTTATTAATGAATTTTTTTGTTACTCATTGTGTCCAAAAAATACATTCCGTACAACAGTCCCGAGTAATGGATTAAAGTGGTCATAAAGTCCACAAAAATCCATCAATGGATCTTTTCAATGGATTTTCGTGGACAAAGGGCACTTAACCAGTAAACAAGATAGTGCAAGGGCCAAAACAAATCATTTTGTACAGATATAAAATTACAGTTAAATCTACCGTGTAGGTGCATGACTAGACAGAACAAAAAAATTACCATTTTACGTGTTCCAAGTAGTCATACATGGATGTAGAACTAGGCGGTTTTTTTTTTCATAGTAGTCATACCTGTAGAACTAAGTGTAAGTTACGAAGTATCTTTCATAGCCTGAACAGGTAAGATGGTGATACTGTACACCATACACCAAAATCCTGATCTTTGAGGGCGTCTGTCGGGTCCTTCCGGCCACTCCAGAGCTGGCAGACTTAGTTTTTCTGATTCTGCTAATCAAGGGCTATTTGAAGCCACCAGTCTCATTCTTGTATCAGATCACGTAAATTTGGAGCAAAATCGTGATCTTTGAGGGCGTCTGTCGGGTACTTCCGGCCACTCCAGCGCTGGCAGACTTGGTTTTTCTGCCTCTCTGAAAGAAGTTCTAATTGAAGCCACCAGTCTCATTCTTGTATCAGATCACGTAATTTTGGAGCAAAATCATGATCTTTGAGGGCGTCTGTCAGGTACTTCCGGCCACTCCAGCGCTGGCAGACTTGGTTTTTCTGCCTCTCTGAAAGAAGTTCTAATTGAAGCCACCAGTCTCATTCTTGTATCAGATCACGTAATTTTGGAGCAAAATCATGATCTTTGAGGGCGTCTGTCAGGTACTTCCGGCCACTCCAGAGCTGACAGACTTGGTTTTTCTGCTTCTCCGAAAGAAGTTCTAATTGAAGCCACCAATCTCATTCTTGTATCAGATCAATTCAGAACACGTAAATTTGGCCCAAAACCTGATCTTTGAGGGCATCTGGCAGGTACTTCCGGCCACTTTAGAGCTGGCAGACTTGGTTTTTCTGCTTCTGCGAATCAAGGGCTAATTGAAGCCACAAGTCACATTCTTGTATCAGATCACGTAAATTTTGAGTAAAATCATGATCTTTGAGGGCGTCTGTCGGGTACTTCCGGCCACTCCAGCGCTGGCAGACTTGGTTTTTCTGCTTCTCCGAAAGAAGTTCTAATTGAAGCCACCAGTCTCATTCTTGTATCAGATCACGTAAAATCGGGTGTTTTTTTGCACCGGAAGTGGCCCATTTTTTCGACCTTTCGGCCAATTCAGAGTGATAAGACCGATTGATTCGAGCTCAGCGTAACTTTTTCTATTTGAAGCCATAGAGCTTATCTTTGTATCAAGTGACGTGAAGATCATGCGGTCGGCTTCCGTACATAGAGTTTGGGCGCGAAATAGAGAACAGCAAATCTTAATATAACGTGTTACAAAACATCCTAACTCTTTTTACAGGGTGTAACCTAGTGGTCAACAGGATGACAAATCTGTAAAAAAAAGTTGAAAAAAACAACTTTTATTTTATAACCTTAAAATTGAAAAAAAATCATAACTTTTTTGTTTTTGGTATTAGCTCAAATTTTAAAATATATTTGTGTGTGTAGGTGCATTTACATAGCTTTGAGTTGTTAAATTATTGTGAAAGTCTATGAAAACAATATTTAAAAAATACTTTTTTCCCGCTACAGCGTTCACATTTTATTAATTTAAAAATCAACGGAACGTCATAGAGCAAAAAAAATTAAGGTTGTGATCCCTATCACCGGGAGCTATTACCCTGTAAAAAGAGTTAGGTACTTTAGTAACACCTTGCATAAAGCATAGTCGTGTTAGTTACACCATTTATAACTCGAGAACGGGTCGTCCGATTTTTATGATTTTTGATTTGTGGGTTTATCTCCGCCCCGAATAGCAGAATAACCATTAAAACAACGGAAAAACTCACGAGAAAAAAAAAGAGTCTATGCGGACGAAGTCGCGGGTAAAAGCTAGTATTTTATACAGGGCAATTTTTAAATAGCTTTATTCCTGAAACTCGTCAACTTCTAAACGTGATTTCCGACAAATTTTTGTTCCACTACTTTTCGAAGAGCTCGATACTTTTTATTTAGTAAACATTTCTTATTATTTAAAAGTTAGCATTTGTACCATTTCAGTTGTACCAATTCTGCGCAGTGCGCTTTCGTACCACTTCTCTATCTATGACCTCTCCAGTCTCTTCTACTCCAATTTGTTAATCCGCGCCGCAAATTCTGCCAAAAAACAATATTTTGGCCAAAAAAATTTCAGCAAAGACGTAGAACAAAAGTTGTTGCTAATCTCGTTTAGAAGAAGTTTACGTACTTCCGGAATATGGCAATTTTAAAATTACCCTGAATAATAATCTACCTACCTTGTGTTCTGTGAATATTTCTTATTTATAATGTGGGGGCCCAACATCTTTTTCTTCAACCTATAGCCACCCAAGTTACCGAAAATTATAATGTTGATTATTTGAACAGAGCTGAAGCCATCTTTACGTTGTACTTGGTTTGTGCCCGCGCGGGGGGGGCACCTGCCGCCGCCCCCTTCCTAATTCCTTACATATTTAAATTCCACTTTTGACATTCGCATCGGTGTGTTGCGTATACGATATGCTCGCGTCTACATGTGTGTACTTATACGTAGGTACTTTCGGGAGCACTCTGGAAGATTTCAGCAAAAAATGTACTATACAGGGTGTTAAAAGACCGCCAACAGACCCGAAAGCCACGCATACTAGACACCAAAACAAAGTACTTTTTCGATAAATTATTGCTGGGAAATGATTTTGGTTTTTTAGGTTATAATTTTGAAAAATATTTTATCACGCAATGGTTGTGTAACGCACAGAAGTCATATTGCGCAAGCGTAGGTATAAGTTTATGTTGCTTATGTTTGAAGTGCCGATGTTTAGAATACATTGCGGGTTGCAATTTTAACGTCGTTTTTTGCAAGAAATATTCATAATTTTGATATGGCTTCTTGAGAAGGTATGTTAAGAACTAGATACTGAATGCATTTCTGCAAAAAAAAAGTTTTGAAAAGTCCAACTTTGAACTTCATTATCTCGGAAACCGTTGATTTCCCAGGCATAGTTCCTTGGGCAAAAATGTTCCTTATGATGAGGACAATACGTGGTTTCCCGCTTTGTTGGCGGTCTTTTAACACCCTGTATTCTAATTGCGTTGCGTAGTAACTTAATGTAACTTAGCTTCATGCCCGTATCTCAGTAGACCCACTACATAGAGTTGCCACCGCGAAATAAGCCCCTCGGACATAAATTAGAACATTAATTCTTTCCGAAATAGGCACTTTTTCTCACGGAGTTTACCACATAAACGCGTCGATATTGTTCCTTTTCTCCTTTTAAAGTTGGTTAATAAATTCAGTTTAGTATTTTTAAACGCTAATGGTCAAGGAAAACATCATGAGGAAACCTGAGCGTGAGGCACCCTTAACGCGAAAATCGCCAATCCGCATTGAGCACGCGTGGTGATTAAGCTCACACTCTCTCTCTGAGAGAAGGCCTTTGCCCAGCTAGTGGAACATGTACAATTGTACAGGCTACGTCTTACTTACTCACTTAGTATTTTTATTCTATGGTGTTCCAATGGCAACTCGAAAAATAGGATTTTGCAAATGTTTTTGACATGATGAAAGAAAAAGCAAAAATGGCCAATAGAATACAATAGAATCTAAATTATTCCAAATAAGTCAATGCGTTTAAACTTCTTGAATACTTGAAAAAATAATAACCACCTTGTTTTCAGCAATCACAAGACTTATTCTAATTTCCATGGCAATCGTGCGTCGCCGTCAATTGCAAACGGCGCAGTCTAGTTGACTCAGTTGGTGCCACAATGTACCCTCTAATATTAGAGAGGCGCGGTGTTTGCACAAGTGCACGCGCCTTCAATGAGTCGCAAACTCACTGCGGCCTTGCAAGAATGTAGCTCGCTGAGAAACTAGGATTTTAGGTTTTCTATTTTGTGTGTCAGATAGATTTGCTGCGCAGTAGTGTTTCTTTTTAACCCCCGACCCAAAAATAGGGGCGTTATAAGATTGACCGCTATGTTTGTATGTGTGTATGTCTGTGGCACATGTAAACATGATCCAGGCACTACAGGAACTCAGGTATATGATCATTTTTTCGATTCATGTAGTGTAGGTACTTAATTGATATACACCATGGAATTTTTGTGGTTTTAAAGCCGAAGGTATTTTGTTGCACTGGTAATTCTGAGACAAATTATAAAATTTCATTCCAAAACGCGCGAAAAAAAAATTCACTTCTCCATACAAATGGTGTCGATTGGCGATAGCCGTTTGTATTGGAACGTGTTTTTTTTTTCGCTCGTTTTGAAGTAAAATTTTGGAATTTGGTTCAGAATCACGAGTGCAACTAAATACCTTCGGCTTTAAAACCACTAAAATTCCACGATCTATGTATAGGAATCGATTTCGTAAATTGTTCTTTGCGCGCGGGCAATTTACCATGCACGGCGCCTTAACACATAATATGAGTAACTCGAGCGCAGTGAATTTTGTATTCTAGCTTTCTTATGTGTTTGTTTGTTGTTCACAGATCCACTGCCAAGTTTTGGGAAGTCTTAACACAGGTACGTACTTATATTAAAGAGTATTACAGCTGAAGTTGAAAACACAATAATAAAATAAAAACAAATAAAAAACCCGACTTCACTGGTTAAAAGGTACACTGTTATTAAGCTATACGTATGTTATTGCACTGATTCAGAGTCATATGCTGTTGTCCATTAAGAAGTTCCATTCTCCATCTCTGAAGTTCTTCATCAGATCTTCACATTTTTTTATGGGACTAAATGGAAAGTATGCCCTTTCAAACTAAACAAAAATCATTAAAATCGGTTCACCTAAAAAAAGTTCTGAGGTACCTGACGACATAAAAAAAATAAAAATACGGGTCCAATTGTGCGTCTCCTTCTTTTTGAAGTCTGTTAGAAAGGGTCAAAATGATGCCAGGTAATCTAAGGGTGGTATTAATAGTCGTCTGAGATCACCTACTTGAGCTTGAACTCAAGTTGGTGAACTCAGAAAAGTCAAATGCTAATGTCAAGCCTTGGCTAATGTCAAACTTGAGTAGCTGTCTGCATATTAATAGACACTATCTTGAGATTGCTATTGACATTAGCATTTTACTTTTCTGAGATTACCTACTTGAGTTCGATCTTGGGTCGACGACTATTAATGCCACCCTTAGGGGCGTAAAAGTTGGGCCAGAATATTGGACACAGTCCTATCGAAAAGAAAATTGCTTACGGCCAATTAGTTCCTTTTTGTGTTTCGTAAACGGTTAAACTTACTTGTATTATGTCGGTGTAGCTGACTAGTTTCGGCTCTCATTCGGAGACTTTAATACAAAATGTGCAGTGCTTACGAAAGTTTAAGTGTAAAAAGTAGTTACTTTTCGATATTTTCCTTATAATCAGAATATAAATATTATCAATTACTTTTCACACGACTACGTTGGAGCCAAAATTGAGGGTTAGTATACTAACCGAGTGGTTAAGGAGTCCAGTGGCTACTGAGCAGTTGAATCCCTGAAAAGATGGTAAAATGTGTCTTTTTTTTAACATTGCTAACCACACATAGCCGGAACAAACAACGCTCTATTTACCTTAAACTGTAATTAATATTAAAAGCGCGCAAACAAAGAGTCTACGGCGCTGCGCCGAAATTTTAAATTGCACCGGCTAAAAAGTATCTGCCTAAAAATTTTCATAATAATATATAGAGCTCTCATTTTTCCCACCAATTGGGGGAGATTATCGGAAAAACTACAACAAAATAAATTTATTATCGCCCCCGGGGCTTGGAGGGGGTCTGGGGGTTCCACCTCCCCCGCGCGCCCCCCACCACCTGCCGATAACCGAGTATTATTTTTAATGCGTACTCATACAAGAGGAGGGGTCACATCACCACTGGAGATTGGCATATTTTGTCCCGCTCGGGTTATTAAAAAACCCTTTACGGCGCCAAATTCGTACATCAAAAATACAAAAAGTATCATATTGCCTCTTGCCCAGAAAGGAGTAAGCAAAGGTACCACTCTTTAATTTTTCCCTGGACTTAAGGTCCAACGTGGATTTGGGACTTAAGGTCCAAAGGATAGCAGCGTGGCACGCGCCCAACGACCAACGATAAAAATTTTAAAAACCGTAAAAAAATTGGCTTTTCCGCCACGCTGCTACCGTCGCCGGACATAATCCATATGCCTACAGATGTATCTTGAATAAGCAGTATTTTTTTTCACGTTGTTTTCCTCCACCATTTCATGGTAGCAAAATTGCACATAAGTTGTAAAGCACTCTTTGGTACAAGGGATAGCCCGGAGTCAAACCAAACCCAATCATTTAATGGCGGACCAAGCTGACCGATTAAGCTACTACTACTGCTGCCTGATCTAGTCACGCGGCAGAAGAGAGCAGCAGGCCTAGAGTAATGGGGTAGGCAATGTTAGCAATTATTAGCTATACACGGTGGCCCAAACATAGACGTCAAGCGAGAAAATCGGGATACCAGACACCAGGGGCTACCCGAATCACCCCCTGTATTTTCTCGCAAACGACATTTTTTAAACTTGGTTTTAAGATGCGGTATATTTTAAAAGTCAAAATTTGAACATTATTTTTTGTTAAAAGGTTTTTTATCGTAAGAAGAATTTAAAGAGGTAAAATAACTTTAAAGTCAAAAGAAGAAAAAGTTTAACAATAAAAACCAATGTTAGGTTAGAAACAACAACTAAAAAAGGAAAAACTTAAAAGCCTAAACTAACTTCTTAACGATAAAAATGGCAATTTACATGAGAGTGACTCGGGTAGTCCTTGTTGGTATCTAGATTTTTTCGCTTGACGTCTATGTTTGGGCCACCCTGTATCTGTACAAGTCTATATACCTAGATCAAAAGAGTAGGAAAGACATTCTTATAATCATAAATATAGATTCCTATGCCACGTTCTGACTTGAGCGGATATAATCTCTGAGTTTAAAATAAATCATTGATTGATTCCCTTGCAAAAATATATTGTCTGAATCCGCTATCTTTAGTTTGAAATAGGTTTGTATTTCATATAAGATTTTTAAATTGTAACTTGCCTTTGATGATGATCTTATTATCCGGGACAGGGGGTCCACCGACTAAGACAAAGCCCATTACCATTGGGGAAAATCAAAGTTCGATTTTTGAAAAATGTACTGCCACCCAGTTTCATTTTACTGCCAACCAGTTAATTTTTCATAAATCGAACTTCGATTTTCGCCAATGGTAATCGGCTTCGTCTTAGCCGGTAGACTACCTGAGCTTGCCTTTACTCAAACCCACCTACCTGTATAAAAGTTAGTGAAATATTGTTTGAAATTTTTGTATACTCTATGTCGAGTCCAACAACAATATCCCGAGGCTTAAGTAAGTAACCTAATTCGTTCTTTTTTTATTTGCCTATTCAACGTTGCTTTCTCCATATTTCGTCCGCAACTTCTAATTTACTAGTGTTTTTTCCCGCTTTTGTTACAAATTTTTTCGTTACTTTAACTCTAAACTATGTGGATATAACTTTTTCTAACTTCTTTCTAGCCAACTAGGGAAGCATATGAAAGATCTTAAATTTTGGCGAAAAGAAGCGTAAAGTAACTGAAGAAAATATCCCATCCTACAGAAATAAACAAGGGAAGTATTCCTACATGCCTCTTATGTTTCCTCTCAAATTTATATTAGCAGTCAAGTTAACATTATTGTTTTAAACATTGTAAGTGTAAAGTTTTTTCGGTTATTTTTTTTTTCTTTTTACCTCAACTAAGCAATCTATGAATCTGTCTGAATACTTAAAATGACAATTTATATTCTGGTATAAACTTACACGTAGATTTTGATTCAACGTTGCCCTGTGAGGTTCTACGCATCGCCTACGACGCACGCTACGAAGCTCGTAGCGCGCTACGTCGCGTAGCGGAGGGCATGCTTGGGCTACGTGCTACGGAGCGGTCCAAACATAATTTACGGTCATGCAATGTTAAGTTTATTTTTTCTTTTTATTTCTTATTAGTTTAGTTACCTATGTACATATTTAAATTTTCGTTTAATAAATTATTTATCTCCTTTATTAATAATGCCAAAATAAATATTACTTTGGAAAAAAAAAGTGGCCTGATGAAAAAAAAAGTTGAGAAGGGTCGATAGAAGGAATATAAAAATATGTGTGTTTCACCAATGGACGAATTAGGCCGATGATCTTCACCTTTTTAAGTGAGTGAATGTCCCACTTGCTGGGCGAAGAGAGAGAGAGAGAGAGAGAGAGAGAGAGAGAGATTTATTTGCATTATACAAATCTACCTCGTTACCAGATACCTATTCGAAGTTAATTTCGCCTTCACCAAACCAATTTAATCAGGCGAAACTATTCAAAAGCGACCCGGAAGACAGGCGAACGGAAAGCCTCCAACAATCAGCGACTTCCGTGACCCGCGACCGTTATCCTGTCAACGCAAATCATCTCGAGCGATGCGCCGCAGCCTATCATAAAAAAAAATACCTCTACTCGACAATCCGTTTGTTTCTGCCTTCCTACTAATAAAAATCTACTAAACATGCAACTAAGCTACGAGCTTCCGGGCCAAATAAAACATAAAAATATATCCTATTTTCATAGGGCCGTGGGAGGAGGCCGGGGGCGAGCGCCCCCCTTGCGCAAAAACCCAAAAACATCGCGAAACGAAAATGAGTGTAGCGAGGGAGGCGCGCGCCTGTGTTGGTAATTCATTTTTAACATTAAGCCTGTGTGTGTTTTAAAGTACAGTGGGACGCTAATTAAGATGGGGGGTTTTTGTTCACCGTATTGTCTGACAGCCATTATAGGGGCTGATGGACAGATCTTGTTTGGGTACTAATAATGTGGAATTAGCAGTTTGATGACTACCCCAATACGTGAATGAAGGCCATGTGGAAATGACCTAAGAATGCCTGACAGAGAGAGGTGGGTTGATGATGACAAATACATTTTAAGACTAATGGGCATTGATCAGTGAGGCATCGATTGTCGTAAATTGTAAAACATTTCGAGGAATAGGGATACTGATTACTATTAGGGGTTTAAATAAGTAAAATTAAACATTTATAATAAGTTGAAAAAATTCACTCGGGACAGGACTTGAACCCGCAACCTTCCGCATACCGTGCAGGCGCTCTACCAATTGAGCTACCGAGTCAAGTAACTGTCGATGCGAATTTCTTCAACTAGTCTCCGTCAACTGGACGGGGGGCGCCATCTGGTGTGATTTGTTTGCACTAATCTACACCACCCAATGCGTTCATCTTTGCAGATGAAATGCTCATTGCGGGTTCAAGTCCTGTCCCGAGTGAATTTTTTCAACTTATTATAAATGTTTAAATTATTCCCTAGCACGGGTTAGTGCTTTAGAAAAAACAAAAAGTAAGTAAAATTAAACCGGATTATTAATATTTATCGCCAAAAATGTTTACTTCATTTTTCTTTCGATGACGTCATCATAGCCTCTAATGCGGTAGTTCCAGTGCCTAAAAATATTAAATAAAATATATTCGTCAACAACAACTGTCAACGGTGTCAAATAACTGAGAAAATAACCTTCTTTTTGACTTGACACTGACATTTGTCAAACGTCAACATATTTTTATTTTTTAAAAGCATGAATGAATGCAATGAACTTAGTACATAATGCCAGTGGTGACGTCATACACAAAACTTTTAGAAATTTTAAATAATTAATAAAAAAAATATTTACATAAAAAATTAAGAAAATATTCAAATTAGTTTCTTATATTTGTCTATATTTTCGATTTATAGAATAAAAAATAGGATTTAACGATGCCCATTAGACGTCACCATCAATCAGTGGTGGTGGTCTAGTGGTAGAACATTGGACTCGGAAACGAGAGACCCAGGTTCGATTCCCGGCGCAGGAATAACATTTGTCTTATCAAAGTTACGTACATTTGTGAATTTGAAGGAGCAAAAAACCACTCGCTAATGGTGAAGGGAAAACATCATAAGGAAACCCGCGGCCTAGTTGGCTCCATACGACCTGTGACCCGTGGGCTAGGCCGACTAAGCTGTTAGAATGGTATTGGTGCTGGGGCAAGCCTACTCCATCTAAAACAATGTCCCAGGCACTGCAGCGCCGAGTGGTCTCTTCAACTATCTACTAGTGTGAGTGAAGGTGCCACTGGACGCTGTATCTCATTACGTAGATGCAAAGGCCTTATGTCACCTTTGACAGGACATAGTTGTTATTTCATTGCTGTTTAAATCTGGAATTTACCTCGCTTAAAAATCTAACAAGGTTAAATTGGCATTTTGACTATTCTATTCATGGTGGTTTGCTTATATGGCCTACTCCCGACAAATAACAAAAAATTACAAATAGGTCATTTCCAGTATCACAAAAAGAAAAAGAGCCGGAACAAAAAGCTTCTAAATAGAGAAACCCAGTCAGTGCTTAGTTGTTTTGAAAGTTATTAATACGTATGTTTGAAATCAGAGAACTCATGAAGAAAGCTTATGGTTTTTTTTTACGTTTCTTAGGCCCGGTTTCTGAATTGAGAAATTCTCTAGGCAAGCACTTAAGTATAGTTCCGTATCTGCAGATTTCTCACAAAAGAACATGACAGAATGATACTTAAGTATTTACTTAGTAAAATTCTCAATTCAGAAACCGGGCCTTAGGGTGGTATTGATAGAGGCATCTCAAACTCTGCCTCGGTCTTAAGCTCGAGCTTGAGTAGTTGTCAGCACATTAAGGGCATTAATAGTCGTCAGCTCAAGCTCGAGCTCAAGTAGGTGATCTCAGAAAACAAAATCACCCCTTGGCTAAATCATGTCAATGTAAATCTCAGATACTAGCTTGAGCTTCACATTGACATTAGCCAAGGTCTCAAGTGATTTTGTTTTCTGAGATCACCTACTCAAGCTCGAGCTTGAGTTGACGACTATTTATGCCACCCTTAAAGAGAAGCTATTTTCATTTCTCTGACAAACACTCATTTGTGGCATGCTCTGATATAAACAACATTTCTAGCGGTCAATGGCGAATGATGGTTACAATTATACAAGGTGTTACAAAAGTACCTAACTCTCTTCACAGGGTAATAGCACCCGGTGATAGGGATCACAATCTAAATATATGTTTTTTGCTCTATGACGTTCCGTTAATTTTTAAATTAATAAAATGTGAACGATGTGGCGGGAGAAAAGTTTTTTTTTCAATATCGTTTTCATTGACTTTTACAATGTTTTAACTCAAAGCTATGTTAATGCGCCTACACGCACAAACATATTTTTAAATTTGAGCTAATAACAAAAACAAAAAATGTTTTTTTTTTAATTTTGAGGTTATAAAATAAAAATTGCGTTTTTCAACTTTTTTTTACAGATTTGACATTCTGTTGATCAGTAGGTTACACCCTGTCAAAAGAGTTAGGTACTTTTGTAACACCTTGTATTTAAAAAATAATCAAACAAAATCAAATCAAACAAAAGCTGCTCTAAGTAGATCTAATTCACTCCCGAGGCGGAGCGTACCGGCAGCGAGTTCGCATTGTGCGCTACACACACTGGCAGCACTACCGCGGATATAAAACGTAATTTTGTATTAGATTTAATTTGTGTCGCCCTCGCGCCTGTGTGCGTACCCTCCCTCCCAGTGTGCGTGCGGTACTACTCTCTACTCCACGCACAAATTGATTACGATCGTCGCCTAAAAACGAAAATTTGCATACGCACCGAGCGCTCACATTTTTCCGGGAAAAAAAAATCAATCCCTCATTCCGTGCCTTCAATCGTCGATACTTACCTCTTTTAATTCTGACTTCGCCTATCGGGCTTTTGAAATGAGGTTCCAATTTCGAAAAGCAAAGACTTCTAAATTGCAAACTGAAAAAAAAAAGAAAATCAGCCAGTCATCCGCGAAGGTCATTCTAAAATCGCCGCTCGGAATCGAAAAAGAACATCGTGTGTGCGTCGTAGTAAGTAGTTGTGGGTAGTGGTGCAGGCAGACTGCAGTCTCGGCGCGGCCTCCGCGCGCCGCGGCGCCGCGTCGAGTGAGCGCCCGATTTAAAAACTATAGGAACGTACCGCGCAGCGGGCCCGTAATACCACCCCCCGCGTAATGATTTTTTGGCGATGAATTTATATTCGCGCGCGAGTGGTGCCACTTTTTCGACCCCCCATCCCCCACCCGCCGCTCATTAACGCAACCCAGATATGCAATTCTGATCTTTGACGAGGAGGCTGTAGTGTCGGCGGGCACCTCGCCGGAAGAGGTGGCCCGTTTTGTTTTTTCCCGCCCGGCTTCATTATTGATGGCATCGGACGGTAATGCGGAAGCATGTGTGAACGTTTCATTACAAAAGGTGGACGCGGCGCGTGTTAATATTGCAGACCAACCGGACCCGACCGGACGGCTCCGCGCTAAAAAAGAACTTCCACAATTTTATTTATCAAAAAAATACATATTGAAAAAAAAAGCCGCGAATTAAATACTGCAATTTAAAATTATATTTGGAACATTAAAATATTTTGAAAGTTAGCACCACTGTCCGCGCGAGACGTGAACTATCGGGCGCGTGTTCGTAAAGTTTCGGTGGAAGTTCGGGAAAGTTTCTCACGTGCGTGTGTGGACGCCGCGGCGCGTGACGGACGCTGGACACTTTGGCGCTTTTGAATTTAGAACTCGTGGAATCCGATTCGAAAAATTGTTCTCTTTTCTGGCAACTTAGGTATCTTTTATTGTTTTGTAAACAGCCGGTTCAGTTTCAAGTTGTGTTTGTTTGTTGGCCACCGGCCGGACATTGACTGAAGTTGTGATTTAGTTTTGTTACAAGCATATTTTTTTGTTATTAATTTTATAATATTGTTATTTTTTTGGAGTGACGCGGCAGCATTTGGTTAAAAGGTAAGTGAAGTTAAATAGTTTTTTCTTCTAATTAACTTTAACACATGGCAAATTTTAGTGCAATGCCATTTTTTTGTTGCAAAAATAACTAAGTATTTCAACATTTTTTATTACTTTTAGTATAAATTATCATTAAAAAATGCATTCATTGCAACTCCAAAACCGGAAATGCATCCTTTAAGTCATAATTTCTCACAATTAATTGTACCATTTAGTTGATAAACTATTTTTAAATAACTGCACTTTTCACACATTTTTTTCTATACTCCCGCTTGTCACAGCAAATTATTATTATATTCAAATTCCACTCGCATCCAACAATTAAAGACCCCTTTGTAGGAATATCTATTTGTATGCAAACTAGTTGATACTGGCCACTTGCTGGTCCAAGGGTCTAGCAAGCAAGCGAGCTCCATCGGACCTCACACATTAGATCTCCTTGCATAAATAATTAGTTTAAAAAAAACGGGATCTCTACGCCTATTGTAAAAATGTTTTAAAAGGGTTACAGAAATGCCGAGATCGGTTGATTTGCAATGGACGAGTTTTAATTGCTGTTGAATGTAAAATATGTATTTAAATACTAAAATATGTTGATCAGATAGTACTTATTATCATCATCTTTATAAGTTTTGCAACTAGATTATTGTTGTTTTTTTTTTTTTTTTAGTTTATTTGGCACACCTACAGAAGACACAATTAACAATTTATTTACATAACCGGACTTTATTTATTAAGCGACATTTTCGCAAAAAAAAAAATGTTAAGCAAATATCAAGTTAAATCACATTAGCAAGGTACTTTCAATTAAACGGACAGTAATCAATCTAAAACCAGTTGTTTTTTGCACAATTTTATCCACCTACGAAAACGCTTATCCTAAAACTTAGAAAAGCTTTTTAATCTAATGTTGCACATGCAATTATTGCACCATTTGCATGCACTTCACACCACAGTAGGTATCATATGTCCCGCCGCATGATAGTTCCACTGGTCTCCAACCCTTCAAACTGTCACCATGAAACCAGAGACCACGGGCGTGGATCTAATCCAAGATACCCAGATACTTCCAGGTACTTCCACAGGTAATCATTAACAGGGGCCTTAGCCTGTAACACAATGGCGTATCAATGGCGTCCCAGGTAGAAGGACAAAACCTGGATTTTTTCGTTGTTCTCCTACAACTAGCGAACTAATCCTCTATAATTAGACTCATAATATTCTTTGCTGTATTACAAAAACATTAAAAGGACGCATAGCATTAATAAATCGTAATTGAAACCGTCAACCGGGAGCCCATTTTGGCACCATTGCGTTACAGGCTAAGGCCCCTGGTCGGTGGGGATTTTTCCAAGTGTCAAATTTGACAGTGATTCTAATTAAATCGCTCAACTAAATCTGGTGTTTATATGGAAACCACAGATTAATAGACTGATTTAGACAGTAATTGTAACTATATTTGAAGCTTAGAAAAAAACCTCATTCGCACCACCCCGGAATAAAACAAAGGAATTTGGTGTGTGACATCACTTATTTATTTATTACCCTATCAAAATAAGGCCTTTGCATCTACGTGCATATGAGATGATTTATACAGCATCCAGTGGGATCTTCACTCACACTAGAAGGGTAATGTGCCCACCCGGACGCTGCTGCAGTGCCTTCGAAATATTTTAGATGGAGTAGGCTTGCCTAGCTCCGAAATCATCCTGTCAGGCCGACTAGGCCTAGCAGCCACCCTACAGGAGCTAAGGTCATGGGTTCCTTATTAACCTAACATGGGAGACACTAAGGGAAATTACAGTAAGAAGCTATATTTCCTTAACAAATAATAAAAAAAATAAGAAAACAATGGTATGACAGCAAGCAGAACAGCGTTTAAAAAAAAACTGACATCACTGGTGAAAAGGTGTACCTAGAAAAAAGTTCTGAGGTAACAAACATTAAAAAAAACATACGGGTTGAATGTTACGCTCGACTTTTACAGTTGAATTTTTTTTTCAAGGGCCTTTCATTTTATACCTAGTATCTTTACAACCGCACCCGCACCACTAACCACGCTTTCTCCTTCCGCATAAACCAATACAAGTTGCATACAAAATGCGGAAAAAATCAGATACATTTTTGGCACGTTCCAATTTGGATCATTATAATATACAGAGCCGGACCGAAACTTCGATGTCATCGAAAAAAAAAAGTCTGCCCCTAAAGTGATGCGCACATTCGCGGCATTGCCTGCGCGTCACATTCGCGAGGTCGCTGGCTGGCTGCACCCGCGGCTCCTTGCAGCGGCGAGCTCGCTGCTGCAACCGTCGCCGCGACCCCAGTATAGCACATCCTTTATCTCATTGTGGCGGCGACACCATTGTCGGTTCGAATTTCGAACGTTGGCTTTTTTTCGCACTCCATGCCAGTCTCTTTGGAACTGGCTAGAGAAATGAAGAGGTTTTAGAAAAAAATACATAGTGAGTACGGCAAATAAAATCCGTCAGATGTTTCATTATACCAAGTTTTAAATATCGACTGAAACATTAAATTCCTTAAAAGCCACTAAAATTATAATCAAAATAATACTCTTATTCGTAATCCGCGGAGTTCCGAAGCTTTGGAATACTTTTTCGCAAAGTTGTCTAAAGATATTCGCTCATAAAAAGTATTTTATTAAGATTTATTCTAAGTTTGACGCGGCTACAGTATATTTAAACGCAAAAGCTTCTTTTGAGCTTTAAATATTCATGATCCGGAAATGGAAGAGTATTGTCAGACTCCGAGATCGACTGACAAACTTATATTTATTCCAACTAGCCTTCTATCCGATATAACTTTTCCATCTCTAGCGGCAGCGGCATAATGAGCCAGCCATCGCATTCGCCTTATTAAAAAAAAGCCGGAAGAGCTCTCGAAAGTCTCGTCGCAAGAAAAAAAGGGTAATAAGTCATAACGTTTTTCATTTCAATTAACTGGCGCAGACTGAGGGGGGCGGCATCGATTCGGCACATCCGCGGCAGCCAGACTAGAAAAAAGTAAAAAACGCCTCCGTCTCGTTTCTAATCGCGCACCCACGCACGCGCGCTGTTTAATTGCACCCCTACACCCCCGGAAGAGTGGGGTGGATTAGCATACACAGAGCGCACCCCCTGAAGTTTTGCGCGCGGTTTTATTTGGCGCGATGTTGCGCGCTGGGTCCAGGGCGCGGACGCGGGCGCGCGGGGGGTGCGCCGGCTGGCGGCAGCACGAGGCGTACGCGCCAGCAGTCGGCAAGCGCCGGCGACCGGGCGCCCATCCAGCGCGCGACCACACACTCGCGCCTGCACTCTCGCGCCGACACACACTCCCACAACCCACCAACCAACCGTCACCAACTTTAAAACTTTATTCCACAAGTGCGTGTCAACCCCAAAGTGTCGACTTGGATTTCATATTTTTTCGCGAGAGGTAAGTTTTTTTATATATTTTTTTTATCTCGGTCTAGATTTTCTAAATAAGTCCTAGTTTTATCGTGCAGTGACGTTGAGAGCTAGCAAAATTCGGCGATAGGAGGGAGCAAGGTCGTGCCGCGTATGATAAAATTATTTGCACAAAAAATGTGTTAGACTGTTTGTGGATAACCTCATTTTGCACAACGTGGACTATTATACTTTATTTCGGCAATTTTTCTTGAGATGCACATAAAGTTTTATCTGCCTAAATGGCTGAAATCAACTTAAGATTTTGGCTCAAACTTTTACGGACGAAATTCAATCATAAAGTTGTCCGTATGTTGGAGTCAAGTTTTTCGCAACCGGTAAATACACCTAAGCTTCATTTGATAGTTTTTTCAACACATTTGTGCACCTACGAGCACCTTATTATCTACTGGGTGTTAAAAGACCGCCAACAGAGCGGGAAACCACGTATTGTCCTCATCATAAGGAACATTTTTGCCCAAGGAACTATGCCTGGGAAATCAACGGTTTCCGAGATAATGATGTTCAAAGTCGGACTTTTCAAAACTTTTTTTTTGCAGAAATGTATTCAGTATCCAGTTCTTAACATACCTTCTCAAGAAGCCATATCAAAATTATGAATATTTCTTACAAAAAACGACATTAAAATTGCAACCCGCAATGTATTCTAAACATCAGCACTTCAAGCTTAAGTAACATAAACTTATACCTACGCTTGCGCGATATGACTTCTGTGCGTTACACTTCCATTGCGTGATAAAATATTTTTCAAAAATATAACCTCAAAAACCAAAATCATTTCCCAGCAATAATTTATCGAAAAAGTACTTTGTTTTGGTGTCTAGTATGCGTGGTTTTCGGGTCTGTTGGCGGTCTTTTAACACCCTGTATAGTCTGTCTAGGTAATACTTAAAAGCCATTTAGATAAAAAAGATTGCAATTACTGAAATTCATTAGAACGTCATTGATGGCTCGCATTTCTGAAATTGCACTTTTGAATCGCAACTTGCAACTTGCAGCCTGCAACTATGGATAACTTTATGTTGACTTAAAAATATTTACGGATGGATACAGATTCTAACTTTTACAAGAACTAATGACCTTAGAATTTACCACTTGTAACTTAGATACCTTACTCTAATATGTGGACGTTTACCTAACCAGATTTGCAAATGACTTGTCTAGATTCTTCTTAAACCTATAACCACACTTGCCCGTTCAATTACATGCTATTATTATAATAGGACAGACGATAAACAGACAAAATGAGACCATAAATAAGTAAATCGTTTTTGGAAACCCCTTAATAGATCAATATCATAATTTATCAATCCTTAGATCGCCTCTAATCATGCAAAGGTTCGAGATATTATAAAAGAGTTTTTATAAGATTGTTACCTATTCGAAATTCAAATAAATGTGTTCGAAGCGGGTGAAATTATTACCCTATTTATGTAGAAGGTAATAAATTGAACAAACATGTTTGATTATCGCAAATAATTAAAATAAATAGTTTGCAAATAAGCTTACTCGTAACTTAGGTACATGACTGTAAAATTATTTAAAAGACATTAATTTTTAATTCCTAATATTTAATTTTAATAGGTTAATAAGTAATTAATAAGTAATTCCTATTTCCTATTCTTTAAATACATTTTTGGAGAATACGTATAGCATTTTCCTTAATAATTGTAGATTCGTCAAATGCAACTCAAATAATAATGCTTAATTACCTACTTGTTTGCGCACAAACCTAAATAGTTATAGACATACGGTGATATGAACCAAAATGTCCTAAACCACTTTTCCTGTGTGCACTAATACTAAAATATAGACTTAAATATAGATAGATTTTATCCTTATGGATTCAAAACTAGGTATATTTAAGTTAAGGGTAGGTAGGTAGGTATGCTATTCACTTATTTTCCCGAATAAAAATGACGATAACAAGTTATCATCGCGTATAATTTCACATTTAATTGATTTTTAACCGACTTTAAAAAAGGAGGAGGCAGGTACTCAATTCGACCCGTTATTTTATTTTTTTTATATTGTTACCTCAGATCTTCTACGTGAACACTACGTGATTATGTTTCTACGTAAACCGATTTTACTGATTCTTTTTTTGTTAGAAAGGGTATACTTCCCATGTGGTCCCATATAAAATAGTGAAGATCTGATGAAAAACTTCGGAAATGGAAAACGGAACTCCTCAACGGAGAGCAACAAATCACTCGGAATCAGTGCAATAGCTTAATAACAGCCTTTTCACCACTGAAGTAGTTTTTTAAAATAATTTTGTATGAGTAAATGCTTTATTTTAACTTAAAATATGACCACTCACTGCATGGCAGAAGTTAGACGCTGCAAGATAACTTAGTATATGCTATTTACCTGTTGCCTTGTTTAGATTTAATCAATAGCTACCTATACTTAGTAGATGGCTTGGCCGGGACGCATCGTACACTTGAGCTTATTTCAGCACAACTACTTGTTCTGCTTGGCGGTCCCACGTAAAGTAATTATCTATAACCATACCTAAGCTGTAAAGTAGCCAAATTCATCTAAAAGCAGCACAAAAGTGGCACCGAAATCATCTCGTTTCAATAATATTGATGTCCGGCGGGTGATAGTTTAGAGTAACTTTAGACGGAGCGTGCGTAACAGGTTACTCGATAGTTCACGTAGACGGGACTACATTATCAAAATAAAAGAAGAAAGTGAGGTTCCGTAGCCGAAGTGATCCTATAATGGTGCCGTTTTTTCCTTTTTGCGGTACGGAACCCTAAAATTGTAAGGCGATTGGCGGTACATAACCCTCAGTGCAGGAGTCCGGTTCGCACTTAATAAAAACTGCCAAGTGCGAGTTCAAATCACGTACCGGAGGTCCGTATAACCGTTTTTAATTGTATGGACCCACAGAAACTCAAAACTCTCCCTTGCATAAAATAACTCCTAAATTAAACATTTAAAATACCCCCGACTTGTTAGCTTCAAATTAGCATATCTCATAAACGGCTAAACCGATTTAGATAAAACATATCTAAGAACACTCGCTAGAAACCCTGCTTTCAAATTAAAAAATCCCCTCCAAATCGGTACTCCCGTTTAAGAGCTACTGTGTCACTGACAGACACATAGACACAAAAAAACCTTAAGTATACTTAAGTTTTTCTGACACCTCTTCGAACGCAAATAAGAAGTATCATATGAGCGTGAGGGGGAAAAGGCCTATACCCAGCAGTGGTGGGCTGATGATAGTGATGATGATGATGAAGAAGTATCATAGGTATATTTTAAATAAAGGAAGACTGACAAACAGAGATGAATAAGCACTTCGATAACACAACAGAAAAAAACATCATTCTATCACGAGGGACTATACTCGTAATATGTCTAGCAATAAATAATTTGCGACAGATAGCCCGTTGTTGCATAAAACCTAATACATACTATGTATTTTTATCTCTTGACAGGCATTGAACTTTGTGGCGGAAACTCTAGGTCTGCTAGTCGATTGACCTATGAAGCTTATCAGCAAAAAAAACCCACATCCTTGAGGGTAAAAAGAGGCTCCAAATTTACTCTGAATTGGGTCTACAATTTGAAAAGTACTAGGTACAGGGTCCATTCGAATTCGATGTAGGCTGTCTACTCATCAATACAAATAACTTTTACTAGGTAGCTAAAAAAATGGAGCGAAAAAGTTATCAGCTGTTTCATACATTTGACTGCCGATTTCTGAATTGAGAAAATCGCTAAGCAAATGGGTAAGTATCGTCCTGTCGCTGCAGATTTCTCACAAAAGAACGTGACAGAACGATAGTTAAGTATTTGCTTAGCAAAATTCTCAATTCAGAAACCTACCTGTATTTCAGGTCTACCTACCTGTATTTCTCCACCTTGTAGTACCGCTATCGATTTCGAGTGCATCCTGCAGTAGCTAATACGTCCCAAACTATAGATACTATTAATTATTATGTGCCCAAACGAGAAAAAAACCCATAATACTCGTATTCTAATTGAATCATGTTACAAAAGCCACTATAATTTTTGAGTTAGCAGAGGATTTGCTTTTACTTTTTCTTTGCGGGTCTCTACAATTTCACATTTAATTTGGTACGAAACGAGTTGAATCGCGGTTAGTTTCGCGGATTTCGCATTTTACATACGAAAGTTAGGTATCGCTATTCAGTAACTTATCACTTAGGACTGCTTTCTTAAATTGGCTGGGCGACACGATAGGATACCCATGGTAGCATTCCTTATCGTGTGTGTCATAACTGCGTGAGTCGATAGTGTGTCCCCGACTGTACCTATCCCGTACCTTACAAACTGTATCACAGAATGGTAGGTATAAGTAAGATGTATGCTATACAAGTTTATAACAGGCCCCTGCGGTGGGTAAAACCCTTACCTCTGCAGATAGGCAATTTTCGCATTGAGCGTATACCTCCCACGCTAAGGTTTCCTCACGTTGCTTTCCTTCACAGTTAGCGAGTGGTTAGTGGTTAGCGGAAAGCTCGATGGGTCGATGACATTATCAAAACAACGGGAGGACAATGGACGAGATTGGCTTTAGACCGAGTGGATTGGCGTGAAATGGAAGAGGCATATGCCCAGCAGTGGGCTTATTTATGGGCTGGATAGATAGATAGATAGCGATTAGCGGTTAGGGAGTGCTACAAAAAACTCACGAATGTACGTAACTTTGAAATTAAAGTCTCACCACACCGGATCCCAGAAAAAATATATTATTTAGATAGACCTTGTGCTTGCGGTGACACTGCGTGCTAGACCAGATGACGCATGCGCACCACATTTAAATGCCTAAACGTAATGAGTGTTTTAGTTTCCAATGTGGGTGACCTGGTGCCAGTTTCATAAAACTACAATTCATAGTTTATTATGACAATTCGATCTTTATTGAGTGCCTAGTCGGTTAGTAAGCTAACCTTTTTGTAACCTCTCTAATGTCTAATCGTCTACTCAATACACACGACAGCACGTAGACGCTTACACGCTAGCACTCTACTCGGTTACATTACGGGCGACTTTACAACAAAAGTGTACACTCTGACGTGCTGTCGTGTCTACATCGAAATGTCATAATAAACTATTAATTGTAGTTTTATGAAACTGGTACATGAAGAGTAGACGTGGCGCGAAATTATATCCTTTTCAGCGGGAGAGAGTAACAAATACACACACTCAACCACAAACTCACAAACTTTCGCATTTATCTGAGCGGGATTTTGCACGTTTTTTTTATTATGAAGCCATTGCTATTTTTAAAAGTCAATGCAATTGAATTTGAAAATGTATGCGGGAGTGACTAAACACAGTAATATAATATCAGGCCTATTAAACAAGCTAAAATATGCGCAGTTTATACGATACTATTGTAATAACATAACATGTCACTTAAAACATTCAATGCCAATTTTAGCTGTAATTGGCTAATCGAAGGACAAAATAGTACAGAAGGCTCTCGAAGGACGAGATATCGGTCAAGGGTTTGGTTTTGCCTTTGATTTTGTAAAGTCCTTCTATGCGTAGATATTGTGTACGTACAGTTTAATTTTAATTTTGCGTGTCCTTCTTTATTAGCATGAGCCTGGGTTACGAAGTACACATGACAGCACGTCAGACTGTACACTTTTATTGCAATGTCGCCCGTAACGTAACCGAGTAGAGTACTAGCGTGTAAAGGTCGACGTGCTGTCGTGTGTACTTATATATTTATCTCACTCTTGTTTCATGTACAGCGGGATAGCTAGAGTTATAAACCCATGGATACGCTCTAACCCAGCCTCAGGATACGCGAGCTTGTCTCTTACTGTGATAAAATATTATCACAATATACTCTTACTTTGTTGTATTTCCTTGAGGCTAAGCTGTGACGATCGAATAGGTACACTTTTCTGTGGTAAAAGTAATTTTGATCTAGTTTCGGTTAGCGCGGGTAGACTGAAGGTACCTATGAGTGGTCGGGACTACTTCTCGGGAATCTCGCATTCGACACATCTCGAAGGAAAAATCTCATGTCATTTCGATCTCGACTGCTCCCGACCACTCGAGTCATGTCGAGCAAAAAACGCAAATATCTCGCAGAAATCTCGTGCCTTATGTCAAGGATAACTTCGTGAGGATTGGAGAGAGATTTTTCCTTCGTGATGTGTCGAATGCGAGATATTATGTGAGATTTTGTGAGTGTGTGTGAGAATATCGCGAATCATTAAAAATTAACATCGTTCTAGAGGAGCGACGGAACAAAAATAGTTAAGAACAAAATGTCTAGATTCGAGTAAAATGCAAAAAACTGTTTTATTAAATACCATGATCCTATCGTTTTCTATCGTTTTTAACCATTTTTGTTCCGTCAGTCGGTTTTGAAGTGACTTTTGTATCGAAGTTAACTGATTTTGTTTGAGTTTAATACCAGCATCGGGTAGGATTAAAAAAAATGGGGCCATAACATGCGTCATGTAATTTTTCGCCTCTTGAGTATAACTATTTTTGTTCCGTCACTCCTCCTATGTAGGTAAGCCTAATATGGGTTAAGGTTAGGCAATAAAAAAATTTTTAGCCAAATGATGCATGCAACCTGGCCGTATGGCGATCTATCTATCTACTAAGAAAGCTGTAACCGGATAAGGAAGTATGCGTCTGTGTCCGAATGGGCCGTTTCTTTATAAATACGATTAATTTGACACTCACAATGCAGATTGTTCAATGTAACACGAGCTCTACCTAGAATTAACTCTAATACGTAGAGTTTGTAGTAATTAAGTTATCTCTAGTGCACTGGGTGGCATTTTTTATGATAGTAAGTATTGTTTTTTTGCCGTCACGATATCTAAAAGCATTACCTATTTATTACCTATCGATCTTCTATAAGGATGCAATGAGTATAAAATGCAGTGCAAAATTTAAAAAATATATTTTTGTTACACGAATTAAATTATGTGACTTCTTGTAGGTATGTCATAGGTACATGCCCGCACCGGGAATCGAACCTGGTTCTACCCACTAGGCCACCAACTTTGTCCATGTCGCAGGCATTGCAGCGTCGTCACTTCACCCATCTAGTGTGAGTGAAGGTGCCACTGGATTCTGTATAAACCATCTCATTACGTATATGCAAAGGGCTCAAATACAAAGGTAGGTGAATGTATACCATCACACTCATCTAAATGTACAAGGAATTGATTTCGCCACCATGTCAAGGCGACTCAAATGCTGACACCAACTTGACTCACAATAGTAGATTCCCGAAAGCAATCGTATGATGTATTGCTTTATTCCATTGTACAGTTAGTTATCAGCCTTAGAAACCGTGCTTTAAGATATTATACACCTATTTTCATGGCTAATAGAGCTCATAATTAATTGTCACTGTTTGAAATTTAGTTCAGTAAATTTTAGCCTCTGTGTATAGTGATTTAAGGGTTCCAAGGTTGAGTTTTATTTAAGGCTTATAGTACAAAGAAAATCCATGCACAAAGCAATGTGCAAGCGCATCTTTCGGGTGAATTCGGTGCACAGTAGACATTGGCTAACACAGTACCGAGAAAATTGGTTTGTCATTGTTATTGTTTAAACAGTAGCCTATTGAGGTCGAGGAAACTTAGGGAGACACTTTGTCTTGCATTGATCGAAGGCCATCTTCGAAGGAAATCAGTGCACTACCTTTTCACCGCACAATTGGTCTAGCAACAAGATCCTTGGTTAGGTACTCACGCGAGTCACACGGAACGGATAACTTAGAAAGAAGTAATTGATATCCCACCAAAACCATTTTCATGTAAAAAATGTTGCCAATACGAGACCATACACATCGCACTGTCAAAAAGTTATCAGATCTCATGTAGAGCCAAGCTTCTACAAGCCCAAATTACACAAACTCTACACCTTAGTCAAAATATGTGGCTTGGCCGTTTGGTAGTAGTATTTGAGCTTCGCTACTCGTCTTGGCCGGCTTGCCCCCAGATCTACATGACACCACTGGCATTCCAACAAATAACCCTAGATTGGGAAGTGCCCATTATGCCTACTTACTCACCAGCTGAGGCTTGTCCTGGCTTCTTATCTGATTCAAGCACATAAAATACAAAACTAAAATTTTGAGTATGCGGCAATGAGGGCTACCGTTTTAGTTCTCACTACTTGGCGCCACTGTCGAGTAAGGTCATGAAGTATAGTTCTTTTTCGGACGTAAAAAAGTTTACTTACATTAAAATCAAATTTAATTACTACCTTAAAACTGTACCAATAAAACAACTCGAGCAAAAAAAAATTAGAACTGTTCTGATTAGAATTATTTCAAAACAGTGGTTAGTACTCGTAGCATGACAGCAACTACAGGGTGCACTCTAAGTCGATAGCGGAAATTTATTCAGGCTACCTAATGATCAATACAAACAACTTGTACTAGGTGGCGAAAAAAATGAAGCGAAAAAAATATCAGCTGTTTCATACATTTGGCGCAGTACTAAGTCGACCTTTTGTATGGAACAGCTGATATTTTTTTCGCCACCTAGTACAAGTTGTTTGTATTGATCATTAGGTAGCCTACATAAATTTCCGCTATCGACTTAGAGTGCACCCTGTATTTGCCATAATTAATCTCAGCTTTTGCAAAATATTCACAACATTATTATACTCGTAATTAGAAATAAACCCGCGTAACCCATACAAACAAGTGACATTATTCTGACCTCACGCAACACTAGCGACCCTGGTGGCAAATCTAAGCGCGGTAGGACTACACAGTAGACATGTGTAGGTAATGCTAGTAATATTACAAAAGACACATTACACAACGGTGTCATGAAATATTACCCATTACACGAGAGAATAAAGCATGGCACATAGCATTTCATTACACTAGATGACATGAAACATGACACATGGTATTTCAGCACACTGTACGTACTGCAATGAAAGTGTGCTGAAATACCATGATGTCATGTTTCATGTCTGCAATGAAGAAATACCATGATGTCATATTTCATGTCTGCAATGAAGAAATACCATGATGTCATGTTTCATGTCTGCAATGAAGAAATACCATGATGTCATGTTTCATGTCTGCAATGAAGAAATACCATGATGTCATGTGTCATGTTTTGTGCCATGATATAAGGTAATATCACGCGGTATGAAATGTCATGAAATATATCATGACTTCGAAGTGCACTATTTCGCGCATGTCTACTATACAGTCCGCGATAGGTTAGAATAGCATAACTCTACCGCAGAGCGTCAGCGTTACCAGATTGGGTATTTTTCTCGCAATTCTGGGTAAAAATTTGGCTCCTGGAGAAATTTTGGAGAAAATAAATCTTTGGAGGAATGTTTGGAGAAAAAGAAAACACAGTGGAGAGTTTTGGGTATTTTTTTTTAATAGTTTTGGATAGAAATGACGTCACAGATGAAGAGGATATGGTTGTCATGAATATATTACATTTATTTGTATAAACTTTCTTTATACGATTTAGTTTGTTTTATGTCAATACCATTGACAAAAAGTTTAGTTAAACTACAGTGAATGCCATTTGTTTGTAGTTTTACTGGTAGAACCAAAAACAAAAACATTGTCTTTGATACTACCAGGCGAAATATGCCGTAGAATAAGGGAAAAAAAACGAGTCTGGGCCTTTGGGTAAAACCATGCAAAATAGTATCGTTTTGGAGAAAAAATAATTTAAGTTTGGGGAGAAACAGAAAAACGCATCTGGCAACCCTGCAGAGCGTACACGTTAATGCTGCCTCTGACGACGGCTAGGCAACCCCGACAAGCAAGATAGACCAAACGACTACCATGAGTTGTTCTCATGTTACTAGTTAGTTAAGATTACTAGATATCTTAGATCCACTCGTCTTATGTGATAGTCAAGCGCTAATAAATTGAGGTACAGTCGGCCACAGTCTCAGATACCCCTTTTTGTTCCATTGGCGCCCTTATGCCGCGCGCGATAAGATCTGCCATGGGGTATCTGAGATTGTGGCCGACCGTACCAACAAAGTGCGTCGTATTTTAAAGACACGATCTGCGGTTGGCTCGGTAAAAAGCTCAGAGGTACATTTTTTATTCTAGACATTGTGTCTCCCTATGCCATGAAATAAAAAATATTTTATTTTATGGTTTTAAAAAGCAAGGTGGTCTTTTTTTACTTAATTCTTGCGAATTTAGAATCACTAAAATAATGTATTTTATTTTAAGACAACACACATACATTATATTCTGAAGACAGAGGGAGAAGAATGGATGAGATTGGCATTAGACCGAGGGGGTCGGCGGTAAAAGGAACAGACCTATGCCCGGCTTTAGTCATGGGGCTGGATAGATAGATATAGTTTTAAACAAATGATTTGCTTAACTTTTACCTCTACCTGAAAAATAGATTCACCAGCAGCACATGAGAAAGGCTGTCTGGATGCATTTTCTCGGATAGTCATATGAACTGACAAGTGAATTGCCCATTGTGGCACACATATTGCCAAGTTATAGAAAACAGAAGAAAAAAAACTTAACTTCTAAATAATTGCGCACGCAGCGGATAAGCTCATGTAAACATTTTGTCACCTGACCCCGTGCATTGCGCACGATCTCCTAGCCGTCACACACGTCGTAAACAAATTATTATTTACTGTTTCCAATATTAAATGAGTAGCATTATTTGGAAGGAAACTAAGGCTCAGATGCAAGAATGCACTGAAATGTCAACTAAAACCGTGTGTGATTACGCATATTGCAGTGATCACGCTGGCACTGCGCTCTATAATTTCTCTACTAAGCTCACCCTTTTTCGTAGCTAGATAGGTTCACCGATCATTTATCTAGCTTAAATTTTAAACAATGATCTCTACTAGTTACGTATTACGAATATGGGATCCGTGGAAGGAACGGCAGGTTTCTCCACGATATTTATCTTCAAGGAACACAACTTGAGCAAACACACCTTTCATGCACTATCGCTTACAACTTGGTCAAAAGAGTCAATTACTTTACGTGCAGTAGAACGGGGGCTTAATTGTCTAATTTACGAATCTATCGAATATATACGAATCTTTCAAAGGTATCGGGATTATGATTATGATTGCGACTCTAGAACGGAATTGTCTTAGTTTTAAATCACAATCGTGAATCAAAACGCTATACAAATGAAATGATATTGAGTGAAAGATTTTGCTATTTTCTTCACTCAATGACCTTCAAAATCGAGTCACAATCCCTATTCCTATCCCAATCGCTTTCAATGACAGTATGTGTCAAATAAACGCAATCTGAAGTTGGTCAGCACCCTTCAAAAGTCAATTTGAAAAGGATCGCGATAGGTTCAAAAGTTAGACATTTAAGCCCCGGGTTGTTTTTAAATAGATAAAGGCTTTCTTCGACTGTCTTCGAGTTACTTTCTCCAGTTTTTTGACCCGTCTGTTGGTCAATCACATGCATTTATAGTTACTTTATCAGTAGACCTTTTTATTGCTCTTCCTTATAGAGACGTCTTACATAACAAATAGGTAGTAACTTATGTGCTTGTCTACAATAATAAGCACATTATCCTTTTTTGTATCATGTGAATTTATTAGATATCTACTGATGAATTTGTTATCTTGGTTTAAAATTACTTCATCAAATTGTACATTATACTCACTTATTATTTTATCGACAATCAGTGAAGCTACAATTTTTTTCAAATCCGCCAAACCAGCTATTATGTCAATGTTGGGATCCGTTGATATTCAAAATAGGCTTCTCACATCATACGACCACACTTAAATTATAAACGTAAAGTATTTCAGAAAGGTCCTCACGATGTTTTCCTTCAAAGTTAGCGAATAAAAAAATTTAAATACCCCCGATATTTTAGGTTCAAATACGCATATCTCATAAACATCATTTTGATAAAACATATCTAAGAACACTCGCTAGAAAACCTGCTTTTAAATAATTTAACAAACGCATCCAAACCGGTCCACCCTTTTAAGAGCTACGGTGCCACAGACACATACACACAAACAGATACACCCTCCGACGGACAAACATAGGGATCAAACTTATAGCAACCCTCTTTTTTGGTCGGGGGTTAAATACTTACTGGAGTTGAGAGAATTTAATTTCGATCGATTTTCTTTTATTATAGTTGATTTGGAAAGCCAGCAAACCGCCAAAATTTTTATTTTTTTGGGAGAGGCCTATGTCTAGAAATGGACCATACATACATTCGGCTAAATGATGATGATGATGTTGTTCGTGATTTCTCAACATCAAAAAAATCTCCCAGATGCTACCAGTGTCAAAACAAATTAAGACACGTTTATTTCTCTTTATCATTCGCGTGGTATCTTTTTAGCGAATTTGTTTTACGAACTGTATTGTAGACTGAATACCTTGATACCTATCTAAGCCTATGTGTTTTAGTCGAAATGTTTAACGATAAGAAAGTGCAATAATCTGTAGTGTTGTGGCGATACGAATTTATCGAGTAGCGACAAAATTATTTACTGACATTGAACTCGCATGTTTTCATATGATTTACTATGGCAGCTATTGTTTTAGCTAAGGAGGTGATTTTTAACCAACTTCAAAAAGGAGGAAGTGCTCAATTCGAACAGTATGATAAGTGTGTTTAAAAAAAAACATACGGATCGAAGTCGTCGACAATTCCCCAAAACTATTTTTTCTACGTGAAACGATTTTGATGGGATTATTTTTTTGTCTGAAAGGCTTTCCTAGTTTTCTATATTCTAAACAAAACATAACCCTCCTTTGGACAGTCAGGTAAAATATACTTTCTCTAAATCTTGGCTATCATATAAGCACATAAGAATCATTAATTCAATTTGAGCCCTGACTTACGAAAGAAAGAGAGCAAAATTAGAGTATCTCGCCACAACATAACTGTAAGTTAGGTACCTACTCAATAGGTGAATAAATTAATGTATTGTTATAATAGGTAAATAAATTGTATCAAATATCCTTAGAGCCTGAACCTACTACGCGTACATTTCCTAGTTTCTACGTTTGTTTACATCTAGTATGATTCACTGTCACAGTCATTGACAGATAAATAGGTCCATCGACCTTGTCTATCGTAGCTCGTAGGTCGTCGCCGGGTCAGCACATCACTAACCTAGACTAGAGTCACTCCGTTTTATCAAAGGAGAGATTGGCGACTATCGTGTGATAGTGTGTGCCAAATTATACGCAAATAGATAGCCTTTCTGATAATGGAACTCTAGTTTCCTGCATTAGATGTCTTTGTCCTACCCACGCTTGAATGGATTTATCTATCCTTTTCTAAGTCCGACCTCTAGTAGGAAGGCTATGTAAATATTGTGGTTACGCGCGTTTTGGCGATAGCAGGAAATAGGTCAAGGGCTTTTTTGGCACTATCATAGATTAGTGCGTGTGGCTATTTGTACTACATTTTTTTCACTTGATTGCGAATTTGCGACGTAGTCTAGTACTGATAAGTTTTGTTCCTTTTCAAATGCTATTTCGGCTCGGCTCATTTATACAAGTTGATCAAGTTGGGGTCCCTTATGATGGGGTCAATCAAAAAGTAAAGTCGGCCACAGTCTCAGATACCCCTTTTTGTTCGATTGGCGCCCTTATGCCCTGCGCGGTAAGAGCTGCCATGGAGTATCTGAGATTGTGGCCGACCGTACATTGATGCAGTGATATTTATTGATTAGTTAGTTGTAAAACGTAATAATTCTTAGTTATTACCTATTTAATTGCATGATGTAGGCTCAAGAATGTGAAATCAGGTCCAACGGATTTATCAATTTCGTTGTTTATAGTCCTGAAACTGTTCTGAAACCTATTTCTTTTCAAACGCTTTCTTTTACAGCAAAATGCTGCATATAAGGGCGAAGTTACCTAACTAACGTAATATATTGTTATAAATCGAGAGCACATAATGTGTGCCAAAGGGCTTATGTACTTTGCGAAGGATCGGCCTTGGGGGGCGATGCTCGAAGGTAGGGCAACGGAGAAAGGCGCGCGAATGTAGAGTCAACAGCCTTTGCTTTGATTTATGAACTCTTTTTCTGGGAAACTGGTAATTTCTTATTGGATACGTATTTCACTAAAAAAAACGAGCCGTTATACACTATGAGGATCCGTAGACAAAAAAAAATTAGGTCCTAAGGTCAAGATTCCATAATTCTACAGCCTACGACTAAATCACGCCACCGCCAAAAGTGGCCGTTTTTTGTAATTAGTGGAAAACTTAACGAAGAGTCCATTTATACGAGATCGGATCTGATACTAGCTATTTTTAGGACTTAGGACCTAGACCAAGACAGAGATTTTCATTGCTCTACCTACATTTCCAAAGAACGTAGGTACGGTCGGCCACAGTCACAGATACCCCATGGCAGCTCTTACCACGCGTGGCATAAGGGCGCCTATCAAACAAAAAGGGGTATCCTAGCGTGTGGCCGACTGTACTATAAAATAAGCTATGATTACTTTATGTGGTAGCGCTAGTTTAACCCCTACCAGCAAGCCTCTTAACTTTGGGAGTCTTTGTGAAACTAGGGCAAGTCCTTAAGAATAGACCCCTAGAGACCTTTCCGCCGACACATGTCACGGAAATAACCAAAACTTATCTCGCAGGCTCCATTCACACGCACACACGTGCGCTGCGGCCCTGTACGGACACACGCGTAACACCCACACAGCGGACGGCGACGTGTGATTGGTCCACTCTCACTTTCGCTCGTAGCCTACGCTAGTTTGAATTCCGTAACAACGAGCCCCATTGGTCGAATAACTTCTGACCTTTGCTTTGATTCGCCGGAAACTATTTTCATTTACCTGCCAGATTGTTTACGGAAATGCTTTCGGTAGGCAATAGTTGTTACGACGATGTATATTATGTGCCTCGAGCTTCCTAACGGTGTCGTTTTGGTAGAGGCTTCGTTCCCTTAACCGAATTCGTACCAAGTTTCCCGTGTCCCGCTACTTTGTTGACCTCTGACTTTAGATACATGTTGTCCTTCCTATGGAATAGGCCAGTGTTTTTCAACCGATGGGTCGCGACCCCCGGGAGTTGCCAAACTAACTTAGGGGGGTCGCGAAGATAGCGAAGCTTCTTAAGGAGGGTTTTGGGGGTCGTACTTAACTGACAAAATCAATCTGTAATGACATTGTTGAATATACATACGATAATAAAATATAATAATAAAACCCTGGTAGGGGGTCAAGAAAGGTTTTGCTACTGTAAGATAGATAAGGTTATTTCAAAATCATGCAATATTAGGTACTTAGCTTCTCAATAAAACAGTTGCCATTTCAATATGAACACAAAAGTTAAGGAAAACATTATGAGGAAACCTGCCAGGCTAGGATTGCAGGTCGCGACGGGAGTTTTGTCTCAGCTTGCCCGCGAGATACTCAGTGCACCTCTTTATGAAAATATTCTTTTGTTTCAGGTTAAACAAACACGTCAGGTCAACGGATCTATTTTATTACTAAGGTAAGAAATCTTATGTCGTCACTTGCAACTTAGGTTTTTCTTACCTTTGAACGTAGGTACCTACTGCTTACGAAAAGTGAAGGAAAACATCGTGAGGAAAGCTGGAATTCTGGAAAAAAATTATTTCATGCAAGCGAAGCCACGGGAAACAGCTAGGCCAAAACTAAACATTACTTATGTCGGATCACGCGCACAACGCCACGTATTATTTTATAAAACTTATAGATAAGTCTTAATATTAGTATTATGAAAAATGTCGATACCTAATTAGCTACAGGCTGATAACGGTAGGTCATGCATTTTTTGATAGCTCTGACACTAAGTTGCTAGATAAACGGCCAAATTTTAGACAATTGGTCGAAAAATATGATCCGGCGCGGCGCATCGATCAAAGTACAGGTTCCACGTAAACTAACCACGTGTTACAAAGTTAATTAGACTGCAATGCACGATTAACCTGGTCAAAAGATCATTTTATGCATATCGTTTCTCGTATCACAGAAGGAGTAAGATGAGGCATCAACTAATTCACATGCATTGTGTTGGATCACTTACCAAATATCTCTTTTTTCTTGCCGTAAATCTAGTCCTGAAATTGACTTGTTAAATTTCAACAGTCGAATTATTTTCACAAACCAGAAGTTTTAGAATAAATAGTACCTCAAGAAATGACGCGGCTAGTTTGTGAAAATAATTCGTCTGTTGAAATTATTTAACAAGTCAATTTCAGGATTACCTAAAGAACTTGGCTCCCATTTAGATCTCAATTCTTTTGTCGGTGAAATCAATAACCACACAATGAACTTGGCTCCAAAATTTTCACATTTTAAATGTTTTGGGTGGGTTAGATATCTGATCTACCCCATACTAAATTCGTTCCATTTTCAAATAATTATTCTTAGGAACAGTGCTTATCTGGCGATTGAAAAATCGTAAGTTACTTAAGGTGAAATACGTCTCACAACTAGCGCCGCCAATGGAAAAAAAATCATATCTTTTTTATGGATGCGTTTTTAGCAAAAAACGCTCCTGCGATTCCTCAACGCGAGGCTTAACTATTTTTAGGACCTAAGGTTTGGATTCCAGATCCTAGAACTTAAGAATGCAATCGATTCTCGCCAAAAGTGGCCACTTTTGGCGAGAATCGATTGCATTCGTGGGAAATCCAATCTTGGAATCCAAACCTTAGGTCCTAAAAATAGTTAAGCCTCGCGTTGAGGAATCGCAGGAGCGTTTTTTGCTAAAAACGCATCCATAAAAAAGATATGATTTTTTTTCCATTGGCGGCGCTAGTTGTGAGACGTATGGCGTCTTAAAATGTGACTTACCGAAACATTTTTTCGATACTACAATTTTATTCCAAAAAATCAGTTTTAGAAACAAAAGAAACTAGAACAAAATGCCTAAAACAAACATGTACGTAATTATGCGTATTCAAAATTCGCATTTAAAGACTCTCATAAAGCGCTCAATTTACATGGATTTTTCTAAAAGACACAAGGTCGCCTCTACATTGAATCTAATATTTGCACAAGTAGACTGCGTCAATAGTGCGCCGAACATCTGTGCAATTTTGCGAAACCTCGATCACTATTCTATCTACAACAGTTTACCTACTACCTGTACCTACTACACCTCGAAACTGAAACAAAAGAAGGAAATTAATACTTCTTTTTGTTTTTTCTAAAGCACTAACCCGTGCTAGGGAATAATTTAAACATTTATAATAAGTTGAAAAAATTCACTCGGGACAGGACTTGAACCCGCAACCTCTCGCATACCGTGCAGGCGCTCTACCAATTGAGGCGCCTGCACGGTATGCGAGAGGTTGCGGATTAATACTTTTTGTAGATACTGTAGCACTTGTGTGCTATCCCTAGCTATAACTCTATCAATTAAACTCGAACTTCCGATATTCCTATTTATTATTTAAGTTAAAATATACATTTTTGTCTGCACCCAACGGCGGATCTCGTCCACAACTCGTCTAAGTCTCTACTTGACAATCTTATTTACAGCCTTCCAACATATAATTTTAAACAGCCTACCTAATTCAAATATTATCATCAGCCAGTAGTCCAACGGAGGTTACATCATTACAATACCTAAGAAAGTGAAACCTGAAAATGGAGCCTATTCTTACAGCAGTGTTGGGCGTATTTCAATTCCATTGCAATTTAATTACTACTTAGATTACAAAGTAATTGAATTACAAAGGAATTCACGATGTTTTGTCCATCAGTTTGCTAGAGGTATTCACGAAAAACTTTCGCAATTTTAATTCACAAAAATCTTTCGCAATTTTCAAAATAAACTAAAGTCAACCTTGCCACCACCGGAAATGAAACCTGGGACCTCACACTAGCGAAGCTATATTAGTTCTTTGGTTCTACCCACCATCGCAACGTTCTTCGGTCACATAGCCCGTAGAGGACCTGATAGCCTGGAAAAACAAATTATGACGGCAAAGGTGGAGGGAAAGAGAGCTCGAGGCAGACCACCCGCTAGATGGACGGATATTATAACCAAAGCCACGCAAAAACACCTGCACAAACTGATCCACATCGCGAGTGATAGAGCGCAATGGAGAACTCTACTCTCTGCCAACTTCAATGGTGGTCACGATCCTCAGCATTGAGGGAACGACTGAATGGAATGGACCATGTCTGTGACAGAAAATACTAAAATATTAGTCGCGTAGTTATATAATTGTAACAGTGCAGCATAGCATAGGTACAGTATAGACGCGATAAGATAGCCTAGGTCTTCGATAAAACGGCCAAATGTGTACGAAAAAAACGCAGAGATAAGCATAGGCTATCTGCACCAATGTCACCCGCCTCATGTCTAATTCTGATAGTCAACTATATTTTAATAAAACTGGCAAATAGCGTAGCGGTCATGTGTGGTACCTATAATAGACAAACTAATGGGTCTCGTAGCTAATGAAATACATTTTTCTAGCTCTTGAAAGCCTCGTAATTTAACATCTCTATAAAAGAGCCTTTGTAACAAAGACCACAAAATTGAGTAAAAATGTTTTTATTTTATTTAGTATCGTATGATCTCCTTCAAAATAATTTGAAACATATAAAAATGCAAAATTTCTTTAGTAATGTCTATATGTGTATAGAACTCACTAACAAGGGTAGATTGTTTGAGGTATATTTTTCTATAATATCGATAATAACAATTGAATTGAGGACGAAAGGCACTAGGCAAAAAAAAATGGGTTTATAGTTTTTCAACGAAACCCTAAAACTAACACGACGCACTTTGCATGATAGGGCGCCTAAACGTTAATAAAATTAACTAACAATTTTAACCTTGACTTAGCCGATCAACAACTGCCATCGTATGACCATTGGCGAGATTACTTATGTACCTACTTATCAAATAAACGGCAATGTAGATTTTACAAAATCACATAGGTATGTACCTATTTCATCTTTTACAAAATTGCAATTGCCTTTATAATACCATAACTTTAAACCATCAAATATACATATACTAGAATACTTACAACATTCTTACTCAGTTATTAATGCATCAAAAAAGATGTGGTTTTTATATCGCTTTAACGGTTTCACTTACTTTTATTTTGTCGGAATAGCCGACATGTTTGTTTTGCCGAAATATGCAGTGCTTACGAAAGTTTAAGTTTTAAAAAGATGTGGTTTAAAAAATAATAATGCATCTTGGTCTAATATCGTGCTAACGCGAGGTAATATTGCTTTCTAAATCAATCCGATCGTCTGAATTTTGACATTAGCATTTGACTTTTCTGAGTTCACCTACTTGAGATCGAGCTCAAGTAGGTGATCTCAGACGAATATTAATGCCACCCTTGGATAAAGCCTGACCAGTAACTTTAAAAATCTGACCACATAAGTGGATTGTATGCAGCGATACTTTATAAAAATAAAAACTCGGCCTTTGCCAAGATCGTAGATCAAAATACTGGCATATCTATGTACTACTATTACATGTTACTATTTATTTGGAGCTATTTATTATCCTTCTATTTTCAATGCCGCATTGCTACCTAATAGAAAATAACACTATAAGGAGCAAAATCCGTATCATTAATTACAAGGCGTTGAGGCCATTGAGAGCTCGACGTAGACGAATGGTGTTTTTATGAAAATACATACCGGATAACGGCCAAGGGCGATACCGTCTTAAAACATGAGGGTCTCTCTTAAATGTGGAGCACAAGCCAACTACATATGGCTACACATAAGTTCAGCATCGTAAAGGAAATAACAGCATCACAAAAGGAAATTATAAAAATCTGTGTTTAGCTTTTTATATTGTTCGTCTCTACATTTAATCACGAATTAATTCCATCCACTGCTTCCTATTTTTTGCGATATCGTTTCTGAGAGCTTTTAACTCAACAGAGGTCTCCCAACGTATCATCAGGCTATTGTATCTTCTTAATGACATAATATTTTATACACCTTCACTCACACTAGATGGGCGAAGTGACCACTTACATAGTACGACGCTGTAGCGCCTGGGACTTTGCGGCTAAGTCGGCTCTGCACATTTTGACTTTGTCTTTCCTATGGGTTAGGCTGACTAAGCTGTCAGAATAGTATTGGTAGGTATGCTGAGCAAGCCTACTCCGTCTAAACAAAGTCCAGGGGCCCGAGTCTGTAACGCAATTGTGCCAAAATGGGCTCCCAGTTTTAATGTTGTCGGTCTTTTTAATGTTTTGTATTTAGATTCTGATTCTACAGGATTGTTTCGCTGGTTGTAGGAGAAAACCGAGGAAACCCCGGTTTTATCCTTCTACTGGGATGCCATCGACACGCCATTGCGTTACAGACTTAAGTGCCGTTACTGCAGCGTATCAGGATCAGAAAAGTAGTCTAGAATCGGCCATTCTCCTAGCGAACCCTAAGGTTTCTCTAGTTAGGGCGATTTCGAAGTGGTTATTATGAAAAAGGGCCGTTTATCTCAAGGTGTTTTTAAGACCTCCGTTGAATGGATTGGTGATAGAATTAGCGATGTGGTTGGCTGACCCTGTTGGTTTAAAGGATTTCGAGCTAAGTAACTAGGACGTACAATAGAGCTTACATCAATAGAATAGCTCGGACAGAAAAATCCGTTGAAGCACGCTCTGTATTTAGTACAGTCGGCCACAGTCTCAGATACCCCTTTTTGTTCGATTGGCGCCCTTATGCCGCGCGCGGTAAGAGCTGCCATGGGGTATCTGAGATTGTGGCCGACCGTACCTACCTAGCAACTTATAGTGAACTGGAAAAAAATCTAGACTTTTAGGGAGTCCGCAATCAAATTTAGGGATTCTCACAAAAATGTGTACCCAATAAACCTGAAGGTTTTTAATTTTTATAATCTTATAAACAAATCAATTATTTAGACATTTCCCTTGGTTACCTCAAACATCATACGAATAAGTAATTTGCGACTGAGATCTTTTCAGTCGATTCCCAGAAGCTTAATGTAGAACAGTCCACCACAGCCTAGAAAAAGCCCTTATAAAACTTCAGCTGTATTGCAAAAGACAGAACTAAGCGTGCTGTGTTTTCTTGCACTGTGGCCACCGGTGCATTCTATGCATGACGTAGTTGCAACTCTACTTAGCCACCGAAACAATGGAAAATAGACTCAATCGATCATAGATATAGAGACTAGATGAGTGGCGTGTAAAAAAAGTTTGCAAACAAATCGGACAATACTGCATAGTGGGTCGCGATAGCTCTAACAATGATGCACTATCGGGTTACAGATTGTTGGTCTTCCTATCCCGCTTTATTGAGAATTGGTTAAAATATAGGTGTTTCTAGTTACTGAGAAAGAGTATCAAAACTAAGTTTTAATGAGATGATTTATACATCTTCCAGTGGCACCTTCACTCACACTTTAGATGGGTGAAGAGAATAGAAGCAAGCAACCGTTCTAATTAAATACCCATTAGGTAGTAGCTCAACATAGCTTTGTAGATTGAAATAAACGTCTACCGCTTGATATTGATCGTTGTTTTTATTTCAAAATCAGTCAACCAATTATTATAAGAAGTCGCACAAAGTCACCACAAAACTCAAAACACTTTAAACTATTGCATTGCTCAAACTACCTTCAAAAGTATTGGTCTTGGCTTCGCAGGCCTCCTCTAGAGGTATATACCTAGTCACGTTGAAAAAACTTTAAGACTCTCCCTCAATAATATTTTTCCTGTTATTTAACAACCTTTTTTCTAACGGCCTCTGTTCTGCGGTCTTTGTTTTGATAAAACTTAATGGTTTAAGGAAAGTAAAGCACCAACTTTGTCATCCTCATAACTCAGAGAATGTATTGTGTCCATTGTAACGTAGGGCTCCCGGGCCCCAACAATGCTTGCTCAGTTGTTAAAAGCCATGTTTTCCTTCCAAAAAACCTTAAAAACTTTAAAAATCTTTTGTGCGCAGTTTCTCAAGTTTCATTTTTTCTCCTGTGTTTTCTCCGTTGCTAGCACTGTTTCTAGAAACAGTGCTCAATATTATCTGATGATTTCTCTTTGTCACCTTTTTGTGCAATCAAGCAAATCAGATCGTTTTTGTTAAAAAAATACCAAAGTTGTAAGCAAACTAACACCAACTACTTACTTTTTTAACGTCCATGTTTTATTTTGTCCCTAATTGTTTGGTAAATTATAAAAGCACGTTCTAAGGGTAAATATCTAGAGAAATACCAATAAATTACACACACTCGTGTTGCGCATATAAATCGATGGATTACCTACGAAATGTTCACGCGAAAAACGGCGGTGCGAGCTAAGATCACGCTGTTTTACTAACTGCCGCTTTCTGAATTGAGAAATTCGCTAAGCAAATGGGTAAGTATCGTCCTGTCTCTGCAGATTTCTCACAAAAGAGCGTGACAGAGCGATACGTAAGTATGTGCTTAGTAAAATTCTCAACTCAGAAACCGTGCCTAAGTATACGTAAATATCCTTAGATAAAACTACTGAATATTTTTTTTTTAACTCCGACATTAAAATTTTCAATTAGCACATTAGGCTGGACCGATTTTGATAAAACGAGTCTACGCTCGCTAGAAATCTTATTTTGAAATAACAAAAACCGCATCCAAATCGGTTAACCCGTTTAAGAGCTACGGTGCCACAGACACACAGACAGATACACCCTCACACACTAGCGGTCAAACTTACGAGTATAACACCCCTCTATTTGCATCGGGGGGTAAAAACAGGACGTGCATGCCCTCTGAGGGACCACATTGGATTTTTTAGTTTCCAGACCTATGACGATTTAGTAAAAGATCCCAAACAATTGTAGAAGAGAAGCTTGATTTTGTAAAAGTTACCATTCAATATTTATTACTTGATAAATGTGGTCCCTCAGTCCGCACATGTAGATTGTCGAATCTCTGAATGCGGTAAAGATATCCTCATAAGGTAAACGATAATATTTAGCAAAGAATTTCTTAAAACTTATTAGTTCGATAAAACCACTTCTTGCAGTCAGAAAAACACTACAAAAACGAATTGAAGGTGGTCCCTCAGAGGACCGTTAGCACATATTTGTTATTGTTTTAACTTTTAATCTATAACGCATAAAGCTACATGTCTTCGATAAGTTTTACTTAAAATATTAAACTCTATAATCGCATGACTCATTAGTTTGTATCTTATGGTATCGTGAAACAGAGACGGTTGAGAGGTGGTCCCTCATACGGCACGTTTTGCTATCGTTAATCGCTATTTTCATGTAATATAATGCACTTACTCAAGTAAATTCAACACTATCTTTTACTTAAAAGTTTCTGCTAAAAAATTGCGTTTATTTTTTTACGCTAATTACACATTTTCATTCAAAAATAAATATTTATAAGTCTTACGTGGAAATCATGCGTAGGGTGACCACATGATCAACCTGATGTTAAGGCCTTTGCATCTACGTAATGAGCTAATTTATACAGCGTCCAGTGGCACCTTCAAACTAGATGAGTGAAGAATGGCACCTTCACCTACTCAGATTTAGATATTTATTTTTTGCTAAGTAATGTAACATTATATCAGCGAAACACCATATAATGAGCCGTTTTCAACACAAATTCACAAAAGCATTTCATACATGGCGCCTACAGGGTGTGACCATAAAAGAACCGAAAACGGCTGTCAAAATTAATCTGTGCTAAGCGAAATTTGACAACCGTATTCCGGTTCTTCTATGGCCAAACCTGTAAGCGCCCATCTATGAACTGCTTTTAATTTGTTCTTTGAAAACGACTCATTACCTTACACTACCGAAAAACAGTATCCAACATTAACCACTTTTTTATACAGGGTGTCCCAAAAATAGCGTCAAGCGGAAGTGCAGACATAGAGCACCCCTAGGGCTACCCGAATCACCCCCATGTATGTTCAGCGATTTTTTGATGTTTAGAAGTTATGAGGCTTTTAAGGTTTTTTTGGGAATAATTACCTAGCATTGGTTTATATTTTTTTAACTTTTTTTGTATTTAACTTTTTAAATATTTTTTTGCTTTATTGGGGTTTTAGATTACGAGTTACGATTACGATTAGATTACGATTACGAGCAAAATACAAATAAGTTAAAAAATTAAAACTAATGCTAGGTAATTCTTCCCCTAAAAAACCTTAAAAGCCTCATAACTTCTAAACGTCAAAAATCGCTGAACATACATGGGGGTGATTCGGGTACCCCTAGGGGTGTTCTATCTCTGGACTTCCGCTGAAACAATTTTTGGGACACCCTGTATGCTGGAGTCAGCAAAAAAAAAACTGTAGAATGTTACTTATTATCGAGCGAGAGAGGAGAGCCCTGTCGACCAGAGAGAACGCGATTGCCCGCAGGTTCTCTCCGTGTTCGAGGGAGGTGAAAGTGACACTGTTTAGAGCTTACACTTCCTTCTACACGAAGAGCCTGTGGGAAAACTATTCTCAAGGGTCGTACAAGGCTCTTCGCATCCAATACCACAACGCGTTCAGGGCGTTGATGCGGCTGCCTCGTCACTGCATCGCCTGGGGCATGTTCGCGTTAGGCGCGGGTGGATTGTTTCTACACCATCATGTGGAAGCGCAGGGCATCACTGGTGAGCAGAGTGCGGGCCAGCTCCAACAGCTTCCTGGCGATGATCGCGGGCCGTGTTGACTCCGCGTACATCAACCACTGCTGTGTAGGCTCCAAGTGGTGCGTAACAAACTGTATTAATACCCAAACTATCGTATTCTAGCTATATGTTTTTACTAACAAAGATAATAAGCAAAACAAAATGAATCTTGTTATTTGAAATAACTTAATTATTGAACGAGCGAGCGAAGCGAGAGAAGTTCTCCGAGTCTACTGGAACAATCCGGCGTTTGTATGTTTGTATGTATGATTGTATGTATTGTTTGTATGAATGATCGTTCGACGATAACTTGAGTAAAGGTCGGATCGTCGAACGAACTTTCATACATACATACAAACATACATACAAACATACAAACGCCGGATTGTTCCAGTAGACTCTGAGAACTTCGCTCGCTCGTTCAAAAAACAGGTTGATAGTGTGGTCACCCTACGCATGATTTCCACGTACGGCTTATAAATATATATTTTTTATACGAAAATGTGTAATTAGCGTTAAACAATAAACGTAATGTTTTAGCAGAAACTTTTAAGTAAAAGATAGTGGTGAATTTACTTGAGTAAGTGCATTCTATTACATGAAAATAGCAAATAACGATAGCAAAACGTGCCGTATGAGGGACCACCTTTCAACCGTCTCTGTTTCACGATAGCATAAGATACAAACTAAATAGTCATGCGATTAAAGTGTTTAATATTTTAAGTAAAACTTGTCGAAGACACGTAGCTTTATGCGTTATAGATTAAAAGTTAAAACAATAACAAATATGTGCTAACGGTCCTCTGAGGGACCACCTTCAATTCGTTTTTGTAGTGTTTTTCTGACTGCAAGAAGTGTTTTTATCGAACTAATTAGTTTTAAGAAATTCTTTGCTAAATATTATCGTTTACCTTATGAGGATATCTTTACCACATTCAGAGATTCGACAATCTACATGTGCGGACTGAGGGACCACATTTATCAAGTAATAAATATTGAATGGTAACTTTTACAAAATCAAGCTTCTCTTCTACAATTGTTTGGGATCTTTTACTAAATCGTCATAGGTCTGGAAACTAAAAAATCCAATGTGGTCCCTCAGAGGGCATGCAACACAATGGCGTATCAATGGCGTCCTAGGGACAAAACCGGGATTTTTTCGTTGTTCTCCTACAACCAGCGAACTAATCCTCTAGAATTAGACTCATAATATTCTTTGCTGTACTACAAAAACATTAAAAGGACCGACACTGGACCGACAGCATTAATAAATCTTAAAACCGTCAACCGGAAGCCGATTTTGGCACCATTGTATTACAGGCTAAGGGCCCAGTACCGTGAGTCCGTGACACACCGACTGGCTGAAAGACAACGCAGGGCCACTGGAGCTATAAACTCGAGGAACATTATTTACTTATAAGCCATTTTCTAAGAACAAATTCAAAGCAGTTCATAGATGGCGTTTACAAGTAGTCAAGTAGGTAGACTGCATCCCTCTGTGTGGGACAGACCAACCGCAAGTAAGTAAAATGTAATAATAAGTAAATAATGTTCCTCGAGTTTATATCTCCAGTGGCCCTGTTTACTTATTATCATTGATTATAATAAGTAATTAATTAATTAAATAATAATAATGTGTGTATCTAGCTCCTAAGTTTTATATTGTGTTTAGGTACTAACTAAGGCCTTTGCATCTACGTAATGAGATGATTTATACAGCGTCCAGTGGCACCTTCACTCACACTAGATGGGTGAAGAGACCACTCGGCACTGCAGTGCCTGGGACATTGTTTTAGATGGAGTAGGCTTGCCCAGCACCTATACCATCCTGACAGCTTAGTCGACCAAGCCCACAGGAAAGACAGGTCAATACGTGTGGAGCCAACTGAGCCGCGGGTTTCCTCACGATGTTTTCCTTCACCGTTAGCGAGTGGTGTTTAGGTACATGCACGAAATAAATGATTCACTTCAACAGTTTACAGGCGTGGCCATAGAAGAACCGGAATACGGCTGTCAAATTTTGCTTAGCACAGATTAATTTTGACAGCTGTATTCCGGCTCTTCTATAGCCACACCTGTACATAAGCGCGGACTATGAACTGCTTTGAATTTGTTCTTTGAAAACGGCTCGTTACAAAGAAGGAATTATCTACCTACTGAAAATCATCCTCTAATGGCCCGTTTTCAGAAAAAAATACCTAGTTCTTTTTTTCTCCACTGATGGCGTTCATAATACGGCAGTCATTTGAAATTTCACCAATGTTACCAACGGTACGACAAATTACCGTAAACTGTAATAATCATAACCAGAAACACAATTCATTGCTTGATTCATTTTATCGCATCACGTAGCTGTTGTCGGCATCCTACCTACTATTCTATATTTTATCCAAAACCATTTATGTTGTTGCTTTCAAGAATAAAAATTGCAAAAGGAATTTTACCGATTGAACATGGCAAGCCTGATTCTTATCTGTGGTGTTTGTGTATCTTTAGTACTAGTACTTTCTAATCTGTTAATCTATGGGAAAAAGCGTTATTTGACTGCCGTATTTTCTGCGCCATCTATTAAGCATTTTAAAATCAGCTTTTAACTGTCAGTTGAAAACGGCTCATTAATTAGAGTCTACTTAGAGTGAACCGGGCTCCACCGTATTAGAAATCTTCACAGGGACGACCGACGTCGCGGGGGATGTCTAGTCTAAATAATAAAATACCTCACTTAGAAAAGATGTGACCCCACATAACTCAGCCGCGGACAGTAATAGGGCAAAAAGGGGCCAGTGATCAGTTGCAATAAATTGCAAAGATAAATACAATGACAACAAGAGACAAACATCTCCTTTGAGAGCTACAAAATAAAATAGAAAGTTGCAACAGGCTGCAATTTCTTTATCGGATGTGGCCTGGTTTTTAATCTCACTTACTGCCGATTTCTGAATTGAGAAATTCGCTAAGCAAATGGGTAAGTATCGTCCTGTCTCTGCAGATTTCTCACAAAAGAGCGTGTCAGAACGATAGTTAAGTATTTGCTTATCAAAATTCTCAATTCAGAAACCGTCCTTAGGGTGGCATTAGTAATCGTCAGCTCAAGCTCGAGCTCAAGTAGGTTAACTCAGAAAACATAATCACCGAATTGAGACCATATTTATAGACACTAGCTTGCTACTTGTAAATAACAGGCGATTGTTTTGAAATAATAAACCAGGGGGTCTACCGGCTAAAACGAAGCCGATTACCATTGGAGAAAATCGAAGTTCGATTTATAAAAAAATAACTGGATGGCAGTAAAATGAACTGGGTGGCAGTAAATTTTTCATAAATTGAACTTCGATTTTCGCCAATGGTAATCGGCTTGGTCTTAGCCGGTAGACCCCCTGTAGTAAACAAGACAGCACGTCAGAGCAAACCAAAACCGTCACGGCAAACCAAAATGAACGGTCAGTAACACATAAGGCATAATCGCATCGATCGATCAAAAAGAGATATCCTAGTATTTTGATATTCTATTCTGTCTGCCTGCTGTCGGACGATTTTTTTTTTACTATTCCGAAGTTACGATATCAAAGTCGTACAGTCACACAAACTTATCATTTGCTTTATTTATTTTTTATTAACACATCTACCTACAAAAACTGATCCTACATCTACACCTGCACAAACTGATCCACATCGCGAGTGATAGAGCGCAATGGAGAACTCTACTCTCTGCCAACTTCAATGATGGTCACGATCCTCAGCATTGAGGGAACGACTGAATGGATGGACCTACAAAAATCTTATAAGATCAAAAACTCGCTCGGGTGTTGTTTTTTTTACCTTAATTTTTGGTGTTTTTTTTACCTTAATTTGCGGACTTTTTTAGCGGACCCTTTTTTAGTCTGATGAGTAATGAGTATGTGTCACAAAAAAACTTTTCTTAACCACCTCCCATTGTTCCAGACCCCTCGGCTGAGACACATGACTCCGTAACCCGCCAGCGTCTCCAAGCTCCAAGATGGTGGACACTCAGCACTTCTGCCTCCGCTGGAACAACTACCAGAGTAGTATCACCAGCGCGTTCGAGAACCTTCGTGATGACGAGGACTTTGTCGACGTCACGCTGGCCTGTGACGGGAAGAGCCTCAAGGCTCATCGGGTCGTGCTGTCCGCCTGCAGCCCGTATTTTAGGGAGCTACTGAAGGTGAGCTGGGAAAATTGAGAAAAGTTTCTTCTATACAGTCATAGAAAAAAAAAAAAAAAGTATAACGATGTCGTCTAGACAAAAAAAATTGGACCACTAAAATGTGCCCTGCATATTTCAATAAAACTATTTTAATTACTAAAATCTCAAAAGGGCAAATACCTAAATCAGTCCCTTCTACGAGCGGACGAGGACGAATACTAAAAAATATAAATAAAACGTAAAAGAAAAGGAAAGAGCCTCAAGGCTCACCGGGTCGTGCTGTCCGCCTGCAGCCCTTATTTTAGGGAACTGCTGAAGGTGAGCCGGGGAAATTGAGACCAACTTAACTAACATTTTTCCCATACGAAAAAAATAGTTATACCTAAGCAGGTGTGTGAACACAAACACAATTATTGGTCTTTTATTTTGTTTGCGTCACAAAAAAACGTTACTTAAGTAGATGTAGGAAAATAAATGCAAGAAAAAAGAGAAGGAAAACCTAATAAAAATATTATAAAATATTTAAATAACAAAATATAAGAAATAGCCTTTATCTGTCCCCTTTACGAGAGGACGAGGACGACTGGATTAACTACTGGATATGAGGATACAAGACAAGACAAATTTTATTACAATGACATAATTCAAATAATAAATAAAATTTATCATTCATAGGTTTGTACACAATGTGCAAAAAAACATATTGAAAAATGATTATTTAGAAGTGAGTTAGAAATAGAAATAGAAATAGAAAAATATTTATTTGCCAAAAAAAAATTTTTTACATGCAAGAAAAAGTAGATTACATACTAGATAAAACACAGTTTATGACAAAATGGAAGCATTTCAGCATTTTTGAGTTGTCAGGTGTGGGGTTCGAACCCACGCTCCCTCTCGGGAACCAGAGCTTAAATCTGGCGCCTTAGACCACTCGGCCAACCTGACGTGCAAGCCTCTGCGCGAAATGTGAATTCCTACCTAGCAGACCAGCGGCGCGGGGCGGGGCGTATCGGTACTAAAATGTTGCGAATAAGAAAATTAGTCACGAGTCACGACGCTCATTTCTGCTTAGTTTATTCAACTGTTGACGCATCATCTTAGATTTATGTACTGCATTATTGTACTGTATGTACCCACTGTAAGTACGTAAACGGTTAAGCAGGGGTACTTTAGGTATCTACATAATATAAAGCAGCTAGATCTAGGTAAGTTAGGGTACAATTCCAATTAAACTTTGATTCAATGGTAATTTTCCCTATATTATTTTCTATTGTATGGCTATTTGGTATTACTACAGAAAGAGCAAAGTTAATCTGTTTCTAAATGCATAGGTACTTTGGTCGGTATTAGGTGGGCTAAAATGACCGGCATAGATTCAACTTTTACCGGATTTAACACTAGTTGTCTTCCTATTAAAATATCTTTTTTCTGGTATGCCAGGCCTGCCCCTGAATAAGCACCTTAAAAATATCCCCCTTATTAAATGTAAAAAAAAAGTGCTGTCCATTTCAAGATCTTTTTTTCCCCGCAAATAATCGGGTTTTGACGCGTCAACCCTGTCCGTGAGTGGTTTTTAGGGTTCCGTACCTTAAAAGGAAAAAAACGGAACCAATATAGGATCACTCGTGTAGACACACGAGTCTGTCTGTGGTATTTATAGTAACAAAAAAAAACATTGTTTAGTGTATGTCAGTTCGTAACCCTTACTGCGCGGGCCCGACTCGCATTTGGCCGGTTTTTTAGAGAGGTGTCTGTCTGTGGTATTTATAGTAACAAAAAAAACATTATTTATTGTATGTCAGTACGAGCCCTTACTGCGCGGGCCCGACTCGCATTTGGCGGGGTTTTTTAGAGAGTAGACACGTCGATCTAATTCCTATCCACCGCCCCCAGTCAACGCCATGCAAGCACCCGGTGATCGTGCTGCAAGATGTGGCGTTCACGGACCTTCACGCGCTAGTCGAGTTCATCTACCACGGAGAGGTGAACGTGCACCAGCGGAGCCTCTCGTCCTTCCTCAAGACGGCTGAGGTTCTGCGCGTGAGCGGCCTCACGCAGCACGACGACGCGCAGGGGGTAAGTTGGAACTTATATTTATGCCAGCGTCGGAAAACATTTTGCTGGCGCGATGCAGGATTCGTACCTAGTGGAGGAAGCATTGGGTGGCTACAGTTGAAGAGAGAGGGAGAGATAGAGAATTATTGTTAACGCGTAGGGGCAAGAGGGAGCCTTTTTTGTCCCAACGCCTGGTACAGACAGATAAGTCACTCCTTTAGTTTGTTTAGTAGGTAATTTTGTCTGGAGTAAGCTGTGTAATCACCTTCTAGCCAAGAAGATTATAATGTCTGCTTACGTACAAATCATCAATACAAAATTTTTGTAGCATTTTTATTTAAGGCCCTTGAGTCCGATGCGGTTGTGGATCTTACCTTAAAAAACATGGCTTTACAGTCTTCAATATGTAGATAACACTTTAAACCCACTCGTAAATACATATATCGTTAATTTCGTAAGAAAACTGCTGTTAGGATAACTGAACCTCTTAACAATCTGGATCAAAATAAAGATGCCGCAAAAACGCGCTCATTCCACCATTTCTACCTCCACACACCTGGCTCTGCAACGCCCGCTCTACAAGCAGCTACTAACCCCCGCTCTACAAGCAGCCACTAACCCCCGCCCGCCCCACAGCCGCTAGTGCAGAGCATCGCGCGCGCCGCGGCGGCGGCAGCGTCCTCGCCGCACACGCCGCCGCATCCTGCGCACACGCCGCACACGCCCCACACGCCGCACACGCCACACACGCCCAGCTTCACGGAGAAGCTGGAGGACGCGCTGCTGCATCCGCCGCCGCAGGGGATGCCGCCCATTATCGGTACGTTTGGTAAGATATTGCTTTATTTTATTATATTTAAAACAATGTCCAAGACACTGCAGCGCCGAGTGGTCTTTTCACCCATCTAGTGTGAGTGAAGGTGCCACTGGACGTGCAGACAGAGAGTTCGAGCTTAATCATCACGCGTGCTCAATGCGGATTGTCGATTTTTGCGTTTGAGGGTATAGTGCCTCAGTTCGCTCAGGTTTCCTCACGATGTTTTCCTTTACAGTAAGCGAGTGGTATTGCTACTATAAATTCACAAATGTACGTAACTTTGAAATAAAATAAAGTCGTACATGCCCGCACCGGGAATCGAACTTGGGTCTCTCACTTCCGAGTCCGTTGATCTACCACTAGGCCACCACCGCTCCCCCTTGTAATCGAGCTTAATTTAATTAGAAAGATATAAATAAGCTCGGCCCAAAGTTTTTTTTCCTAAGCGAAACCCCTGGCTTAGTTCTAACTGCCCTTACCACCGTTTCTAGGGCGCCGAGTGCCGCTGCCGCAGCGCCGGCTGAGCCGCTCAGCGGACAACTCGCCCGACGTCATCAAGCGCGCCCGCCACGACAACAACAACACAGAGCAACCCCAGATCCACGACTTCTCCACCAAGAACCACCACAGCCTGCTGAACAACCGTGGCCACGTGGACCCGGGAAACGGGAACGGGATCTCAAACAGTAGCGGGTCTGCCTCCCCCGGAATGGAGGAAGTGAAGAATGAGCCAATTGACATGATCTGCGGTTCGAATGCGGACATTGATCGGAGTGCGGACGATACGCCGCCCCATCATCATAGAGTTCATGTGAGTTTTTTTATTCTCTACATTAGGTTAGCGTTCTAGCTCTTTCGTTTCTGGAGCGATGCTTTGGAAAAACACGGACTTGTTGCCTTTGGAAAACACCCTTTCTGCTCCGAAATGATATGAATAGTTAGATACATACTCCATTTGGCCTTTAGGTATTTTTTTTTTCCACAGCCTCCTCTAACTTTGATAAAGACTGGTTTGGATGAATAAGTCAAAATTACGATCTTCTCGGGTGGTACTTTTGCCAGCAGGAAATAAGACAATGTCAACCGGAACATACCTACAAATCCGTATTTGTCCTCGCGATAATTTCTTAAACTTTCAAACCAATATAAAAAGTACGGACGATTAACTGCGCATCCATCTTTGTCGTAAACCTAGAACTTTTGTCTTAACGATACGACGATAAAGTTTGACCTGTTTTTAATAAAACAACAACAGAAAAATGAGATAAGAGAAGTCATCGAGAAGTAATACTACACTATGAGTATAGTATCTTCACACATAACTTCACTATAACCACTTAGTTTATTGGGTTTTTCCTTCCGTTTTCCTCAAGTTAAGCTCCAAATTTTAAAATTAAAAGACATCCCACCCCATATTTTACGGAACGTTGGGATAAAAAAAACAGGATTCGACCCGTTTCGAACCAAATTACGTTCGATTTGGGTTGTGATTGTGAAAGTATAGCCCCCGCCTAGCTAGCTTCTGGCAACTAGAAGTACCCGGAACCATCGCGGTGTCTGGTGACTACGATTGTTGTCCGCCATTCGATTCGAATAACGCATCGGACGGAACGAGCGGTAAGTGTCATTTTAACGCCCCGACCACCTATTGGCCGGCTGACCGAATTATTTGAATTTTGATATTCGAATCCTAGACATTTAGATGGATGGTCAGTATTCAACTGTCTTTTGTAACGTTTACACTTACGTCCGTTTCTGTGAAGGGGGAAGGAAGTGGGAAGGAGAGACGCATATTTTATTAGCTTCTGTCCGTAGAGTTTGAGAATTTGAATTATAAATATTGAGACTAGAAAGTTAAATGATTCTAGTCAAATATTAAATACTTACTACACCGTGACCTTTTAGTGGTTTAAAAACGAAGGTAGATATTTGGTTGCGCTGGTAATTATGAACCAAATTCCAAAATTTCACCCTTCCATCTTGATAAAATAAATAACTAAAAATTAAACTCAGTTAATTGCCTACATAACTGCATAAAGCAGAAACATACTTGCCGCTAACAAATCACTGCGCAAGTTGTGCAACCGAAAACGACCATAGACTAAGCAACGCTCGCCAAATAGAGAACTTTACCTACGGCGTGTTTGTCTCAGGGAGGCGGGCCCCCGTCACGCGGCAGCTCGGCGGACGCCGACGACCGCTCGCCGCCGCCACCGCTGCCGCCCTCGCCCTTCATCCAGCCAGCCGACACCAAGCTCTTTGGGCCCTCCAACACCTACAACTTTATACCAGCCCTCTCAGAGCATCCGCTGGCAGGTAAATGTGTGTTCTCTTTCTATTACCCTAGGGGCGTGCCTCACAATGCGTTGCTCGTACAATATTATGTAAAAATAAAAATAAAAAATGAGAATATAATTTTGAATATATATTTTTTAAACAATGAAGCTGTTGCGAGACAACGCATAGTGTGGCTATCGCTCTATTTTGTGAGATTAGCGTTGTTAGAGCAGTGTGTGAGGTCTGTTTCTGTCGGTTGCAGGGCTGCAGAGTCCACTCGCGCCCGACGGGATGGCCAGTACTTCGCAAGGTGAGTGCGGGCTTGTGTACCAACAAGTTTATTTTTATGCATTACCTACATAATATATTGAAACAACGATATTTTTAATGCACTGTCTGTCGTATGCCACCATCACCGCTTCCTCTCTGCTCTGTCATTATTAGGTTTTATATATCATTATTAGGTTTTATATTTTTAAAATGTATGAGGCAATTATTACGTGAAATACTTTATAATATATCTATTTATTATTATTATACCTCCTTTAACCTCTTGTATACCTATCTTCATTTTGTGCTCTGTGTTCTGTATTGAATATTAATGTCAGCTTTTTGTGTTTTGGTTCGATGGAGACGTAGGTAAAGATCTCTGGATCATTACGTTGGACTGCTTGGGTGTTCTGAGTGTCGTAGTGTGATCATTGAACCAAAACTCAACGTGGCGTGCATGTTACTGTACTATTACTTAGTGTAATTTACATGATGGAAGAGACAATGCTAGCTTGTTTTATTAGATGTGATTTGGAAAACAATGTGTGCTAGGCAAAGCTTAACCCTTGTTCCCATGTTTCCAATTTTTATTTCGTGACCAGTTTTATTGGCACATTTTAATTTTTTTTCTTAAATTTCGTTTCATTTTCTTACTTACTCCTAAACAATCCATGTCATTTTATCAAGTTTTCATTTATCAATGCATAGAAATATACTTTTCACAGTGCAATTGAATTTGTAACTTTAATTGGCTGAAAACATATAAAACATTGTAAGTACTTCAATAGAATAAAAATTTAGTGAAACTATTTTTTGTAACAAAATCAAACTTGCACAATATTGGCAAAACACCTTAAACGATGTTCGACCCCAAGACAAGTAGGTTTTTTATGAACTTGAACATAGATAGTAAACATATCTGAAAATCTTTATACTCACTCGTGGCGGCGGCTCCCATGAATCATTCATGTTTCTAGAAACATTCTCAAATTTCTTTTAATCTCATTGTGTTGGGAAAAGCACAAGTTGAAGATCGGTTGGACAATGGATTTTTAGTATTTGCGAAGAGATATGATATGGCAACGTTTCGTTAAAACATTCCATTATAAAATTGAGGACAACAATTAGCACTATTGTGTCGGGATATCCGAAACCGAATCGAGTTGTAAATGTAGATCCTCGCCCGGCCAAAACACGACGACTCACGCGCAGCCGTAGCGCGCCGACACTCTCTAGGCACATGACATAGACAAGCAAAGAGCTTACAAACAAACCCGTAACTAATCGCTTCATTCAAAGTAACAACGGCGCGACGACGGCTATCATCAACACTGTAAGGGGGGTGGCGGTGCTTTCAGAATTACAAAACCAAAAAAGCGAGGCTACGATAAGAACAAGTGCATTAAAAATGCGTTCGGAAGATAAGACGGGGCTAACTGCTTGTGTTGTGTGCCAGGTGGCGCCCGCACCCCCCAGGAAGATTACAGATGCGAGCCGTGTAACAAGAGCCTCTCGTCGCTGACGCGGCTCAAACGGCACATTCAGAACGTTCACATGAGGCCGTCGCGTGAGCCCGTCTGTAACATATGCCGGCGGGTGTACTCCAGCCTCAACAGCCTGCGCAACCACAAGTCCATCTACCACCGCAAGCAGCCGGCGCCCGCCACTGGCGCTCCGCCCGGCCCTTTCTACCCCGTCAACTGACGCCAGCCGCGCCGCGCCCCCCCGCGCCCCTCTATAGCCACCGAACAGAAGCTGCCGACCTAACCACCTAACTTGAACACTTCACACGCCATATTTTCTTGCCCGTAGACCTTTGTTAAGTTTGATGATATTGTAACGCGATATGTTCCTAACACTTTCGATTGTACAGACTTAGCATAGATTTACCTATGAATGTACCTATTGCATGCGCATCGCAACTTGTTTATAATTAGTTTATTGTTACTAATAATCGTATACTGTAATATTATTAACGCTTATTTTATGTGTAAACGTAGCGAGCGGCCGGTATCTCCTCACTTTTAGCGCCATTACTAGATTTCTGTTTTTATTTTACTCAAAGATACGGCTGGGCTACATTTACATAGAAAAAAACTATCTTTCTGGAACCAATTGGGACATCTTATTATTATAACAATCGGTACACACATAACGACCAACGTTCCAAAAAAGAATTGAAAAAATAGCGCATTAGTCAAATTCGAATTTACACGTTGATTGCCTCTACAACCCAGGTTCTAATTAATCAAAATTACCACACTTAGTAAAAAAGAAATGAGACATCACAGAATGGTACTCAAAGATACTGTGCCAATTGGTTCCTCCAAAATGGGACCTGTTGGATCTTAGCGAGCGGTCGCAGTGGTGTTGGAATACGACGCATAGACCCTGGGGCTGTGTACATAGTGGCGGGCTCTCGGCTTGACTAGTGCGCTAATGTTGGTTGTTATGTGTTGGTCAGTGGGCCCCCTGGGCGCCGGGCACCGCTGCGAGGTATGCGGCAAGCTGCTCTCCACGCGGCTCACGCTGAAGCGGCACACGGAGCAGCAGCACTTGCAGCCGCTGCACTCGGCGCGCTGCACGCTCTGCCACAAAGTGTTCCGCACGCTCAACTCGCTCAACAATCACAAGAGCATCTACCACCGGCGGCAGCGCGCGCCGCAGCCGCAGAACCTCACCACCACGCCGGACAAACTGGCCGCGCCGCACAACATCGACTTTTACAAGTTCAAAGATCAGTTTAACGTCTAAACTCACACTCTGCTTTCTCCTCCCCTCACCGGGGGCAGCCGCAGGCATCACCACGCTAGTCTTTTTCGCGTCTAGGTGAAACTCCAGTCATCTTTTTTTTTATAATAGGAATACTTAGCATAGATGTTGACGCATTCAATTTCCAATACAGTGTCATGTCTGTTCAGTTTGGAATTTTACATTTCATATTCTTTGGACGTTCTTAAGACGATGATGCATTTTCGGGGAATTATTAAGGAACATCTAGAAATAAACTATTTGGTGAACATGTAAGTAAACTTTTCAACATTCCAGCGGGTGAATTGAAAGAAAAGTATCTAATAGGTAAAAGAAACATCGTAACCGTATTTTCGCAAAAAGTGCAATACTGCGGTGAATTTTACGGAGGAATTCATGAATTTTAAACTATGTAAAATATGCGACAATAACGCAAAGAGAAAAAAATATTTTGAAAAGATTTAATCTTGGTGCTGCAAATTTATATATTAGGCTTAAAAATTATAAAAAGAAACATGTTCGTAATAAGTAACGGAATGAGGCATATTTTTATTTTTCAACATTGTGTTCATATTTTGGCAATTTATTTAATTATATTATACGATCTCATTACTAGCTATTTATATTGAGATTACTAAAACTACTTATTTAGAAAAAAAATTATATACTATTTAATTGGCTTATGAGGCTGTTTTTTCTTCGTTTCTTTTTTATAATATATAGGTGTTTTATTGTTCTATATCTTTAAGACTGATTGCCGTTCGGACTGAAGCACCAATAGAAGGTTTTTTTTACATACTAAATATATGAAATAGCCCGCAGAAAGCACATTTGTTCCACTTCCGGATAAATCAAGTACCGCACCTAATAATTTGAAACAGGAAAAGACGATAGATAATTCAATCGAAAGTCACTATTACATCATCCATCACATTATGTTTATCACAATGCATTTTTAAAGTAGACATCTTTTTAATCAATGAAATAGTAAGTTCGTAGGTATATTATGCTTCGACGTTTATCTTTATAGTTTTTTCGTATACGACGCAAAGACAATGCGATAATGGTAACGTTTCAGCTGTGAATCGCAATGTGCCATTAACTGAGCATGAATGTGGCTATTTTTGTTAAGGTTAGTCATAATTATGTTAATTTTTTTCGAATTTAAGTTTTATATCACATTTATTGATAATTTTATTTTTGTTTCGTTGTACCTTACTCTTCAATTTATATGCACTACTTTTATCCAATATTGCTGTTTTGTTACACAACTTTGTTAAATAATACGCAATGCTAAATTTTCACACAATCTCAGTGTTTGATGTTCCTAAATTTAAAAAGTTGATAATATAAGAACATAATTATATGTATGTAGATTAACAATATACTGGTTTAATCAGGATAATTACTTGCCAAGTCGTCGAAAGATTCGACAGGTTTATTTGTAAGTAGTCGCATAGTGTTGAACATCACTTGACTCCTCGACAGTAAATATAAGATAGCAATGTCGACAAACTTATTTCACTACCTGTTATTTCTGTTCTCTTAACTAAGTACGAATTTAAAAATAAGTGTGTAAATGTAGACACATAATTTATTACAACAATATATATACTTTAAGTAATTCTTAGTGCCTGCTTTACATAATTATTATTCTTTAAAAAAGACATATTTTGCATAAACTTGTAAGCGTTAGAAGGTGTGTTGGAAACACATCTAGTATGTAACGGACTAAGTATGCTTTATACTTCTAACTAACAAGTATATGAGAGGCTTCCTAAATTTTTTATAATGCTAAGTTATACAATTTTGTTGTTATTGCTAGATACATTCATATACAATTACGCTTAGCCGTTAATTTGTTAAGTAGTAAGCTTCTTTAGTAGCTTGAACCTAATTGGAAGACTTGAGATTTGGTGCTAAAATTGGAACGATTTTCATATAAGAAAATGCAAAATTTTTGAATGAAAACAAATTATGGAATCAAAATTTTTAAAACGTGACATTCCGTTTTTTTTTAAACAAATGTTATGTTTTTATTTGCGTGTAATATGCAAGTTATCTAAGCGTAAAATAGGATTGTTGTTTTATTTAGTAACCTAGTTGTAGTTTTATTTGTTAATTTGGGTTTGGGAATATTAGTTAACTAATTAAGATGTAAGGTTTACCTATCTGAATTCATATAGAATAGAATCTACATGTTTACGATTACAGGGATGTGCTGCTGAGGCAGTACGGTAACAATTTTGGCTTTCGTAATCATAGCACTAGAAGAGACCTTATGAATGAATCTAATAAGGAAAAAATATGACTCTGGTAAATTAAAGAAAATAAAAGCATTGCTAAATTTATAATAAACGCTAATAGACTGATTAGACTAAGTACGCGTTTTGAATTGTACACTATTAGGCGTATGTTATTAGATAAATTTTAATAAAAAATGTACAATTATTTAAAAAAGAAAGTCACTAAATTGTGGCTAAGAATCCTCATTTTCGGCAAATTATGTTTCGTTTGTATGAAACTCAAAATTTATAGTCATTTAATGATCTTGGAAGGAAGTGTGTTTAGGTGCTAGTTTTTGCTTTTGGTGATCTCAAAATTGATGGATTTACTATCTGGGTGACATAGGCGAGTATTACACCGTGTTCTAAGGAGCAGAACACATCCCTGTCTAACTACAGTAGTTAGGATCTTAGCAAGATTAAGACTGTTCTGTGACCTGTCTAAGTTGTTTTTTATCTTTCTTAAAATGTTAAGGTAATTTCACATCACGTGTTATACGACTTTATCCAATGTGTTCTTTATACTTACTTCTTGTTGGCGTTTTGCTTATTTTATAAGAAAATCTAAATTAATTTATTGGTTGTTTATTAAAATTTTATTTTTATTTCATTCTTAAAATATTGTAACTACCTGATTTGGAAAATCTATACATTTTGAACGGTACCTACTAATTTCATCTATGATGCAGTCCATTGAAGGTATACTATTATAAAAATGTTTTTTATTATGTTTGTCTTCCACCTATAGCAATTAACCAATTACTTAAAAGAAAAAAATGTTATCTAAAATATTGTTACTTATTGGCATCATGGGCTGCAATATATCATTTCTCCTACATACTGTAATAGAATAAAACAGTTAATTTTCTTTTCCTATTCTTAAAATGAAAATACTTCACGTAACTACTCATAAATTGTAATTGTAATCGTTAAACTGAACTACATAAATCCTAATAATGATATGGCGTTTTTAATAAAACAAATATACAAAAAATAATCTGTTTTATTAATAACCGAGACCTTGTTTATATTTGTTTAATTGTATGCTGTATTTTAGGCATTCAGTTGTTATCGTTGTTAGCGTAATTTTAGCGTATTTTTTTGTTTTGTAGCTTGCTTTATTTTCTTTTCATTTCCGGGCTGCCTAACTGCATGTTATCTGTTATTATTATTAACATGTTCACTGGCCACTTTAGCTTAGTCATCATTCTTTATTCTTATTTTTTCTATAATTTCCCTTTACTTCTTTTCATTTATTTTATTTGTTTTCATTAATCAAGTATTAAAATTAGATTTTGAAACACAATAAGTATTGCAGAATTGCATCAGCTCTAAGCTCACTACCAGTTAGGCATTATCACACTGAAAGATATATAAGTTCCTCTGAATTTATTTTTATTTTGTGCAAGGGCCTACGGGGTTTGATTCCCCTATTTTTGTTTTTCGGTCTGTTTGCAGGTAAAAAGTTATTCTCGTGCTCGCTATGCGGGAAAGTGTTGTGCTCGAAGGCGTCTCTGAAGAGGCATATCGCCGACAAGCACGCGGAGCGGCAGGAGGAGTACAGGTGCACGATCTGCGAGCGAGTGTACTGCTCGAGAAACTCGCTAATGACGCACATCTACACGTACCACAAGTCGCGGCCCGGCGAGTCGGACACTATCCGGTTTTTTTAGTGACTACTTGGGCGGAGCTGGCGCGCGCGGCAGTGCTCTGCCACCAAGGAGAACCACCACCGGAGAAACACTAACGCCCTTCTTAACAACAATATTAAAGGTCAGACCTAGTTCCTACTACTGCGGCTAACTCATTAACATAACACTCTAGTTGTAACTACTAATGATCATTCATCTAGGCTAAGATACAGAATTAGGGTGTTAAGACTCATGATGCAGGTTGTCCTATTATTTTCAATTCGATTATTTCCGTTCTTATATTTTTGATTTCGATTTTTGGTTACTCCCCCGAGACAAGGCCCCCTCCCATCGGGTTTCGCAGTTTTGACGTTGTTGTGTTGCTTGAGGCATGCTTCTATCATTTTTGTTATCACGTGTATCTGTGTAATTGTGGTTGAGAGAACTTTCCATATAAGATTTTTGATAAAAAGATCGTGATTACTGTGTAGTTAGTCAATGTGTACAGTGCATATTATTAGTACCTAACTATTATAATTAATATTTTGATAACCTCATACATTTTTACAATATTCTATCAAACTACTTTCGCAAATGTCCTCGCCTTAATTAATGGAAAAATTCCAAACATTTTTAAAAGCAAACTTCACTCGTCTCAAACACGTTCGGACACGAGTGAGCTTGGCTGACCTGGTGGTATGTGTCCACAGCCGTTCCGCCGCTGCGCATGCCCCCGCCCACGGCCGGCGGCATCAACGAGCCCCAGGAGTGCCCCTACTGCCGCCGGACCTTCTCCTGCTACTACTCCCTGAAACGACACTTCCAAGACAAGCACGAGCAGTCAGACACGCTCTACGTGTGCGAGTTCTGCCACCGGAGGTACCGCACCAAGAACTCTCTCACGACGCACAAGAGCCTGCAGCACCGCGGCTCCAGCGGCATGCTGAAGAGGCTGCTGAAGACGTCAGCGCTGCAGTCGGCGCTGGCGCCCGCACCGCACCATCTGTTCGACCTGGGCGCGCCCGACCATCCGCAGCTGCCGCCCGGCCTCCAATGACCACAGACTATGGCCTAAATCTGACACGTCACACACCTCCTCCCAGTGCCGAGTGCAGACCCGTCTGCACTGCGGACGACCTCACACCACACTCGGAATTGAACGGTCGATGAAAGCATCTCGATGTGCAATATTATACGGACAATGCCAAAATAATGCCGGATTTAAGGCGCATTTTAATCGTATTATAATTAGTGAAATACTGAGGTTAGATTTAAAATTACATACAGTATTGCCGCCTGCGGCGTAGACTCGTGTTCGTAAGACGCTTCGGGACGACCCGACTCCGGCGATCGACATTTTCTTGTGAAAATGGTCACCAGTGTTCATAATGACAATGTAATCCAGAGCAATACTAAAGTATTAATATTTCTAGTACTGCCAAATTAATGCCAACCGTAATTCTAAAGAACATTTTTTTAAATAAATTTTTGATTAAATGTCTATTAGTGTCAAATTAGATTCGGTAACTGTACAAAGTGAAACGTACAAATTTTTGAAACACAAAGTAAAAAAAAATATTTTTTAAGAAAACTTTTTTCGGAACGCCAAATCTAAATTTTAAAACCAGATTATTTAGTGCGTAAATTACAAAAAAATACTAGATAAAAATAGAAATATTAATGTTGAGTAAATTAAAGACTTCTTAGAATCTGATTTCGAAAGTACAAAATTTAATGTCTAATGAACATTGTGTATTCTATGTGCGTTTGGCTTCAATAATGAGAATCATCAATTTATATAGACCGTGCCTTCGCTCGTCTTCATGCCATTAACATTAATGGAATGAGAAACAGAATGGACTGCGACGCGTTTAATTTGATGATGGATGACGGTTTACGGTCGACGTATGAAACTGAAAAACTGAAAAGCGCGCGCGGGATGACGTCATCGTCCACGGCGTGCTGCTAACCGATTGCAAATCCTTTAATACAGGGATAGGTACGATACGAGTAAAAGAGATTTAGGAAATAGAGAAGCGTTGGTTTGCCGAAACGTGGGTCTTCGAAGAGCCGTTCGACGATCGTATACGTGAGCATGATTGCAAATCATGAAATAAAAAAATCGTTTATTCTGTAAATTAAAATCGTAGTGTTTAGGTATAAATAGAATATGTTAATCTGTATCCAGTTTCGGATTTCTCTCTATGAGTGTATAGTGGTTCTTATTTAAATAACGACCAACCTAGCGGACATCTCGTTAAAGAATTAGATCATTACATTATTATTCTCAAAAAAAATCTTAGTATAAACCATAAGATGGCTGCAGATTGTAAAAATATTTTATTTACTTATTTAAAGATATTGTAGGAAATGATAATGTCTTATTATTTCAGGAAATAATACATATCTCTTCAGGGTGTGTACGATCAAATATTATAAAACAAAATATAAAACTATATGCATTGAAAAATCTCCGCAAAACATATCACATACAAAAATATCTCCTTTTATGCAGAAAAATATCGTAAAGTATTCTCTTGATTCAGTGATATATCACAAGACCAAAGAAAATAAAGAGGAAATATTTCCGATTGCATTTATTTCAAAGAGAAATAATAAATTATTGAACAATATAAACTGTGCCATATCCATTTACACAAAAGCTTTCCGTTTGAAATTACCGTTCTGATTTACATATCACTCACTTTAAGTGATAAATTCATGGTTTCATATAATATTTCAAATATTTTACATTAGGTACATTGAGAGCCAACTCTAATACATTTAAATTTATAGGGCAAATCACAGGGTGTGTATGAAAGTGAATTGAATGTTCAAGCTCTTTGAAATATTTTGACACATTTTCATGTACATTCTTCAGCGCAAGTGAAATTTATTTAACAGAATAGATATTTAACTTTTTACTGCATTTATTTTCAAATGTTTAGGTTTTTTTTAAATGGGTTAAGGATTAATTAAGTTTTTTTAGATTCTTTTCGGAATGTTACATAAATTATGCTATGTGATATCGTCGTATATTTAATATTATTATATTTAATTTGGTTATCTACATTTATTTAACGCACTGATACAATGCATTTTAACCTCATAGTAGACTTTATTATTTAACGCAACAACCTTGCAGGGTTAGGGTAATTTACTCGGTAACCGTTTTTATGTTTCGTAAGATATCCCGATGTTTAACGCGAATACCTCCATTTTTTATAATACCTCAGTTATGTTTGTTTTTATTTTTATCGCAATGTTAAACTTACTGATCGTAGAGATACATTGAACATATAATGAATCGAAGTCGAAAAAAATAAAAAAAACATATTAGCTTGAGCTTAGAAGAGAAAAAGGAAGCAAGCGGGTAGTTGGAATTGTAAATATTTTATAACTTAGTAATTACATACATAATGAAGAATCGTGGCACCGTTTGGAATAGACGCCTCGTGATATTATTAACTAAATAGTAAATAGATAAAATCATTAATGGAAGGATTTTTATATATTCTACTAAATTAGAGAAACTTAGACATAGTCTTTCCGTACGTTTAGTTACTTAAATATATTAGGTTTATTGTTTTCGCTGTGCAATTTTTGCCTTATTTGGCCGTTTGAAAGCTTGTTGTTGGCTGCTTCGTTTTGAATTCGTTCGTTTTCAAGTTGAAACCCACCAAAATATTTTGTTGTGTATTTTGGAATTTCTAAGTCGAAATTAGTGATCTCAGTTGATAGCTGCAAAATACATCAGTTTTGGAGACAGGCGCTTTGTGATTGTTGTTAGGTCTTATTAATGTAATTGCGTTAAGTTTGTTTTCGGTGTCGGCAAACAAATAGGAAGGGAATGCAGCTACAGTCTAAATTCTAAATCAAGGCAAAATTTTCAACTTTGAAGGCAGTCAATAAATCCGTTAAATAAATCCTTTTCAATATTTTTTATCGTTTACAATGTGTGCAAAAAAAAAATCCAGTTGAAGAAATATAAAATTTCGTGGCAGCATTTTCCAATGTTTTAATTTTAACATTGTACGCTAATTATTTGTGTTTTATTTTCACACATTATAAACAGACATTAAAAATATGAAAAAATCTATTCACACTAATATTTACAGCGAAACAAAGAACTTATATTTCATATTTTGCAATTTATACCAAATTACTGCATTTTTTACTGTACTAAGATATTAAAGTGAGAACTCATTTCTTTGAAAACCTTACGCTCCTCAGACTTGCAATTTAATGTTCGCTTCTTCATCAGCAAATCGTTAAGTTTACCTACTGAAAGAGAAATCTTATAACCATCTGTGTTACTAATTAGGGTAGTACACAAAAGTAATAAAACGGAATGCCTTCAAACAGTACAACTATACCAATAGCCTACAATAAGTAACGAATGAATATACTTAATAAGATACCTATCATTAAAATGGCATTTTGGAGGACATACAACTTATTAAACTTAATAAAATAACTATACACCTCGTCATACAACTCCATAAAATCATTTTGATGCCAAATCTGTGTTCGCGATCATTAAAAACTTAAGCGACTTAAACCTTTTTCTGATTAAAAAAAGTAAACCCAGTAGATTAACTATGTTATCGGGAATATAACTGAAATATTAAAAACTAAACAATTCTCATTAAAAAGCACCAGTTCACAAAATAGCTCACAAACCCCTCTTAGGTTTAACAACCTTTCTAATAAGTATTAGCTGACTTACTTATAAATTATATTATTATTATAAATACAAATTTGAATTTGATTAGACCATGTACGTACATGGTCAATGGTCATACCAGGACAAGTCAATATAAACAAAATAGATGTATAATTTTATTGTATTATACCGACCACATTTTAGTATATTGTAAATGCCAAACTATGATAAAACTGTTATATTTTTACAACTTACATACATTTATTCTGTTGAACCCTTCCATATTTAAAATGCAATAGTTTTTATCGTCTGTGTTATAGTTTGATTATTTTGATAAAAAAGCCGATATTGTTTATGTCTAAATAAAATGGTTTTTTTTTATAAAAATAATCTTGAGTATAAATATAGACGAACCAGTACATACAATAGTTAAAATATTATTATAGTGCTCGGCCGGAGGTGCGATACCGTGAGGATGCGTCGACTCGAAATGACGTATCTACATATAGCTTTAATATAAACAGTATCTTCCACTTAATTAATGATAGTATTCCTTAATTATAGCAATAGTTCACAATCCGCCAATAAAGTACCTCTTAAACAATTGTTATATAAATAATTGTTTTATTAGAAAAACTATTATGCCTCTAATATCAAGCCATTTTTGCCCGGCCGCTAATACATTAAAATACTAAACGATATTTTGCGTGCTTTCTCATACTCGTAAAAAATGATTTTTCGAATTTTCCAGTGTAAAAAAAATCGTAAAGTTATACTTTTTTATTTATTTGTATTTTGCGATCGGTGACTGAGTTAATGGTATAGTTGCATAAACATAGTTCCGTAAATCAAAGTGCACTTACAATTTTTAACAATAATAATGCTGTTAAGAAGTATTATATTCTAAGTAGTCTACAATAGATCGCGCCCTCCGATGTCGAGCAGACCTCGTTAACCCATCTACACAGTATATACAAAGTATTTACAATATATACATACAAACTATTTAACTCTCAGTTAAATAGTTGCCGTCAAATCAGAATCAGTGGTTCTATTAACATCACTACAATATTTAAAAAAATCGTTTATAAGAATTCAATTTTAACTTCAATGCAGTTGTGTTAACAGGACCACGCAGTTACTTGTTATGTCAGCGTAACACATTTTATACAAAAGTATTTTTTTATGAACCTAAAGAACGAAGCAATTATATTAAAAAGTAAATTAAGTGGCAATTCTTATTTCACTGCACTATATTTGCTGACACACTTGTTTAGGATTATTAGGATTAGTATTGTCTTTTTGTTTTTAATTAATATTATGTTTTCTTTAAAAAATAATATGCACGATCTGCATTTATATAGCATTGATTTTTCTTTGTAAAGTAGTAAGTTTAGATTTTCTTACTTTCTACTAAAAAATATACTGCGCTGTTTAATTTATGTTTTCTGAAAATAGATGTTTGTCATAAGGTAAGGGAACTTCAGTTCCACGAAATGTGTAATACCTTCGGCTGATAACAAGCCTTACCTACTTATTGTGTTACTATTTTGTAAAGTTGTAGTTTTGCCATGGTTGATCAAAGAGAAACATTATGTGTTAAATAAATTTAGTTAATGAGTTTGTTATACTTTTAAAGTTCGGGAATGGATGGTGTCAAAAGGCAAATGAATGAACAGATGAGTATGAACAATAGTATTGTGTATTATCAAGTAAGCTCTAAAGGTAAAGTTAAATAGGTGTGATGGACCGGGGATCGAACCCGGGTCTTTGAGATAAGGCTTCTCTATAAATTTGTTGTGAATGAACATCTACGGGTGTCGTTGTAAAGGACTAAAGGTGTTTGGTGACACCGTATACGCATATGCTTTTTTATACTTTCGTGGTTTTGAGACATAATCACTGTAAGGAAACGGGATTCTTACCACGATTTATTTTGCCCGATATTTTGCAGGCATTGCAGGCACCATGTTCACGGATAGACTGACCCTACCCGTGACCATGGTGCCTGCAACGGTGCCGAAATACCTGGCAATCAAACAAAATAAATCGTGGTAAGAATCCCGTTGTCTTACAATGATTACGTATAGGCATATTATGAACAACTTTTGTTTTACAATACACCCAAGTTTGTATATTATACAGAATGAAGATAAAAGCAATGTAAAAAACCTAATCCCTTTTTTTGGAAAGCTAGTATTGTAAAACCAAAATTGATTTTATTACGTGTTTTAAAGAAAGTATAACACCCTGTATCGAGTCGGAAAGACACCTATAGTACTAAATATTGTTGTTTAAGGTAGGGAAATATCGAGGTTGGAAGGAATGGAACGCACTTTGGTCAGGTATTAAAATCTTGTGAGATGAGTACTCAGACGATTTCAATGTTGATTAGAGTGTACACTTTACTTGTTTTGATGTTGTTGATTAATGTGGTTTAGGAATCAACTCGGGGTCGGCTGAATTTATTTGGCACTTGAACATATCAGTAGTCGGAACACTTAGTACTATAAGTATCTTTGAATCTGACTTTTGTCTATGCGAAGTTTTATTTCGAACTGTTCCTTATTTACGAAGCAGTTCTACGATTCAATTTATTTAATTACTTAATTATTAAAATCGGCGTTTGAATTCTCATGCAAAGTATAACAGTCGGATGTAATAAAAGTATAAATAAACTCGCAGTGATTCCATTGATTATGTGTTTGAATTGTAGATGTCTTCCATACATCGTACCACCTAACCCCTTACCGAATAAATATTTTAGGTAAATAATTAATTATAACAAGTTGAAAGCCCTTGCCGTGAAACGCCAAAACTGCACACAGCTCAGCTGAGGTTTCGTAGAAAGTATGTCAGTGCTACGCTGTAGACCGCTTGTAGACCATTCGCAGCTAGGTCTACGAGCAAGAACGTCAGTGCTACGCCGTAGACACCTCGCAGACCACTCGCAACTAGGTCTACGAGCAAGGATGTCAGTGCTACGCCGTAGACCGCTTGTAGACCATTCGCAGCTAGGTCTACGAGCAAGAACGTCAGTGCTACGCCGTAGACACCTCGCAGACCACTCGCAGCTAGGTCTACGAGCAAGGATGTCAGTGCTACGCCGTAGACCGTTTGTAGACCATTCGCAGCTAGGTCTACGAGCAAGAACGTCAGTGCTACGCCGTAGACACCTCGTAGACCACTCGCAGCTAGGTCTACGAGCAAGGATGTCAGTGCTACGCCGTAGACCGTTTGTAGACCATTCGCAGCTAGGTCTACGAGCAAGAACGTCAGTGCTACGCCGTAGACACCTCGTAGACCACTCGCAGCTAGGTCTACGAGCAAGGATGTCAGTGCTACGCCGTAGACCACTTGTAGACCATTCGCAGCTAGGTCTACGAGCAAGAACGTCAGTGCTACGCCGTAGACACCTCGTAGACCACTCGCAGCTAGGTCTACGAGCAAGGATGTCAGTGCTACGCCGTAGACCACTTGTAGACCATTCGCAGCTAGGTCTACGAGCAAGAACGTCAGTGCTACGCCGTAGACACCTCGTAGACCACTCGCAGCTAGGTCTACGAGCAAGGATGTCAGTGCTACGCCGTAGACGTCTCGTAGACCATTCGCAGCTAGGTCTACGAGTAAGGATGTCAGTGCTACGCCGTAGACGTCTCTAAGACCATTCGCGGCTAGGTCTTCGAGCAAGGATGTCAGTCCTACGCCGTGGACGTCTCGTAGACCATTCGCAGCTATGTCAACGAGCAAGGATGTCAGTGCGACACCGTAGACACCTCGTAGACAACTCGCAGCTAGGTCTACGAGCAAGGATGTCAGTGCTACGCCGTAGACCGCTCGTAGACCGCTCGTAGACCATTCTTAGCTAGGTCTACGAGCAAGGATGCAGTGCTACGCCGTCGACGTCTCTTAGACCATTCGCAGCTAGGTCTACGAGCAAGGATGTAAGTGCTACGCCGTAGACGTCTCGTAGACCATTCGCAGCTAGGTCTACGCGCAACGCGAACCGGAAACGGAAAGACGCCAGACTCCTGCGTTGTTGAGTCTATTTGGGTCGTAGCCCCTTACTTTAACATGCAAGCCTAGTATTTTTGTTCTGAAATCCGAACCAAAATACACCGCTGCACCGCTCCATCATCAGTTGTGAGCCTACTACGACTCTATGTACGCATTTTTTCATCAAATAAAATATAATACCAAAAATAACAGTTCACGAGAAATCCAGTTGGTCCGTTAAGCTAGGGTTTCCTCCAAAAGCGGTGGCGTCATAAAGCGGCCGTAATACAGTGGTGGAGGACGTCTATGTAAACAAAATGGCGCCGTTTCCTATAGAATGGTATTGACACCGTAACGTCAAAATGCGGTGACGCCGTTTGCATGACGGCCGTCTTGTCGGTGTCGTATGGTCTGTGAACGTTTTTTTCTCAGCTTGATCTACGCCGTAGCACTGACATCCTACCCTACGAAAGGTGGCCGGCACTTTGAGAATTGGCCCAAAAATTGTATGTATGGATGACCAGAGAGAGAAAATCGAGGTTTTAAAGTCACCAGAAGTTGTCACCCTTTTCAAGATCGCAAACTTAGATTTGGAATACCCGCACGATACATGATCCAAAAATATTTTTTGTTTAGTTAATGTAAGCTGAAAACACCTATGTATTGGGACTTGCCACCGAGTGGGTGCCCAACGGCGGACAGGCGAGGCTGGCCGAGGAAAAGAAGGCGAAACGTTTTCCGAAGTGGCCAGAGGTGGCTTAAGGGTAGACGATAGCAACGTGGCGGGAAATTCAAAATTTTCACAGTTATTTACAATTTGTAGCTAAACTGAGCTATTTTTGTTCAGCGATTTTTCGTTCGCGGAAATAACAAAGTATACTTTTCATTATTGTAAACAACAGAACAACAATAATTCAGCCGATTATGTGTTCTGGTCTACGACAAGTTTTTTGGGCAGTGCCACTGCTTCGTAGACCAGAACACATAATCGGCTGAATTATTGTTGTTCTGTTGTTTACAATAATGAAAAGTATACTTTGTTATTTCCGCGAACGAAAAATCGCTGAACAAAAATAGCTCAGTTTAGCTACAAAATGTAAAAAATTGTAAAAAAAATTAATTTCCCGGCACGTTGCTATCGTCCCACCTTAAGATTGAAATAGGTGATTTTTGGGGCGCACGTCGCGCTCTCTATTGTTAATATATTGTCGTTTCAGAGCGAACATAAAGAAGAAAACTTTAGAATACAAAGCAATAGAAACCAGCCTATCAATCAAATATAATCATATTATTGAAAACAAATCCAGAGGTCGCCGTCATCGGATCACGATGAGGAGGACATCATCATCATCATTATTGAAAAAAAAATTGCGTTAAAATTTAAGAAAATAAATAACTACATACTATTGTTTACTTGGATAACATTTTGAAGGGGGTAAGATCAGCTTTCCTTGGAGGTCAAAGGGGTGGCGAGACTGAAAAGGTAAGGAACCACTGCTCTAAAATAACCACCGTCCACGGTCAATATTCCTGTTTTTAAATGTAAAAAAATATTGTTCATTTGAATAAGGGCTATTTTCGTGTGTTTTGACGCCCGACAGTTTCGTGGATTTTTTAGACGATTTTGTCCCCCTTTGGAAAAATCCTAGATCCGGGGCTGAGGCTAGAAATAACTGACCGAAAAGCACCATGAGTGTGTATAGTTCTCACCCAGTTCTCACCAAACATCTAGTCCGCTCTGAAGTCGACGCATGCCCCATAGAAAATAATGCCGTCTTCCAGATTGACGAGCGGATTTTGGAATGCTTCCACGCCATTTGGCGTGTTGGACGAATCGTGAATGGGGAGCAGTTCAACTCTCGTTCACCACCCAAAGTTAAGGCTACAAACACCAAACTTTTGTGGTAGAATATAGAGTTACTCACCGGGGTACTTTCCGTTGAATTTTGCCACGCGCAGCCACGCACGACGGAATCGAAGCTCGAGCACGTAGACAGCCAGATCTTCGTCCGTCTCAAGTTCTGAAGTCCTCACTCACTCGAAAGCCGAGGAGAAGCATCTATCTGTTCCGAGCATTTGGCCCTTTTGGCCGCTAACTTCAAATCTTGCGCTGCAAAGAGGTTTTAGACACAGATTAAAAAGAACTTTTAAAACGCAGTGTAGAACACAGATTACAAAAAAGAAGTGTATATTAGAAACTGACAGCTGTCATCATTTGACACTTTACACGAGCTTCAAATGTTGCCAGTCTATCTCTTTTGGGATAAAAACATTCTATTTGACTCAATGTCGAAGTCCCTTTTATACAGCTTGTAAAAAGCTTGATATTTTTGGAGGTAGGGAGGTAATCTTGTTGGGGAAATGTATGCAATTAAAAAAAAACCTTTTTAAGCCCTTTTATGGAAAGATATAGGATATTTAGGTGTTGAGTGGATAGGTGAGAAGGAACAATACTGTCTGTCAGACTCAGAATAACTAGTGGTTCGCCCCGAACTACGAACTCGCGACCCCATATCTCAGCAACCCCTCGACCGATTTGGCTCATCTTCGAACTTAAAAATTCTCTTTGCCTGATTTACCCGCCTACCAAATTTCATAACGATCCGACTAAGTTTACTCAAGTTATCGTCGAACGAACATTCATACATACAAACATACAAACATACAAACATACAAACATACATACATACATACATACATACATACAAACGCCGGATTGTTCCAGTAGACTCGGAGAACTTCGCTCGCTTCGCTCGCTCGTTCAATAATCACTTTATCACGTCACTACAACAATATAATTATCCCTATGTTAATTGAACGAGCGAGCGAAGCGAGCGAAGTTCTCCGAGTCTACTGGAACAATCCGGCGTTTGTATGTATGTATGTATGTATGTATGTATGTATGTATGTTTGTATGTTTGTATGTATGAATGTTCGTTCGACGATAACTTGAGTAAATTTAGTCGGATCGTGATGAAATTTGGTAGGCAGGTAAATGAGGCCAAGAGAATTTTTAAGTTTGAACATGAGCCAAATCGGTCGAGGGGTTACTGAGATATGGGGTCGCGAGTTCATAGTTCGGGGCGAACCACTAGTATACAATAATTGAACGAGCGAGCGAAGCGAGCGAAGTTCTCCGAGTCTACTGGAACAATCCGGCGTTTGTATGTATGTATGTATGTATGTATGTATGTATGAATGTTCGTTCGACGATAACTTGAGTAAATTTAGTCGGATCGCGATGAAATTGGGTAGGCAGGTAAATGAGGCCAAGAGAATTTTTAAGTTCGAACATGAGCCAAATCGGTCGAGGGGTTACTGAGATATGGGGTCGCGAGTTCATAGTTCGGGGCGAACCACTAGTTATAAAGTTAAGTACAATCATGGAGTTAGAGTTATAACGTGTTGTCGCGTCGAGCGCGTTGAGACAAGAGAGTGAGTGAGTGAATGACCGTGGCGGTTGGTCCCCGCGTGTACCCTCTCCACTCACGTTGTATCGAGGAGAGTGTACAGGCGGAGTGAATGAATGAGTGAGTGGCATGTCACCACAACCATGTTGTCTTAATCCTGAAACACGTGCACGTGTTTTAACTATTTTAAAATAAGTAAACTAAACGAGCACTACTGCCTTTGTGTTCGCGCAAAAACTGACAGCTGATGGATCGGCCCGAGCGACTGGGTGAGCGTTACATGTAATGCTCGTAGTGCCGTCCACACGTAGAATTCTTGTTACATTACCTGTGTGTGGATTACATTACACGTTACACTCGTCTGGACCCGGCTTTAGTAAACGTTTTTTGTAGGTATTGATGACCTTTATGACCCGTAGATAATTGAACGAGCGAGCGAAGCGAGCGAAGTTCTCCGAGTCTACTGGAACAATCCGGCGTTTGTATGTATGTATGTATGTATGTATGTATGTATGTATGTATGTATGTATGTATGTATGTATGTATGTATGAATGTTCGTTCGACGATAACTTGAGTAAATTTGGTCGGATCGTTATGAAATTTGGTAGGCGGGTAAATGAAATTAAAAGAATTTTTAAGTTCGAACATGAGCCAAATCGGTCGAGGGGTTGCCGAGATATGGGGTTGTTAAGTTTATATGGGGTCGCGAGTTCACAGTTCGGGGCGAACCACTAGTAAAATGGCAGATAGGACCTTTCTGTAACACTGTATTATTTACTTTCCTCTACCCTACCTCTAAGTTTTCTAAGGTAGAAGTATCTAAACTAGAATTCACAAATGACTGAAAACGTTTGACAGGTCGATCTTGTTTATAGTAGGCAATTTTATTCTAGTAGGCTGGCAACACTAGACCGCATTAGTCCGCCGTGCCAATAGAGAAACGATATGAAAATGGCGGCGGGTACCTATGGTAACGTCTGAAAAAGAGGTTACGAAAATACGATTTCGGTTCATACCTAAAACTTTCTTACATTTTTGGTTAGGAAATATTGTTTTACGATGCTTTCTTTATTGATTAGGTAATTGTTCTACATTGGGTTTGTGATTAAACAACAATCTTTATAAAAATAAGATCAAAAATATTAAAACGTAGTAAATAATACAAACCTCAACAAATAACAACACTTAACGTAAACTACAATATTGAAATAACTCGACAAACATAAAAAAATCAATAAGAGGCGAACTTATTTTGGCGTGTTTTATTAGCCAAGCGTAGGTGACTAATCAGTCCCCGTAGCATGACTTTTATCGAGGCGGATTTATCCAACAAAATGGCGGTTTATAAGCATTTTTGACGTCTATAGCCGCTCCTAGGAACGCGCGCAAAAAACACAAAACAGTTGAAGGCGCAAGTTCCGGACCGACCGCCTGCCGTCACGAGTATGCCACTTGAGACGCAGTTTAGACCCATAAATAATGGTCGTTTCGCTTTGAAGTGTTTGGAGACTTTGTTAGTAATATAAACAAGAATGTCGTTGTATGCTTTGTCAAGTTATAAGTTGAATGGTTTCGTTTTTAATAGCTGTGTAAACAAAGTTAGTGGGAATGTCACGCTCTTGTTACAGAATATTGACATTATTACGAAATCAAGATCGATAACCTATAGATGTTTTATGCTTTTTGGAATCGGGAATAGTTGCCTGATAATACTACAAGTTTATTTCATATAGCTGTATAGAGAAAATAAAAAATAACTTGAAACAAAAAATGGTGTTACTTTCTTGGCAAGTGGTGATTGCGCGGTGGTTTTAAATTGGTATTCTGTGGAAGTTGTATAAAGTATAGACCTGAAATATATATATCATCTAAAACTAGACTATGTTAGGAATGTTACGATAAAAGATCAATTACATTATATTAAAATAATTCGAGAGAAATAGAGGCTTGAAATGAACACTAGATTTTGCCATTTTCTCCTTTTGGTTTCTATTTAGTTTTATGTGTGTTTTTTGTATGACTATATCTCTAGATTAACACTTATTTTTGAAGAATGCCTAGTTAGCTCTGTAATTTGATATGATTTTGTGTATAGATAGGACGAAAACATCGTAAATTTATCCTATTTCTAATTACCAATTTGCTGCAGGATATTTGTTAACCCTTGCGCAATTAATTGGTACTGCGTATAAAGGCCACAACACATCTGACTATTTTCTAGGTACCCATTTACTTTTGTATAAATGAAACCAAAAATGTATGTTAAGGATATTATTTAAAAAAATCCGTAGTAACCTTAAAAGCTGTGTTAAGAATATCTTATAAAAACAAAAATGTATGTAGGTATGTGAAACCAAAAATTTACTTAGGTGAAGGATATTACTATTATTATACAAGGTGTTACAAAATATAATTCCAAAAAAAAAAATTATTTCTATCAATTTAAGTAAAAAAAACCATGTAAGCAAATATTCTAAGCAAAAATTCGTTGAAGTAAACAAACATTTTTTTAAGGAAAAATTTTTCTAAGTGCAAAAAAATTTTTTTATTTCTATGAATTGTTGCGGGTCGGCCTCCTTTAGCGTCCCCATTCGTATACCCCTACGCCGACAACCCGCCACAAGTCCAGCAAGTCCAACAACCTTCGTAAGTATAATCCGCGCGCGATGAGAATGGGATGGAACTTTTTCATAGTCTATCGTCAATATACTTTAATTTACTTTGAAAAGGTTGCTTCGACGCGAGTTTGCTTACCGCGCGAGTCTCACTCACTTCCATCAAATTCTCATCCGTGCCGTTCAGTGCCGTGATCAGCCACATTAGCTACGACCCTTAGACAGAAACGCTTATGGAATAAGGGCAAATTCATATCCAAAGCATAAAGACACACAACCATCAAGTTTTAAAATTGCAATCATTTACGAATCTTTCTATAGTTCTTACCACTTTGAGGTGTAATTGATACTTCAGTAATGCGAGAACACTTTCTTACGCCCCAAAGTGGTCTATTTTAAAGAAAAATGGCACAAAATAAGTATTGAATTACTTACCTTGAAAGTACACCTCCAACTGGTCATTGAAAAATGCAAAATAACTGTATCTAACTGACTATAACTTAGTTTGTGACCTGTCACAATAACATTTACTTAGTAAACAACCTAACTACACAAAAGCAATCAATCTAAATACATGTAAACTAATGAAATAAGAACGAAAACAAAAGCACCCACGGAACACGAATCGACTTCCCGTCGTACCGTTTTGAAGTGACTGGCGTTTGAACTGCGTAGGCGATGGAACGAATCATTGTATGGACGAGTCAATCGGAATTTTGCAAGGAAGAGATAGAAACAGTAAGTCAGCCACTAGTTTAATGGGTGTGAAGGGGATAGTAAATTTTCTGGTATGTGTTGGCTATGGACATTTTAGTGTCCGTGCGCACGAAATTTGAAAAAAATGGTTGGCAAATTTTTAGCCACTCTTCCTAGGAGCGGATAGTGGGTTATACATCGTCGAGAGCGATATATAACCCACTATAGACATCAAAAATGCTGATAAACCGCCATTTTGTTGGATAAATCCGCCTCGATAAAAGTCATGCTCCCCCCGCAGGACTGCCTAAAATGACTTTGCTAACGTTACGTGTGAGTATAGACGGAGATATGATTAAAGCGAGAGGGCGCGAGAGTGTCCGCCATTTATATATCGTTTCTTTAATGGCACGGGTTATATTCAGGGTGACCAGATTAGGCGAATTGTCGCCATTTAGGCTACCTCAGGGGGTCAAACGGCGACCATAAAATGCGATCGGCGACCATTAGCCATTTAGGCTACCTTTAAAAATGGGAACAGGCGATTTAGGCTATCTCAGGATTATTTCGCATTTATTTAGGCGATTTAGGCTATTATCGCCAATTTAGTACCAGTAACGAAACGTAATATGCACGTGGAAAGGAGGCTGATGGTGACGGAGAACTTTTGCGGGAAGTTATTATTTTAGTTTGAGACCGAATAAAAAAAACAAATGAAAACTATCAGATTTTTTTAAATATTTCTTTTGCTCTACACGGTCTTTTTTGGTTTTTATTATTATTTTGGGCTAAATGTAGGCTTCTAGGCTCAATAAGTTAGGCGATTTAGGCTAAATAGTCGAGAAAAATAATTAGGCGATTTAGGCTACTCGGAAGACAAAATTAGGCGAATCGAGTTAGCTAAAATCTGGTCACCCTGGTTATATTTGTGTTCTGTGCCGCATTCCGTCAGCAGCATGGTTGTTTCCCTTTATTTTCTGTAAAATTGTGAAAAAAATCGGTGAAGATGGATGCGTACGACATATTCAAGAAATTAACCAAAGGTTTGAAGTTTAAAACACCACTTACGGCAGTCAAGACCTTCGTAAGTATTCAAAAGCACAAGACGTAACCTCAAAGTTATTTGTTTACTATCACTTTATAAGAGTTAAAGAATCAAATTTATAGCTTACCTATTTGTAGGAGAAACCTCAAGTCTCTGCTAAGGTGAAACAAGAGAGCGTGAAAGCGGAAAAAGATGAAGAATTCGAAGGAGACGATGTTGAATCATTGCATTCTGACAATGACTCTGAAGACATCGGTAAAAGTGGCTCAGGTAGTGACAACAGCGAGGCAGATGACGCTTTGCAACTCCTTGAAGGTGTGAAGGTTGGCCAAAAGAAGAGAAAGAAGAAACAAAAGGAAAAATCTGAAGATTTGAAGAAGAAACTCGAAATTGAAGAGGTAAAACTTTGTTTGCATTTTAACTCGTTTCCCACTGTACATACCAGCAAGGTTTTATATTCCTATCTTTTCTTAACTAGTAAGAAACTCATAACAATTTCCTTTTTCTAGCAAAACCACTTCCGCAATGAGTATGGTATCCGCGCTGTGGGCCGGCATATTCCGGCTGCGCTACGAGACTTCTCTGAGCTGTCGAGTCGCTACAGCGTGTCTGACAAGTTGGTCAATGTTGTGAGACAGTGCGGGTACTCTGAGCCTACTCCTGTGCAACGTCAGACCTTGCCTTGCATGCTAGAGGTGAGCTATGTTTTACCTAACACAACAACAACAAATACCACACAACAACAACAACAAATACCACACAACAAAGTACCCATTTGACGACTGAAATCACCTTAACTGGCATCAGTCATCATAATCTTCTAATTCTTAATTTTGCCTTGTATAGACAATGGTTTTACTACGGTGTTACATGTCCGAGACACTGAATAATCCAAACAGTCACTACACCTTTCAAGTGTGAGTGAAGGTGCCACTGGACATGTTTATGAGCCTTATCATACTGGCGAGTTGAAAGCGAAGCGAATCCACGGCGAATTCTCCGCGCATTCGCTTCGCTTCGCTTTAAATTCGCCCATTTACTATTTGTGATAAGGCTTCTTAATCATCTGGCTATCTATCTATCCAGCCCATCCAGCCCATAAATAAAGCCCACTGCTAGGCATAGGCCTCTTCCTTTTCATTCCTCCCCTCGGTCTAATGCCAATCTCGTCCATTGTCCTCCCGCTGTTTTGATAATGTCATCGACCCATCGAGCTTTCGGTCTACCCACCGACCGTCAAACCCTTCTAGGCCACCATTCCGTGACTGCCCTAGTGCACCGACCGTCCTTCTGCCTAACCAGATGCCCCTAAATCATCTAACACGGAAGCAAAGCCCTAAGTTTGATAAACTTCCACATCGACAGGGTCGCCAGATGCTAGCCTGCGCACCGACAGGGTCCGGCAAGACCGCTGCCTTCCTCGTGCCGATCCTCCATTCACTCGGAGCTCCACAGGGCGGCCCTAGAGCCCTGATTCTCTGCCCCACCCGGGAGCTGGCCGTCCAGATCTACCGGGAGGCGCTCCGCCTGAGTGCGGGCACCGAGCTAAGGTGCAGCGTGCTGCGCAAGATGCAAGAGAGCAAGTTGAAGGAGCGAGAAGCGACTATTAAGAAAAGTGGTGGGTGAATTCGTTTTTAGGGTTCCGGACCCAAAAGGTAAAGGACCCTATTACTAAGACTCCGCTGTCCGTCAGTCTGTCACCAGGTTGTATCTCATGATAGACAGTTGAAATTTCCCTTCCCTTCCCAGCTCTCTAATAGTCTGATGTTGGTGTAGTCAAACATAGACTCAATTAACACACAAACACAGTTTTAGGTTCAACTAAAGTAGCGTGAAATGCACAATTTTCCCATTTTTTTTCTGGGCCATTTGGGACTGAACTGAGCCCATTTGGGCTTTCCTACCACATTTAAAGTAATATTTTCGGTTTCAGATATTGTCATCAGCACACCCAATCGCCTGTGCTACTTACTGAACCAAGACAACGTGAACATCAAACTTGACAAGTAAGTTCTGTTCCATCACATGAAAATTTCTTTCCCTTCATCTTCTTTCCCCTTCCTGTTATTACTTGTGTCCGTGTGCTCTTCCTTTTTCGCCAAAGTCACTACTGGGGGGTTACACTTGACGCTATTGCGATCAAATTGAAAAAGTTTTAAAATTAATTTCTCTTTGAAATCGCAGAGTAATGCTTTGATTTTAAATACTTTGTAATGTTTATTCAAAGGTAAGGCTGTTTTATTCAATAAAAACACAAAATGCGTCTTAATTTGTAAAATATTAAATTTTCAAAATTGCGCCATATTGCGGCCGTATTGGAAAAATGCGTGAAGGGTAGAGGGGCTGGTCAAGTGGTCACTAAAGGTAGGCCTCTTGCTTTTTACTAAAATTCATCTTTTTATTTTCGTGTTGTGACTGCAGTATACTCGAGTAATAATCTTCGTCACCACTTCTTAATTTCTGACAACTTCTTCGAATAAAGTCTACCTCCTTCTATACAAAGATTGTAATGTCACTGCTGCGAAGGCATTCAGATACAAACCAATATCACAGTGAAGCGGTGACATTATGTTTGACCTATTTCGTTCTACTCTTCTTCCCAAGGTCTCTTCAGACGAAATACGACGCACAACTACGCCGCCAATGAACAAAAAATCTTATCTTCTTTTTGGATGCGTGTTTAGCAAAAAACGCTCCTGCGATTTCTCAATGCGAGGCTTAACTATTTTTAGGACCTAAGTTTTGGATTCCAGATCCTAGAACTTAAGAATGCAATCGATTCTCGCCAAAAGTGGCCACCAAACTAAAGGTTTGGAATCCAAACCTTCGGTCCTAAAAATAGTTAAGCCTCGCGTTTAGAAATCGCAGGAGCGTTTTTTGCTAAAAACGCATCCAAAAAGAAGATGTGATTTTTTTTTTCATTGGCGACGCTAGTTGTGAGACCTTTTGCGTCATAAACCCCCGCTCCACTCCCAGGGTCCGCTGGCTGGTGATAGACGAAGCCGATAAGCTGTTCGAAGGTTCCGCGGAGCAGGAGTCAGACTTCCGACAGCAGATCGACCAGGTCATGCGCGCCTGCGACGGCAAGGAGCGCCGCGTCGCCATGTTTAGCGCGACCCACACTCCGGCGGTCGCTAAATGGTGTCGGCACAACATGCGGGGATTGATCAATGTTACCGTCGGACAGAGGTGAGTCTGAGGTAAGAAGCTTCACGCTTGGACAAAGGTACGACTGGCTGAATGTCTGTTTGTGGTCTTCCCCCTTGTATAATCCGCGCGCGATGAGAATGGCATGCCTTTTAGGAACTAAGACGCGCGCGGTAAGCAAACTCGCATTGAAGCTACCTTGTTAAAGTAAAATAAAGTAAATTTTCGATTTACTTCGAGAAGGTCCCATTACATTCTCATCGCGCGCGGATTATACATCCAAGTGGTCAAGTGGGCAGATGTAAGACTGGCTGTCCGCCTGTTGGTGGTCTTTCCCCTTGTAAAGCCAAGTGGCCCAGTGGACAGAGGTAAGTCTGAGGCTAGGAGCCATCTAAGCGCCACTCACACTCCGGCGGTCGCTAAATGGTGTCGGCACAACATGTGGGGCTTGATCAATGATACTGTGGGACAGAGGTGAGTCTGAGGCAAGAAGCTTCACGCTTGGACAAAGGTAAGACTGGCTGTTCGTCTGTTTATGGTCTTTCCCCTTATAAAGCCTAGTGGCCAAGTGGACAGAGGTAAGACTGAGGCAAAGAGCCATCTAAGCGCCACTCACACTCCGGCGGTCGCTAAATGGTGTCGGCACAACATGCGGGGGTTGATCAATGTTACTGTGGGACAGAGGTGAGTCTGAGGAAAGAAGCTTCACTATCGGACAGAGTTACGACTGGCTGAATGTCTGTTTGTGGTCTTCCCCCTTGTATAATCCGCGCGCGATGAGAATGGCACGCCTTTTAGGAACTAAGACGCGCGCGGTAAGCAAACTCGCATTGAAGCTACCCTGTTAAGGCGCTGGGCATAGTGAATAGCCCGCGCGCAGAGAAAAATGCACAAAATCGATTCCTGTATCAAATACACTAAACAAATTGAAAATGTTCACATATCAAACCCTAAAATTAGATGAGACCTATCTAAAATAGCCAGTTTCGTGTTGACATTCATAAACGTTTTGAAGATATTTTGCTTGAAAAAAAATAGGTGGCGCACTTTTTTTCAAGCAAAATATCTTGCAATCTGTTATGGATATCAACATGAAACTGGCTGTGTTAGATAGGTCTCAACTAATTCTATGGTTTAATATATGAACATTTTCGATTTTTTTAGTGTATTTGATACCGGAATCGATTTTGTGCATTTTCTTTGCGCGCGGGCTAATTCACTATGCCCAGCGCCTTAAAGTAAAATAAAGTAAATTTTCGATTTACTTCGAGAAGGTCCCATTACATTCTCATCGCGCGCGGATTATACATCCAAGTGGTCAAGTGGGCAGATGTAAGACTGGCTGTCCGCCTGTTGGTGGTCTTTCCCCTTGTAAAGCCAAGTGACCCAGTGGACAGAGGTAAGACTGAGGCAAAGAGCCATCTAAGCGCCACCCACACTCCGGCGGTCGCTAAATGGTGTCGGCTCAACATGCGGGGGTTGATCAATATTACTGTAGGACAGAGGTAAGTCTGAGGAAAGAAGCTTCACTATCGGACAGAGTTACGACTGGCTGAATGTCTGTTTGTGGTCTTCCCCCTTGTATAATCCGCGCGCGATGAGAATGGCATGCCTTTTAGGAACTAAGACGCGCGCGGTATCAAACTCGCATTGAAGCTACGAGTACCTTGTTAAGGCGCTGGGCATAGTGAATAGCCCGCGCGCAGAGAAAAATGCACAAAATCGATTCCTGTATCAAATACACTAAACAAATTGAAAATGTTCACATATCAAACCCTAAAATTAGATGAGACCTATCTAAAATAGCCAGTTTCGTGTTGACATTCATAAACGTTTTGAAGATATTTTGCTTGAAAAAAAATAGGTGGCGCACTTTTTTTCAAGCAAAATATCTTGCAATCTGTTATGGATATCAACATGAAACTGGCTGTGTTAGATAGGTCTCAACTAATTCTATGGTTTGATATATGAACATTTTCGTGTATTTTTTTTGTGTATTTGATACCGGAATCGATTTTGTGCATTTTCTTTGCGCGCGGGCTAATTCACTATGCCCAGCGCCTTAAAGTAAAATAAAGTAAATTTTCGATTTACTTCGAGAAGGTCCCATTACATTCTCATCGCGCGCGGATTATACATCCAAGTGGTCAAGTGGGCAGATGTAAGACTGGCTGTCCGCCTGTTGGTGGTCTTTCCCCTTGTAAAGCCAAGTGGCCCAGTGGACAGAGGTAAGACTGAGGCAAGGAGCTATGTAAGCGCCACTCACACTCCGGCGGTCGCTAAATGGTGTCGGCACAACATCCGGGTTTGATGTTACTATGGGACAGAGGTAAGACATTGGAGCAGTGACGTATCTACATAGAGACCAGCGCCTCTATTATGTAAAAATTCCGCTCAACCTCCGAGCGTCAAAACACTGGAAAATGGCCCTTATTGAAATGAACAATCTAATTTTTGACAGTTAAAAACCGTTATTTTTATGGTGGATATTTTAGATAATACAGGGACAGGTGGGGCAATATCCCAGGGCCCCCCTCAGACCGACCTATTTACGGATAAATTTTAAGGGGCGCTGCCCACGTGTCTTTAAAGAAAACCTCGGCCAGGGATGATAGTATTCTCCTTGCCGTAACTTTGCTGTACACCACACGACAGCACGTCGACCCTTACACGCTAGCACTCTACTCGGTTACGTTACGGGCGACTTTACAACAAAAGTGTACACTCTGACGTGCTGTCGTGTGTACTACATGATTGCAATAAATAGTCTAAGAATATAAGACTCCAGCTCGCCCCATATACGCTTTTAGCTACAATCTTTACAGCGTTCTAGGCAAGGGCGTCGCCAAGGGGGGGGCAGGGAGGGGCAGCTGCCCCCCCCTAGAGATTCTAAAAAAGTTGCCAAATATAATGCAACCAAAGTCCTAAGTCTTTGAGTTAATTTGCTTTAAGTTCAAGCCTTGAACAATCATTCCCGTACGTCGAAACTCGAATGAATTCACCAATTCCACTCCTAATATTCCGTACGCTCAACTACGCTCTGGCTGTAGTACAAGTGAAAAGCTTCATGTGCTGTCGACTTTACCTACAATTCATACCTACTTTTCTCATTCATAGAGAATGAGACAAGTATGAATTGTAGTAGGTGAAGTCAACTTGCCCCCCCCTGCGCCATCGGCTGGCGACGCCCTTGGTTCTAGGCGTTTTAATTTCAATTTTACACATGAAATTTGAGTAAAACAATGTGCTCTCATCACAACTGTGTTTGATTTTTAAGAAGAGTTTCTTATTTTCAGAAATGCTGCCACGACGTTGGTCGAACAAGAGCTGTTATACTGCGGAAATGAAAACGGAAAATTAATCGCGTTCAGGCAACTGGTACAGAAAGGACTGAACCCTCCAGTTTTAGGTTAGTCTACTATCTTTTAACATTACTAAAAAAACCTGCTTTCAAATATTAAAAAAAATACCGCATAAATTGGTTCACCCGTTTAAGAGCTACGGTGCCATAGACAGATAGATAGAAAGACAGACAGACAGACAAGACACATATTGTAACGGTCAAACTTATAAAACTCCTCTTTTTGGGTCGGGGGAAGGATTTTACTAAATTAAATACCATATTTTATATTATTAAATTAAATTAACCATCGTGAGGAAAACCTGAGCGTATGAGGCATTCTCAACACAAAAATCGCCAACCCGCCTTTGCCCAGCTAGTGGGACTTATACAATTTTATAGGCTACATCTTACTTACTTTTAAATACCAGACTTTTATTTCTAGTATTCGTGCAGAGTAAAGACCGCGCGAAGCAACTGTTCAAAGAGCTCATCTACGACGGGATCAATGTGGACGTGATACACGCGGACAGGACGCAGGCGCAGGTAAACAAGACACCAGCTAGAATTAGTAGGTATAGTACGTGTTATAAAAAAAAATCCTGACTCTTTTTACAGGGTGTAACCTACTGGTCCATATGATGTCAAATCCGTAAAAAAAAGAAAAAAACTAATTTTATTTTTATATTTCAAAATTGTTTTTTTTCTTAACTTTTTTGTTTTAAATTTTGCTGAAATTTAAAAATATGTTTGTGTGTGTAGGTGCATTTTCATAGTTTTCAGTTGTTAAAACATTGTGAAAGTCAATGAAAACAATTTATAAAAAATACTTTTCTCCCGCCACAGCGTTCACATTTTTATTATTTTAAAAGTCGACGGAATGTTGTAGAGAAAAAAAAATCGCGATAAAGTTTAAATGCAATGCGCGCGCGCCTGCGCGAATGGTGTTAGCAAAAAGTGACACTCGCGAGTTCATAGTTCGGGACGAACCAGTTATTTTTCTAGAGATAGAAAGAGGTTTTGCACTTTTTGGTAAAGTAGAGTTTTCTCTCTGTCTTCTTCGGCTGTAAATGAGTGTGATAGATACGTCGTATTTATCATCACTTCCATTCAGCATTCAGTACAAAAATAAGTGAGTCGAACTTACTTATTTTTGTACTGAATGCTGAATGGACAATTAGACACATTCTCACTTTCTTCGCTTCATCTCCAGCGAGACAACGTGGTCCGGTCGTTCCGCGTGGGTCGCATCTGGGTGCTGATCTGCACGGAGCTGATGGGCCGCGGGATCGACTTCCGCGGCGTCAACCTGGTCATCAACTACGACTTCCCGCCCTCAGCCATCGCCTACATCCACCGGTGAGCTAACTCCTCAGATTTCCTATGCACGGGCACTTTTTTGAGGGTTCCGGACCTCTAGAGGTAAAACAGAACCATTATAGGATCACTTTGTGGTCTGTCTGTCTGTCTGTCTGTTTTTATTTGAAACTAAAAGTAAGATGTAGCCTGTACAATTGTACATGTCCCACTAGCTGGGCAAAGGCCTTCTCTCAGAGAAAGAATTCGAGCTTAATCACCACGCGTGCTCAATGCGGGTTGGCGATTTTTGCGTTGAGGGTATAATGCCTCACACGCTCAGGTTTCCTCACGATGTTTTCCTTCACCGTCAGCGAGTGGTATTGCTACTACAAATTCACAAATATACGTAATTTTGAAATTAAACAAAGTAATAGATACATGCCCACACCGGGAATCGAACCTAGGACCTTTCGCTTGTTCTACCCACTAGACCACCACCGCTGTTCTACCCATACTAGACCACCACCGCTGATTTGAAACTACCCATCTTTATTTATAAATGAATTAACAATGAGCTATACAAAAAGACCTTATATTCTAAGTGTACAGCATGTTGTTACTCGGGCTGAAGCAAAATTATGATCATTTACAATGTGAAAATTAATACTTATGTTACATGGATACTTATGTTGAACGAGCACTATTATACAATAGAAACCACTTCCTTCTGAAGCGTCTTCGTTTCTTTCATTTTATGACCCGTCGGAATTAGCCATGCATGACCAAGGATCGGAAATTCCGCGGTCATCGGGATTCAGCGCCGGCAGCGCATAGCGTCGACGAACGTTTTCGTCCCGCGTCGAATAACGCCATCTTGCTTTACGCAATTAAATAAGGCAAGATGGCGCACTCGGCGCGGGGCGAAAACGATCGTCGGCGCGTCATGCTACCGGCACCGAATCAGTCATGTCACGACTACACATGACCGCAAAAATTCCGATCCCTGGCCATGACAGACTAATGCCCGTTTTCACCAACAACCCCTAATTTTAAAAGACCTTTTAACGAAAATTATCTGCGCCTCTGCAAGTCTAGGGGTCATGGATGAAGGACCATACGAATTCCACTCACAAGCGTTATGAGTTGAGTGTGTATGATCCTTCATCCATGCCCCATAGACTTGCAGAGGTGCAAATAACTTTCGTTAAAAGGCCTTTTAAAATTAGGGGTCGTTGGAGAAAACGGGCATTAGTACCGTAAGATCAATCACAGTTTAAACTCAGACCTTAGATTAAACCTCGCATTTTGTATGAAAATTACTCGATGTGATTGATCTTACGGGCCCAAGGGATATAAATAATTGTATTTTCCATCGACAGAGTCGGGCGCGCTGGCAGAGCCGGGCAGAAGGGGCGCGCAATCACTTTCTTCACACAGGACGATGTCGACAACCTCAGAAGGTAGGACTTCCTCTTTTTTGATCTCTATGTAGTATCACCTCCTTAGTATCTTGTGGAGTAAGCCAATTAAAATGTTGTTATGCGAGGATGTTATACTCAGACTTTATTCTGTGATGTTATATCATGTTAGTGCGCGCAAGCCTAAGGCCTGCGTCTCTATTATCTAAAAATTCCACTCTAAAAATAGCCCTTATTGAAATGAACATCTTTATTTTGACATTTAATAACCGTTATTTTTACGGTGGATATTTTAGATAATACAGGGGCTGTACGGTCCAAATATACAGGATAATTTTTAAATAGCTTTATTCTTGAAACACGTCAACTGCTAACTGTGATTTCCAACAACTTTTGTTCTACGACTTTTCGCATAGCTCGATACTTTTTATTTACTGAACGTTTCTTATCCTTTGAAAGCCTGCGCGGCGCGCTTTCCTGTTCTTCTACTCTCTAGCATCTCCTGTTCCTATTTGTCACTAAGCGCCAAAATAAATATAAAAAAAATGTTTTTGAATAAAATTGCGCTTTCATTAAAGTCTTAGAACAAAAGTTGTTGGAAATGACATTTTAAAGTTTACGCGTTTCAGGAATAAAGCTATTTAAAAATTTCCCTGACTGAGTGGAGATGTCGCTCTGGGTGCTGCTGGGATGCTCCTTAAGAGACGCGAAGGCCTTGATTTCGAAGTAAATATTTGATGCAAGTCAGTAATATTTATCCCCTCTCTCCACTTGCAGCATAGCGTCAGTGATCCAGCAGTCGGGCTGCCCGGTGCCGCAGTATATGTTGCAGCTAAAAAAGAACGCGAACAAGCGGCGGCAGCTGGCCAAGCGCGCACCCAAGAGGGATCAGATCACCACCATACTGCAGAAGCCTAGCAAGTGAGTCAATCAGTGACTCAGTCAGTACATCAGTGAGTCAGTCAGTTGTAGAAGAACGCGAAAGAGGGATCAGATCACCACCATACTGCAGAGGTCTAGCAAGTAAGTCAGTCTGTTATAGAAGAACGCGAACAAGCGGCGGCAGCTGGCCAAGCGCGCACCCAAGAGGGATCAGATCACCACCATACTACAGAAGCCTAGCAAGTGAGTAACTCAGTCAATCAGTGAGTCAGTCATTTTGTAGAAGAACGCGAAAAAGGTTGAGATCACCACCATACTGCAGAAGTCTTGCAAGTGAGTCAGTCAGTCAATCAATGAGTGAGTCAGTCAATTGTAGAAGAACGCGAACAAGCGGCGGCAGCTGGCCAAGCGCGCACCCAAGAGGGATCAGATCACAACCATACTGCAAAAGCCTAGCAAGTGTGTCACTCAGTCAATCAGTGACTCAGTCAGTCCATCAGTGAGTCAGTCAATTGTAGAAGAACGCGAACAAGCGGCGGCAGCTGGCCAAGCGCGCGCCCAAGAGAGATCAGATCACAACCATACTGCAGAAGCCTAGCAAGTGAGTCACTCAGTCAATCAGTGACTCAGTAAGTACATCAGTGAGTCAGTCAATTGTAGAAGAACGCGAACAAGCGGCGGCAGCTGGCCAAGCGCGCACCCAAGAGGGATCAGATCACAACCATACTGCAAAAGCCTAGCAAGTGAGTCACTCAGTCAATCAGTGACTCAGTCAGTCCATCAGTGAGTCAGTCAATTGTAGAAGAACGCGAACAAGCGGCGGCAGCTGGCCAAGCGCGCGTCCAAGAGGGATCAGATCACCACCATACTGCAGAAGCCTAGCAAGTGAGTCACTCAGTCAATCAGTGAGTCAGTCAGTTGTAGAAGAACGCGAAAGAGGGATCAGATCACCACCACACTGCAGAAGCATAGCAAGTGAGTCAGTCAAACCAAAAAACTAGTATATGAACAGATCACATAATCAACTTAATTATTATTGTTCTGTTGATTAACAATAATGAAAATTATACTATTTTACTATCGTGAAACAAAAATTGCTGAACAAAAATTGCTCAGTTTGGCTTCAAAATTGAAAAAAAATTGAAAAAATTGACTTTCCCGCCACGCTGCTCGCGCGCTTTCGTATGAAGTCTCCAACTCTTACAAGTCTACCAGATCGAAACAGATCACCTTTACATTTACACCATCTCATCACAGGACTCTTTCTTTTGCAGACACAAACTTGAAGATACAAAAGACGCGACTGGTAAACAAGGAGGCAAGACCGACACTACCTCCGTCAAAAACGCGAAGAATAACAAACAAAGAAAAGTGGAAAACGATGGTAGCTTCTCAAAGAGTCCCAAGAAGAAGAAGGAAAAACCAAATTCCAAGCTTAAAGCCAAAATAGGCCAGGAAAGACCTAACAAGAAGAAAGAAGGGGTTCAAGAGAAGAATATGAGTAAGAAAAACAGTAAGAATAACAAGGCGTTTGTTAGTAAGAAAGTGAAAAGGTTGGAAGATAATCTTAGGTAAGAATAAATCTTATTTTACTTTACTCTCGAATTTTGTTTGGAATCCAAATAACGATCAAATATAAATTTACCCTCGCGACAATATCTCTGTAGAAATATGGTTGCAATTCGCTCGGTTTTATGTTGCTTTGGACACTGCTACTTTCGTACCTACTACGATTCTCGTGAAACATAATAACTAGTGGTTCGCCCCGAACTACGAACTCGCGACCTCATATCTCAGTAACCCCTCGACCGATTTGGCTCATATTCGAACTTAAGAATTCTCTTTCCCTCATTTACCCGCCTACCTTTCATGACGATCCGACTTCATTTACTCAAGTTATCGTCGAACGAACATTCATACATACAAACATACATACAAACGCCGGATTGTTCAAGTAGACTCTGAGGACTTCGCTCGCTCGTTCAATTAGTAGTAAAGCGAAACATGTTTTGAATTTTGATCTTTATTCCACGTTTTGACATGTAAAATACACTTAAAAACATACATAACAAAATATACAGTCTTTGTTGCAAAATATACAAAAATAGCCCATTTATTTTCTTACAGCTAAAAATCTAAATATACTATTTACTTATAGTTTACTGAATATTTCTTTTAGCTGATATGGCACAATCTTTAGACTGTTTTTAATTTTACTTAATTGTTTTATGCCTCAATTTGAATAATTTTAGAGCTTAGCTTAAAGTAATAGACAACAATTTATCTTTTAGCCTCTATTTTATCATCCACAATACAAGGTGTTGTTTTTTAATGTGACACCCGGGTGATTATTTACACGATACTGAAGCCAAAAAATATATTTTAAAAAATTCGGCGAAACATACCCAAAAATAATTAAATCCCTTATTACACTAACGCTTGCGGCCGCACTCGCAATATCAGGCGCCACATCACGCGCGCGCTTGAGAAGGACATTAGTGCATCAAAATCTCAAGCGCTACTAAAACTATCTTCCGTGAGTCGGGTGTCTCTAACCAAAACAACACCCTGTATACTCTTATACTTCTCTAGATCCTTATACTCGTAGGTTGGTTGTGGTTAAAATCAGTCTACGTCACACCCAGAGATTTTAGAGATTTCAGGTTAGCACTTGTTTCTGTTATACTTTGCTTAGAATCTAGAAATAGTTCGTTGCATAGTTCAATAGGACTAATTTTATATGTGGTTAGGTGGCTGAAATCTAAACAGTGTGCCAGGCACTGCAGCGTCCGCGTTCTCGCCTTATTCTTCTAGTGAGAGTGAAGACTGGATACTATACAGGGTAATTTTTAAATAGCTCTATCCCTAAAACACGTCAACTCTAAATGTGATTTCCTACAACTTTTCTTCTGCGACTTTGGGTAAAAGCGCAATTGAGCGCCTCTTGCTCGTCGCCGGCCAAACTAGCTGGCATAATACACTCATTAGCGAATTTGGAAGGCATATTTATATGTATGCCACTTGCGAACGAAGGGGTTAAAAATTACCCTGTATAAATCATCTGACCTCGATGTTTTGCTTTAGGTAGCTGCCGATAAATTCTAAACTAAAAATTAACTTTTACACTTTATGCTTCTCGTCATACGATTCTATAATCGGTAACTAACTAACCACATATAAAATATTAAGTATTTGTTTAATTAAACTATACAACTTAGGCATTTCGTTTCTTTTACAACATTGTTTTATAAGGTTAAAAAATTCGCTTGCGGGACAGGACTTGAACTCGCAACCTCTTGCATACCGTGCAGGCGCTCTACCAACGATATGCAAGAGGTCGCGGGTTCAAGTCCTGGTGTCGACCTTATAACCTTATAAAAATCTTTATAATCTTCCCTTCACGGGTTAGTGCGTTAGAAAATACAAAAAAATATATCTTACACAACTAAGTCACAAGACACGAAGTAGATATGCACAAAACACTAAAGAATTTCCTCCGAAATCGCTTCTTCGGGTAGTTGCCAAAAATACAACACAACAATATAAAAAGCTTATAGAGTCGTGCAAAGCTAACTTTGCATTGGAGCATCCGAAATAGTAATTTCCGTACGTTGCAGTGGTACATGTTACAAGTTCTACAAGTGGTACATGTTACGTCAGTTATTGTCTGTTACAATTATGTTTTGTGGAATACATTGAAAATATGGTGAAAACATACAAAAGCAACGTACGGAAATTACTATTTCGGATGCTCCACTGCAAAGTTAGCTTTGCACGACTCTAGGCTTATATACTAAGAAACGACAAAATAATGTCCACTTCACAGAGTGTTCTTCACTCAAACTAACTCATGAATCAGTCCTTTGGTTTTTCGAAGATCACCACAAAACCTCACTAATAGAAGACCGCATTGGGTACACAAACACATAAAGCCGCGGTTACACTGATCAAGGTCGGTATGAGTCCTTCCAATGACCAAACATAATTATGTTCACTAACTGTAGCCAAGCAAGTGTAAAACGCTTCGTCTATTGCCGCAAAATTATAGGGGTATAAACACGCACACAGATACACAGAGCTTCGTCCCGACGTTTCAGTCTTTTCAATGGCCAGATATATTATCACTTGCTAAGCAAGTGGAGAAGAACACTTGGTCTATTGGGTCATGTAAAGGCGTCCCGTTGCTTTACAGTTATTAGCAGAGGTCAAAGCTGTCCTCATCAGCCATTGCTAAGCAAGTGCGGAAGACCGATTAGTCTATTGGCTTCTTCTTCTCTTTGTTCCCATTACACTCAAGGGCTTTCCATTTGTTTATTGTTTATTGTTTATCGTTTATAACGGATCTTTTCCACGTCTGATCTTCCGAGTCGTCGCGAACCTCCGGGAGGTTTCTTTGCCACTTTTTGAATGTGCTGGACGGGTCATCGCAGGGTGTGTCCCAACCAGCGCCATTTGCGTTCCTTGCTCTCTTGGGCTACGGGTTTTTATTTCCTCTATTGATCTATTGGTCTATAGCCGCTTCAGCTCTTTCAATGGCCAGACGCATAATCACTAGCTATAGTCAAGCAAGTGTAGAATAGTAGAAGTCTACATTGTTTATTGGTTGCACAAAGACATAAAGGCGCGGGTACACAGAGCTCCATCCGCCGCTTCAGCACTTTCAATGGCCAGACATATAATCACTAGCTATAGCCAAGCAAGAGTAGAAGTCTACTTGTTCTATTGGCTGCACAAAGACATAAAGGCACGGGTACACAGAACTCAATCCGACGCTTTAGCTTTTTCAATGGCCAGACGTATACCAGTAATCACTAGCTACAGCCAAGAAAGTGAAGAAGAGTAGAAGTCTACTTGGTCTATTGGCTGCACAAAGACATAAAGGCGCGGGTACACCGAGGTCCATCCGACGCTTCAGCTCCTTCAATGGCCAAACATATAATCACTAGCTATAGCCAGGCAAGTGTAGAAGAGTAGAATTCTACTTGGTCTATTGGCTGCACAAAGACATAAAGGCGCCGGTACACAGAGCGCCATCCGCTGCTTTAGCTCTTTCAATGGCCAGACATATAATAACTACCTATAGCCAAGCAAGAGTAGAAGTCTACTTGGTCTATTGGCTGCACAAAGACATAAAGGCGCGGGTACACAGAGCCACGTACAGTCGCCTCAGAGTCATTCGCAGAGCCAGTCGCAAGGCAGTCGCGGCATCTTGTTGGCCGGCCACGGCAGGTAGCCCGCCGTCTTGAACACCCAATAGTCGTAGGATACCTGTCGATATAGCTCGGATTAGTTAGGAAACTATGTGAAGTAATATATGATTGACTAGTTGTGCCCGCGACTTCGTATGCGTTTTTACACATTTGACATTTAATTTAAATTCGACTGTGGAGGAAAACTCAAAAGGAAGGTTTTTTTTAACCCCCGACCAACAAAGAGGGGTGTCATAAGTTTGATAGCTTTGTGTGTGTGTCTGTTTATGTGTTTATGAGGGTGTGCCTGTCTGTGTGTCTGTCTGTGTGTGTGCCCTAATCTAAACAATACATTTATGATAAAATATGTTTTGTTTAGATTAGGTATCGCCCGTGTAAGATACCAGGAAGCTTAGCATAAGAATTGCCTGGGAAGTATGGGGGTTTATATGTATCTCCCTCGACGTAGAGTGGGATAGATAAAGTTATAAGCCCATAGATAAGGACTTACCCATTCTCATGCTAAGCCAGCAAGCAAAGCATAAGATTGGGTTAGAGCGTATCTACCGCAAATAACTCTGTCTATCCCGCTCTACGGCAAACAAAGTATATGTTTTTCAAGTTGGGCTCAGTAGAGTAAATATTTTAAAAAGGGCACAAAAAAAAATTTCAACCTCGCGTGGGTTCAAACCCAGAACATTTCGACCGCGACGCAACAGTACTACATTTCTAACATCGATAAACTTTGTCCGACCTCCACCGAAAACCACTCACAATTCCCTCCAGCAAGCATCATAAGGCTGGCTGGCTGGCTGGGCGTATCTATGGCTCTATCCATCCCGCTCTACGTCAAACAAAAGAGTGAGATACCTATTGTTTAAACCCATAGATACGCTCTAACCCGGCCTTATGCTACGCTTGTAGAAATAACATTTTCCGCTAAAATAAAATAAAAACAAAATAAAATATACGTATAGTCCTCATCATAACGAACATTTTTGCCCAAGGAACTATGCCTGGGAAATCAACGGTTTCCGAGATAATAAAGTCTGACATTTCAATTTTTTTTCAGAAATGTATTCATTATCACGTTGTTAACATACCTTTTCAAGAAGCCATATCAAAATTATGGATATTTCTTACAAAAAATCAAGTTAAAATTGCAACCCGCAATGTAGGTTTTCGAGAGAATGTGGTTCAAAGTCGGACTTAATTTTTTTTTTTGCCGAAATATGTTTAGTATAACGTTCTTAACATACCTTCTCAAGAAGCCATATCCAAATTATGAATATTTCTTACAAAAAACAAAGTTAAAATTGCAACCCGCAATGTATTCTAAACATCAGATAGCCTAAGTTACTCCCAGAAACGTGAGTTACGATCATGTTAAGTTTGGTTGAAAACTATTCAGCGGTGTTCGCGTTTATCGTGTTCATACAGACAGACAGACAGACAGACAGACAGACAGACAGAAAGACAGACAGACAGACAGACAGACATAAACCGTTTTTTTTGCATTTTTCGATTTAGTATAGTTTACTTAGTAACCCCTGCTAGTTTTTTTCTAAAAATATTCAATGTACAGAATTGACTTCGCTAGAGTTTTATTATAAGTATAGATATAGATGGTGCGGAAGTGGTGCACGGCGGCAGGGACTCGTCAGTGAAAGGCCGTAGTTGGTACAAGAGAGTGTGTGTATATTTTGGGTTGTCATAATATTTATTCTATTGAGTTAGATGCTAGGTCAGCGTTATGCGCTTATGTTGCAGTAATCCTAAAGTGTTACAGTAAAACCTTATAACTAATCATTTGCTTAAGCTACCATACTACATATGCTCCAGAGCAAGGCTGCTCAACCTTTTTAACAGTCGGGCCAAACTGTGGATTCAGACGTTCACAGCGGCGGGCCACTGACAATTCCTATCCTATGCGCAATGGTGCGTATTTCAAAACTTACTTGCGTGGGCCATTTAAAAACTCACGCGGGCCACAGCGTGGCGTGGCCCGCGGTCCTGGGGTTGAGCACCCTTGCTCCAGAGGATGAGAAAAAACGTTGAGGTAATGAAGACCATAAAAAAACGCAAACTTGAGTATTTTGGCCATATAATGCGCAACAGCCAATATGGACTCCTTCAACCTTTCATCCAAGGGAAGATACCAGGCAGCTACCATCCTGGAAGACCCATAGGGGCGATGTATTTGACTGCGAGTGTAGAGTTGTGTAAGCTGTTTTACACTTACTTTGCTGATGAGCAGCACTAAAGTGAGCACCTCTAGGGTAATAACGTAGTAGATGTAGTCCGTCCAATCGCGCGGAGTATGGCACACCTGAAAAATACACCGATTTCTGGATGACATTCTGCCGGTTACTGAGTTGAGAAAATCACTGAGCAAATGGGTAAGTATCGTTCTGTCTCCGCAGATTTCTCTCAAAAGAGCGCGACAGAACGATACGTAAGTATCTGCTTAGTAAAAATCGCAATTCAGAAACCGGGCCATTATGAAGGAAATAACCGACTTCTGCCCCAGACTTAGCTCTCGTGGATCACTTATTTTGCGCCTTTTCTCGTAAATGAAAGAAACGTGGCTTCAAGTACATAGGTTCTATGTTATAGTACGGTCAGCAATACGCGCCTATGAGCTACGGTGCCATAGACAGACAAATTCAAATTCAAATTCAAATTCAATTCAAATTCAAAAAAGTTTATTGCTAAATAAGGTTACATTTTGTGTCCTGGCTCCCAAACTAGGATATCCTGTGCTATGGGTAGCCAGGCTTCTTCCAGTGTGTCTTATCAAACGTAAGGTAGCAAACTTAAAATAAAGAAAAACTAAATAATTTAATAAATATCAACATCAGGTAGGCGATTTGCGGGTGTTTCTGAATTAGTTTCTTATCGAGTGAGCGAGTAGGTAGGTTTCTGGACGGCCGCTCCACAACCAAAGCGGTATGGGCACGCAGGCCACCAGAAGGTCCCGCTCACTCGGGCTCGCTAAAATCATCAACAACAACCGTGAAGTGAAGAGTGATAGGTGTGTGTGTGCGGAAGAGAATAGTAAACGTGCGATTTTGAGGTAAAACAGTGTATTTTTTATATATTTTTTTTTTTTTGTCTTTTTTTTTTATAGTTTGTGTTTGCAGTAAGTAAACGGTGGTAAACAATTGTTGTGGTAGCTACCTACTAATTGGGAGGATTTAGGATGAGTTCCGTCTCATCGTAATTTTTTGATAGAAGCCAAGCGGATAATATTTTTTTACATTTAGGTGAGGTGTAGTTAGCAATATGTAAGTTTTTATTGATAGTTCGGTACAAGATAGGGGTTTTGAAGAAGTTAAAACGCGACGCAAAAGTGGTATCAATTTTCGGTATTGGCCAATGTAGGAATCTGCTTGACCTTGTGGAATTTATACAGGTTTGGAGTGAAGTTTTATGAAACTTCAAGATAGCGGTTCGGATGAAGAGCTGTCGAACTGTAAGTACCTTAGCTTCCTTGTAAAGTTCTTCCGTTGGGAACTGGTAGGGTTTAGAAAAGAGCACTTTAAGGGCAGCGCGTTGGGCCCGTTCTAGTTTTAAAAGATAAGTTTTCGCAGCGCCACCCCACGCCGATATGCAATAGTTGAGGATGGATTGACAAAGGGCGTAGTACACGGATTTCATGAGTGCAGGTTGTGCTACAACTCGCAGACGCCTGAATATAAACAGTAATTTCCTTACCCTCGAAATTACTGCATCAATGTGTTTGTACCAGTTCAGATTGTCATCTACTTCTACTCCTAAGTAGCGGATACTTCGTATGCGTGATATACTTTTGCAATGGCATAGTTGATTAAACAGGTAGGTTTTGCATGTGTGTATTTTTAGTGAGAAGTCATCAGCAGGGTTAGTTTGTTCGCGAATGTGGAAGGTCAGGAACTTGGTTTTGAGCGTGTTTAGGGTGAGAAGATTCCGTTGTAGCCATCCTGCTACGCAGGCTAGACCTCTTTCAGCTGCTGCTCTAGCGTCTATCCAAGATTTGCCTCGAAACAGGAGAGCGGTATCATCCGCAAATGACAGACAGACACACAGACAGCGGTCAAACTGATAACACCCCTTTTTTTAGGTCGAGGGTTAGCGCATCGTGTCTTCGCTTGAACCAGTGCATTGTAGGTGTGGCACCAGTGTACTGTATGTTCACATAACAAACTGAGAAAAATCCCTCAAAGTCGTCTAGTCTTTTAGTTTAGAAACCTCAGCCGTTTTCAAAAATATGTCAGCATCTTATACCTGGTACTCGACTAGATCCATCACGGGCCCCATGCCGTCGTCGCACATCAAGTTCTTGTAATCTGGGATGTTCTTCGAGTTCTCTGCGAGCCACGGCTGGAAACATACCAGAGATGCCTCGTGAGTTGTGATTGGACCTCGTCGAAAATGAGACCCAAAAGCTTTTACTTTTAATTCTGAGTCTTTGCTTTTCCAGTCCATCCAAAGGTTGTCTGGAAGAGCTCTCTATTAGCAGTAACACGGCCACGTTTTTTCTTTGGTTAATATTTTTTTTTATTTTGTACAATATTTTTCTCTGTATCTATTTTGGTTGCGAACGCCAGATCCACTTTGGGTCGCTGAGCCAGCCTGCATGAATGGATAGATGGTATGAGGTCACTCCCACTCAGAATTCAAGTTTGCCACAGTAGAGCAAAGGGGCATATGAAAAGAGGATAGGATATCACGCGCGAAATTAGCGCGTATATCGAACAGAAGGGGGTATCCTAGCCTGCCGTTGTCTGTACTAGTATATTATTAAAATTATTGCAAAGATATGTATATACCTATGTTTTATTTATATACATATATGTATATTTAAGTATATTTAAACATATTGGTTAAGTTTAGTTATAACGTAGATTATAAGGTCTTTAGTTACTTAATTGTTTTGGTCCCGGCAGAATACCAGCGTTACGAGAAGTTCCACCTTCTTTGTAACACATGCTGAGCCGGGTCCATTTCACAAGCGCAGTACATTGGCATTATTTTGCTTTTGTTTACGTAGTGACCAACATGCTTATTTGTGTATTTTTAGTTCTTAGTATCATTGTACTGTGTTTTATCTTGTGAATAAATATCTTACTTACTTACTTACTTACATACTGGTGCATTGACGAAGAGAATAGTGGAGTGGTACCTTGAGAGTCTTCTCAGTGGTGCAGTCGCAGTGAATGTAGTTGCCCCCGATCGAGAACGCTGTGAAGGGACTCGTTGTATCGAACTTGTTCGACAGCACGTATGTATAGATCTGCAATGTAAAGAAAAGCTCGTTAACTAAGGCCTTTGCATCTACGTAATGAGATGATTTATGCAGCGTCCAATGGCACCTTCACTCGCTCTAGATGGGTGAAGAGACCACTCGCCGCTGCAGTGCCTGGGACATTGTTTTAGATGGAGTAGGCTCCTACCCAGATCTAGGGGGGGGGCAAACCGGGGCACCCGCCCCGGGCGGCAGTTTCAGGGGGCGCCAAAATCATAAAAAACCGTGGTCGTCCAGATGTCTGTATGTACAGTTGTTTTATCTCACAAAGGCGGTTGAGCCCGTAAAACTTCAGGTACGTATCGAGAAAAAATCACGAAAAATGCCAACCATTCGCGAAAAAATTATATTTTTTTGTAATTGATCTCGAACGCTGAATTGATCTTGTTGGTGTACAATAAAGAATATTTTATCTTTTATCTTTATCTTAACGCGGGAGAGACTGGGCGCCACTATCAGGTCTCTGCCCCGGTTAAAAGAAAACGTAGATCCGGGGCTGAGTAGGCTTGCACAGCACCTATACCGTGTTCATTCTCGCTAACCGTGAAGAAAAACATCGTGAGAAAACCCGCGGCCTATATCCAACAGTGGGTGTATTTCAGTTTGCTGGATAGATAACCAGCGAACGGAAAAAAGAGCTAGGTTGAGAAGCGTTTTTGGTGGTGGGAGACACAAATCATCAACTTGAAAATTTGGTATTGGGATTAAATAAAAAAAAAAAAAAAAATATTTTTATTTCAGATTATTACAACATTATTAGGATTAGGTGTTATCGCCATGTTACTCACAACTTTGAGCTTATTGTGCGAGATGGAGAAGATGACGAAGTTGTCGATGAACTTGGTGCCCTCCAGCTCGATGATGTTGTCTATGTCATTGTAGTCCACGATTAGCTGGTTCAGGTGTTCGTATGTCGGGTCGTCACCCACCGCTTGCAGCGACGTTATCTGGAAGAGGGAGGGGTCTTTGTGAATATCATTTTGATGAAGCACTCACAGCCAAGTTGGACTAGCCATTCTTAATTGATTGGCGAAGTTAAGCAACATCGGGCGCGGTCAGTCCATTGATCGGTGACCGCTAGTGGCAATAACATCTGAGCGCTTCCGTGCTTCGGAAGGCACGTTAAACCGTTCGTCGCGGTTGTTGCTGATTAATAACTAGTGGTTCGCCCCGAACTATGAACTTGCGACCCCATATCTCAGCAACCCCTCGACCGATTTGGCTCATGTTCGAACTTAAAAATTCTCTTGGCCTCATTTACCTGAATACCAAATTTCATGACGATGCGACTAAATTTACTCAAGTTATCGTCGAACGAACGATTCATACATAAATACATACATACATACAAACGCCGGATTGTTCCAGTAGACTCGGAGAACTTCGCTCGCTCGTTCAACAATCGTTGAGCCATGTCAGAGGCCCTTGGGCGGCCTAAAAACTCTGACACCAAGGGTGGCCAATACCTCATACGAGTACGATAACTTAACCATTTGTTTCTTTTTCAGTGCACTAACTTTAGCACAAAATTGTTTCTAGTACAATTTGCCGTACAAAAAAAACTTGAATTCTCGATTCATTCCTACGTCCACCCGAAGTGCCAAGACAAATAGAGACCACGGGAGGAGTCATTTATTTGTCCAAATTGGTTCAGGTGTACACGGTGAAAAAAATTTTGGGATTCACCGCAGTCGGGTAAAAATACTGACTCCTACGTTATTTATTCATCATCAGCCTGTTAGCACCCACTGCTGAGTAAAGCCCTCTTCATGCTCACGCCACCTCTAACGATCCTACGCCAGGCGCAACCACTGTTTTCCGGTTACTTTGGCTATGTCGTCGGACCTTGGTGGTCTGCTAACCGATTTATTAAGTACCTACAGATTATTTTCTTGCAACTTTGATCACATTGAAAACCCACAGGCACAACCATGAGGCACAGGGGAAAATAGTAGCACGTACGTTGTTGTAAGAGACGTTGAGTTTGATGGTGTTGGGCGGGAGACCCGTCGGCAGCTCCTTGAGGTGTCGTCCGGAGCAGTCCACGGCGACCAGGTTGATCACCTCGTCCGCATGAAGCTCCAGGCGCTCCGGCGCGCATGTGCACTTGATGTTGGCCGGCTTTATGGTGCGGCAGCTTGCGTTCAACTGGAATTGAAGATGTTCGAGTGTTCACACCATCTGGCTCGTGGATTGACTAAAAACATATCGTCAACTGACGTCGCTGGAAAGATGTGGTAGAGAGAGTCCTGTGCGAGCTCCAGGTGGAGGATTGGAGGGAGTTAGCGCAGGACAGGGAGAGCTGGCGTCTTTTGGTTGCGGAGGTCAATATCCACTTTGGGTTGTTGAGCCAGGCAGATTGAATGGTCTGACGTCGAATGAAGTTCATTGAATGAAGGTTGAATGAAGCATTAGCTTGTGATTGAAACGTGAATCTTGAACCAAGGCAATAACGGATAGACGGCCTAGAGTATGTGGGTATATCAGTAGCCGATAGTCAGACAACATTTAAAACTCGGTGGAATACATGATGGCGGATCAGGAGAGACCGTGAGTCCTCGCTTTCGAAGCAGAGGGCAATCGGGCTTATGATGATAGAAGCTACAATGTCCAAGTTTTTCCTATGAACACAGGTCAATCCCGACGCTCGGAACAGTCATAATATAGCGTGTTGAGCATTTCCAGCGCGATTCACAGCGGGTAATCTTATTCGAATAAAATTACCCGCTATGACCATTAAAATCTGCCAAAGTCAATTGCCTAATCTCATAGAGCCCAGCCTACCTCCTTCTGCACGCGAATGTGGTCGATCTGCACAATCTGCACGTCCTTGAACCAGGTGGCCAGCTGCAGGTCCAGGGCACAGAATGTGTTGTTGTAGTTGCGGAAGGTGACCTGCTGCGAGCTGTTGTTGCTCTCCATGGCCTTCTGGAAGTGCTTGCAGGGGAGGTAGTTGTTGCCTGTGGAGGGAAACGCATTGGTTAGTCGTCTTCGGAATGAGGAGTTACGAAAGTTATCTGAAGCAGTCTACATACTTATCATACCAGAAAATTATTATATCAGTATTAGTTTACGTCAAGAAGTAGGTACCTATTATACAAAAATAATTTGTCCGCCATCGTTTTAAAAAATCAGCAAGACATTGCGTCCCACCTCTGTCTATGGCAGAGTATTACTGTACATTTTATAAATGGCTTATCGTTTCCTGTATGGGAAAACGACTCCACACGGTTTTCAGCGTCTTGATTCCGTACCAAAAGATGTTTTAGACGCCGTGAAACTCTGTTATCATTGGATATTATGTTGGTAGTAAAAGGTGGTAGTAAACCTACCTGACAGATCCACTGAGATCTTCCGGTTGCTGTGCACGAGGCTCAGAGGGAACTCTGTCAGGTTGTTGTTGGACGCGTCCAGGACAGTCATGTTGAACAGGTAGGCGAAGGGACGTCCCCCGGAAGGCTGCAGCTTGGCACTGGTCAGGTTGTTGCTGCTGATGTTCAGGCACGAGATGGACGAGTACTTCGGGAACTGACCTGGGGACAGACGGGGGGTTTGGTCGACCTTTACACGCTAGCACTCTACTCGGTTATGTTACGGGCGACTTTACAACAAAAATGTACACTGACGTACTGTCTTGTGTACGCCGGAAGGCTATGGGGAAACCAAGTAGCCGGAAAACAGTGGTTGCGTCTGGCACAGGATCGTGAGAAGTGGCGTGAGCATGAAGAGGCCTTAACTCATGAGTGGGTGTTAACAGGCTGATGATGATGATTGAATTTAGTGCGAGTTGGTATTTCGGGTTCCGATCTGCCTTGTACTTTTTTGTATTCTGTGAATTTCTGTGGTGTACCGAAGTATACTTTGATAAATACTTAGTCGGTTTATTGGTAAGGTATAGAAGTGATAAAAAGGTATTGCTAGGTACCTACTGATCTTACGTATGATTTTGGTTAGAAATATGAGTATTTAGGTGAAAGTTTCGCTTCACAGAAAGATAATATTATGTTGTCGACTCTTGCTCATCTATTTGGGGTAATGTCGTGGTGTGTTAGGATAAAAGTAAGAAAGAAGCTGGTGTTACTCACCATCATATTCACTGCGGCCTACATCCTCAGCTAAAGCAAGATTGAAAAGAAACAGAATATGTTAGTCAAAGATAGTGCAAATTCAGCTTAGTGCTAGCTAAGTACCTAGGTAAGCAGCATCGAACTGGGAAGTTAAAAGCAAGTCTCGTCTTTTGAAACTGGTAATATTTGCAGAATAAGAGTTCCACGTGACTAATAGGTGCATTTTTGAGATTAGGCACAAATTAAACATACAGAGCGGTGGGAACAGTATCTATCAGGGTCAAGAATTTGCATCTGATAATAGTTTGTATTTAGGTGTGGTATTGCTTGCCAAAAGTTTAAAGCTATGTGCCCAAGTCGATAGTAGCTAAAAGATAAATAAGTGTAGAGGGGTTGGGATGCAGCTAAAATCTGGAAAGAGGACAGTTACGAGTAGCTTAAATCAAAGAGATTTCAGAGTATTGTACCGAGCGCTAAGTATGTAATGTCAAGATTTTGCCCCTCTGGATAAATCCTAGATTCGGTACTGGGGTGTGTTGTGGGACCCTCGTACCCCTTCCTTACCGATGATCTTCCCAATGTTCCCATCGGTGAGCGACATGGAGGTGAGTCGCCGGTAGACCGCCTGCGAGATGTCCAGCTCATCGATCTTGGCGTTCAGCACGTGCAGGTTCGTGATGTTTTGGGTCACTGCAAGGCGAGATGACATTAGGGTTCATTTGTTTGTTTGGCTCTTGATAATACAAAGTTTAAAAAAAGACTTGACTGGTGAAAAGGTACATTGCACTGATTTCGAGTGATTTGCTGCTGTTCGTTGAAGAGTTCCGTTCTCCAACTCCGAACTTCTACAACAGATCTTCACCATTTTTTATGGCACCACAAGGGAAGTACACCCTTTAAAACATAAAAAGAATCATCAACATCGGTTCGGATCACGTAGAAAAGCGAAGCCGTTCTTAATCGATTGGCAAAGTTAAGCAACAACGGCCGCGGTCAGTCCATGGATGGGTGACCGCTAGTGGCAATAATATCTGAGCGCTTCCGTGCTTCGGAAGGCACGTTAAAACCGTTGGTCCCGGTTGTTGTTGATTAATAACAATCGTTAAGCCATGTCAGAGACCCTTTGGGTGGCCTAAAAACTCTGACACCAGGGGTGGCCACTACCTTATACGATTACCTACCTACGTAGAAAAAAGTTCTGATGAAAAAATAAGTAAGTATATCTCTTAGATATACTTACTTATTTTTTAGAAAATATAGGTACCTACGGTTTGAATCGAGTGCCTCCTCCTTTTTGAAGTCGGTCTGCGGGCGCAATTTTAGCCCGGCCCGGTCCGCTATTTTGTACTTTTATTTTGGTATTTGGCAACCAGTGCAGCCACAATCGTGATATTGTACTATTTGTTTCGTTTGCTTGCGTGTCGCTGTCTGGTGTAGCCTCAGGATGAGTGGGGCATAGAGATATACCTAGTCACTGCTGGCAGAAGGTCAGTGCGGGACATGTGCCAGGCTTCGTCTGAGCATAGAGTGATAGAGTGTTATACTCACTGCTGGCAGCGAGCCCCTCTTTAAGCCGGAAGCTATCCACATCGCAGCAGAACACCGACACGGCGTCGACGCGCTTGCACTTGACCGCGTCAGTGGGGCAGTGCTCGCGAGACATGTGGAAGCAGCTCCCGGGCTTCATCTGTTTGAACTTCTAGTGGTATGCTGGCAGCGAGCCCCTCCTTCACCCGGAAACTATCCACATCGCAGTAGAAGAAGTCGGGCAGTGTGTGGGACAGGTGGAAGCAGCTGCCAGGTTTCGTCTGTTTGAGCTGTGACCTTTATACTCACTGCTGGCAGCGAGCCCCTCTTTAAGCCGGAAGCTATCCACATCGCAGCAGAACACCGACTTGTGGAAGCAGCTCCCGGGCTTCGTCTGTTTGAACTTCTAGTGGTATACTCACTGCTGGCAGCGAGCCCCTCCATCACCCGGAAACCATCCACATCGCAGTAGAATTAGTCGGGCAGTGTGTGGGACATGTGGAAGCAACTGCCTGGCTTCGTCTGTTCATGCTGTAACTGTTATAGGTACTCACTGCTGGCAGCAAGCCCCTCTTTAAGCCGGAAACTATCCACATCGCAGCAGAACACCGACACGGCGTCGACGCGCTTGAACTTGACCGCGTCAGTGGGGCAGTGCTCTTGAGACTTGTGGAAGCAGCTCCCGGGCTTCGTCTGTTTGAACTTCTAGTGGTATACTCACTGCTGGCAGCCGGAAACTCACCCGGAAACTATCCACATCGCAGTAGAAGAAGTCGGGCAGTGTGTGGGACAGGTGGAAGCAACTGCCAGGTTTCGTCTGTTTGAGCTGTTACCTTTATACTCACTGCTGGCGGCGAGCCCCTCCTTAAGCCGGAAGCTATCCACATCGCAGCAGAACACCGACTTGTGGAAGCAGCTCCCGGGCTTCGTCTGTTTGATCTTCTAGTGGTATACTCACTGCTGGAAGCGACCCCTCCTTCACCCGGAAACCATCCACATCGCAGTAGAAGAAGTCGGGCAGTGTGTGGGACAAGTGGAAGCAACTGCCTGGCTTCGTCTGTTCATGCTGTGACTGTTATAGGTACTCACTGCTGGCAGCAAGCCCCTCTTTAAGCCGGAAGCTATCCACATCGCAGCAGAACACCGACACGGCGTCGACGCGCTTACACTTGACCGCGTCAGTGGGGCAGTGCTCGCGAGACATGTGGAAGCAGCTCCCGGGCTTGGTCTCCGTCCGTGGCGGCTCTGGGGAGACGGTGGACGCTGGGGGCTGCTGTGGGAGAAGGAAGGTCCTTAGCTTGGCAGATTCGGGTCTGGCCGCAGGACATGGTGATTTTATCGACCTCTAGCGACAAATTCAGCTGTCTCTCTCTTTTCAATACCTATCTAGAGATTCTATTTGGCATCGCGAATATCCGGCAGGTCGTTTGGGTCAACCCTATTGATGATAGGTAAGGTAACGACGTACCGAAACTATATAACTACTCACATTTCTAGCTTCTCTTTGTAGAGAAAGTTTGTGCTGAAAGTGGATTGTAGATGAAATACACGCCGAAAATGGTAATCGATTGAATAACCTATACCACCGAAGAACTCATGAGGCCCAAGGATTTCCGTTCAAACGTGATTTAATAGTTTTTCGCGCACATTTAGCACGAAATAGATACTCTACTACATAGAGTAGGACAGACGGAGATGTATTATTGCGGTATCAAAGCTCAATAATAATATGGTCCACCAGGCTGGGCATATGTTGTGACGATTACAATAAGGAGCATTTTAAACTGCGTATAATCTATTTCAAAATTACGATGGCTCCATCGCTGTTTTGTACTGTAAGAAATTCAACACTCAAACATCTGTTAGATTACACACGTCCCAAATCTCGCTTAACCAAACAGTCACGACTTTTAACCTACTTTCAAGCACAATATGAATTATCTCACGTATGTTAAAAAGCCTATAGGACTGTCGTTTATTCTACACAAAAATTAATTTATCAACTTTTTATCAGCTGATTTTGAATTATTGCTAAACATCAGAATATTGCCATTACGATACGTTACATTTCACTCTAGAACAGTTTTTTTATGGTTCAGTGGGCAAATTCTCGGGAAACCCAATCATCTCAAAAAAAAATCTCATGACATTTCGATCTCGACTGCTCCCGACCACTCGAGTCATGTCGAGCGAAAAATGTAAACATCTCGCAGAAATCTCGTGCCTAATGTCGAGGATGACTTCGTGAGAATAGGAGATTTGCCGCGAAATGAGATTTTTCCTTCGAGATGAGTCGAATGCGAGATTCCCGAGAAATAAACTCCCAGTACCCGCACGGCGGTGGTGGTCTAGTGGGTAGAACAGTGTACTCTGAAGCGAAAGGTCCTAGGTTCGATTCCCGGTGCGGGCATGTATCTATGACTTTGTTTAATTTCAAAGTTACGTACATTTGTGAATTTGTAGTAGCAATACCACTCGCTGACGGTGAAGGAAAACATCGTAAGGAAACCTGAGCGTATGAGGCATTATACCCTCAACGCAAAAATCGCCAACCCGCATTGAGCACGCGTGGTGATTAAGCTCGAACTCTCTCTCTCTGAGAGAAGGCCTTTGCCCAGCTAGTGGGACATGTACAATTGTACAGGCTACATCTTACTACTCTTACCCGCACGGTGCCGAACAGGGACTCTGCCTGCGCTGTTTGTCCGTCTTTTCGTCTGTCCTACCTTTAAAAGTATAATAAATAGATAAGAGCATAAAATCTAGGTACCTCTCCATACTTGAACTCTGTCTCGTCGACCCTCATCTCTGTGAGGGGCACGTGTAGCAGCAAGTAGGTGACGAGACCCCACAGCGTCACCTGCAACAGATAGATCGATGGAACTCTTTAAGGCGCTGTGCATAGTGAATCGCCCGCGCGCAACGAAAAATGCACAAAATCGATTCCTGTATCAAATACACTAAAAAAATCGAAAATGTTCACATATCAAACCCTAGAATTAGTTGAGACCTATCTAAAACAGCCAATTTCGTGTTGACATTCATAAACGTTTTGAAGATATTTTGCTTAAAAAAAAATTGGCGGCGCACTTTTTTTCAATAAAAATATCTTGCAATCTGTTATGGATATCAACACAAAACTGGCTGTGTTAGATAGGTCTCAACTAATTTTAGGGTTTGATATGTGAACATTTTCGATTTTTTTATTGTATTTGATACAGGAATCGATTTTGTGCATTTTTCTTTGCGCGTGGGCTAATTCACTATGCCCAGCGCCTTAAAATAAGTACGTAGGATAAAAGCCCACAAAGTATTGTAGGTACATTCTAGCACAAATTGATTTCTTATCGCTAAACGCCATATTTTGCAGAAAACTAGCGGATGGACAAGACTCAGTGCGAAAATAGAGTAGCAAATATCTTAGGACATACAAGTACAGTCGGCCACAGTCTCAGCTACCCCTTTTTGTTCGATTGGCGCCCTTATGCCGCGCGCGGTAAGAGCTGCCATGGGGTATCTGAGATTGTGGCCGACCGTACCCTCGGGCTTGGGTATAGGTGTTCTGTGACCTCGGATATCTAAAAGTAGGTAGGTAAGTAGGATCCACTTCAGTCGACGTCAGTTCACAGTTCTCCATCAAAGCTATGTTAATTGATTTAACAACAGTTCCTTTTGTTTTTACTAATACATAGGTACTTATGTAGATTGGTACTTTCGTTCTACTGGGATAGTGCCTGCCTTCCTTAGTCGGTTCATTGTCTTGGTGCCTTACCTCTTATTCTCACCAACAAAGTTAAATTTACGCCATTTGTATATTGTTGTATTTTCAGGTAGTAACTTGGACCTTATTTTAGGTTCAAGGGCAGTAGACATGATGTTTATTGTCCCGAATAGCTGTTGTTTTTCTGTTTTTTCTTTTCGCCAATTTTCCCTTTAGTTTCTTTTTAAAGAAGGCAGCTACATTAACTATACTTTTTATCTAGGTGTGTAGGTGTGTGTGTGAGCTCTATTTTCTGTCACTCGGAACAACAAAACATTCTGAGTTATTATTAGCCACTCTCGTTCTGTTATCGGCACACACACACACACCCACAACATAGAGACTGAGAAGGACTGCTTTAGACGATTTGCGATCGAAAAAAGTAGGTAGGTAACCCAACTACCTACTTTAATAACTACAAGGTGTTACAAAAGTACCTAACTCTTTTTACAGGGTAATAGCACCCGGTGATAGGGATCACAACCTAAATGTTTTTTTTTGCTCTATGACGTTCCGCTAATTTTTTAATTAATAAAATGTGAACGATGTGGCGGGAGAAAAGTATTCAAGACTTTCACAATGTTTTAAAAACTCAAAGCTATGTAAATGCACCTAAACGCACAAACATATTTTTAAATTTGAACTAATAACAAAAACTAAAAAGTTATGAATTTTTTTCAATTTTGAGGTTATAAAATAAAAATTGTTTTTTTTCAACTTTTTTTTAATAGATTTGACATCCTGTTGACCAGTAGGTTACACCCTGTAAAAAGAGTTAGGTAATTTTGTAACACCTTGTAAAAACATATCACATTTTATTAACTTTGTTCGATGGGGAATTACAAAATCAATACTTGTACGGTCGGTCACAGTCTAGGATACCATCTTACCGCGCGCGGCATAAGGGCGCCAATCGAACAAAAAGGGGTATCCTAGCGTGTGGCCGACTGTACCAAATCAATAGGAAAGGAACACTTTCCTTCGAAATTCCAACTCGAATAGGTAAACATGACCAATTCGGGACTCTATCTCTATCAATGACTTTCTGTTTTTACCTGTTAAACTTTTGAGTTCTCGGTGTGACGGTATTTAAAATACACTATTTATACGAGCAGTGTAATATCTTCCCAAAGCGATGTTATTTTCTACCTCAAGGCCCTTCACGGACGGTGCTCCAGCCAAGGCTAAACGAAACGTTCGACTTACCACTTCATAGCGACCAAGTGGTAGGGAGGGACTAACTACTACTAAATGGAATATCAACACGGCAAAAATCCGATTAAACGAAAAATTATTTATGCAGCGTCCACTAGATGGGTGAAGAGACCACTCGACACTGCAGTGCCTGACATGGTTGTAGGTGTATTAGGCTTGCCTATCACTTAAACCATCCTGACAGCTTAGTTTTTCAGCCTCCTCCCCTACATTAGTCGTCCTACATACCTGAAAAGTTCAATACGGTTGACTTCAGTAATATCGATACCGATAAATAGTTTAGCTCCATCTTTGAATGGTTTCGTAGCCGATAATATCGGAATACCGGCTCTCCCGAAATAATCACTGATAGACATCGATTTTGTATTTGGGTGTGATAACTTGATAAGTAAGATCTACCCAGGTAGCGTAGCAATATCATTGAGCCTAGTGCTAAACATTTTGAAGATGTTTGTTACGAAACTACAGGGTGCAATCCAATTTTTTAGCGGAACTTTAAGTAGGTAGGCTGTCTTCTGATCACTACAAACAACTTGCACTAGGTGGTAAAAATATGAGATGTTCTACACATACATAGGGTCCGCAACAATTAGTCTGGTTTGGATGAATGGCAATATTTGGATGAAATGTGGATCAAATAGTGGAAAAGGACATACATGATGTCCTCCTAGGGACATACGTAACATTGGTTCAATGGAGAAGAAGAGATTGTGATGGTCTAAATAAAAAGTTTTACAAGTAGGTACATATACCTAGTAGGTCAGTGTACCTAAGTAAGAGAGAGCTAAGAACCAGACGCACGTCGTCCGGCCCAAAAACTGCTCTCCTCTTCCAAAATGACAATAGCCTCTAATTCCTTGGTAATAGAGCTTAGAATACTACTCAGTCAAGCAGGCCTCCGCACCTTGGCGCACAATTAGCTGGCTTATTCTGGTCCTGAGCGAAGGAAGCAAGGAATTGGATAATTGGAGCTAAGCGAGCACGAGGAGTCTGTGAGACACACGGAAAATTCACAAGAATCACATTATTTAACCAAGAGGTAAAAATCTACTGTGTTAACCTTTTTCTTATTTATTGTAAGAGCTACTATTTCTGCATACTTTGAATGCAGTGCCGAATTAGCCATATAGCAGTAGTACCAAATGCTACGGACCCCGCAAATTTAGGGACCCCGCGCGCTTTCTGACCGAAAAATATATCTATTTAGATAGTTTTGATTATTTCGGGCGCGCTTCGCGCGCTTATTTTTGTACAAACTACAAGGACCATGGATTTGCACTTTCTGAAATTGATATCGTTTTCTTTTTTAAGCGGAAAATATTAAATTGTGTATTTAGACTGAATATATTATAGGCACAACTGGCACCGCCAATGAAAAAAAAGCTCATCTTCTTTTTGGATGAGTTTTTTGCTAAAAACGAAGTCGCGCGCGTCATGGGGCCCTAGAAAATGGATGGAACATTTTAAATTGAGTTTAAATCCAGGAAAGTTTTTTGTACGTTATTTCGTTAAGTTAGCTATTTCATACCATAAATATAAAGATAAAGAAAACCTAATAAAGAAAACCAAGGGCACCTTGATAGAATTTTGCTACAGGCTCCGCGCTGCTGGGTTAATCCGGCACTGTTTGAATGCTATACGCTAAGCCTAACTATGGCAAATGTTAAAAACAATATGGGTCTCTGTTAATTTTCTTTAAAAGTTGATAAACAATAACGAGTTATGTTATGCAGAAATAACTAAGCATCAATATCGTATCTATAAATAGCAGTCTGGTACTGGCTTTATATTGATATCTGATGGTCAATTTTAACGTTTTACCTCGCACTCAGCTGCACCGTGCACTCAACTCTATGCCGGTAATTTATACTTTAGACAGGAAAACGACCAATAAATCATGCTTTGTCGATATACTTGATTTACCGCTACGTAGAAAATCTGAGGCTAGATTAGATGTGTTGAATCAGAAAGTTTATTCTAATGTAGAGTCGGACATTGTGAAGTATCATAGCCGATATTGTGAGAGCAAAAAATAAACAGAGCTATAGAAGATATTGGTGTGGCTTCAACTAATAAGTAAGATCTTAATGAGGTAAATGTTTATCAGTAATTTTAGACAAACAAATTTATTTTGTATATTGTGTTAAAAGGTTATCGTCTCATGCTATGACGCAAGGCTTTTGTATGAAAATCATAATGACTTGTCTGTGCATGCAGTGTGCTTGATGAAATTTGCAACTTCACATAGGTAGGTACATTACATACAAACGTTAGACGATTTATTTAAAAAAAATGTTTATGCTCTCCTAAGTTTGCATTTCATGGTTCTAGCTAGACTGTAGAGTTCTAGATTTAGTACTTCTTTGAGTTCTAGACTAGAATCACGGGTGTACGCCGTGCGTTATTTGTTGTATCAGTCCGTTGCTTTTACTACCCTACCAACACGTAGTACGGTAATTCGTAAAACTAGATTCACTAAGCATTATAACAAATACAGACATGTATACGTCTCTATAAATATACGTTTCTATCTACTCTTCTAATCCAGGGATTTGCCTAGCCTCGTCTAATATGTAAAACTATTCGAGATAAGATATTTTGGTGTCTACTGTACGTACTTAACATGGAAAATAAAATTAAAAAGAAAAATAATCGTCAGCTTCCACAACCGAGAACGAAGTGAGCAAGTGTCTCCGTTTCAGCTTGGGAAAAAATATTATGCTTTCGTGTGTCCGGCGGATGTATGTCTGTTATTCTGTACAGGTCGCATTTCATAACCGATTCTCGTGAAGTTTTTTTATCAGGTTTGATAATAATTATAGGATTTTTTTTTGATCGATCAGTTTTTCGAATTTTAACTCGCAAATGTTGAAGGTAATGTCGTTACTGTTTGTTTTCTGAGATCACACCTACTTGAGCTCGACCTTGAGCTGACGACTATTAATGCCACCCTTACGTAGTTATTGTTTTGTCACAGAGTGAGTGAGTGACACAATGGTGACTCGTTTGTTTTGTTTCATGAGAGTCCTTTGTCAGTCAGGACTCTCATGGAGCGTCATAATAGTTGGAGAGCTGGTGACCAATCGAGATATTTTTTCGTACAAGGCTGGGAGTTGGTGGGCTGATAGAGTAGACTTCGCTGAGTCTTCGACTTCTCTCGATTTTTCGACGTCTTCGAAAAAAATTTTTTTGGCGCGGTCACGGTTGAATGTTAGATTGTTTCGACTTTGAAAATTTAAATGTATAGTTTCAGTATATTTTTTTTTATGTACAAGGCTGGGAACTTCTAGGTTAGTTGTTGAGTCTCCGTTGAGCAAGAATTTTTTTTTTGCCGAGCGTGGTTGAAAGTTAGATTTTTATAACCCAAAAATTCACACTTTCTAGGTTATAAATATAAAAAACAATATTTCTACAGCGTTCGGCTAGTAATAAATAGTGATTTCGTGATCAGCGGAGACTAAAAAGGCAGCCTAGAAACTCCTAGCCTTGTAGACAAAAAATTAGAAATTACTCAATCCATACATCAATCCAACTTTCAAAGTCGAAAAAATCTAACTTTCAACAGCGACCGGGCCAAAAAAAATATTTTTCCGAGACTCAGCGAAGTCTACTCTATCAGCCTACCAACTCCCAGCCTTGTACGAAAAAATATCTCGATTGGTCACCAGCTCTCCAACTACATATAATAAGTCGAAAGATAGAGACGTTAGAAAAAAAACAAAAATAAAGACGTTTATTCTCTAATCTAACTAAGCCAGCCATCAAGAAAATATTTTTATTTCTTTACTCATTCACCGTGGGACACGCGACTCAACTTTTGATTCACGCACAATGTGTAGGTAACTGTGATGAACACCGTAAATGACTGATCTACTGACTAACTTTACTATGTATGACTGACGTAGGTAGTTACCTACCTAAACGCATAGACTTATAAGTAGCATAGACTACCATAAGACAGTCATACCTATCTATTGTAGTTACCACCACTAGCCCATAGCATGACTACATAATGACAACATACCTTACCTTTTTATTGTAGATGCAACCACTGTAGGTAAAAGAACATAGCAACTTCAAAGTTCCATAGAGATATTCATCAAAATACCACGTGTTACAAAAGGTCCTAACCTAACTCTTTAAAGGGTTCGGATCTACTAGACAACAAAAGTTGAAAAAGATTTTGTTTCTGCACTTTTCTCAAATTCAAAAATATGCTTGTGTGCATTCGCACTTTTGGCTTTTGTTCGAATGGCATTTCCTTACTGAAACATTGTGAAAGTCAATGAAAACAAAAAGAAAAAACTCCCCTGACAGCGTTTAGGTACATTTTAATTATTTAAAAATAAACGAAACGTAGAGCAATAATAATATTTAGGTTGTGATCCCTATCACCACTCACCAGGTGCTATTTCAATGTAAAATTGTTTTTGCAGCACGTTGTAGAGTGGACACATTTGTGAATAAAGAAAGGTGCGTTCTATCTAAATACTTCGCAGTATATCCACTGTTATTTTTTTAAGGAAATAAATACCCTTTTCTTTACTTTACTTATCAATACTAACAATATTTATTAGATGCCAACTCTGAATAAATGTATTACGAATCGAACATGAATTAATCACCATAGCACGTCACGCATAGTGAAAACCACCGTTCAGTGCCCCTGTGGGAATCAAACTCACGGCCTTACGTCAGCACCAACAGGCAAGGCGATTCACCGCTAGACAACCGAGGCAGCCCGTAATGTAAACTTGGTTGCTACCAATGGATTGAATCATCGCAGCTAAAATAGAAGCCATGTGGTGCGGCCAGGGAAGGCCCAGAAGGGCCAAATTACTAATCGATGACGAGGGGAACATAATTATCATAATATTATGATGATACGCTTTATTGTTAGTTCCACAATACAGCCTGCAATTCATTCAATGCTGTTCGTTGATAAGGGCCCATTTCGATTGGAAAGTTCGTAATAGTAGTCTATAAAAGGTTCCTAGAGGGATTATGGAAAATTGCCCCGAAAAAAAAAGAGAAAAACGGGAAGAGATTTTATGAAAGAATATCGTTTAAGTGTAAACTTGTGAAATTACCGCAATTTCGTAGTTACACTAGGTAGATACCTACGTAGTAGGTAGGAGCGGAACACAGCATCACAGACATAACAAATAGAAGCAAAATGAAATGGCCCAATGCAAACTTTTATAGAAATTAAAGAAAACGGCGGCTATTGACACGCAGTCTCAGACTAGCCACGGGTCGCGAGGGCCGTCTCAGCTCCATGATTAAGGTCTCCGAATGAGAACCGAAACTACATAAAAACATAAAAACGTAAAAACATAAAAAAGACATAATAAAAGTAAATTTAACCTTTTACGAAATACAAAATTTAAAGAAACGTTCATTAAATAAAAAGTAAAGAGCTAAAACTCTAATTTTTTATTCGAGTCCACGGAATGACAGTTGCTAGTATGCTGCTGTCAGATAAAGCCTTTGTAGCAACTGTCATTCCGTGGACTCGAATTAAAAATTTGAGTTAAAAGTCGTAGAACAAAAGTTGTCGGAAATCAAATCACATTTAGAAGTTAACGCGTTTCCGGAATAAAGCTAATTAAAAATTTATTACCGTTAAAAATTGACTGGTGAATCAGCCATGCGTAGAGTCGACCATGCTTCTGTCTCGCTCTAGGGAGATGGATAGAGGGTAAGAGAGCATTTTATCGCTATCCAACTTGATCATCTGGCTTCTAGTCTGTAACGCATGCGGTGGTCCCATTTGTTGAAAGTTTTACTACGAGCAAGATAGTTTTCATTGCGTACAACTCGGACAAGTATCTATGCCCTCCCTCTCTCTCTTTATAACCCGTGCCATTAAAGAAACGATATATAAATGGCGGACACTCTCGCGCCCTCTCGCTTTAATCGTATCTCCGTCTATACTCACACGTAACGTTAGCAAAGTCATTTTAGGCAGTCCTGATTAGTCACCTACGCTTGGCTAATAAAACACGCCAAAATACGTTCGCCTCTTATTGATTTTTTAAATGTTTGTCGAGTTATTTCAATATTGTGGTTTACATTAAGTGTTGTTATTTGTTGAGGTTTGTATTATTTACTACGTTTTAATATTTTCGATCTTATTTTCATAAAGATTTTTGTTTAATCACAAACCCAGCGTAGAACAATTTCCTAAACAATAAAGAAAGCATCGTAAAACAATATTTCCTAACCAAAAATGTAAGAAAGTTTTAGATAAGAACCGAAATAGTATTTTCGTAACCTCTTTTTCAGACCTTACCATAGGTACCCGCCGCCATTTTCATATCGTTTCTCTATAGGGATTTTTCCAAGTGTCAAATCTGACAGCGATTCGCGAATTATCGCGCAACTAAATCTGTGGTTTGTATGGAAACCACAGATCAATAGACTGATTTTGACAGTTATTCGGGCTATTATTGATGCCTGGAAAAAACCCCATTGGCACGGCTTATACCAACGACCTTCCTAAATCAAACGACGAAAGTTCGTGTGGTGTGCACCTTTCTATTTACCTTGTTTGATTGCAAGCAATGAACATCCTGAAGGAAAATCAGCTAGGGATGCACAATGTCACGATACAAGTTTTATCTCAGTATCGGCTAGCGCCATCTCGCTTATTTCACTGTGTAAAGCGAGATGCAGCTCTACCCGATAGTGGGATAAAACTTTTATCGTAACCCTAGCTAGCAGCTGGTCCGTGGTCCATTCCATCTATCGCCAAAATTACTGTTTACAAACGAACAAGCAAACAAAGGAGACAAACACTAACAAAAAGGTTACATTCTTGGATGGCTTGTCGTTCAAGCTTGTGTGCAGTCAAATACTACCGAGACCCCAATGGGCATCGTCACATCCTATTTTTTATTCTTTAAATCGAAAATATAGACAAATATAAGAAACTAGTTTGAATATTTTCTTAATTTTTTATTGAATTTTTTTTTCAAATAAAATTATTTAAAATTTCTAAAAGTTTTGTGTATGACGTCACCACTGACATTATGTACGTTCATTGCATTCATTCATGCTTTTAAAAAATAAAAATATGTTGACGTTTGACAAATGTCAGTGTCAAGTCAACAAGAAGGTTATTTTCTCAGATATTTGACACTTTTGACAGTTGTTTTTTTAAATATTTGTAGGCAATGGAACTACCGCATTAGAGGCTATGATGACGTCATCGAAAGAAAAATGAAGTAAACATTTTTGGCGATAAATATTAATAATCCGTTTTAATTTTACTTATTTAAACCCCTAATAGTAATCAGTAGGTATCCCTATTCCTCGAAATGGTTTTCAATTTACGACAATCGATGCCTCCCTGATCAATGCCCATTGACGTAAACAGAGACCGACAACCTAGGTAAACTAACCATAATTTCGCGCAGCTGGACTCCAATTGCCACCACTCCACGAGCAATAGCCTCCGGTATGTTTGAGAAGCAAGCGACTACTGAAGGATGGCCTTCCACCCCATGGTTCCCAGACGGGTAGGAAGGTCTTCTGGCCAGCCAGACTGTGGTCCAAATGTCTATCTTTAACATCTATCACGATCCCATTGAATGTGAATCATAGACTTACTACACCAATTCTATGATGTGAATATATTGTCTCTCTAAACTTTAATCGCATTCATTTGCAAGTGATAGTTACCTAGATATCGCGTTTAGTTTTTGAAGCATAGTTATTATTTCACTTCATACGTAGGTTCTTTGGGATTTTGACTCATTTGTTCTATAATGTAAATATTGTGATTTAAAACTTAGAGCGAAACGCATGGGAATGCTGGGACGCCGGATCTCAAACGTCAAACTTCTGGGATCTCAGATGGATCTCAGGCGTTTACTTATTCGACGATCCGGAAGCGGTACCTTTGAAAGGGATCGCGATAGATGTTGAAAGTTAGACAATCAAGGCCCTCTGGTTAGGCACTTGAGGTTTTATTTACGCACCGCGCCGCGCCCTGTTTGACGTCTCCTACCCTCGATCGAAGGAATGTTTTCGGCGGCAACATGGCGGCAATCCAATAAGTTTATTTAGCAAACAAACCTTTTTGCTTTAGGAGCGGCCACAGAAAAACATTGGAGGAAAACAATAACGAAAGAAGGCTGTGGAAAACAGTCTCGCATTTAAAATTAGTGATGTTCGTGTTGGCATTTTATAAGAAAAAACAATATCGATAAAACTAAATATAAAAGTTATTGAGTAGGTAGGTAGCAGGACTTGCATAAAAAAACCATACCTACATCTTTCTTGTTGTAAAACAACGCTATTTACGTACTTGAGTAAATTTTATATTTGTAATTGTTTTTCATTAGCTCCCTATACCTACCTACTACAAACAAAAAATTTACTTGAACTCTATTTTTTTTTCGTTGCATACTCTACTGAGAGGTATGTATTTGTTGTCATAACATTCGCAGGTACTCGCGAGATATTGTTATTCACAATGGCCCTCGAGCACAAAGAAGTTTTTGTTATAAACAAACAGGTACTTACTATCCAAGGGTCACGCTTGACAATATGGAACCTGTCATCATGGGTAACCCTACAGCACAGTATAAGGCTGGGTTAGAGCGTATATATGGGTATTTATTAGTATTTTTTATAAATAACCCCACCCTACGTCAAACAAAAGAGTGAGATGCTTATAGTTAAAATCCCCTTATGTTCTGCCTAACCCATTCTTACTATATTTGCAGGACGATTAAGTTATAATCAATCAGATAATTTAATTTAATGTTTAAAATAAACCTATGTCGAGCCCAAAGTTCAAGTTCATGGGAGTATAAAAACGCGTTTATTGATAGTAGAATTGAAACAAAAGGGAAAATATTTGGATGATTCGTTAAGGTGAATATAAAGGCACAAATAGCGCCGCCAATGAAAAAAAAAAACATATCTTCTTTTTGGATGCATTTTTTGCTAAATAACGAAGCCTCAAATGATAATCCCTAGGCTTAAGTATAGCGCTGTTCATGTAAATGAAAATATCGCTTTTTAACTAAGTAGACCCGTGGTGGAGGCTGTGGCATCGAGTAAAGGCAGCGGCATGGTAGGGTGCCTCTTTTTGCTTGATTGACGCCCGTATACCGCGCGTGACAAGAGCTAACATGCGGCATTCCAGCGTTTAGCTGACCGTACCTACACACAATAGCCCATAAATCGATACCTATCTATAGGTACTTGGTATAAACTTGTCTTATTTTTAGAATGTTTGTGTTAATTCTCAGCCAGTATAGATGGTAACTGGTGATGGTAACTGGTGAATGCTAGTGATGGATGACCATTCGATAGATAGAACCAACCTAGGTTCTTATAGTTGTGCAAAGCTAACTTTGCAGTCTAGCATCCGAAATAGTAGTTTCCGTACGTTGCTTTTGTATGTTTTCACCATTTTTCAGTGGTACATGTTGCGTCAGTTATTGTCTGTTACAATTTTGTTTTGTGGAATACATTGAAAATATGGTGAAAACATACAAAAGCAACGTACGGAAATTACTATTTCGGATGCTCCACTGCAAAGTTAGCTTTGCACGACTCTACGTACCTACATATTTATACACGTATCTCGATAGAAAACACCATGTTGTATACAATGTTATTTACGACAAAAAGTACCTGCGTAGTAGGTAATGTATTGTATTGCACGGTGGCAAAGTAACTTTTTATTGTGTTGTTTACTAATTAATAGTTTAATTTACGTGGCTTGTTCCATGAAGCATCATTAGGTTAATTATACGAGTGGTGCCATGCCATAGCGTCGGTTCGTAGCGTAAAACCACTTAGTATTTCACAGTATTTATATCGGGTTCTTTTTTAATTTATTGCAAGTTTCTTCAGTTTCATAATTTTATTATTATAATAATAATTTTAACAGTAGGTATTTTAATAAAATAAATATTTTATAGCACCCTAAGGCAGGTATGCCGGTGGAACAGATCGTCCTTAATTGCGTAATCTTATCATAATGATTAAGTAAATAGGTTTATTTAAATGTGCAAGCGTGGTCGCGTCAGAGATGCAACTCTGTGAATTAGTAAGTAACTTAAATCAAAGAGCGAGTGCACGCCAGCTAATTGCGTTGTGGGAATCGTAATTATCATTAATGCAATTGCGCTCGTTGTGATAACAAACAACCGAGGCTGGATTGCAACTCGATAGGGTTTTGAGATTGGTACGATCGTTTATATTTTCACACGTAGCGAATGTCTATCAGAACATTATTTAACGCTAGTTCACCGCACCTTTCGGACCTTTTAAAAAAGAGTAACTAAGATAAAATTCAAGACATTACCGTGGCGTAATACAAGTCCCACTGAACACCGCTGAATTCTGCTTCTCAGATAATGCGCAACACCCATGCGAAACACCCAATATAGACTCCTTCAACTTATCATCCAAGTGAAGATACTGGGCAGGGGGAGACCTGGGAAGCCCAAGATATCATGGCTTGAGAACTTACGCCCCAACTTCCAACCATCCACGAGCTCCTTTTTCGGTTTGGCAGCCTCAAAAGAAGAAATAGCCAAGATGATTGCTGACCTTCGATAGGAAACCGCACAAGGAGAGCTTATAAGACCAGTCTAGGTAGGTACAGGTACTCTGTAAGGCAGGGCTTTATGGAGATGCTATAGTTGAAATGGCTCGATCCATACATCAGATACACTCGTATCATACAGATGAAGCTAGAGTACGTCATGGACTTGTAGGACAAACAAGGAACTATTTAAGCCGACATGCTGCAAACTTGTGTGCTTGTTCACGCACACCATTAATCCAAGTTCTATTTATAACTAAGGGTGGTATTCTAGAACGCTACTTAAACTCAGTTTAAACAGAGTTCAGACTGTCGATAAAGCAGTGCATGTTTTGATATGAAGGGAGGAATATTCAAATCAAAACATGCACTGTTTTATCGACAGTCGACACTACTAAACTGAGTTTAAACAGAGTTCAAGGAGCTTTGTAGTTTGAACTGAGTTTAAACAGAGTTTAAATAGCGTTCTTGTTTGAACTGAGTTTAAGTAGCGTTCTAGAATACCACCCTAAGACTCGGAGCCGAGTAGGTAAACGATTTTTATTTGAATTAGTGACGTCTTGTTATTTACAGTACCCAGTCTACTTATCAGCATTTTCGTATCTGTCACTCCACACTGTTCGTGTGTACACAACTAAGTTCATATTAACTAAGTATATAAACGCCTGAAAAGTCTATTTAACTTTTTTCATCATCACTGTTGACAAACTTAACTTTAGATTGTTACCGTAAGGCATTTATTAGGGCAAAACTTACGCATCTTTAACTTGAATTCTATCTTGAATCTATCTTGAACTTAGAGTGCCCATCCGCTTCTTACTTTCAAAGGAAACTTTAATTTAGTTACCACACTCAACCATAAGACATTGGCAGGAAGTTCAATAAAGTTCAAGTCCTGTGATACTGTGGTCGGGAAAGGTCAGCTGCTTGTTGATGATATATTATGAAAACAGTCTACGTTATATGAATATTCATATTTGATTGAATATCGCTGTGTATGTTGGGTATCGGGACTCGGGAGCCACCGTGTTTGGAATACTTATCAGCTACCTATTTGGGCATATCTTACGTTTGTGCGGGGTCTTCCTTAAAAATCCAATGTATTTGATATACATATTTAAACACACGTCTTGACAACCGAAACAAACAAAACAGTAGAAATCCTACTGTTGATAAATACTAGGCACCTATATCTGACACCTAGAAATCTGGGTGTTTGCCAACTCTTTGTTGCCGGATCTCTCAAACGACTTCGAAGACAGCGAACAGATTGGTATTAGGTACCTAAATTGTTTTTAAAATAACAAAAACGTAACTATAGTACTAGATAAAACTAAATGCTAGATATGTAAGTCAATATTATTATGACTGTAAATGCGATCATTAACTCAAATACTGACGCAGTTATCAGCTCCACCGTTTGTGTGATATTTGGTTCAATGGAATCTCGAGTGCAATTTGATGAAACATGCACTATTATTACTTGTCTACCTACCTACAAAAATAAATACTCATACTACGTAATTAAAGTTGTCAAGAAACAAGAAATACCTTAACATCAAGAAAGATATATTATTGCAACTGCACCATGCAATTTATCCACTTAGATATTACTTATTTAACAAACATAATAAAATTGTACTCACGTCTATAAAATTAAATTTTGTCCTATTCATTATCAGATCCACACAATAACACCTTCTATCGTAGACAATCACAGAAGAAAAAAAAATCAAACACCCTATACAGAATTGCATAGGCAGTTTGATGCAACTTTCCAATGCTATCGGAATGTGAAAAATGCAACGTTTGCTCGCAGCCACCTTCCGTTGGCCAACCCGTCCATTTTGCACTTTTGAAAAAAAAAGGTCAACAATGGCACTACACTATCATTGAAAGTAGTAAAACCGACGCGACGTTTTGACAACAAAACACATGCACGCAGTCTAATTCCGACCAACTCCAACTTGGCAAAACTACGAAGTCAACTCGTCGAATACAAAAGTGTGTTTTACCACCGCGGCCACCACGCACCGCGGCACCGACGCAAACAAACTACACATACTATAGCGCTTGCGAGCTAACGAGATAATGCTACGCTAAAGTTAGACAGGGATAGCATAAGCGACTATAGCTTGAGTCGCCCGACTTGGCAAGCTGTACAAAAGATAGAGAGGGCTATATTTTATGAGTTACGTTATATTATCCGGTATCCCGTTTAAGAATTTGTGTATTTGTGTATCGAGGTGTAGCAGCGATAACGAACGTGCTCACAGCCGGCGGTCAAGCGTGAGTCGCCGCGCTGACCTCCATAGATAAACAATAAAATAATACACTCTTGTTTAAGAATATTTGCATTATATTATACAGGGTGTTTAAGAAAGGTCCTGTGATACTGAAAGGGGTCGCTTAGCACACAAATATAAGCAACTTTTACTATGAGACCAAGTGGGAAATCTCAAAAAAAATATCAGCTGCTCCGAATATTTTGTGCTTTTTTTTGAGATTTCGCACTTGGCCCCATAGTAAAATTAAATGTTGCTTGTATTGATGACGTAAAATTCCCTCTTTAAATTCACAGCACTTTTCTATAACACCCTGTATATAATTTCTTAGTATAAGTAGGTATCACTTTGGTAAGCACATCAGGGATGAATGACCTGAAAACATGCATTGTTATTTTCAATGCAAGAATGCAACGCATATTTGAGATACTACAGGAGTAAAAGGAGTCAATTTATATCATACAATCTACAAGATAATTATAAAAAGACATATTTTTTTGCGTTTTATAATTATAAAATCTGTGCATAAAAATGTATCATGGTTCGGCGAAAAAGTTGGAATTTTGGAAAAGTCCTAGAACCTCAAATAGATATTACTACTTAACTACAGGAGTAACATGAGTCAATTTATATCATACAATCTACAAGATAATTATAGAAAGACATATTTTTTTGCGTTTCATAATTACAAAAACTGTGCATAAAAATGTATCATGGTTCGGCGAAAAAGTTGGAATTTTGGAAAAGTCCAAGAACAAAGTAAGTCTTTGTTTTCATCTAAGATAAGACCTAACTTTAATGTACCGGTATCTTTGTGCAATAAAGACCTTTTTTATTTTATTTATTTTTATTTTTAGTCCAAGAAAAGGCCAAGAACAAAGAAAGGGATCTATCACCAAAAATGTTATCAAAAAATAACAATTGTCGTGCCTATAAAAAATCGCTGAACGGTTACGATCTATATAAAATCTTTATACCTAATCGATATAAAATTAGGAGCGCCCATCCCTATTTCTGCGCCGCGCTCCAGTTCGATTTTTGAACTTTGAATCATGGAGATGTGGACATGGTCGCCCGGAGGATTTTTTTCTAGGCAGTTTTGTACCTACACTAATTTTGTATTTTTTTTAATTACCTTTATGTGTAGTGTAGTAGAGGAGAGAATAAACGTTTGCGCCTGCAAAATCGTAAATAACAACAAAACTCCAAGTATCGTATTGCTACTCGAATGCTCCGCGCCTTAAGGGTAGACGATAGCAAGGTGGCGGGAAATTCAAAATTTTCACAGACTTTTACATTTTGTAGCTAAACTGAACTATTTTCGTTCAGCGATTTTTCGTTCGCGAGAATAAAACCGTATTCTTTTCATTATTGTAAACAACAGAACAACAATAATTCAGCCGATTATGTGTTCTGGTCTACGAAGCAGTGGTACTGCCCAAAAAACTTGTCGTAGACCAGAACACATAATCGGCTGAATTATTGTTGTTCTGTTGTTTACAATAATGAAAAGAATACGGTTTTATTCTCGCGAACGAAAAATCGCTGAACAAAAATAGCTCAGTTTATGAATCAGTCAGGAATCAGGGTTATGAAATTGGAAATACACAAAAATGTTTAATGGTTGTAATCTAAAAGGATTCAATGTTATTGCATTAATTGAATAAAACGTGATACAACTCGAGAAGACACCCACGCGCACAGAAAACACAAGCAAGTTTCGACGCGAGTTTGCCATAGACAACTAGAGTTGGCCGAAATGCTGACGCTACAGGACCGCGAGCTTCTCAGTTCCAAAAGGCATTATCCCATTCTGATCCCGCACGGATTATATTGTCTGTTACAATTTTGTTTTGTGGAATACATTGAAAATATGGTGAAAACATACAAAAGCAACGTACGGAAATTACTATTAAATTTCGGATGCTCCACTGCAAAGTTAGCTTTGCATGACTCTAACATGGCCTAAAGTCTGTACGATATAGTTCAATAGGATAAAAAAATGCTATTTCCATTACACTGGCATTGCTCTTTCGACCGATATAAATGCCTCAATTTTCCTGTGTCGTGCAATTCTTACAACAATTTTTCCTCTCTCTTCTCTTCTTCTTCTTCATCCTATACCCCAATGCTGAGTTTAGGTCTCTTCCATTGCACTCCATTATTTACGGTCTTGGGCTTTTCTCATCCAGTCTTTTCCTGCCACTTTGACCAGGTCATCGATCCATCTCATCGGTTGCCTGCCCACATTTCTACGACCTGTTCTTGGTCGTCCAAATTTTTCCTCGCTCGTTTTCAAAGGTTTCAGAATTTGGTAAGCACTGCAAATTTTGTATTTTGTAATCGGTCTACTTAACTTTACCGAAACTAGTCGGCAATCCGACATACATAAAAGAGAATAAAAGTTGTTTAGAATCACCAGTAGGTAGACAGTGCCGTTATATCGTTGATTATATCATCATTCCGTATACCGTAAAGCCCATTCAGTCAGATGCACCGACACTAAAGGTGATGGTACACATTATCTACAGGCGTAATGCCACTACCTCTGAACACTAAAGCGGGATAACTTTGCACCTAGCGGGGTTCGAGCATCTTTAAAAGAAAATGCACCCAGCACTGCCCTGCAGGGTCCGTCCGAGTGGTCGCTAGTGTGAGAGTGAGATTATACAGCGCAAGTGTCATGGGATATACTGGGATATACTTATTTATTCTCTAGCCATTTGAATCTTGGCAATCACAGATCCTCGTCTGCACATCTGTTGTGATTGTGAAAATACTCTGCCTACCTGAGTGTTAGGTACCTAATAATCTACCTATTTTCCTCTAGGTCAAGTAGATAGTTGCTAGGTAGGTAGGAGCTGGTCTATCGTTTCATCCACATCTAGGGCCTATAATATTATCCAGGTTCTTCTGGCACTAGCTGGAGAGGTCTTGTATTTAGCTCCAGCCTTAACAGCCCTAGCGCAGTTCCGGACTATCAATTTGCGCCCTGTCAAGGGGACAGCACACTATAATAATTATAGAGTTTCTAGAAACGTCCTAAAGTATTAGAGGTAGTAAAAAGCCAATACGCTTTCCGCGCAGCCATGCAATATATCGGCTTGCGATTTCACGGGGGCCTTATCCGCGCGTAAGGGCCTGGCAGTTAAGTTTATCAACATTGATACACACTGACCAACTTACTTAAACACCTGTGAACCACCTCCCTGGTCTTAATTTCCTGAAGAATAAAAGCTAGTTTCCTTTGAGGTCAAAGGCAATGGTAGAGTGGCAGCGGTGTAAAGTTAAGTTAGTTGGATTGCGCGCCGTATTGCCAACTATGTAGGTCGACACAACACTTGTATTTGCCTGCTAATTGTTGTGGAATGGTAGGAACTATGGTCGTTTTGGGGAAATACTAGGTAGGTAAGTGTAGTAGTGGTTTGTGACAAATCGAGGTTTAGAGTGTGGTGGGAAAGCCCAAATTTTCACAGCTTTTCCAATACCTACTGCCTTCTATGTCTTTGGAATCAGTGTTCAGTCAGTGATTCTGACAAAGGATAACGAAGGAGCGAACTACATTAGTGACTCTACTAAGGCTTTTGCATCGATTTATTACAGCGTCCAGTGGCACATTCACTCACGCTAGATGGGTGAAAAGACCACTCGGCGCTGTAGTGCCTGGTTTAGTTAGAGTAGGCTTGCTCAGCACCTTCCTGACAGCGAAGTCGGCCTAGCCCACAGGAAAGACAAGTCAATACGTGTGGAGCCAACTAAGCCGCGGGTTTCCTCACGATGTTTTCTTTCACAATTATTATTATTAGCGACTGGACTCGGAAGCGAGAGACCCAGGCTCGATTCCCGGCGCAGGCATGTAACTAGGACTTTGTTACTTTTCAAATTTAATTACGTACGTAGGTACAGTCGGCCACAGTCTCAGATACCCCTTTTTGTTCGATTGGCGCCCTTATGCCGCGCGCGATAACAGCTGCCATGGGGTTTCTGAGATTGTGGCCGACCGTACATTGTGAATTGAATTGAAGTATTGACTCTACAATCCTACAAACTCTCTACTATTAACTTACTCAGGGCCTTTTCTCATTGGGTTTCTTAGCTTTCAGAATGAAAATGTGTACAGAAATCACATAGGTAGAGGTGAAAAAACTGACGCAGCTGATTTGGCGCAAAAATAGGCGCAATTAGAGACGTAGAGTTGCGAAAAAAAGACAGTTTTACGATTACCGTTACCAACAGACAGCAGCTTACAAGTATCTCTAGTTGGTTGAGTTGGTTCACGTTTAAATAGGTGGTCTTTGATATCATTCTAGATGTTTCAGCTTCGTTTCAGTCAGTGGAAGAAGGCCCTAATCTACCTGAGTAGCTTTCAGGCAATAAACTGCGTATGCGCAGTAAAAAAAACCCGAGCACATTACCCAAGAGCCATTTACGCTTATCGGCCGCAGCATAGCCGCCGCTTCAAGAAGTAGAAAAGTATTTCCTTTACTATTGTTTCTGAAAACACTTGGTCAAACACTCGCATTCGTTAGACCGAACAGTAATTCCCTCGAGCACAGCCTATACGGTAGTACTCTCGCGCACGTGAAAATTTTACGATAATAACCTTTTCTGTTATCGGAATAGGAGTTGCGGGGCTGTTAAAAAGGAAAACTTCTTTTATTGAATGCATTACACTATTCGATACGCAGTGACGTCAGCAAACGACATCTATCGTTGCGGTCGCGCCGCTTTCAGTTTGGATTTGAATATCGAACGGAGTGGTCCTGAAGACTTTTTCTTTTTCTTCTTTGTGAGTGAGTCGGCGGCGGTGCGGCCGGTGGCCAGCCAGTGGCCAGCCAGTGGCCAGCCAGTGGCGCGAGGTGACCCGAGCGGTCTGAGCAAACTATATTCCTGACTAGTTTGTTCGCCCCGGCTCGTGTCGCCTGGCGCTGCGCGATCTACGGGCGGCGGCGGCGCGGCGGCGGCGGCGTCTGCGCATCGACATGTGACAACCTTTTGCGATTTTTCGACCTGGGATTGTGAGTTATGATTTTTTTCCAAGTCTTGTTCGATATATTTACCACGTAGCGGTTGCTAGAGGTGGTTAGAAATATTGCCCACCATACTTAAGTATAGCGACTTGAGACCATTAGGTAAGTGACGTGCCGGTTCCCACAACCAATACATATGATGATTTTATAGTTTTTCCTATAACTATCGGTCTTTTTCCTGTACACAACTTATTTTTGCTCATGTTAGTCGTTTGCCCAACGACATGTGCTCAGAGTCATGTACCTAGGTATCCATTTGTCTATGACGCCATTAATTAGTCATCCATTAACTCTGGCGATAACTCTGCACGAGGGTGTCCGAGGGTATAAAAACGTGCTGTGTCCTGGGAAAGGCCTAATTCCAGTAGCACACTTTCTATCAACCTATGGAGTCTGAAGATCTATGGAGTCTGAAGATGATGATGATGGGCCAATGGGCTGTTGCTTGCTCTATTTACTTACACCCAACAAGAAACACAATGTTTTAAAGCAATAAAAAAATAGTACTTTGACAAAGTTTTATGAAGTACAGCAGTCGTGTTAACTTCAGTTATTAAAATAATAAAACTACATGGGTACGTACCTATATTTGTATTGTACAATAGGGACCTAAAGTTGCCTGATACCTGACTTTGACATAAAACTACACAAAAATGGTCTTATTCAAATCGCACGTAGCGTTATTTTCTCAAGAAGAAAGAAGTTCTTTATAACTTAAACTTTCGTTAGCACTCACATTTTTCTATTAAATCACAGTTTTACGCACTTGTATCTAGTCGGTGTAGCCGACTAGTTTCGGTTCTCATTCGGAGACCTTAATCGCGGAGAAACTAGTCGGCTACACCGACCAAATACAAGTGAGTAGAACCGTGATTTAAAAGAAAAAAGTTCTCTACAAGACTGGAGTTATTTCAGGATGGTTGGAGCGAAGGAAGCGTAGATAGCTTGCAGGTAATTCGTAGATGTCAGAAGCCATAAATCACACCTTATCTGTAGCATAACTAACTAGAGTACCTATAACCGTCAATAATAATGGTGCAACGCCACCACGATACAGAACAACGCCAGGTTTTGCTGTCCTCGGCCATCCTCATCGACCTCGTATCGGGTCAATGGTGGTTACCTCAGCAGATGTAATAACTCCACTGACTCTCAAATCTTTCAAAGTCAAAGTGAAAAGGTTTTATTCAATATGCCATAAATAAATTATTTACATTGAACGTCAAAATAGGTAATAACAAAAGTAAAAAAAAGTATATAAATCAAATACTTATTAGTTATTACTATCTAATACCACAGAGGAAAAAACTAATACTAAGTAAATAAGTATTTAGATACTTTTTTTTCTCCAGCTTCTCTAGCTCTGATCGTTCTTGGAGAAGAAGCTAAGGTAAAGAAACTCCAAGGATCTCACATTAAAGGTACTTAATGCTTAAAAAATAATACATTTTGTAATATAGCCCTACACAACGATTGACTCTACAACCTACTTGAACCTACAACCCATGGCTCATCATTCGTGACTCTACTTCTCACAGATAACAAAAACACTCGGTCTCATTGCAGTGTGCGATAGTACCTACCTAATAAGTATTTACTGCTCAGTGCTGCCCGCTACCCTTGTTAGTAAGACCCGCCAGTTAGTAAGCAGAAATACTGTAAGGTAGGAATGCCTACAGTAACTGTAAGGGGCAGGCAGGACCCATAAACCTATAACTCCGGTGCCTTATCAACCGCTCCACGTAGGAACAAGTCGTTAACCAATGGCCTTTAACTAGGCCGACCGAGCACCAATAAACTGATTTGAACCTTCAAGTGGAAGTGAGGTAAAAGGGATTAAATAAATAAAATCATCGTTTTTACCTTTGAGACTCAAAATTTTGTCTCCGTAGGTGGCTGCTGGAAGATTTTGAGTGGGCCAATTTCAGGAATGTCGCATTCCAGATTCCGCGAAGAAAACCTTTATAACAGGTCACATCGGAGAAAAAGCGCTCTGCTCGCATAGCATGAGGCTGGTTTAGAGCGTATCCATGGGTTTATAACTCTAGCTATCCCGCTCTACGTTAAACAAAACAGTGAGATGCACATAGTCAAAGACTTACTACAAAGAATATTAACTGCCGGTTTTTGAATTGAGAAATTCGCTAAGCAAATGGGTAAATATCGTCCTGTCTCTGCAGATTTCTCACAAAAGAGCGTGACAGAAGGATAGTAAAGTATTTGCTTAGCAAAATTCTCAATTCAGAAACCGGGCCTATGTGTCTAATTCTAGAGGATTAGTTCGCTGGTTGTGAGAGAACAACGAAAAAATCCTGGTTTTGTCCTTCTAACTGGGACGCCATTGATACGCCATTGTGTTACGGGCTAAGGCCCCAGGCTTTTAGGGGAAAAATGCGAAACCTACGTAGCTTGGGGCCTTAGCCTGTAACACAATGGCGTATCAATGGCGTCAACACGCCATTAAAAATTACGCCTGGTGCAAGGCGTAAAATTGTCCCAACCTTATCAAAGTAATAAAAAATGGAATTAAAAAGAAATAATTTAGCCGTTCGTCGTAAAACCCCACCATGATTGCGGCAAGCAGGTTGGACCTAACTAATCAGATATTGTGAAATTAGTTCCTTATCACATCCAGATTTATGGTTGGTAACCTTTTATGTTATTCGAATTCAAATCGATGTTAGCAACGCGTAATATTGTGAAACAATCATATTGTGTTGTTACTGGCTATTTTGCATATTTTTATTGCAACGAAAATTTATCGCCGGCTAGGTAACCAAACAAAATAGGCTTAGGTGGCGACTCGCCCCCATCAAAATCTAGCCTACGGCGGGTCTCCACCGGCATGGTCCAGATCACAGCGACTCGCCCCATTTGCTTTCTGCATTAGGTCAAGATAGCTCGGCCCACAAATGGACTGGTACGGTCGGCCAGTCACAGGTACCCCATGGCAGCTCTTACTGCGCGCGGCATAAGGACGCCAATCGAACAAAAAGGGGTATCTTAGAGTGTAGCGGACTGTACTTACCAAAAAGTAGAAAACTACTACACATTGGTCACACAGTCACACTGGCACTTCCCCCCTGTAAGCGTAGCATAAGGCTGGACTCGAGAGTATCTATGGGTTTATAACTCTGTCTATCCCGCTCTACGTCAAACTAAAGAGTGATATACTTATACAGGGTGCACTCTAAGTCGATAGCGAAACTTTAAGTAGGCTGTCTACTGATCAATACAAACAACCTGTACTAGGTGGCGAAAAAAATGGAGTGAGAAAAATATCAGCTGTTCCATACAAAAGGTCGACTCAGTACTGCGCCAAATGTATGAAACAGCTGTTTTTTTTTGCTCCATTTTTATCGCCACCTAGTACAAGTTGTTTGTATTGATCAGTAGACAGCCTACTTAAAGTTCCGCTATCGACTTAGAGTGCACCCTGTAGTTATGAACCCATCCATAGATACGCTCTAACCCGGCCGGCCTTACGCTACGCTTGCTGGTGAAACGCACTGCAGGCTGTATTGTATAACCATGGGCGAAGTTTCAGAACGATTAGACCAAGGTGAAGTAGGTACCAGAAATGCAAATGAAACTCAAAGAATAAGTAAATGGTACTCACCTCATCGTGAATCCATCGAATGCTCCACATTCCATTTCAAGAACTCAACATTCACTCAATAGCACATTATTTTGCCGTCAAATTAAGACAAAGGCCCGGTTTCTGAGTTGAGAATTTTGCTAAGCAAATGGGTAAGTATCGTCCTGTTTCTGCAGATTTCTCACAAAAGAGCGTGACAGAGCGATACGTAAGTATGTGCTTAGTAAATACTTATGTATCGTTATGTCACGTTCTATTGTGAGTAATCTGCAGAGACGGAGCGATATTTAAGTGCTTTCTTAGCGAATTTCTCAATTCAGAAATCGGGCCTAAGACACAAAACACGGTAAAAAAGGAACCCTCCTTAAAAATGTAACTTTACTTGCGTAGTGGGGTATTTATAAACATAATTGGTAAATTATCTCAGATTGGTAAATTATCTCAGATTGGTAAATTATCTCAGATTGGTAAATTATCTCAGATTGGTAAATAATCTTTCTTCTGAGTTTCGCCCCAATAGGGTAAAAAGATACAATCATAAGTTGGTCAAATTGTAGGTTAAAGCTATATACATATGTATGCTAAGGACGTAAATAATACCTATTTGTTTTTTTTTTTTGTTTGAAATAACAACTTAAACAATATAATAAGCCGGTAGGAATGAATAAAAACTTGCTTCCTATTTTTTTACTTCATTACGTATATTTCAATAGTCAATAAATTCTGCTAAACATATTTGTTTTATTGATCAACTTATCCACTAAGTAGTTTATGTTCTATTTATTTAAATAACTCTTCATACTTATAATAATATGTTCAACTCTGAATTCTTAGCTAATAAAAAGGATTTCGATTCAAGTAACAGGTAAGGGCAAAAACTGGGTAATATCTAGCTGGATTCACGGAGAGAAAGAAAAATATAGTATGTACACACGACAGCACGTCGACCCTTACACGCTAGCACTTTACTCGGTTACGTTACGGGCGACTTTACAAAAAAAGTGTATTCTCTGACGTGCTGTCGTGTGTACATACTCTACATAGCTTGAAAAGTTAGCAGTTGTAAAGACGAGCTACACGCAATACAAAACGATAAAAGACAAATATTCCAATATATTATTATATTATCTGTAATAAGTGGTATTGTCTCTGCCAGCGGGACACATCTCGAAGCTTCCCTTTTGTTCACAATTTAGAGTTCCGTTCTCTGTTGTTCACAATTCAGTTCTCTTTTTTTCAAAATTCAGAGTTCAGTTCTCTTTTGTTCACAATTCAGAGTTCAGTTCTCTTTTGTTCACATTTCAGAGTTCCGTTCTCTTTTGTTCACAATTCAGAGTTCAGTTCCCTTTTGTTCACAATTCAGAGTTCCGTTCTCTTTTGTTCACAATTCAGAGTTCTGTTCCCTTTTGTTCACAATTCAGAGTTCAGTTCTCTTTTGTTCACAATTCAGAGTTCATTCCTCTTTTGTTCACAATTCAGAGTTCAGTTCTCTTTTGTTTTCGGAGACGCAAACTATTTTTCCCGAACTCTTTGGTTCACAATTCAGAGTTCAGTTCTCTTTTGTTTTCGGAGACGCAAACTATTTTTCCCGACGTTGTCGTCTCTAATCTTAACACCAAGCTCTTATACATTATTACCACAAGAGTGCCCTGTAGTTATTCGCGATCGATATTACCCCTTTATTACCCTTAATTTATAATTTGTGACTAAAATATTTTATATAGATTGCTCATGAATTCACAACTACAAACATTCCCTGGACAATAGTGAATTGAGCTATATTATGCACTAAATAAGGTTTTATGTAAAATACATAACGACTAAGGTCTAAGTTGAGTTCTAAAGTGCTGAAATATTTATCTATTTGTGTGTAAATAACATCCCATACTCAAATTCCTTGCAAATAAAGGACGATCATGATAATTCGAACAGTAGGTTGGTCACTAAGGTCGAAATTACAATATTTTTAGGTTGATAGTAGGTCTATAATGTCACTTTTTTGCAGAAAATTTGAGATTGGACTGACAACTTTCGATGTAGCATCACCAAGAGATTTCAGCTTTGAGATACTTAAATTAAGGAATTCACGGCAATTAAGCAGTAACACATTCAAAATAACTTAAGAACTAGAAATATTGCATTATTTTATTAAAAATAAATTCCCTCAATATCAGATCTCCTGTTACAAAATAATTTGTATATAGATTCAATTTTGTGCTCGTTCCTATTGATTTCAAAGATGTATCTACACTTAATAAAGCTAAGTTAATTATTAAAAAATCTATTTCCAATTTACTGTTTTGGCAACTTTCTATAGGTATATTTTAATGATATTTATTATATATTTATTCTCGCGAACTGTTCACAAAAATAAAATACTTTAGATTATTGTATACTTGGCCGTTTTAACTTTAATTTGTATTATTATATCAACAGGTAGTACAGGTACCGTTAATATACAGAACAGATTAATATACAGACTTGATTTATTAGAAAATGCATTATGGAATTCATGGAGCAAGAGGTTGCACTTACTATAAAAACACATTCGCCATATTGCGGCCGTATTGGAAAAATGCGTCAAGGGTAGAGGGGTTGCCTCTATCGCGACTGATTGGAAAGTAATTGATTTGCATGTACCCCCGAGCACTAAACCTGTTTTTCTAAAGTCCTCTGTACACGCATACAAGTGAACCTGATCCTTATACTGTGCAGCTTTAGGAATTAAATCACAGTGTCTATTGCGAGTTGAAGAATAATTGATTTCATGTAACTATTATAAATTGATAAGTATTTTAGTTTTTGTATAGTTTAGTTTTTATAGATATGACTTACGCATTGAATTGCTGATATATATTGTTTGTTTCAGAAACGGTTTATACGTGATTCAATGTATTAGAATAATGTTTTAAATTTTGACCTAAATAGATTTTTATGTGAAAAAATATTTTAGATTTACTTGAAGTTGTAATTACACACGAAGAGAAATTCATTGTTATGAGTTTCCAAAATGTACATTCTCAAATATTGAGTTACTTTCCTTACGCTCTTTTACGTAATAACAGGTGGTCTGAGGCCGGGAGAGCAGCGGAACAAACATAGGGTGGTATTCTAGAACGCTACTTAAACTCTGTTTAAACTCAGTTCAAAATAGAACGCTCCTTGAACTCTGTTTAAACTCAATTTAAGTACAGTTTTAGTAAACTGTACTTAAATTGAGTTTAAACAGAGTTTAAGGAGCGTTCTATTTTGAACTGAGTTTAAACAGAGTTTAAGTAGCGTTCTAGAATACCACCCTGACACTAGTGTGTCGACTGTCGATAAAACAGTGCACGTTTTGATTTGAATATCCCTCCCTTCATATCAAAAAATGCACTGTTTTATCGACAGTCTGAACTATGTTTAAACTGAGTTTAAGTAGCGTTCTAGAATCCACCCTTAGAGCAACAGCTTCATATTGTCATAGTAGCAGCCACATCCCGGCCTACAATCTACCTTCGTTTCTAAACTCGTTTTGTACCCAACAATTTTGTATACCATGTCCTTACTAACGTTACTTTTTTAATAAATTTACTTTAACCCTGAGCAATATTTGGCTATTTTACTGTATAGTCAGCAACGAACGTCACAAATATTTAACATTTAAGGGTGTACGATATCAGCGTGGCGGGAAATTCAAAATTTTCTCAGATTTTTATTTTTTGTAGCTAAACTGAACTATTTTTGTTCAGCGATTTTTCGTTCGCGAGAATAAAACCGTATTCTTTTCATTATTGTAAACAACAGAACAACAATAATTCAGCCGATTATGTGTTCTGGTCTACGAAGCAGTGGTACTGCCCAAAAAATTTGTGGTAGACCAGAACACATAATCGGCTGAATTATTGTTGTTCTGTTGTTTACAATAGGGAAAAGAATACTATGTCATTGCCGCGAACGAAAAATCGCTGAACAAAAATAGCTCAATTTAGCTACAAAATGTAAAAAACTGAAAATTTTGAATTTCCCGCCACGCTGCTATCTTCCAGCCTTAAGATGACATTGAAGTTCTCGTTATTGACTGTACTCACCACTATCTTAAGATCATCAATTCCTATATTTATCTCCAAACCAACCTAGTGTGATTTCGAATAATTTAACAATATTTGTTCATAATTTAGTAAACACCTACTAGAATGCATGCATATTATTATAATTTTCTGAACATACTGATAACGACATTAGTTACCTTTCTTTTAGCGATTCTCGCACTTATTTCGTGCGAGGTAAGGGATATCATGAGATACCGCCGCGTGTCGCCTACTGCACATGAACAGACGTAAGTAAATACATATTTCATTATCTATTTCACTAGTCATTTATATCCTTTCCATGTGGTCAAAGGAAACGTTCTATGTGGATCAGAACGTAATCAGAACGAACTACAACTTGGCATTACTTAAAATATATAGCTGCTGGGCCAAGTAGTAGGTACCTATGATTATATTCTGATATCGAATATTCAATAAAATCAACACTAATCGTGTACCTAACAGTGACAACCTACTGAAACTTCATAGTATATTTTACAATTATAAAGTGTGGATTTTATGTAACATTATTGAATCAAAATATTCGCGTCTTTAAATTAGGTAGTCCATCCATTGCCTAGTATTTATTAGGTTTAATATATAACTTTATTTAGGTTTCAAAGGTACGTGGGCTCACAACCATCCGCCCAGTATATAAATCTAGTTATTCGCAAATATCACTATCCCAAAGATAAATGGGCTACACTTAGATTTACTTACATTAATTATTATGATTCTATAAAAAAAAAACTCATCAAATAGTAGAAAGTTGTTCGCCTCAGCTGTCAATCTACTCTCATCCTTCTTCCCTGGACTCAAAGAGTCAAGATTCATAAACCACCCAAGTCCGACTTTCTAATAATTGCAAGCAAAATATGCCTCATTCAGTCAGTTGCCTTTTTCCTTCAGTCTCAAACAAATAGTTGCAACACAAAGGCTCTGATGGAACCAATATAACTCTTACTCCATTTCAATACGGTATCTTCCGTTGCCGGGCGTAAATGCAAGCGACAACGCAAAAATCAACCCTATTCCATTTCTATTAAGTCGACTTTCGCAGTTACATCTGTCTACTCCAAGCCAGGCGAACATCGGGCCACTTACCTTAGTAACCTGACCTGGCTTTCTTTTTTTTTTTTTTAATTATGATTAGTCTCCTTATAAATTTAAACTATGAACAGTAGCAAGCGAAAAACGAAAGGCTTTTGCGGGAAAGGAAAGATCCGTACTTGGTATGTAAGACCATAAAATGAAAAAAAAAAAAAAGTTTTGGAGGTCCATTAGAGGTCCAAAAAAATGTAGTTTGTTCCTTCCATTTGTGAAACATTATACCGTCTTATAGTTCTCGCCAAACATCTAAGTCCGCTCTAAAGTTGGCGCGCCGCGAGTTTTTTTTTAAATTTATAGCCGCCATACTTTGAAAACCTGCGCAATGCGTAGCGCGGAAACTTCAGAGCGGACTAGATGTTTGGCAAGAACTATACATACCAAGTACGGATCTTTTCTTTCAACCAAAAATATTAACAAAGACTCTCCGCTGAAGCAGAGCAAACCCGTCTTTACCCCGACGAGTTAGGGTTGGTAGCTGGCTTGCCGCTGAGCCAAGCGAACCGCGCCCTTAAAGTTATATCCTATCAACAAAGACTGCAGAGCAAACCCGACCTTCCCCCGACGCGTTAGGGTTGGTAGCTGGCTTGCCGCTGAGCCAAGCGAACCGCGCCCTTATAGTTATATCCTATCAACAAAGACTGCAGAGCAAACCCGTCCTTCCCCCGACGAGTTAGGGTTGGTAGCTGGCTTGCCGCTGAGCCAAGCGATCCGCGCCCTTATAGTTATATCCTATCAACAAAGACTGCAGAGCAAACCCGTCCTTCCCCCGACGCGTTAGGGTTGCTAGCTGGTGCTGGGCTCGGGGCCGGGCAGCCATCACCGCGAGGGACAGGAGCTGGCCGCGCTCTTCCCGCTGAGACAGGAGAAGCCGCTGGTGGCAGACTGCAGGCTCGACATAGAGCCTCTGTAAGGGATGAGCAGAGTTGTAGGTACTAGTTTTCATACTAACTCACACCAGTCCCCGTAGCATGACTTTTATCGAGGCGGATTTATCCAACAAAATGGCGGTTTACAGGTGACGATATATAACCCACTATAGACGTCAAAAATGCTGATATACCGCCATTTTGTTGGATAAATCGCTCTCGACGATATATAACCCACTATAGACGTCAAAAATGCTGATATACCGCCATTTTGTTGGATAAATCCGCCTCGATAAAAGTCATGCTCCCCCCGCCTGTAACTGTAACGCAATGTTGCCAAAATTGGCTCCCAGTTGACGGCTTCAATTATGATTTATTAATGCTGTCGGTCCTTTCCATGTTTTAGTTGTACAGAAAAGAATATTCTGATTCTAATTCTAGAGGATTAGTTCTCTCGTTGTAGGAGAAAAACGAGGAAACCCCGGTTTTGTCCTTCTGCTGGGACGCCATCCACACGCCATTGCGTTACAGGCTAAGGCCCCAGGTGGCGCCCTCCGTCCAATAAACGAGATACGCGTTGTTGAATAAATTCGCATCGACAGTTACAAACTCACAATCTTGGCCACCACTCTTCCTAGACTACATCGTATATTTTCCTTCACCTAAATCAATGTAAACCTAAACCAATGTAAACAGCATTGGTAGAGGTAACCAGCAACGTGGACGAGCTATTCTACCACTTTCCTTCCCCCACTCCAGCGACCACTCTACTCTACTGAATACTCGACCCATGTAAACGGTTAGTAGAGTAACTAGTCAAACATGTTTTAGTTGTACTAGCCGTTCTTAATCGATTGGCAAAGTTAAGCAACAACGGCCGCGGTCAGTCCATGGATGGGTGACCGCTAGTGGCAATAATATCTGAGCGCTTCCGTGCTTCGGAAGGCACGTTAAACCGTTGGTCCCGGTTGTTGTTCATTAATAACAATCGTTAAGCCATGTCAGAGACCCTTTGGGTGGCCTAAAAACTCTGACACCAAGGGTGGCTACTACCTCATTAAAAAAAAAAAATAATAAAATAAAAAAAACAACAGGCACAACTAATTTCTCGATTAGTGACGTTCATTGTTCTAGTGCTTCTTACCTAGTGACAACTCTCCCGACGAAATGAAAATTTACGTGTAAACAGTTACTCTACTTTTTGTAAGGTACTTGAAACTGGTAAAGTAGTAGGCTAGTTGACTCTGCTATTTACTCTACTCGTGTACAGCAGGCTGTTGTATTTCTTATCAATAATTACTGCGATAGCGAAAGAGATTTATTTTTTTAAAATAGGGGCCTTAGCCTGTAACACAATGGCGTATCAATGGCGTCCCAGGTAGAAGGACAAAACCGGGATTTTTTCGTTGTTCTCCTACAACCAGCGAACTTGTCCTCTAGAATTAGACTCATAATATTCTTTGCTGTACTACAATAACAATAAAAGGACCGACACTGGACCGACAGCATTAATAAATCGTAATTGAAACCGTCAACCGTGAGCCCATTTTGGCACCATTGCGTTACAGGCTAAGGGCCCAGGTCGGCGCGTGATGAAGGTGCAAAAAGCCTAGTCTGTGGTTACACTATAGGGTGTGACAGCGTCATCTATTTGTCGATGGCTGAAGTTATACATTAACGCCATCTAGTAAGTATTGGTCAGAGATAAAACAGCCATCATAGGTGAAGGAAAATGTACGATGTAGTCTAGGAAGAGTGGTGGCCAAGATTGTAAGTTTGTAGTCTATAAAAACTACAATATTCTTAACACAGCGGACAGATAAATAGAGGAGATTGGCTTCTAGCAATGCAGAATTTGTAGCAAGGTTTCGTTGTCATCTAGACTTTCTAGACTCTACTAGGTACTAGAGAATGTAGCAGTATCAGTGACAGAGACAGATTGTGCGGTCCCGCGGTGTGTGACAGAGACAGATACTCACTTGTACTGCTTGCTGGCCAGTGTCTCGTGAAAGTACATCAGTTGTGCTGTCCCGCGGTGCGGCGGCGCGTCGAGCAGCTCGCAGCGCCATTGCAGCACGTAGCTGCCTGCCGCCAACATTACGTGGGAGCCCTGGGTAGAAGGAAACAAGATTAGCACTTATGTTTCTCGCTGGCTCAACGACCTGGGACTCGACCTCCTTAAGGTGGGACCTCCTCAACCAAAATCTTTGCTAACCTTGAGGGAACACATCGAAAAATCAAAACAGGGGTCGCTTCAAATATTGTATTGTCATTTATTTGCATTTGCTTGGCTCCAACGGTGGACAGTTCTTCACCCAACCCACCTGTATGCTCTCTCCGTCGTGACAGACCAACATTGGCTCCACGCGGTGATAGTGGTCTCCTTCTCGCCAAGAGTTCTTCTCCAGGATCGACTTCCCGCTCTCGGCGTCGCCGGCGCCCACGCAGAGCGCTGTGGGAGAAAGGACTTTATTATTGCGATGCTAAGGGTGATATTGTAATGGTTGGGTTATCGTATGAGGTAGAGTCCACCCCTGGTGTCAGAGTTTTTAGGCCGCCCAAAGGACCTCTGACATGGCTTAACGATGGTTATTAATCAACACAGCCGGGATCAACGGCTTAACGTGCCTTCCGAAGCACGGAAGCGCTCAGACATTATTGCCACTAGCGGTCATCCATACATGGACTGACCGCACCCGATGTAGCTTAACTTCGCCAATCGATTAAGAATAGCTAGTCCAACTAGGCTGTGAGCGCTTTGTATGCTTTGTAAGAGACACACTGTCTTGCAATCTAAGGCACTATAATGCTTTGTGGTTAGCTTTTTTGGCATAGAAAGTGGCGCCACGTGGCAAATAGGAACTATTCGTCTATCGTTCTGTTTGACTATTGAAATAATATCCAGCACCACTTTCTAAGACAAGAAAGCTCAGAACAAGAAATGTAACAAAGGTTACGAATTGCAAAAGCACAGCCGAGCGGTAAACGGTTTTTGACATTTTGCAAGCGACAGCAGAACCCCTCCAAGATACGCCCTTGCTGACCAGCCAACTTGCCAGCTTGGTCCTGGCACTCGGTCGCGATTGTTTACTGGACGTAGTTTGCCCTTTTTATGACCGATGCCGTCGATAAATAAGGCCACTTATCTAAAGTAGTGTTGGAGGGAGATGACCAGCCAAACAAGCCCCTGACTGTTACTGACCAGTACTGGCGGCGGGGTCGTCGTTGGTTGGCTGCAGCTCGTGGTCGGTCCGGAACACGGTGAAGGCGATGTCGTGTCGCAGCACGTCGAAGTCCCACGTCAGGACGCTCTGCGGGTCGCGGTTCACCACTATCACCTCGTGCACCTGGAGAATGGACCTTAAGTTAGAAAGGGTAAGGTTCCTTTTTGTTAGTACAGGGTTTCTAATAGTTCTGTTTTAGATGACGGGTTCAGCGTGCGCCAGCAGTACCTTCGCATCGATATAGATAGAGAACACTTTATTGTGAACCTGAAAAAAAATATATACTAGAATTTTCTTAACCTAAAAGTACAGATGGCGGTCTTATCGCTAAAAGCGATCTCTTCCAGACAACCTTGTACGTTTTCATCCCACCACCGAGTACCGCCATCTTACTTTAGGCGCCCGACACACTGCCCCGGCGTTCCGCGTTTCTCGGTCGGATTTCCGCGTTCACTTTCACTGTAAACTTATTTAGTTAATGTTAGGAGGTAGGATCTGGCAGAATACCAGCGTTGTGGGTATCCTTAAGGTGCCTTTAGAGTACCCGTAACTCTATGCTGAGCCAGATCCTTTTTATAGCCAACTCACACGTCTGTTTGTAACGTGTTAATATCTATGTTTTGTTATACCTAATGTTTTTTTTGGATTATGAATAAATATTTTTGTATTCTATTCTATTCTAAACATTTGATCTGTTCACACCGCCGCGGTAAGACCGCAATCTGAGAACTCTGACCGCGGAACGCGGAATGCCGGCGCAGTGTGTCCGGCGCCTTACGTAGTGAAAGAAAGCATGATAGCGCTAGTCGAAAGGATCATCGATGCGTTGCGCTGTCGAAGCTTAAACGGTTAAAGCCCCATGTAGGTCTGGAACGGAACCCTAAAATTGCGTTCACCCTTTGTACTCATTCTTACAGAAAATAATGTAATACCAACCAGTTCATAAAGAAAGTAATCATGGCAACAATAATCAAATTGCTTTGCGACCAGTGAATGAAGTCATTCACTGTTTGCGACTTAGCACAGGCGTTGTAACTTTTTGAGACTACCTATTCCGACCCTATCTCATCGTAAATAGGACTCAAACTCACCTGTCCCTTCCCAAGGCTGACGGAGCGGTAGATGCTATCCTCACTGAGCGGATCTCCGTCGTGCTCCATGAAGACGCCGCTGCTACCTATTCCGACCCTATCCCATAGTAAATAGGGCTCAAACTCACCTGTCCCTTCCCAAGACTGAAGGATCGGTAGATGCTATCCTCACTGAGCGGATCTCCGTCGCGCTCCGTGAAGACGCCGCTTCTACCTATTTCGACCCTACGCTATAGTAAATAGGACTCAAACTCACCTGTCCCTTCCCAAGGCTGACGGAGCGGTAGATGCTATCCTCACTGAGCGGATCTCCGTCGCGCTCCGTGAAGACGCCGCTTCTACCTATTTCGACCCTACGCTATAGTAAATAGGACTCAAACTCACCTGTCCCTTCCCAAGGCTGACGGAGCGGTAGATGCTATCCTCACTGAGCGGATCTCCGTCGCGCTCCGTGAAGACGCCGCTTCTACCTATTTCGACCCTACGCTATAGTAAATAGGACTCAAACTCACCTGTCCCTTCCCAAGGCTGACGGAGCGGTAGATGCTATCCTCACTGAGCGGATCTCCGTCGCGCTCCGTGAAGACGCCGCTTCTACCTATTTCGACCCTACGCTATAGTAAATAGGACTCAAACTCACCTGTCCCTTCCCAAGGCTGACGGAGCGGTAGATGCTATCCTCACTGAGCGGATCTCCGTCGCGCTCCGTGAAGACGCCGCTTCTACCTATTTCGACCCTACGCTATAGTAAATAGGACTCAAACTCACCTGTCCCTTCCCAAGGCTGACGGAGCGGTAGATGCTATCCTCACTGAGCGGATCTCCGTCGCGCTCCGTGAAGACGCCGCTTCTACCTATTTCGACCCTACGCTATAGTAAATAGGACTCAAACTCACCTGTCCCTTCCCAAGGCTGACGGAGCGGTAGATGCTATCCTCACTGAGCGGATCTCCGTCGCGCTCCGTGAAGACGCCGCTTCTACCTATTTCGACCCTACGCTATAGTAAATAGGACTCAAACTCACCTGTCCCTTCCCAAGGCTGACGGAGCGGTAGATGCTATCCTCACTGAGCGGATCTCCGTCGCGCTCCGTGAAGGCACCGCTCACATACTGGCTCTTGGGAACGAGGCCGCCCTCGTGGACGAAGCTCTGCGAAAATGGACCTTGTTACTGAAGGGGTTGGGGCGAAAGTCGGGGGTCACGTAGCGGATGAGATGAGCCGTTTTGAAAGAGTGGGTGTTGATAATGTGACAAAGATAGAGGTTGCACTGGGACCAATCGACTGATTTAGCACCGACTTACGATTACGTTAACAAAACGATGGTTAGACCTTTGATATGTCACTATAAAAAAAAAATATTTTCTAGATGTCGAGCAACTACTGTTACCAGCAATGACATTGTAACCAGCGATCCTTGGATATAATTTGACAGAACTGTCTTACAAATTATGTCAATGTTGAACAGTGATTTCACGAATCAATTAAAACCATGAACAACATAATAATTATAGATGAGGTAAATATCACAAATAGACTGCGAAATAACGGAATTGCAAGTATTATTATATTATTAAAATGTGCAGTGCTTACGAAAGTTTAAGGCCCGTAAGATCAATCACAGTTTAAACCAAAAAGGCTAGCTTAAACCCTATCTGTCGATTAATTTTCATACAAAATGCGAGGTTTAATCTAAGGTCTGAGTTTAAACTGTGATTGATCTTACGGGCCTAAGTGTAAAATGATTATGGGTACAAATTTTAAGCGTGCCGCGACTATTCTATTCTGTGCCGACGCATACACATCGTGTACTCGATCTGAGGCGCTAGCGGTGGGGGGCCGAAGGGGGGCCGAAGGCCGATACAATAGCCGAAATTCTTTCTGCTCGGCGTCCGGCCTTTAATGTTGGATAGTAAAGTTATGAACAGAGTACGGCGTTTGAGTTTCAGTTGAAAACATTTTTACTCAAAAAAGCTCGTAATGTGGTCATTAATTCGACAACCTTCTTTGAGCAAAGGAGGACTTGCGGGCTACTTTGATTAGGCGCCAGAAAAGTTGTATGGAATTTCATTAATGTCGTGTTTTGCGGCCAGAAAAATTGTATGAAAATCCATTAATGTCGAGTTTTGTTTCATAAATAGAACTCAAAAATCCGGTGCAAAAAGTATTTATTTAAAATTGGGCTGTATGAGTACTGGCAGTCTACAAATTGCAAAGAAAAAAAAAGCGCGGCCATATTGTTTTCGCCGTTTCGCGCTTTGTTCCAAGTGTGTTTTTGTTGTTTAAGTGAGCTAATAAAACGACAAATCCTCCGATTCATTGTGTTTAACACCAAAAGCATCCGGCGAAAGTGAAGTGAATTTAGTAATTAAAAATGTATTGCCACCGAAGTCAAATGAAAAATACAAGCAAGCTTACCAGCAAAAAGTTTGCGGAAGGGAAAATCGACAGAAAGTAATCTACGACAAAAGGTAATCTCATTAAATTACTATTTAAATTACTCGCATTGTTTGAGTAAAGCACTATACAAGCCTTGGTCTGCAATGAGTGCGCTTCTGGCCACGCTATGATGGCCTCGAGCTTAGCTTAGCTACGCTCTCGGCCCTCAAGCTTGGTCATCATTGCAGCCCTTGCTGTCCGCGCTATAAAGGCCTCGACCTTCGGTCTCGGCCTTCATTTCAGCTTGTCCATCAAGGGCTGCAATGCTGACCACGCTGTGAAGGCCTTGAGCTGCGCTACGCTGCGCTCTGTCGGCCATCAAAAGCTCGCCAGAAACACACCCATTAAAGACCGCGGCAGTAATGTACTATTCCGTATTTAAAAAGCGTAAATTTAAAACCACTTCTGTGATTGGTCGAACCGTTTAGAATCTTACGGATGGATAATATGGATATCCGTTAGTTTATAAATTTACCACGAGACGTCGCAAATTGATAAATCGAAAATGTAGGCGTAAAATAATACAATTTATATCTTGTTTAGGATCCTACGAAAGTTTATAAATTTCCTACTAGGAAATTTATACTTCCTAACTTGCGGATCTTGTTATCTTCCGGTGACATGTACATCACAGTTTCTTGGGACAAATGACAGTTTCTTGGGTCGTTCGTTAGTGTGTTGGGTGCCTTATTATTATGCTGACAAGAAACAACTCAATAACAATATTGGCAACAGATGTTAGTGGTTAACGAAACGAATTATTGGTAATTCTCTTCAGTACTGGGCTTAAGCGTACTGAATTTAAGTTATCCACTGACGTCTATTGCCAATGTCCTTAGCGAGTAGGCCTACTTAAAAGATATACGAGGACAAATGTTTTATGTATGTTTGTTGTTTTGAGAAACATTACGTTACGACTATAACGAATAATGCACGATAGTGTGACATAGTGGACATAGCCTACATATCCATTCGTTGGATTGACGTCACACACAAACGAAGGCTTCAGTTCTACGGTACATTGAAGTGACGAAGTGATCATAGCCTACGTAGCCGATGACGTCACAAACAGTAAGTAGCAGTAAGTAGTTGAGGCTCACGTCCTGGTGGCGGTAGACGAAATAGTGGTGAGGGACGTACGAGCCTTCTATGCCCTCTACTATATCCGACTGAAGCCAAATTAAAAAGAAAACAAAGTAAATTAAAAACGTGGCCCAGTGTGCTTATTCTGTAAAAAAAAAATGCACAATTGCTAGTCCTAAAAAATCGCAGTTGCTAGTCCTAAAAAATCGTAGTATTAGATAGTAATAAGTATTTGATTTATATACTTTTTTTACTTTTGATAACACCTATTTTGACGTTCAATGTAAATAATTTATTTATGGCATTTTGAATAAAACATTTTGACTTTGACTTTGACTTTGTTTTATTGGCGGGAAAATATAAATAAAAATCTTTCTTTCGACAAATAAAAAATAATACGTATTATATCGATTAAAGAGCTATTTTCCCGCAAATCAACCGTTTTGTACATTCTTCCCCCAGAGACTATCTCTCTCTGAGAGACTGTTAGCTAGTATAATAATGCTACTACAAATTCACGCTTCAATACTACATGACCCCAGCTGGATTCTTAATTTGACTCTTTATAAAACAGACTAATTTTACTTTGTATTGCGCACCGAGCTGATATAATTATTCGCTACAATTACCTTTATATTCGACCTCGATATAAATAATTGACTTTTGCTCTCTGATGTTGAATATTCAATCTGTCTGCCAGCATAACAACTGTAGTGAATTTATGAATAACTTCGTTAGATATTCGGACTTTTTTTCATCAATATTAAAACGTCGCATTAGGTCCGCTTGCTAGGGTTAGGCATTAACTCTGAGTTAACGGTCAAATTAACTCAGGATTACTTGGCTAACCTTGACTGATGCAAGTCCGCCTTAAGGCTGGAAGATAGTAGGAAGATAGTGTGGCGGGAAATTCAAAATTTTCACAGTTTTTTACATTTTGTAGCTAAACTGAGCTATTTGTTCAGCGATTTTTCGTTCGCGAGAATAAAACCGTATTCTTTTCATTATTGTAAACAACAGAACAACAATAATTCAGCCGATTCTGTGTTCTGGTCTACGACAAGTTTTTTGGGCAGTACCACTGCTTCGTAGACCAGAACACATAATCGGCTGAATTATTGTTGTTCTGTTGTTTACAATAATGAAAAGAATACGGTTTTATTCTCGCGAACGAAAAATCGCTGAACAAAAATAGTTCAGTTTAGCTACAAAATGTAAAAGTCTGTGAAAATTTTGATTTTCCCGCCACCTTGCTATCGTCTACCCTTAACGCATTATTTTTTCCAGCTCCAAGGTTCAAGGTTCAAGTGTCCTTGGGGATATCCTAGTTTGTAATAGACGTTATTTTTTTACAGTAACGCTAACATCCACTAAAATCCACTTGTGAACCCCGCCACCCTAGGTTTAAATTGAATATCGTGAACTTCCACTCCCGGTAAAATTACCAAGTTTAATATTTATTGAGAGCCAAGTGAAGAGAGGCCGATCGGCGTTAAATTAACTAAGCGTATCGACACGACAGTAAACAAACCAAGTCTGCTCTACAAATCTCATTTCTTTACACACGTAATCGAGGGAACAATTCAGTATCTTTTCTAAGGTATTCTAAAACCATTTGGAGATAATTAATAATGTAAAATGGTATACTTTCCAGCGTTTTAAACTCACGTATCTAGCTAGACTATAAAACAAAGCAAAAATAAACTCAGTTCTACAATTTCCACATACTTTTTGGTGGTCACACTTAATTCCCCGGATATATTACAACATGCCCTACCTTATCCCCTGCAGGGATCGCAAGCACACTCCTAAAATAAGGATTTCTTAACCCTAGTCTTACGGCCGCGTTTACCATGCAAAGCGCGCCTAAGAAGAAAACCAACATGCAATCAACTTTACGTCCTAGCATTACGGTGTCATTTACCTTGCAGGGTCCGCCGAGGAAGTCTGGTATGAGTTCTTGCGGTATGTAGTCGAGAAGCCCGCCCGCCTGCAGGTAGTCTTTGCCTCCGTAGAACAGGAACTTGCTGCGAGTGTTCTCGTCTGGGGACGAAATAACGTTTTGGCATTACAATAACCAGTTATTGTGATTTTGTTTTGAAAAAGTCACAGCTGCCGTCGGTTATATGAGACCTATTTAAATTACCACAAAAAACGCCGCATGATATTGTACTGTCTGATGCCCCAGCTAATCTTGCCCACTGTTTTCCAGTCGCATTTTAGACCTACAGGGTCGGCTCACAAATACAAAATCAAAATAATGTATTTGTTGAATGTGGGTGCAATACAGGTCCATGTAAAAATGTTTCATAAGTTCTCCACATTTTGCCTTCCGGCGTACAAATGTAATGTAGGTATAAGCTAAGTACACACAATAATTAAAAATCAATTGTTAATGCATGTCATAATAAAATATTCTTGTTTTTTATCTATCTATCTATCTATATATATATATGCATTAGTCTCGCTAAAACTAAGAAACGGCTTGACCGATTTGCATATTTACTGTTTTGTTTAGTTCACCATAGTTCAGGGTAGGTTTAAAAGCAAAGAAATATGGGAAAAGTTAAAGGATTAGCTGAAAAACGGAAGAAATTAAAATTGGTCATTTTGTATTGGAATCGCCATTTTTGACGCGGAGAGTCAAACTATTTCAGGTGATACGAAGTTCACCGGGTCAGCTAGTTGATAATATTTTTGTATGTAGCCTGTCTTGTGTCCCTCTTAAATAATCAAAATTCACTTACCAATAAAAGTGCTAACAATGGTCCAAAGAATGGGGAAGACCCGTGGCGCGCGTACTATGAGCACCCGCCCCATAGTCTCCGGGTAGCCTCAACGATCTATATGATGCGCAGGAGTGCCATTGTCTTGATCTAAACTAAGGCCTTTGCATCTACGCATGAGATGATTTATACAGCTTCCAGTGGCCACCTTCACTCACACTAGATGGGTGAAGAGACCACTCGGCGCTGCAGTGCCTGGTACATTGTTTTAGATGGAGTAGGCTTGCCCAGCACCTATACCATCCTGACAGCTTAGTCGGCCTAGCCCACAGGAAAGATTCCTAGTGCTAGTTAATTTCAAAGTTACGTACATTTGTGAATTTGTAGTAGCAATACCACTCGTTAATGGTCGAAATGTTGAGGTGGATGTGCGGTGTAACGAGGCTCGATAAAATCCGAAACGAGTACGTTCGAGGAAGCCTAGGAGTGCGCGACATCGCCGATAAAGTGCAAGAAAGTAGGCTGAGATGGTTTGGGCACGTAAAGCGGAAGCCACCTGACTACATCGGAAACGAGGCGCTGCGTCTATCCATACCCGGGCGGAGATCCAGAGGAAGACCGAAAACCAGGTGGATGGACGTGGTCAACAAAGACCTCATAGAATGCGGAGCCTCCGAAGACGACACCAAGAACAGGGCGAAGTGGAGAGAGAAAACAAGGAAAGCTGACCCCACCACCATGTGGGACTAAAGCTCGGAAGAGAGAGAGAATACCACTCGTTAATGGTGAAGGAAAACATCGTGAGGAAACCCGCGGCTTAGTTGGCTCCACACGTATTGACTTGTCTTGCACTCACCAATAAAAGTGCTAACAATGGTCCAAAGAATGGGGAAGACCCGTGGCGCGCGTACTATGAGCACCCGCCCCATAGTCTCTGGGTAGTTGGCCTCGACGATCTGTATGATGCGCAGGAGTGCCCGCACGCCGGGCCGCCACAGATGACGCATGTTGAGGCCGTCGAGGTCGACCAGGAGGCACCACGAGTGCACGGCGTGCTCGGACGTGCGGGTGGCCTCTTCCAGCAGTTTGAGGCCCTCTTCACACACGTGAAGGGTCTGGAAAATGTTGGAGAGGGTTGTGAGGACCGTTTTCAGGTTACGGCAAGAGCGTTTGACAAAAAAGTTGTTTAACTTTCTATTTTCCTTACGTCTGCTCGCGTAGTATAAGTGAGTAAAGTGGAAGTGAGGTAAAAGGGATAAATAAAATCATCGTTTTTACCTTTGAGACTCAAAATTTAGTCTCCGTAGGTGGCTGCTGGAAGATTTTGAGTGGGCCAATTTCAGGAATGTCGCATTCCAGATTCCGCGAAGAAAACCTTTATAACAGGTCACATCGGAGAAAAAGCGCTCTGCTCGCATAGCATGAGGCTGGGTTAGAGCGTATCCATGGGTTTATAATTCTAGCTATCCTGCTCTACGTCAAACAAAAGAGTGTATAGTTATAACCCCCTTATGTAGGTACAGCGAAACCCAGTCTCATGCTAAGCAAGCTGGAATCTGTTGAGGGTTGTCAGCTGGTACTTTGGAAGGCAAAAAAAACTGATTACCGTTTATTTGCAGATCGTTAAATAACAACAAACGGCGCATGAGTTGAGTAGGGTGTAATTTTGAGATGGTACAGTAAGGTAATCAGGAAATTGGTTCTAAAAGCTTGAGTCTTCATTTTAACTTTCGACCACATCGAAACAGGGGGCACATAGTCCCAAGTAGGACGTCCTAAATCTCGCTGGAAAGTACCGTCTATCGGGTTTCGCGATCAAGACCCCTTTAGTCAAGCAATAATTAATGGATGAATGATATTATGTTGTCTGTCACTTACCAACTTTAGGAGGCCATCTTCGCCGATGGATTTGAGCAAGCCCTTTACATCCATCTGGCCCAGCCGCAGCACGTACAGGGGGCGTCCGTCTGGAAACAGTAGTTAACATTATTACTGCAACTTATTGAGCAACGCCAGATACGGCGGAGCTTTCTTCATCAGGATCTAACATATTTTAGTGTCCATATTAGGCTTCTGGCTAGGCGGGAGGACGGTGGCCTAGAATGGGTCGACGGTCGGTGGGTAGACCGAAAGTTTGATGGGTCGATGACATTGTCAAAACAGCGGGAGGGCAATGGACGAGATTGGCAGTAGACCGAAGGGGTTGGCGTGAAAAGGAAGAGGCCTATGCCCAGCAGTGGGCTTTATTTATGGGCTGGATAGATAGATTGGAGCTATGCCTGTGACTAGCAAATAAGGGCTTCAAGTCTCAATAAGTAGGATCAAACTTGTAAGTGATGCCAGCTCCTAAGCTCGCTCTAGGGATAACCTGAGTTTCTGCCTTTTGTAGGTGGAAGTGTTTACCTTTGTCGTGGTGATGTCAGCCGCCGGGGAAATACTTGCGGACCACCTCGGGCGGCTCTTAGACAGCCAAGATGCGGTCCACCTGGTGTCCACCTGCCCACCTTCAGTAGGTGGAAGTGTTTACCTTTGTCGTGGTGGTGCCAGCCGCCGGGGAAGTACTTGCGGACCACCTCGGGCGGCTCGTAGTCACCCAGGATGCGGTCCACCTGGTGTCCACCTGCCCGCCTTCAGTAGGTGGAAGTGTTTAACTTTGTCGTGGTGGTGCCAGCCGCCGGGGAAGTACTTGCGGACCACCTCGGGCGGCTCGTAGTCTCCCAGGATGCGGTCCACCTGGTGTCCACCTGCCCGCCTTCAGTAGGTGGAAGTGTTTACCTTTGTCGTGGTGGTGCCAGCCGCCGGGGAAATACTTGCGGACCACCTCTGGCGGCTCGTAGTCACCCAGGATGCGGTCCACCTGGTGTCTCTTGCGCCAGAGGAGTGACTGCGAGAGCATCTCGCGCGCCTTCTCTACGTGGAAGTCTCGCGCGCGGAGGAAACGGAGCAGCGTCGCGTCGCTCGGGACCTGGTGGGGACGCATAAGTGTCATAAAATACAACGTGTCACAAAACATCCTCACTCTTTTAACAGGGTGTAAGCTACTGGTCAACAGAATGTCAATTCAGTTAAATAAGTTGTATAACCTCACAGTTGTTTTATTTTTATTTTTGGTATTAGCTCAAATTTAAAAATATGTTTGTGTGTGTAGTTGCATTTGCATAGCTTCAAGTTGTTCAAACATTGTGAAAGTCAAGGAAAACAATATTTAAAACATACCTACTCTTCTCCAGCAATTTTTTTTCACATTTTTTTAATTAAAAAAAACAGCAAAACGTTATAGAGCAAAAACAATATAGATCATAATCTACATTGTTTTTGCTCTATAACGTTTTTTATAGAGCAAAAAATGTGGGTGCTATTACCCTGTTAAAAGGGTTAGGATCTTTTGTAACACCTTGTACGCTTGGTAGCTTAGGGCAGAGAGTAGGGCAAAGAGTAGGTAACTGACCTTTCCCTTCTGCAGCTCACAAATCCACTTGCGTAGCTGCAACAGCCGCGCCTCCTGGACCGCAGTTAGCTCACCAAGGTACCGTTTCACGTAGTCGCTGTCCAGTGAATGTTGTTCTGGAAGGTACGAGAAAAACGGAGGCTTTAGTGAGGTTACAAGGTACTAGTGACGACATCTGGGAATAGTCAAGAGTTCAGACTGTCGATAAAACAGGGCAGTGCAGTCATGTTTTGATATGAAGGAAGTGATATTAAAATCAAAACATGCACTGTTTTATCGACAGTCGACACTACTAAACTAAGTTTAAACAGAGTTCAAGGAGCGTTCTAGTTTGAACTGAGTTCAAACAGAGTTTAAGTAGCGTTCTAGTTTGAACTGAGTGTAAGTAGCGTTCTAGAATACCACCCTAAAATGTACACAAGACAGCACGTCGACCCATACACTCGTGCACTCTATTCACCTACGTTACGGGTCAAGGGCGTCGCCAGCCGATGGCGCAGGGGGGGGCAAGTTGACTTTACCTACTACAATTCATACTTTTCTCATTCTCTATGAATGAGAAAAGTAGGTATGAATTGTAGGTAAAGTCGACAGCACATGAAGCTTTTCACTTGTACTACGAGCCTTACAACTACAGCCAGAGCGTAGGTGAGCGTACGGAATATTAGGAGTGGAATTGGTGAATTCATTCGAGTTTCGACGTACGGGAATGATTGTTCAAGGCTTGAACTTCAAGCAAATTAACTCAAAGACTTAGGACTTTGGTTGCATTATATTTGGCAACTTTTTTAGAATCTCTAGGGGGGGGCAGCTGCCCCTCCCTGTCCCCCCTTGGCGACGCCCTTGTTACGGGTGACTTTGCAACAAAAGTGTACAGTCTGACGTGCTGTCGTGTGTACATGCACATTGTCTTTGCGTGTCTTTGAATTTCGAATTTTTGAGTTATACACACAAGAGCCTATACGCATTACAACTACAAGTATGGCTCATCCGCCTTCGTGAGATAAAACAACCGTACCCCTGTATGCCGCGCGCGATTAGAGCTGCCATGGAGTATCCTAGCGTGTTCACATGTCGATATCTTTATTATCTATGTCTGCAACTGTAATTTTATCGTCTAAAGTAGAATCATTCTCTTACAATCAATTAAAATGTTGAAAAGTGCGAGCGAGAGGGCTGCAGGCTGCAGTGGTCCAGGGGCTTCTTAACGCACGACCCTTCTGTTAGATAATACGTAATTAGGAATCCATAAAAGTTACGACTACGGCATTAGCCTGCGTTTACCGATCCTCTTTTGTCAAGGCTTAATTAATTTATATCCCGCACAACAGGAGTCGTTTTCATTGTATTATCCTAACAAATGGTGGTTGTTCCGGAGGGCTATTACGAAGCTTGCCGGCACACTGTGGGCTGGATTTTTGCTTTCATAGACAGAATCTTTTTCTAGAAATTGTTGACTTTTATGCTTGAATATGTTTTGGAAGACCAAGAACATGCATGAAAATAGCAACGTTTTGGAATAGCGTTGCAACTGTAACACACAGATTTTTCTTTAAAAAATTGTATGGAGCTGGTAAGAAAAAAAATGATATCTCCGCTCCGGTCTTCCAAAACATATTCAAGCATAAAAGTCAACAATTTCTAGAAAAAGATTCTATGTCTATGAAAGCCGAAATCCAGCCCACAGTGCGGCACTGCGCCAACTTAAAAAAACGTCAGAAAACACTCCTTTAACTAAACTGTGGTACAACAAGCGTTGCTGTGGCCGATAAAACTTACTTAGTACAAAGAATTGTGTATAGTAGTTCTGGTTCTATGGTGTAGTAGGTGTTGATGCTGATGACAGCAAGTCGACCTTTAACCGCCGTCACTAACGTTACGTTACGGACGACTTTACGATAAAACTGTAACTTGTTGAAAAATTACCGCGTTTCGACCCATTTTGAACCAAATCCTGTACAAGTTGACGCCCTGTCGACCGTACCAACCTCACACCTAGAACCCAGTGTAGTAAATCGACATAGTGCAAGCATACTGTAAGTTTTAAAGCCCATCTAAGTTTAAATCAACTACGATGCTTGTACAAGTTGCCTTCCAATTCCAACGGCCGTATGGAGGTTGAACAAAACCCCCTCCCCCGCCCACAGCGAGGGCCCCGGGGGTGCTACAAGTCGACCAGACTTGGTGGTCCAATCGCAATGTTTCTAAAAAGCTGGGCTTTTCGGAAATAATTAACTAATAACAATATTTCACAATTGATTTGTCTGGCTGGAAGAAATTTATGTAGAATGGATAGCAACAGATGGACAAAAAAGATAACTGACTGTTATCCTCGAGATGGAAAAAGAAAAGTGGGAAAACCAAGAAAAAGGTGGGAAGATATCTTCAAACAGAGATGTAGCTCAAACTGGAGAAAGCAAGCCAGAGACAGAGAAGAATGGAGGAGACAGGGGGAGGCCTACGCCGAGGAGGCGACTACCATAAAAATATTTGATAATGCATGCTGCATGTGAATTTAAATTAATAATTATTATAAATATAAACACAAAATAATAATTACATTAACTCAATTTAATTTAATATCGATTAATCTTCTAAATACTTGCTAAATGTAATTTTTTAAACAAAATTCCTATTTATTATTGAAAGAAAATTATGATTATTAGCAAAAATTTTATAACTTATGGTCAGAATAAAGGTTTTTTTATTTTATTTATTTTATTTTTTATGTATGTAATTTCTATCCATTGTTATTTATGTTGTGTGTGCAATAAAGTGTGAAATATACTTAAAACCATTCACGCACAAATGGTGTCCACTGGGTCCCGTCTGAGGAAGTATATCACACACGCGATGGTCTATGTACGAATACAAGAATTATAATATCATAGCGAAGCGGATACCAGCTGGACTATTTGCTATAAATGTACTCAATGTAGTTTTCCATTATCATTTGTCAAAATTTGCTCCATTCAACAAGAACAATTTTTTCAGCAAAACATAGTTTTTTTTTAAGAAACAGCCGACCGACTGCTAGGTACGTAAAATAAAGATAATAGATAAAATATTCTTTATTGTACACCATAAATACAGAAAAATACTTAACTTAACTAAACAAGGTAAAATCGGCGGCCTTATTGCTAATAGCAATTTCTTCAAGGCAACCATTGATGATATATAAAACTGACTGTGGTAGGTCACAGGCGTGGATATTCTTATCCCCAAGGCTCTCTGCAAGACAGTTCCGGAATAGAACAGAGTAGAGTAAATAAATCTTTTTTTTTTTGCATCCTCCTGAACATTCAATCCTGGTAAACCTGTAGCTGCTCTTTGTCTTTAGCTGTCGGAATAAGAGCTGGGATTTTAGCAATTAATCTAGAGCTTGGTAGGATTGGGTGAGAGTTGGTTTGTCAAGGCCGAATTCGATTCTTCGTTAATCTTGAAAAGCTTCGAAGCCTTCGAAGACGACGTTCAAGAAATTTTTAGGAAATAGGTCTTTGACAATAAATCCAGCGTTCTTAAATATTCGCAGAATAGGAAATGTGTTGTTTTAATAGTTTGTATTATCAACGACTCTACGATTAATAATATCTGTAATAATTCAAGTCAGCCACACATTCCATTGACCTAGTGCCGAACTTATCCCGACACAACTTTACCAAGTTGAATTTACGAAGTCAATGTTATACGTCAGAAGTTTTCTATTAGCTCCATTTTGATTATAACTTCTCCTGTCGAATAAATAATATAACTTCGCAAATTCGAGCTGAAACGCTTTTCCGTCCCGAAAACTAGGTTTTACCTGACAGTTGCACGAGATTTCAATGGCTCGGTAAATAATGCGCGTAACTTTTCGTTCGCAACACTTCAAAGCAAAACCGACCTTAAATTGTCAATTTTACGGTGCAAAATTCTCCAGCTCCGAACCACAAACAAGGGTCAATTTGGTTAGCAAATGTATCGCAGGTGCACATACAGAGCGCTTTGCAGTTGTCGGTGCATCGGAAGAGGAAATTCGAAGCTCGAGCGCCGCTGTTAACAGCGAAAGGGTTTCAACTTTACAAATACTGCACACACATACTTCTATGACTGCACCTTACCTAGCACCAGATAGATGATAGAAAGACGTTTATTAATAGCCACGGAAATAGGTACATTGTTAAAAAGATAAAAACAGTACATGGACACACAATTACTTACGTACTAGGTACAAGCGACATAACTGTCGGAACATCTCCGCACACACAACAAAGTAGGTCTCTATGTACGCCATACAGAGGGCGGACTCATCAAACGGACAGTTCCTAGGAAAAAATTGTCACTTAGCACACAAGCTAATTATGATGGAGTTCATCATATTCATGCTAAGCGCACGGTTGCCAGCGATTGTTTTATTTTTCAGTACTATCACTATCCTCATTTGCACATTTCACACATTTACCTATTTTTTAAAAACATTACCCTCCCTTTGAGCATTCGGATAAAAAGGACGGCAGATGGAAAACACCTTTGCACCAAAAAGTAATTATTTAAAAGGTAGGTAAGTCTTACAAAGGGCCGGTCAAATCAACAAGAGCGATTTTTTCCAGGCAACTTTTTTTGAAGAAGTTCATGACAGTAATGGTCAGTGTTTCAGAGGAATTGCGGAGACGCTGGTTTACTAAGGAGTGGGCCCTCTAGAGTCAGTAGTCTGTGCAACACCTGAAGCTAGCACTAACTTAGTGTGGGAACTACTGGGAACTAGCACCCGGGCGGGTCAAGGTGAGAGCAAGACAGGCCTAAGAGCGATGTCACACGGGCGTTGTGGCTGCGCTGCGTCATCGCAACGCAATGATTTCAACGCAGTAAATGCCACACGAGCGCTGCGTCGGCATAAACAGATATGGTATTAAGACGACGTACGTCTCACAACTAGCGCCGCCAATGGAAAAAAAAACATATCTTTTTTTTGGATGCGTTTTTAGCAAAAAACGCTCCTGCGATTCCTCAACGCGAGGCTTAACTATTTTTAGGACCTAAGGTTTGGATTCCAGATCCTAGAACTTAAGAATGCAATCGATTCTCGCCAAAAGTGGCCACTTTTGGCGAGAATCGATTGCATTCGTAGGAAATCCAATCCTGGAATCCAAACCTTAGGTCCTAAAAATAGTTAAGCCTCGCGTTGAGGAATCGCAGGAGCGTTTTTTGCTAAAAACGCATCCAAAAAAAAGATATGATTTTTTTTCCATTGGCGGCGCTAGTTGTGAGACGTACGTCGTCTTAAATACTGCGGCCGCTCCGTCGTTTCAACGCATATCCCTTCCCCACCTCGTCTCCCTCCTCTCTTCGTGCGTTGCGCGTGCGTTGTGACGACGCAGCGCAGCCACAACGCCCGTGTGGCATGTCGTTCAGATTTAATGTAAAACGACGGAGCGTCACCGCTCAGTCGACGCAGCGCTAACGCAACGTACACACAACGCCCGTGTGGCATCGCTCTTAGCGTTGACGATAGCTGCAGTACCTACAGACAAATTCCCTGGTAGAGCGCGAGACAAACGAACCAACTCTCGGGAATTTTGCCTTCGAGATTCCGCGAAGAAAACGTGAATGACAATTCGCATTCGAGATGCAAAGAACTGTCGGAAGAAAGAGTACGAGACGAGCTAACAAGTAAACCCGATGGTAGCTCTTATTAGGTGCGGCATAAGTAAAACTTCATTTAAAAAAATATATATATATACCTATAAAAAAATAAAAAAAAACTTAAATCATAAGATAACCTTTGTACCTAGGTCGATAAATCGCTTTGAGAGGATACTCATCACATTATCCTCTCTGCTCGTACACAAAAAATGAACAATTCCATTTGACTGGCTTCAATTATTACTATTCATGAACGCGGCTGGTCCTTTTAACGTTTTTTTAGTACAGCAAAGAATATTCCGATTCTAATTCTAGAGGATTAGTTCGCTGGTTGTAGGAGAAAAACGAGGAAACCCCGGTTTTGTCCTTCTACTGGGACGCCCCAGTTTCCTTTCATAGCATGCGTGTACGACATTCACTACCTGTCAGAGTTTGTTAGAGCTTCTGTATCATAGACTTTTCTGTATTACGTAGGTATTCCTGTTCTCGGATATTCTGCGCTCTAGAGACACAAGGCGGCGAGGCGGTGGTGGACTAGTGGGTAGAACAGTGGACTCTGAAGCAAGAGGTACCCGGTTCGATTCCCAGTGCGGGCATGTATCTATAACTTTGTTTAATTTCAAAGTTACGTACATTTGTGAATTTGTAGTAGCAATACCACTCGCTAACGGTGAAGGAAAACATCGTGAGGAAACCCGCGGCTCAGTTGGCTCCACACGTATTGACCTGTCTTTCCTGTGGGCTAGGTCGACTAAGCTGTCAGGATAGTATAGGTGCTGGGCAAGCCTACTCCATCTAAAACAATGTCCCAGGCACTGCAGCGCCGAGTGGTCTCTTCACCCATCTAGTGTGAGTGAAGGTGCCACTGGACGCTGTATAAATCATCTCATTACGTAGATGCAGAGGCCTTAGTTAGAGACACAATTCCTCCTCTATCCAGTTAATCACTGGCTTCGTGACATTAACTCGCTACAATTTTCACTGCAGCGCAGTTTTGAGGACAACTTTCCGGAAAACGAGGAATTTACTGCGGACGCTCGTGAAATTAAGTTTTTTTTTTTTTTACGGTAAGGGGGCCGGCTTCTTGCACTGTCTAGCTAGGGCACTGAAGGTCGAAATGGCGGGTCTTGGAGTGATGAAGGAAGACGGCAACACTGCTCTGTCGAAATGTCGGAAATCAAAACTCAGCTGCTGCTCAACTAACAGTTTTATTTTGTTAAATGTTTAATAAGCTATTGCACTGATTTCGAGTGATCTGTTAATGTCTGTTGAGGAGTTCCGTTCTCCATCTCCGAAGTTCTTCATCTGATATTTTCGATTTTTTATGGGATCACACGGGGAAGGGCATTTCAAACAAAATAAAATCATAACATCAGGTCCAAAAAAGTCGAAAAAAGTTCTGATGTAACAAAGATAAAAATAAAATACGGGTCAAAATGAGTATCACCTCCTTTTTTGAAGTCGGTTAAAAGTACGTTTATCTGTCAATAGCTATCAAATATTTAAAAGTACCGATTATATCATAAAATATATACCTATCAATAAGATTTCCTTTTTGATAAGTTGACAGACCTTCAAACGACTTTGTTGTTATTACCAACAGGAGCAAAACAAAACAAAAACAAGTATTTGTAACGGTCGAGCGTCGTGCATTTAAAATTATTCGTCGAAATCAACGAAGCACGAATGAAGGTAGGAGTAAAAAAAGTTGGATGTAATAAAGTGCTGGATCCAGTGTCAAATCCGGTGACCTTGGTGGCTGCGGAAAGTCCCCAAATCGGCTAATAATTTTAGTGGGAATTTTTTGTTAATTTTAGGAAACACATTACGGTCATTATTGTCGTCATCATACTGTATCAGTTTTTTTAGGGAAGAAACTAGTTCGTGAAACTAGTTTTTTGGGCAGCGCACTGCTTTCTTGACCAGCCCCTGTATTCTTTAAAATATCCACTGTAAAAATAAAGGTTTTTAAATGTCAAATAAAATATTGTTCATTTCAATAAGGGCTATTTTCGAGTGTTTTGATGCTCAAAGGTTGAGTGTTTTTTTATATATAGATCCGCTGAACACATAATCGGCTAAATTATTGTTGTTCTGTTGTTTACAATAATGAAAATAATAAAATTTTATTGCCGTGAACGAAAAATCGCTGAACGAAAATAGCTCAGTTTAGCTTCAAAATTAAAAAAAAACTGTGAAAATATTGAATTTCCCGCCACGCTGATATCGTTGGATCTTAACACCCCACCGTTCCGAACAGGTGGTCCAAACTAGCGTTCTTGGTGCGCGACGCGGGTACGGATACGGATAGCTACGGATAAAAGGACATGTGGCCGCAGCTTTAGGTGCACACAGAATTGAACTCGACCGTTAATCTGTCTAGATTATTGCAAAGGCCGTATTGCGAAGCAATTAAGGCTTCGGAGACCGGCGCTTGAGTTATATAGATTCTGTACGGTCCACAAAAACAAGAAAATGCGCAATTTCATTTGGATTTTCGCGAAGGGTTTTAATTTCATAGGTCAGTTTTATCGCCACCGCGAAGGCGATAGCTTCTAGTGATAAAATAGAACAAAACATAAATGTGCTTGTAAGTGTTGTTCATTCTCTATATTAACATCGTTCAATTCTTCTATCTATCAATACGACAAACTCAATCAGTAATCCACCTCCGCGGCTTCAGCGGCCCATTTCCTGCCACTTTTCACGCCGCCATTCCATCTCCGCTGGTAGATGTATTAGGTTATGTTCTCACGTTTTTAGCCTAGTTTATGATGCGAGGTTCGTTCCAAACAACATCCGCCCTAGACACGCTTTTCATAAAGCTACAATTCACAATTTTCTATGACAACTGCATTTTCATTGCGTGGCAGTTAGTTTATCATCTTCCTAATGGCTAATCGGCTACGCAATGTACATCAAATTGTCACACACAGTTCATTTTAGTTAGGTATGTAAATAAAATGCGCTCACAGATAGGTATCAGATTCTGCGAATGAGCCCCAGGCCTCGGCCGCCCCCGTCCTGTAAGGCTGAGCCTACACTAGTGAGCGACGCGATATGCAGTATGCGAGCAATGAAAACAAATAGTTAATAGGTATTCACGAAGGACCACTTGACTGTGATTCTTCTTATGTTTTAGTTTCTCACTCGGAATAGCCACATAAAGCGGAGTTGTGTTTTATACATTTGAAAGCTCGCTCTACGTACTATCTCCGCTCCACTCTGCTCCGCCGCAGTGGAAACATGCCCTAACTATGACGTAATTCGTGATTTTCTTCTTAGCGGAGCGAGTGGCCGTGGGCGGGCGTGGGCGGTGGAAACGCTCTTCGTGTCGCGCCGCTAATCGCTGCCCAATTTAGCCACAGCCTGCAACGTAATTCGTGATTTTCTTCTTAGCGGAGAGAGTGGCCGCGGGCGGGCGTGGGCGGTGGAAACGCTCTTCCTGTCGCACCGCTAATCGCTGCCCACTTTAGCCACAGCCTGTAACGTAACTCGTGATTTTCTCCTTAGCGGAGCGAGTAGCCGCGGGCGGGTGTGGGCGGTGGAAACGCTCTTCCTGTCGCACCACTAATCGCTGCCCACTTTAGCCACAGCCTGTGACGTAACTCGTGATTTTCTCCTTAGCGGAGCGAGTAGCCGCGGGCGGACGTGGGCGGTGGAAATGCGACGATACACCCACGCGTGTTTGTTCACACGACGATGAGAGGCAGGGTGCACTTTATTCCTTAGGGACCACCCACGGGCTACCAGTGAAAACAATTTACATTCTTTAATGATGGGTACTTTTCTACACTAATATTTTAAAGAGGAAAAGTTTGTAAGTATGTATTTAGGTTTGTAGGGGTTTTTTTTATTGTTTTAACGTGAAAAAAACTAAGTTTGTGCGTAAAAGCTACTGTGCAATAAGTGTTTTCGAAAATCTCTACTCTACGACAAATTTTGTGCGACAAGTTCGGTCTCGGCCTTCATTCCAGCTTGTCCATCAAGAGCTGCAATGCTGACCACGCTGTGAAGGTCTTGAGCTGCGCTCTGTCGGCCATCAAAAGCGCACCAGAAACACACCCGCAGTAATGTAATAAGAAACTAGAATCTAGGCCTAAGATGTGGATGTAGGGTAGCATTTCTGCCACAAACGGCGGAACTATGCTACCGCGTTTGTACACGTAAGATAATTCCAACGTACTCAAGCTGTCTCGCCTGTTATTCCAGCACAATTTACATCACCGTGAATTGATCTTTCGGCTCAATTCGCCCTCTAGGTGAATTGGACATTGGACATATCCCTATCTGAATATCGAGTTCAAAATGCCACTCATAATAATTATTAGTTCTTAGTAACAAGCAGTTTTCCTCTCAATATGTTTTCCTTCATCGTTTTATAACTCAGTAAAACAACTTGTTCACACGACACGAAGCTCCAGAAGCAATTTTCGATTTACGCTTTTATTTTTATTTTTGGAAGGTTCCAGCTCCTGTTAACAATTATTTATCGAAAAAATCTTAACGGTCCGACACGCCAGGGGTGAACATATCCCAGCATACCAAAAATGTATGCTCTCATGACATTATCCAGGGAGGAAATCGGCGACAACGTTTGTATAGAGAAAACACTACAGTTATATCCTCTTGGACGTCCCCAAAGTGAGCGAACCCTATTTCATTCAACAATACTCTTGTTACAAGGAAACTCTCAAAAAGTAATTTCTAAAGCCCTTTATTGCGAGGGTAGAGCGCAGGCTAGCATACAAGTTTTATGCTTTGGCTCCTGATATTTATGAAGAGTTATACCGAGGCAACTTGCCTAGACCCGCGGCGCGCTTGGCAACATACATAATGCAGTAAATACACAGCCCAAATATACCAAAACTCGGCTTAGCGACACGACACGAATCTTGCTTTGATTTGGAGCAAAAAAAGCATCAATATGTATGTGACCCATTGCTATGATTCCCGAAAGAACTGCCCTAAGAAAAAGCCCGACACAAAATCGTAGGCAAAGTTTATTCAAGGTCTATGTCAAAAAACAATAGGCACCCGTGTAAAACCAACAATAAATAACGCTACAGGGTTTCACTGATAGATCCTGTCACACTTTCGGGGATTGTTCTAAAACTACTTTTCTTCTTCTTCTTCGCGTGCCGTCTCCTATCGGAGGTTGGCGATCAGTTTGGCTACTTTTACTATGTGGAATCATCCTATCCTATCCTATCCTACTATCCTACTAATATTATATTTGTGAAAGTTTGTAAGTGTGGATGGATGGATGGATGGATGTTTTTTACTCTTTCACGCTGAAACGGCTGAACGGATTTGGATGAAATTTGGAATAGAGATAGCTTAGACATCAGAATAACACATAGGCTACATATTATCACGCTTTTACACTTAGGAGCAAAGTAAAGCATAGATCCTTTTTCTGCTGAAACGGCTGAAGGGATTTAGATGAAATTTGTAATAGAGATAGCTTAGACATCAGAATAACACATAGGCTACATATTATCACTCTTTTACACTTAGGAGCAAAGTAAAGCATACACCTATCCTTTTTCTGTAGTCCACGCGGACGAAGTCGCGGGCAAAAGCTAGTGTTTAAAATAAATTTGAAACTGCACACTATTTAGGTTCTTAGGAACGACCCACGAAATAACAAGAGGATCTGCCTGCAACACGATTACACGACGTATATTTACACAATAAATAAATACTTACACCTAATCTAATCACGCCGATCACTGCCCATCGCGCATGACTCGCGCAAAGATGAAACTGAGTGACAGCGTCAGCATCGCAGCTAAGACTAGGATTATAGCGCCCAGGCAGTTGTGCTGCTGGCATGAGCCAAGCTGGGTGCAAGTGTCCCTCCACAGTCTCCTCGGCTTCCGACAGTCCACGGAGTCACATGACGACTGGGGCTGACACCCAGAACATCGCGAGCAAGCGGCCCCAAAGGAGTAAAAACCCGGCGGAACCGGCGCTGGCATGTTCAGACCTTCGTGCGAGCTGTGTCTCTTCCTCTTCATCTTTCTCACCAGTGACGTTCTACTGGTTTCACCCTCCGAGCCGGAGACACTTTGGCTCCTTCTGAGCCACTTGCGGTCTTCCGACTTGTGCCGCATGTCCGTCTTGATATTGTTCCGGACCTTGCTGATGCTGTCCATCTCGCGGCGGAAGTTCTCGCTGGAGATGGAGGTTTTGGAGGTCGCGGAGGCGCCGGCGCCTGCGGGCAAGGAGGTAGCTGAGGATCGGGGGAGGTGGAAGGATAGGGAGGGGATTCGCACTGATTGATTTTTTATTTATTGATTCCTATACCTTTGCATCTACGTAATGAGATGATTTATACAGCGTCCGGTGGCACCTTCACTCACACTAGATGGGTGAAGAGACCACTCGGCGCTGCAGTGCCTGGGACATTGATTCCTATACCATTTTGAGGTAATTAGAACACGCTCTATTATTATTAAATTCTTTATTGCACAAATTTTACAAAAATTATGTGCTAAGGCGTACTTAATGCTAGATAGCATTATCTACCAGTCAACCTTTGGTGTTGTTGAAAAACTATTTAAACCATCGGGCGCTCTAAACCCAAAAAAAAACTCACAAATGAAAAATACCAGACAAAAAAAAATGAATGCATGAATGAATGAATGAATGGTGAAATTACTAGTGAGTAAAACCATGATTTGATAGAAAAATACCAGCATTACATTTTCCCCACAGAAGCGGCTTCTCTGGTGAGGATCCTATAAAGAAAATATAAAAATATTGGTCGAATTCAATTGGGATAAGGTATCAGGGAAAGGTAGGTAAGGCGGCGTGATTTATATCATTCTTAAATGGAAATCAGTAAATTTTCGCGTGTTTACACCTACAAATACCATATCTACGAAACAAGTCACCTTCAGTTACTAGTGATTAGTGAAATTATCAGAACAAACACGAGCATTTGCAGACGAGGTGACACTCGTAAGCCTCGAGGCCTCTTTCTATCTTTGAAGCCAACATGAAAACTCTGGAAAAGTGTGCAGTGCGTAAATATGTATAAGGTCTTGGGGGGAGATTGGGGAAATAAGAATTTCCTTATAATCTTGTCGGAGATTTTTATTGTAGGCAAGTAACGCTGCGAAGAACGCTGGAAAGTTTGTGTGACACACGAATAGAGTGTCTCGTATCGAGTTATCAGTTTTTAGTGTTATTGAACGAGCGGGCAACGCGAACGAAGTTCTCAGAGTCTACTTGAAGAATCCGGCGTTGGTATGTATGTAAAGGTATGAATGTTTGTTCGAGGATAACTTGAGGATCTTCATGAAATTTGGTACGCGGGTAAGTGAAATTAAAATAATTTTAAAATAAAGGTCGAGGGATTGCCGAGATAGCGGGGTTGTAAAGTTAGCAAAAAGTTACACATCGCGAGTTCACTGTTCGGGGCGAACCACTAGTTACGTTGCTGCCTAAAATAATTCCCTTATAATTCCCTAAAATATCCGTCTTTGAGATGCTGCAATGCCTGGGACATGTTTTGTTTAGGTATTTCCCAGTCCTTATAGTCACAGAGCTGAAGGTAAGTTTGCGTCTTTGTATTTCTACATGAAGTAGGCCTTTTGAAGCTTGCTATTTCATGTCTACAGGCACTTGAAACATTATGCGGTAATCTCCGCTCATCTCGGAGTGTGCTTAACATAACAAACGCTTCTGTACGCAGACTGATGTAATTTTTACCCGACTACGCGAAGCAAAAAGGAGGGTTATGATTTTAGCAGCGTATGTATGTATGTATGTATGTATGTATGTATGTATGTATGTATGTATGTATGTATGTATGTATGTATGTATGTGGGTATGTATGTTTGTGTGTTCATCTGTTCCCTCGCAGAGCCTAAACTACTCGGCCGATTTCAACAAATGAGGTGTCGTTGGATTCGTCTTAATCACCCAGGTAACATAGGATAGTTTAATTTTGAAAAAACCAAGATGGCGGCTGTGTTGCGCCCTAAAGTGGTGGACCTAAAAATAAAAATTATCGGATACCATCGTCATGGGTATCAAATGAAAGGGCTTTAAAAGACCTTTTCAAATATGTATGACACATGTAGCGTCAACATAACAAATAGAACAAAATATTCCAAAATGTGTTTTTTATTGCCCTTCTTGGTTCTATTTTAGGTGATCATCCAAAATAACTAACTAAAAAGCTCAAAAAAAATAGAAGTTAAAAACTAAAACCCGACTACTAAAAGGCTTAAAACAAGACCTGCTTATCCTTAAAATAGACTCATAGATAATTAATCGTAGTCGGAGGACACCACATTCGCATTTGATAAACCGATGGCCTCCGACTACGATTAATTATCTATTAGTCTATTTTAAGGATAAGCAGGTCTTGTTTTAAGCCTTTTAGTAGTCGGGTTTTAGTTTTTAACTTCTATTTTTTATTGAACGAGCGAGCGAAGCGAGCGAAGTTCTCCGAGTCTACTGGAACAATCCGGCGTTTGTATGTATGTATGTATGTATGTATGTATGTATGTATGTATGTATGTATGTATGAATGTTCGTTCGACGATAACTTGAGTAAATTTAGTCTGATCGTTATGAAATTTGGTAGGCAGGTAAATAAGGCAAAGAGAAATTTTAAGTTCGAACATGAGCCAAATCGGTCGAGGGGTTGCTGAGATATGGGGTCGCGAGTTCATAGTTCGGGGCGAACCACTAGTTTATGAGAGCCTGGAAAAAGGCGCTCGGCCGTCACTCATGTAAAAACTACAGCGAAAACTCATGCATATTATATTTACGACCGTAGTAAAGTAATACCAAAAATACTGCCAAGGATATATATTTACTCAAAAAAGCTCGTAATGTGGTCATTAATTCGACAACCTTCTTTGAGCAAAGGAGGACTTGCGGGCTACTTTGATTAGGCGCCAGAAAAGTTGTATGGAATTTCATTAATGTCGTGTTTTGCGGCCAGAAAAACTGTATGAAAATCCATTAATGTCGAGTTTTGTTTCAAAAATAGAACCCAAAAGTCAGGCACAAAAAGTATTTATTCAAAATTTGGCTGTTTAGGTGCTGGCAGTCTACAAATTGCATAGAAAAAAAAAGCGCGGCCATATTGTTTTCGCCGCTTCGCGCGTTGTTCGAAGTGATTTTTTCTGTGCGTGCTGTTTTTGTTGTAAATAAAAGTGAACTCTTCAAGCAACGAATCCTCCGATTCAATGTGTTTAACAACGCCGAACATAAAAAGGAAGCGAAATAAGATATTTAAAGGTACCTATTGCCACCGAAGTCAAAGGAAAAATACAACTTTATCTACGAAAAGTTTGCGGAATGAAAAATCAACAGAAAGTAAACTAAGACAAAAGGTAAGCTGGTTCTTTTTAAATTACTCGCATTGTTTGAGTAAAGCACTATACAAGCCTTGGTCTGCAATGAGTGCGCTTCTGGCCACGCTATGATGGCCTCGAGCTTAGCTTAGCTACGCTCTCGGCCCTCAAGCTTGGTCATGATTGCACCCCTTGCTGTCCGCGCTATAAAGGCCTCGACCTTCGGTCTCGGCCTTCATTCCAGCTTGTCCATCAAGGGCTGCAATGCTGACCACGCTGTGAAGGCCTTGAGCCGCGCTACGCTGCGCTCTGTCGGCCATCAAAAGCGTGCCAGAAACGCACCCATTAAAGACCGCGGCAGTAATGTACTATTTCGGGTCAACTAATTACGAGTGTTATTTTATTAATAGCTTTATTAGAATAAATACAATAAATCAGGAAAGCGTTTTTTTTTTCTTTTATTTCTCTCTTACTTGTTTTTGTGTCCGCCATTGCTTACACGTGCTCAATAAATGTCGTTGTCGATAGTTATTTGTTAGAGGTGTGTAGTTCGCGAATGAATGTTTCGATTGAATGCATTCGTTATATGAAACCATTCATTCATTCATTCACTACCAATCTTTACATATCACATTCACTCTAGTCCACGTAGTTCATTCTTCAAGAAACATTCTTAAATCTACCACACTAAGAACCAAAATTCTGTAAATCTTTATATATCACATTCATTCTAGTCCACGTAGTTCATTCTTCAAGAAACATTCTTAAATCTTCCACACTAAGGACCAAAATTCTGTAACTGATGTGTCTCGCCTTTGTCACCTTTGTCATTCGCGGACTACCGTGAGTCAAAAGATACGTGGACGAACTACTGAGCTATGAACTATGAATGAGCTGTGAACTATGAATGAACTGTGAATGAACTATGAATGAATGAGCTGTGAACTATGAATGAACTGTGAACTATGAATGAACTGTGAACTAAAAGAGTGAACTAGTTCAGTGAAGGAAATGAACTATATCATTCTTTTCTTTTCACTGAAGCGTTTCGCGCACCTCTATTATTTGTGTCTGCCGTTTAACAAACGTATTACATATTTTATTAACAAGTGTTAACTGCCTCACCAGCACCGGCAGTTGCTAGCTATCGAGCTGAATAATTTAAGTATTAACAGTAACTGGTTCTAATCGTGTGAAGATATGAGTATGGTTGGTTGTCGTCTGACTTCCAAGGACCATATAAATTGCCTTTTCAATGTAATTTAGCTACCTATAGCTTACCCCCAACCTAGGTCACAAAGGTTTGTGGAATTATCATTATTATTTCGTTGGAAAAGCCGTATTTAAATCATCTACGAGACTGCAGACTAACTCGAGATTCTGAATGAAAATTGCCAGCAACGATTGCCTTACAGCTAAGTGGTTAAAACTTCGAATATCTGACCTGAGACCGCATCTTTAAATAGCGTAATTTTTAGCACAACGCGGAGCTGGATTATCCTCGACCTAAGGGGCTTTGTTGATAGTTACGAAGGCCGTAAGGACTTATAATGCCAACCAAAGGTCGCGCCGACCTCATAAATAAGTCGAGAGTCGCCGAGGTGCCGTCCCGGGTTCATTCCCGATGTGCTTTTTAGTTTTACTGAAACACTTTGCTACGACCTTTTTAATATTTAATCGTGGAAACGCTTGTCATCATTTTCGCCCCTGCTTACTGTACGTATTTACCCATCTTTATGAATTCTGTTCTGCCCTTGGGCCGCCTACTAGAATTTAACGTTTAGGCGCCTGTGATTTTAGCCTTCAGTCAGTATGAATGAGTCAGAATTTGAGAGTAAGTAAGTAAGTAAGATATTTATTCACAAGATAAAACACAGTACAATGATACTAAGAACTAAAAATACACAAGTAAGCTAGAGAGGCTACGGCCGGGTTTCTGAATTAAGAATTTTACTTAGTAAATACTTAAGTATCGTTCTGTCACGTTCTTTTGTAAGAAATCTGCAGAGACAGAACGATATTTAACTGCTTGCTTAGCGAATTTCTCAATTCAAAAACCGGCAGTACGTTGCTAAGTTAACACATAGGGAGTCACATTCCATTCTTCATAAACTCCAGCCGTAAGATGGTGATATCTTGTGCCGATGTGCACAATAAACGTAGCATCTTTATGCCTGCCCTGATACCTACTTTTACTGCAGCTGGCAGGACTTCAACACCTTCTTGTAACAAAGTGTTATAAAGAGGCGACCTTGTGGGAGCCCAACGAACAGGAAGGAGGCAAAATTTTCGACAAGAGAGGAAGAAGTAAGTAGCCGGTGGCGCCCGCCTAAATCTCTCTCTGGAAGAGACTCACCGGACTGAGTCTGCGAGCAGGTGGCCGCGAGGCGGGCGACAGCGGTGGCGCCCCGTTCGAAAGCACAGTGCGCCAGTTGGCCTCCGTGGCGCGCCCCTACCAACACTCGCTAGAGACTCACCGGACTGTGTCTGCGAGGAGGTGCGCCGCGAGGCGGGCGGCGAGGCACGGTGCGTCGGTTGGCCTCCGTGGCGCGCCCTTACCAACACTCGCTAAAGACTCACCGGACTGTGTCTGCAAGGAGGTGCGCCGCGAGGCGGGCTGCGAGGCACGGTGCGCCGGTTGGCCTCCGTGGCGCGCCCCTACCAACACTCGCTAGAGACTCACCGGACTGTGTCTGCGAGGAGGTGCGTCGCGAGGCAGGCGGCGAGGCACGGTGCGCCGGTTGGCCTCTGTGGCGCGCCCCTACCAACACTCGCTAGAGACTCACCGGACTGTGTCTGCGAGGAGGTGCGTCGCGAGGCAGGCGGCGAGGCACGGTGCGCCGGTTGGCCTCTGTGGCGCGCCCCTACCAACACTCGCTAGAGACTCACCGGACTGTGTCTGCGAGGAGGTGCGCCGCGAGGCGGGCTGCGAGGCACGGTGCGCCGGTTGGCCTCCGTGGCGCGCCCCTACCAACACTCGCTAGAGACTCACCGGACTGTGTCTGCGAGGAGGTGCGTCGCGAGGCAGGCGGCGAGGCACGGTGCGCCGGTTGGCCTCTGTGGCGCGCCCCTACCAACACTCGCTAGAGACTCACCGGACTGTGTCTGCGAGGAGGTGCGTCGCGAGGCAGGCGGCGAGGCACGGTGCGCCTGTTGGCCTCTGTGGCGCGCCCCTACCAACACTCGCTAGAGACTCACCGGACTGTGTCTGCGAGGAGGTTCGCCGCGAGGCGGGTGGCGAGGGCGACAGCGGCGGCGCTCCGTACGACAGCACGGTGCGCAGGCGCCGGTTTGCCTCCGCGGCGCCCGCCGTCCACGGCTCCAGTGACATCACACCGTCCGCGTTCACCTCCGCCATGAACACGTCCACCAGCTCTCGGCCTGCGGGGTGAGGAGGTTATGACAATTTTAAGAAAAATATTAAGCTGATCTGGTTCTCGAGTGGAGAGTTGGAAACAACGTACTTATAGGAATAGCACAGCACGCCCACCAGTCCGCTGAACCGTAGCTCACAGTCAAAACGGATTGCCATTATAGGTTGGTAAAGGATGATCAGCATTTTAAAAAGTTGAGTGCCTGGGTTAACCGTTGTTGAGCAGTAGAAGACAGCTGATAATGAAGCATAACAGAATGTCTCGCAGCCTCGCAGTCTATCCGTCCCGATATTTATGAACGAGTTTATCTTATCAGGTAGGCACTTTGATTATTTGAAGTTGGATATTTGAAGACCAGCAGCCCGATGGTGGGATGACATGCTTGTGTCGGCGAAGGGTCATGGATGCGGACTGATGGCGGTGGCCCGAGGGGGAAAAGCCAGCAATTAGCATAGCTCGTGGTGATGATGGTACCAACCCTTGGCGCAGTTGGCGGCGTACTGTTTGATAGCGATCTTTTCGATGGTGCTCTCGAGCCCCAGGAAGTTCCGGATGTCGAGCTCGGCGCTCTGCTCGAAGCACGTCCACTCTGGATTCTCGGGGTGGACCTGTCGATATCAATAACTTTAGTTCATCCATCATGGCAAAGTCTAGAGAAACTCATAATATTGGAGCAGGTGAATAGCAGACGCGCCAGTGGAAGGGCACAAACCAGATGGTCTGATGCGATAAGGGCAGCGGCTGGAGGAAGCATTCACCGGGCAGTTCATATGACGGAAGACCGCTCCCAATGGAAGCTAGTACGACATGGTCGCGATCCTCAGCCATGAGGAATCGATTAAGAAGAAGAAGGTCATCCATCTATCTAACTAGCATCTTTGAACGATGTTTACTGTTAGGCATATGCCGAACCAACCAACCTCCCTGCGCAGGTTTCTGTATTTAAAATTTAAGCATCATCCTGTCTGTTCAATTAGTGAAGCAAGAGCGGCCATATCGATGATTTAATTACTGAGCGTTTCATATCCTCAAAAAGGTGCCATTTCAACCCTCCACTCTCTGCCACCTTTCCAGCCTCCTGCTCCAATTTTTACTCTGCGCAAAAAAAATTTCTAAGTATGGAAAAAAATGCGTTTTCACCAAAGTCGTAGAACAAATTTAGAATGTGGAGTGTCTGAGGAATAGAGCTATTTAAAAATTGCCCTGTATACAAAAAAGATTGGGAAAGGAAAAGCCATAAACCAGCGCTTTATCAAAAAACTTATATATTTCGATAGCGCCTAGTTTATAATCAAAAGGTAATGTTTTCACGGCGGGTCACAGAAAGGTTGCACTAAAAATTGTAGGTATTCAGCTAGAAAAGTCTTTGTCACAAACACCCATCAGGCAGGACTCCAGTCAGAATCCAGACATACGAGTGGCATAGCTAAAATGTTATTACGGGCACGCTCCAACCTCAAAGACAAAAGGTCTAGGCAGGCGCCCGGGAGGTACTCGCCTAAGTGGAGAGTATTGAATTAAGGCGCTGGGCAAAGTGATTTGATACAGATTCCTGTATCAAAAACACTAAAAAAATCGAAAATGTTCGTATATCAAACCCTAGAATTAGGTGAGACCTATCTAACACAACCAGTTTCATGTTGATATCCATAACAGATTGCAAGATATTTTGCATATTAGATGTTAGATACATAATAGATGCAGGAATCGATTTTGTGAATTTTTCTCTGCGCGCGGGCTATTCACTATGCCCAGCGCCTTAAGAATCCCCTGCAGCTCTGCAGCCCTCTCGCTCACACTTTTCAACATTTTAATTTATTGCAAGAGAATGATTCAACTTTGGACGATGAAATATAGTTGCAGACACAGATAATTAAGCTATCGACATGTGGACTAACTTTTAATTTCATATTCCTAGTAATAAAAAAAATATCACGGAACTACTACTTTTAAACGAAGTTCCGTGATATTTTTTTTATTACTAGGAATATAAAATCAAAAATTAGTCCACATGTCGATAGCTTAATTCTGATCTGTTTCTGCAACTATATTTCATCGTCTAAAGTTGAATCATTCTCTTACAATAAATTAAAATGTTGAAAAGTGTGAGCGAGAGGGCTGCAGAGCTGCAGGGGATTCTTAAGGCATTTGGTCGTACCGCGCGGGCATTTATACCGCGCTGTACAGTAAAGTAAAGTAACGACGATACAAAGAGTTTCACCCAACATAAATTTAATTTAAAATTAAAAAACCCCCGATATTTTAGCTTCAAAGTAGCATTAACTCATAAACGGCTGAAACGATTAAACATATCTAAGAACACTCGTTAGAAACCTGCTTTCAAATAAAAATTAACCGCATTCAAATAGGTTTACCCGTTTAAGAGCTACGGTGCCACAGACAGACACACACATAGCGGTCAAACTTATAACACCCCCTTTTTTGGGTCGGGGGTTAAAAACTTTGCGTGAGACGGAACCGCATATCTAGCAATGAGAACAGACATTTATGTGACCTCCTAGCACTCACTCTATGCCCGCGTACGTAGCACTTAGATATAAGTAGCACTGGGATGTTCGTAACATTCTATGACCTCGTAGCACTAAAAACCGTAGTACCCTCGTAGCATACCCTCGTAGCACCTGCTACGCACGTAGCGCACTCTATGCCAGCGTACTACCACTAGAAATTCGTAGCACTCTATGCCCTCGTATCGCTAATAACCTCGTAACCTTCGCAACCTAATAACTAGATACCCTCGTAGCACCTGCTACGCACGCAGCGCACTCTATGCCAGCGTACGGCCCACTAGACATTCGTAGGAGTGTATGTGTCGCAGGGGTATTGTGAAACCAGTGATATTGTACCACTACAGCGTTCCCGTGAAATTACAATAACACTAAAATAAGTCCGTGAAATTGTAAGAAATCGAGGCGATTGACAATAATCCGGGTTATTTTAATTTCACTAGGGTAATTATAATATCACTGGTTTGACAATATCCCTGCGACATATGCCCTCGTATCGCTAATATTCGTAGCACTAGATACGCTCGTAGCACCTGCTACGCACGTAGCGCACTCTATGTCAGCATACGACCCACTAGACATTCGTAGCACTCTATGCCGTCGTATCGCTAATAACCGTAGCACTAGATACCCTCGTAGCACCTGCTACGCACGTAGCGCACTCTATGCTAGCATACGACCCACTAGACGTTCGTAGCACTCTATGCCCTCAATTCGGAACCCAAAGTTTTTTGTTCGAAAGTCCGTTATTGTCTTAATCTTATCTTTAGACAATATTGAGAAACTAAAGCCATGTATTCACTAGGCGACAAATTGTCGCAGAACATGTCTAGGAACACTGTTTTTACGTGTCGCCGCGACGTCGCGCTGTGTTCCGCGACGTCGCACGCGACATTCCAGCGACATCTACGTGTCGTAGATTGTGTTCCGTGTTCTGTCTCGCGAGCCAGAACTTCCTGCGACATCAGTCGGGCGACAGGTGTCGCCGAGTGTAGACGCGTCTGCGATTTGTTTTTCAACATGCCCGTAGAGTGGAGCAATTAAGCAGTGCTTAAACTTATGGAACCTTACGAAAGCAATGGAAGTCTGATATCAGGACCAACAGCATTCCGTAATATTGTGTCTTGTTTAGCTATGGCAGGCCCGATCATTATTAATAACACTAAAATCACTTCATATCATACCAGTGAAATTTACAAAATAATGATCATCAAACATTCGAAGATCACGTAAAATATTCACTCTGCTTTCTCTTTGTGCTAAGTACTTTCGCACCCACCACCTTTTCTTTTTATAACGTCTTGGTCCACTCAATCGACAAAATATATATGTACGCAGCACTAACTGCCACGACTTCCTCGGGCGACATCTCCGTGGTGGGTGTGGACAGGGAAAATGTCTCGCGACATGTTGCTAATATGTTCCGAGAACACGCACCGTAGATGTTCTGGCACATGTCTCGCGACTTGTCCCCTAGTGAAATCGCCGCTTAATTTCAATTTTTTTTTTTGGTTCAGTAGTTTGGATTTTACCACGTTTCAAAGATACGGTTTTATGACGTCACGCGACGGTCGTCTTCATACCGTCGGCGGTCATAGGAACAAAACATTTTAGCGCATAAAAACAAAACTACTGGACCAAAATAAAAAATATTTAAATTAGTTTCGCAATATTGTCTAAAGATAAGATTATGCCAATAACGGACTTTCGAACAAAAAACTTTGGGTTCCGAATTGACCTCGCGTCGCTAATAACCGTAGCACTAGATACCCTCGTAGCACCTGCTACGCACGTAGCGCACTCTATGCCAGCGTACGACCCACTAGAATTTCGTAGCACCTGCTACGCACGTAGCGCACTCTATGCCAGCGTACGACCCACTAGAATTTCGTAGCACCTGCTACGCACATGACATAGCGCACTCTATGCCAGCGTACGTACGACCCACTAGTTGTGAGTTAGTTTAACCTCGGGGTAAAAGCACAGCCTTTTAACCACAGGCGGGCGATCCCGTAGAGTCGATCATATCACGCGGAGTACAACAGTAAGCGATATAGTGGCACTTTGGCAGCCTAATTAAATTTTCCGTTTTAGCGATGCTCACATGTACGAATAGAATCCAATGGCTGTAGACAAAGGCTACCCGACGCAAGGCCGGCACGTATTTAAAAAAAAAATGCACTGATTATAGCGTCAACGGTCAAAACCGGTTTATCTGCAGAATCAGAATCAATTTGTTTTATTCAATATTCCATCCCGTCCCTGATAAGGGATAAAAGGATATCATCATCACCATCATTTCAGAGAACAGGGTCTGGCAACGCGTTTAATTTTGTTCGATTCTTTATAACCTGCAAGTCATGTTTAGACTACTTAGTTACATTTTATATCCAGAGATGTCGCTATAAGTACATTTAGATTGCGACATCAAAATGTCTAACGTAAAGTATAAAAGGTTCAGTCGTCAAATAAAAGTCTCTTAGTTCACAGAAATATCGAAGTGTTATTTCAAGTAGTTAGCCAGTTATAGGGAAGTCCTCAAGCATCAGGGTTCAAGTCATTTTAAGCCAGAGTCTGAGGGGTATTTCTGCTCTTCAATACAAACAATGTAAAATTTAATGTTATTTGTACAGAAAGGCGTGTAAAAGACGGGCCAATAAATTTATCAACTGTTCCATCCATTTGGTGTAGTATTTATTGACACTGCCATTTATGTAGTCTGCCGGCTGATATAGAATCTAAATTATGGCCTACCAAAATTGGTTCGGCAATAGAGCAGACAAAACCATGCCAACCCACCTATAACTATCAATAGTAGGCTTCTATCGATAGGAGGCACTATCAATCTAGTAAATAATTAACCACTTGCCTTGCCAAGTTCACGAAAACAATGCGGATGATGTCACAATAGAATTCGGAACCCAAAGTTTTTTGTTCGAAAGTCCGTTATTGGCTTAATCTTATTTTTACCCGACTACGCGAAGCAAAACTGAGGGTTATGATTTTAGCAGCGTATGTATGTATGTATGTATGTATGTATGTATGTATGTTTGTGTGTTCATCTGTTCCCTCGCAGAGCCTAAACTACTCGGCCGATTTCAACAAATGAGGTGTCGTTGGATTCGTCTTAATCACCCAGGTAACATAGGATAGTTTAATTTTGAAAAAAAACCAAGATGGCGGCTGTGCTGCGCCCTAAAGTGGTGGACCTAAAAATAAAAATTATCGGATACCATCGTCATGGGTATCAAATGAAAGGGCTTTAAAATACCTTTTCAAAAATGTATATCACATGTAGCGTCAACATAACAAATAGAACAAAAAATTCCAAAATGTGTTTTTTTTTTGTCCTTCTTGGTTCTATTCTGGGTGATAGTCCAAATGACTAACTAAAAAGCCCAAAAAAAAATAGAAGTTAAAAACTAAAACCCGACTACTAAAAGGCTTAAAACAAGACCTGCTTATCCTTAAAATAGACTCATAGATAATTAATCGTAGTCGGAGGACACCACATTCGCATTTGATAAACCGATGGCCTCCGACTACGATTAATTATCTATGAGTCTATTTTAAGGATAAGCAGGTCTTGTTTTAAGCCTTTTAGTAGTCGGGTTTTAGTTTTTAACTTCTATTTTTTTGACAATATTGAGAAACTAATTTCAATATTTTTTATTTTGGTTCAGTAGTTTGGATTTTACAACGTTTCAAAGATACGGTTTTATGACGTCACGCGACGGTCTGCATACTGTTGGCGGTCATAGGAACAAAACATTTTAGCGCATAAAAACAAAACTACTGGACCAAAATAAAAAATATTTAAATTAGTTTCTCAATATTGTCTAAAGATAAGGTTAAGCCAATAACGGACTTTCGAACAAAAAACTTTGGAACCGAATTGTCTTTTGATGGATTTTGTTGTTGTTCTCCATCGGCCTTCATACTTGGAAGTCCAATATTCCGATGTCTGAATGATCCTCATTATTAATAGCCGCTGTTGCAGTGAGAGACAGATCTGTCTCTGACCCGACCTCTGGCAGGTGATACAATCCACTGTAGATTGAAATATGCAATGTAGAGTTGTGTGTAACTTACTGCTACGCCTTACCTACTGAATGTAGAGTAGATTCGCCCCCAAGCAAGACCTTCAACCTTATAAAATGTCGGGGACGATCCAGCATACATTATCTTACAAAGTCCTATTATTTTGAGAGTGATTTACGGCCTTCACATCGAATCCATTAGTAATGGTATATTTCATATTTTATTTCTTGTCACATTAATTTTTTGACAATATAGTTCAGCGCCTCTATTCTCTAAAAATCCACTCAAACGACGAGATTCAAAATACTCGAAAAAGGCCCTTATTGAAATGGACAATCTCTTTTTTACATTTAAAAACGGTTATATATACGGTGGATATTTTAGAGTTTTAGAGAATACAGGGGCTGGTACCAATAAGAAAACTCATTATAGAAAATCATTATGTGTTTTTATTTTTATGGTTCTGGTGTGCCCGTTTTTATTATTTATTTGTTACCCAATTTTATAACGAAGCTTTGTGTGTATTTTAGAAATTAATATTGCATGTAATAATGTTTTGACAAATAAATAGATACATTAGTGACTTATAGAAAAATGTGGTTGTACTGTTGAGTAGAGTCCAATCATTCATCAGTGGACAAACGTTACTGTCATATTTTGCTGCTGAAAGGAATATTTTATTTAGGTCAAAAGGTCGATTCATTGTTTATTGTCATTCGAACAGCACAATACTTAAATTGAAAGAAAAACGCTTCAGGTTGGGACAGGCCTTTGTCGCTGAAAGTATAATCAACAGGAAAGGCAATTCAATAATCATTACTTCTTGGATAAAAAGCCATAATTATTTACTCTAGGATTCCTTCATTGATACGAGTACACCATCACCTACTATAATTCTGTTGTGGTCTCCAAACGACTTGCGATTATAATTATGATTATAATCCATTCATATGATGCCCTAAAACCCTGAAATGCTCGCTTTAGTCTTAAGGGTAGACGATAGCAACGTGGCGGGAAATTCAAAATGTTCACAGTTTTTTACATTTTGCCGATTATGTGTTCTGGTCTACGAAGCAGTGGTATTGCCCAAAAAACTTGTCGTAGACCAGAACACATAATCGGCTGAATTATTGTTGTTCTGTTATTTACAATAATGAAAAGAATACGGTTTTATTGCCGCGAACGAAAAATCGCTGAACAAAAATAGTTCAGTTTAGCTACAAAATGTAAAAATCTGTGAAAAATTTGAATTTCCCGCCACCTTGCTATCGTCCACCCTTAGGAATCCTCTGTAGGACCGTGGGAACTCAGCGACGGCCAAGCGCGTGAAACACTGTTTTCTATAGCTGTTTCACCCAGAGCGAGACGGGGCGCGGGAAAAGTGAGAGGTAATGCGGCTATACGAGTCTACGTGTGTTCGTGTCCTTTCGAGAGTATGTAGTTGTAATGTAATAGATCTATTTTCCCTTTTTTTTCGTAGTTCCGCTGCCATTTCTACATTTTATTAGCTATTTCAAAAATCTTTTTTTTTCTGACAAGTACAATACATTATTGATGTTCCTAAGGTAGTTAGACTCCAATAGGCAGTGTAATAATGTAAGTAAATATCAGCTGAAAGTAACCCCTTTTTCGGCGCGAAAAACGCATCGCTCTAATTTCTTTCAGGCTATTTTTTTATTATAAAAACTATTTGCAAACCTCCGTATTGGTCATCTACTGATATAAACGAAGTTTCAGCAAAATCCAGCCCACAGTTTAGAAATTAAACCGGAACTACGTTTGTATGTGAAAATCGTGCTCCTGTACCCTCTTAAGGCGTGAAATCGAGGCGAGTCTCTCTTAAAAGGCTTAAAAGACTCGAATCCTTTCAGCACTACCATTGCGTGCTCTTTAGCAGAGTCAATTAAATACCAATTATTATGATTCGAGCACACGCTGCGTTTTGCGCTAACTCATTTGTAATTAATACCTACTTTACTGGAATTGTATAACAGAAAGACAAAGAAGTCTTGAATTATCATATGAATTACTCATTGTTTGGTAACTTTAGACATCAGACAGTACACGGTTATTGATCATTATCATCCGTACTGGGTGTTTTTTTGTTTTAAGTATAAATAGAATCCCACCAAAAACATTTTCATGTAAAATGTTGCCAAGACGAGACCATACACCTCGCACTGTCAAAAAGCTATCAGATCTCATGCAGAGGCAAGCTTCTCTCATCCACACTGACCCTGATGAAATTATAACATCAATTGGTTCCTTAAAACCACATGCAGCGACCGGGTGGGATGGTATTTCGCCTCTTATCCTCAAGAGGTACGCACGCCCTCTGGCACCTATTCTTAGCCATATATTTAACCTCTGCTTTGATCATGGTATCTTTCCGAGCTCACTTAAAAAGGCTATTATCCACCCTATCTTCAAAAGCGGAGATAGGTCCTCGCCCAACAATTACCGCCCCATTGCAGTACTCTCATCACTCTCTAAAATTCTAGAACGTCTCATAAATAGAAGATTAACCACTTATCTTGAAAATAATAACCTAATCTCACCCCATCAATTTGGTTTCCGCAGAAAATTTTCCACCGCCGATGCAATAATCTGGGGGCACGGCAGTGCCCCCGCCAGGTCGAGCGCGAAGCAAACACTGCCGTACCATCCTTTACTGGAACCATTTCGCCGCATTTTCAGCCCCCTATTTGAGAACCTCTGGATAAGACGAGAACGCAGAAATTTTCGTCATCTAGTAAGTTATATTCACATACTCAAAATCCAAAATTTCAAGTCTGTAGGTCATTTAGTTCCGAAGTTAAGCGAAAGCAAAGTTTCGCATTTATGACACACACTCACTCATGATCATCAAAATAGAACTAGTACTTCCCATAAACACAGAGAGCTGAAATTTGGTACAGAGTTAGGGTTTAATGGCCACATAAAGGGAAAACTATACTAGTGGTTCGCCCCGAACTGTGAACTCGCGACCTCATATAAACCCCATATCTCGGTAACCCCTCGACCGATTTGGCTCATGTTCGAACTTAAAAATTCTTTTAATTTCATTTACCCGCTTGCCAAATTTCATAACGATCCGACTAAATTTACTCAAGTTATCGTCGAACGAACATTCATAATGTTCATAAAAATTTTCAGGGGCGAACCACTAGCTGAACGAGCGAGCGAAGTTCTCCGAGTCTACTGGAACGATCCGGCGTTTGTATGTTTGTATGTATGTATGGTTGTATGTATGAAAGTTCGACGATAACTTTAGTAAATTTGGTCGGATCGTTATGAAATTTGGTAGGCGGGTAAATAAAATTAAAAGAATTTTTAAGTTCAAACATGAGCCAAATCGGTCGAGGGGTTGCCGAGATATGGGGTTGTTAAGTTTATATGGGGTCGCGAGTTCACAGTTCGGGGCGAACCACTAGTACTTACAAGTTAACAAGAAGAAATAGTCGAACGATTAACTGTATTCTACTCGAACATTACACAAATTAAAAAACTGTGTCAAATCAGAAATAAATCAATATGCCCACGTTTCTACAAAAAGAAGTGAAATCCCACCAAAAACATTATGTAAAAAACTAACCAGGTCTCGATGGAGCTACTTGTTTATCTCTAAAAAGTAATGAAATCTAGACAAAGTCGTGCCAAGTCTAAGGTTCCTTACTGCGATTTATTTATTATTATAGTTAATGTTGTGAGACTTGGCAGTTGAAGGGTACCCAAGGGTACAAAACCGCACCATGACGCAGGTGCTCCATGACACCATTGCACCAATCTGTTGCCAGAACCGCTTGTGTACCCTTCAACGGCCAAGTCTCACAACATTAACTATAATAATAAATAAATCGCAGCAAGGAACCTTAGACTTGGCACGACTTTGTCTAGATTTCATTACTTTTTAGAGATAAACAAGTAGCTCCATCGAGACCTGGTTAGTTTTTTACAGAATGTTTTTGGTGGGATAAGACTTACTAATAATATAGCAAATCTGTTAAACAACAACAAAAGAACACTTGCAGTATTTCTTGACCTGGCGAAAGCCTTTGATACAGTACCTATCTCCGCCCTTCTTTACATACTTTTTTCAATAGGAATCAGAGGCTCCCAACACGACCTATAGGAGATCATCTGAGTGAGGAACTAGAGATATGCTACGGAGTACCACAGAGTAGTATTTTAGGACCCACTTTTTTCCTCATTTTCATTAACGATTTATGCAGTTACTCACATAGTAGCGACACCTCTCCACGACGCTGACCTTGGAGGCAAAGGTCTCGTTGGTGGCCTCGATGGACAGCGAGCGCGCCTTCAGGTCCAGAAAGTTCTTCTGGATGAAGTAGATGTAGTCCACGCCGACCATCTGGCGGAAGGAGACGTGGTTAGCATTTGAAGATCGCTTTGCTATTGCTATAAGCATAATCTAGCTATCTTTCCCGCCCAACAATAGAGCCCAGTGCTGGGCACAGACCAAAAATCTTTTTGGTCAAGCCAATTTCCCGATGCAAGGACTGACGTGGCAAGCTAATGGCAAGAGACGGCTGGGCCGCTCCCGTACTACCTGGAGGCAGTTGACAAAGAGGCAGCATCGACTGGACTCGGCTGGAAGGAGCTAGAGCAGGGGTTCCCAACCTTTTTTTGTCTACTGCCCACTTTAAGAATAAATTATTTTTTAACGCCTCCCTTTTTAAACATACTTAAAAACTGCTAAGTACTTATAACTGATTATTGAAACGCAACTTTATAGTATTCGGACAGAGTATCTTTTTTTTTTCTGGGTCTCTTACCGCCCCCCTTTAGGCCTGCAGCGCCCACAAGGGGGCGTTATCGCCCACGTTGGGAAAGACTGAGCTAGAGGCTGCCGCACAAGACCGCTCAAGGGGCTCAAGCGCCAGTGGTCGTCCACGATGGGGGCGATAGAGCTGTGGAGGTACCTTCTTGAGCAGATAGGGCGCGTCCACGTTGAGCTGACAGCGACGCGTGGTGGTCCGCACAGAGTCGTCGGCCGACCAGTGGTCGTCCACGATGGCGCAGTCGATCACAACCGGGATCTGCGGGCAGCTCGGGAACCGCCGCTCGTACGCCTGAGGACAAACATACGAACTTGTTATTGACAGCTCATTCTACCAACTAGCTAGGGATGTTAATGAAGGTTAACGATGAAATGGTATTGACAACAGTCACTTCAGTCTGCCGCGACCGGGTTCACTACGCCTTTCCGAAACACGTTTCACCTTGTTACACTTCACCTATGACGTCTCATCTAACCTACAGTAGAGCTAAAGTTCGACCACAAGCTCTGCAAAGCTGTCGAAGTCGAAACGTCGGCAGAAGGCTAATAAACCACGAGTAATAAATTCTTCAAAAGTAGTTTATTTTTGTGCTTCATCAATTTGCAGGCCGGCAATAACATCTAAGGACTAGCTAGCTAGATAAGCAGTACGCTAGTTTTAGTTAACGTAGGAGCGGAAAACATCGTTGGTCTGGGGAGTCATTCTCGAGAATCTCGCATTCGACACATCTCGAAGGAAAATCTCATGACATTTCAATCTCGACTGCTCCCGACCACTCGAGTCATGTCGAGCGAAAATGGCTAACATCTCGCAGAAATCTCGTGCCTGATGTCGAGAATGACTTCGTGAAAATAGGTGATGTGACATTTGCCGAAAAATTAGATTTTTCCTTCGAGATGAGTCGAATGCGAGATTGCCGAGAATCAACCCCTGGTTAAACCAGTGAGTAAAGTCAGGAAGGAAACAGAGATGTGTAAACATGTTATTCTCGTCAGATTGGACACTGCAGCGGAAGCACGAAGGCTGGCAGATAAAACATTCCACAACTTCCACAGCTGCATTGAGTCTAATCGTTTGGAAAGGTCGCCCGATAAAAAAAAACCGTGTAAAAATCGACCTTCACACTGAAGATAAGTATGTTTTATTTAGTGTCGACTGGCACCATCCGTTCAAAAATAAAGGTCTTTGCATCTACGTAATGAGATGATTTATACAACGTCCAGTGGCACTTCACTCACACTAGATGGGTGAAGAGCACTCGGCGCTGCAGTGCCTGGGACATTGTTTTGGATGGAGTAGGTTTGCCCAGGACCTTTACCATCCTGACAGCTTTGTCGGCCTAGCCCACAGGAAAGACAAGTCAATACGTGTGGAGCCAACAAAGCCGCGGGTTTCCTCACGATGTGGTTCTGCTTCTTCAAATTCACAAATGTACGTAACTTTGAAAAGAAACAAAGTCATAGGTACGGTCGGCCACAGTCACAGATACCCCATGGTAGCTCTTACCGCGTGCGGCATAAGGGCGCCAATCGAACAAAAAGGGGAATCCTAGCATGTGGCCGACTGTACACGCCAGCACCGGGAATTGAACCTGGGTCTCTCGCTTCCGAGTCAAATGTTCTACCATTAGGCCACCATCGCTTATTATAAAATGGATTAACCACTCAAACGCTGTATTGCATGGTTGGGACTCATATGGCAGAATACCAGCGCTACGGGGCCTACGGGTTACCGTAGCATTCATGCTGAGCCACGCGACCTATTTACGGCCATTGCACACAGTGCACCTTATTTAGGTTTTAATTAATTCTAAGAAAATTCACCTACCTTGTAACTTCCTACTTTGTGTATACTGTGTGTTGTGGCTAGTGAATAAACGTTTTTCTTTTTTTCTTTCATATTAGACTTTGCCCAGCGCCTATTAGACTTTTCAGCTCCGGCATTTTCCTGGAGAGAAGTTAGTGGAGACATGCGTCCACGAGCCTCTTGTAGAGTACCAAAGCGCAAGCCGAGGCTGCAAGACCTACCGCAGATAGGTCCTGGCACTCGGTCTCGATCGTTTGCTGGACGTAGTGTGCCCTTTTTATGACCGAAGCCACTATAATAAACCTAAAGGGTCACTATAATAAATCTAAAGTGTTTGGGGGAGCTGCCTATAAGACCGTTCTCTAAGATTAGTGTTTTGAGAAAAGAAAAGACGTATCGCGCGCGAGTCATGAAGGACTTAAAAATGTTTCCATGAAAAATAATTATAGTCTTGTGCATTGGTGGGCACGTCCGCATTAAGGAAAATCGATACGAGACGGAAGGGGGGAGGGCATTTAATGCAACGTCGTACCGAGAAATGAAAAAATGTTCGCCGCATAATAAAACAGGTCTTTAGCGTACGAAGGATTCATCAATAGAATAGAAAATGAATAGTAGATGGTTACCCGAGGGAGTAAAGCACTATTTTTAAGGCGACTGTTGACAGCAAAGTACCTACTCGAGCTAAAATGAAATAGTTTTGCTTCCGAGTAAACACTCTACTTTTTATCACCCTCTATGAGAAAATAAATAAGTGTATGGATCTTACGAATAATTAGCGTCCGATATAATGTTTTCTGGAGTTAATATTAGAATTTTTTCCATCGTCACTACTTGAGGAAGAAACTTTTTTTTTATTTGGCTCGCGCGCGTTTTACTTTTTCATGCTGCCTGCCAGTTACTTGTCCATTCAATGTTTGTGGTTGATCTCTTTGGTCATTGGAAATTTTCTAATAATATCTACGTTCCAAATTCAAATCACTTTTCGTCCCACGGGATTAAAAATCTATTTTAGTCCCTATTTGCGGGGAACGAACTAGCTCTTTTCGAATAGATGTGATAAAAGGTACATTACATACCCTGTTTTTACTCGGGTATCTCGGTATCTCCAAACTGAATGACAAACGGACTCGTAATTAGCTGCAGAACCACTCAAAAACTAACAATTTCCGTTCGACCTTTACGCATTGTGCGATGATTGCTGTGGATTGAGCAAGAGCATAAATGAATGCATGATTGTTAAAATCCACCTCAGACTATGACACCTCCTTAGTCTGAGGTGGGTTTTAACAATCATGCATTCAAATATAGACTAGCGCAGTCTCTAATTAATCAAGCCTTCTATCTCATCATGATACTGGTACGGTACAGTGTGGGATGATGTCTCTATGCGCTTAGATGCTGCATGTTACCAGCGGTACCTTCGTAACAGTCGTAGATCCACATCTTAATTGAATACATTCCAAACACGAGCGTCCGTATGACGTCTGCTGAATATTCATCCGAAATCCGGAATACGTAGCGCGACGCTAGCTAGACCAATCGATCTCTCACCTTCAATTCGGAAGGCAAAGTTTTTTGTTCGAAAGTCCGTTATTGGCTTAATCTTATCTTTAGACAATATTGAGAAACTAATTTCAATATTTTTTATTTTGGTCCAGTAGTTTTGTTTTTATGCGCTAAAATGTTTTGTTCCTATGACCGCATTGACCGCCAACAGTATGCAGACCGTCGCGTGACGTCATAAAACCGTATCTTTGAAACGTTGTAAAATCCAAACTACTGAACCAAAATAAAAAATATTAAAATTAGTTTCTCAATATTGTCTAAAGATAAGATTAAGCCAATAACGGACTTTCGAACAAAAAACTTTGCCTTCCGAATTGGCGGACGCAGTAGATAACAAGCGAGGCTCTAGCGACTCTAACAACCGTAAAACCATCCCTAGTGGCTATTCTCATCAAAAAAGATGGCGGACTGTTGAGCCGAACTGTTGTTGTGCTGTTAATTTTTATTCTAAATACGTGTGAAAGTTCAAAAAAAATGTGTTTTTAACAGTACCGTGAAATAGACTGTGAGAAATGAAGACACAGCATTTGCAACCGCCTATAGTCTGTAAAATATAGCTTGAGCTCTGTGACAGCTGTCATCGAAATCATACCCATCAAGTTCCGAATTTTTTAACGGCAAATTTACTCTACGATAATCTCATACTTCATTGGTGCAGAATTAGTGACGTACGATGAGTTATCATAACCATAGACTAGAAACTATGCTGATCTTGCACATAAAAAAATCGACGATCACAAACAGCAGGATAGCTTGATTGATAGTTGTGTTGAGTGAGTTTTCAGTTTTCAGTTCTCATTGCTTTGTTTATTGTTGAGTTTTGTTGATCGTTTGTTATTGTTATTCGTTGCATAGTGCGAAGAACGAAGAAAACTGGTCTAAATAGTGAATGCCGTGAGTTTATTATTCGCTTACGTGAATATTTCGAGCGCGAGAACCAAAATGGTGGACCGCTTTTGCCATTGGCGTAAGTATGCAACAGAGTCTGATCAATATTCCATGTTTGTTTTCACTATACATTAATACTGTGTTTAAAATAATCCTATTAGCAATAATATTCTTGATAATCAATAATTATTACCATAATCATTCTCAACATTGTCCCATCACTACCTATACCACTTTGACATCTGTCACAGAGCTCAAGCTATATTTTATAGACTATAAAGGAATGTATTACAAGTGACAGTCGAATAAAATTTTCGCTAAACAAAGAGGCTATAAAACGAATAAAAACTTCCTTAACAAACACTGTAGTACACAATGACATTCTAATACAAATGGACAACTCATAGGCGCTCGAAAAAGGTAACTGCAACATTGTGCTTAAATTCAGTGTAAGCACAATATTTTCATTAGACGTTTGATGACTACGCAGCTGACAACATGCCAAAATGTGGTACAAAAAAGTGCCGAAATAACACCTTGACGATGCGAAATAAAGATGGTGTGACCTACCATCGGTTAATTAATATTATTTACATATGATAACAGGAGAAAAGGTACAAATATTAAGAGGAAACTATTAAATTTTCAATAAAAACCATTGATTGTAAACAAATGTTCCTGTTTCTTTTTCTCCCGCGGGTCAGAAAGAGATAGACAAAATGATGCTTCAAGAATATAGTCACAAAAGAAAACAATGGAGACTCCTTTTGTAAAGTAAAAATTCTAAGGACAAAAATTTTTCGCAAAGTTCTGGTCTATCATTAGTCAGTTGAAAAGGGGCAGGCATTTTCACTAACATGACTGTTCGACCTGCCAGTTTACTGAGTAAGATGATGGGCTTTAGTTAAAATAATATAACTATCAGGGGTCTGTAACACAATTGTTGCGTGTCGATGGCATCCCACCCAGTATAAGTAGAAGGACAAAACAGGGGTTTCCTCGTTTTTCTCCTACAACCAGCGTACTAATCCTCTAGAATTAGAATCAGAATAATATTTCCTGTACTTACAACAAAAAAAGGACCGACACAGCATGAATAAATCGTAATTGATGCTGTCAATTGGGAGCCCTTTTAGGCACCGTTGCGTTACAGACGCAGGCCCCAGGCCCCGCCACACTGATACACAAATACTTCAACCTCTTCATTCGGCAGAAGACCAAAGTCGAAGATATCTGGCTAGGCGGGAGTACCAACGGTGGACTAGGGCGTCACGGAATGGTGGCCTAGAATGGGTCGAGGGTCGGTGTGTAGACCGAAAGCTCGATGACATTGTCAAAACAGCGGGAGGACAATGGACGAGATTGGCATTAGACCGAGGGGGTTGGCGTTAAAAGGAAGAGGCCTATGCCCAGCAGTGGCCTTTATTTATGGGCTGGATAAATAAGTAGATTAGTATCACCTGGTTTTTTAAACTTCGCTGTTATTATTTTGCTAGAAGCTATCGAGCTATTCGAAAAGTCGTAGAACAACATTTGTTGGAAATCACATTTAGGGGTTGACATGTTTCAGGAAAAAAGTTATTTACAAATTATACTTACCTGCCTATTTTTCATAGTTTTGAATATAAACTGTTTAAAATAATATCCGCAACATGGAACAGTTTTTTTTCCCCATACTTAACAAAAAACTAAAATAGGCTATTGCTACTCCACTGCTATCTTTATTCCAATAAACTTCAAAAATCAACTTACGTAGCTTCAAACTGCGTGATTGATTTACATTTCCGCTTAGTGACACAATAAATTTTGAGGGCTTGAAGTGTCAGCAGCAATGTAGAAACAAAAAGTCAGTCGAAGCATAATAGGGTGAAATTAGCGTGTGCCATGTTTCGACTTGGTTATTGTACGGAACAGTTTGTCCATTTGTATTGGAATGTCATTGGTAGTACATAACAAAAGTGCAATCGTTATACTCCGATAACATCTGGAGCCTCAGATAGTGATTAAACAGTGATATATTATAGACTAGTTAGATATAACCTAAAACAAAAACACTAACAACAACAAATCGTCATAACTGTTAAAAATAGAACAATAGTATCAGCATTTTCGCAATAATACGCAACCGACTTTTAGCCCAACGGTTCTACACGTCGGGTTCGTGGGCTGCAGTCTGAAAGCGCGAGTTCAAACCCAACCCGGCCGGAGTTTTTTTGTGACAGAAATTTTCACTTCATGGATAACACAATGACCTCGAAGTGTGAAAGATGCAAAAAACACATTTCTCCAAAAGATGGCGTTACCTGCTCCATAAAAACCTGTAACAAAACATTCCATAGAGATTGTGCCGGCATTCAAACTAAGTTACAGCTCACTAAGCCCTGGACTTGCACAGATTGCCTAAAAAGAAGCCCAATAATAGTTTCTAGAGCTGCCACGGCGGTCCATGACATCGACACATTGAAAGGCAACGCAGTCTGCGCTATTGATATGGATCAAAAGTCTACCAGTGACGATAGCGCATCGATTGTCCTGTCCGAAAAGCAGCTGCGAAAACTTATCAAAGAGGAAATGCAGAAGACTATTGATACGATGATGATTGGCTTTCAGAACTCGCTGGATTTTCTAAGTAACCAGTATGAAGATCTAAAGAAGGTTGTTATGGAGAAAAATGATGTTATCAACAACCTAAAAAAAGACAACGATAACCTGAAGACTTCGGTCGAGATACTGAAACAAGAGATAAACGATCGTGATCAAGAACTGCTCGTTAATGATATAGAAATAGCACTTACGGGCGACTTTACAACAAAAGTGTACAGTCTGACGTGCTGTCGTGTGTACGAAGAATATTTTTTTCTTTGTACATAGCTAGTTATGTAACTAACTCAGTTATGTACGAAGAACAAGGGGATTTTTTCAACAAAGAGCCAAGTCAGAGTTTACCAACCTACCTATACCTATAAACTCACGTGCACGCATTTTTGCTGAAAACGTAAATTGAATGAAATAAGTTGCCGGGCGTAAAGTTCTGTACCTATAGCTTCGTTAGCAAATTAAAAACGTACTAGGCAGGTACTCGTACCAACCCAATAAATAGAAGAAAACGGAGATATTATATGAATCCTCGTAGACCTTGCTAGTAGGTAGGTAATTGTTGCACGTTGCACTGGTTAGGTAGGTAGTTAGTTCGACGGTAGTGCGCAGCGTTTGCAATGACATGCAATTTGCAGGTCCACTACGATGTGGCAACGGCACATGCCATGTCACACTGCAATCGATACCTTCCTGCTTACACTAGGTTTACAGAGACCCCTATCGGTCGTACAGGAAAATGCATAAGTCGTGCAAATGGAGCATCCTTTGCAGTGGAGCATCCGAAATAGTAATTTTCGTACGTTTCTCGAAGAAAAAAAATATCTGTCATTAATCGAAAAAACTTGAATCGATTAAAAAACTATGGGCACCGGGACCGATTTCGATGAGCTTCGGTGTAATCGGTGACTACATCAAGCTCTTTCATTTGACATACCGCTGATCCTTGCAGGACCTTGCATTATAAAAATAACCTGCAATTACCCGAAATCACTCGAATCGATAAAAACGCCGATTGCTCGAAATCACCGGGACCGATTTCGTCAAGCTTCTCTAGACAATTGTTGTGCTCATGGTGCTCTTTCATTTGGCATATGCCTCATCCTTGCAGGATCTCGGAGAAAAAAAAATTTCTGTCATTAATCGAAAAAACTTGAATCGATTAAAAAACTATGGGCACCGGGACCGATTTCGATGAGCTTCGGTGTAATCGGTGACTACATCAAGCACTTTCATTTGACATACCGCTGATCCTTGCAGGACCTTGCATAGTAAAAAAAACTTGTAATTACCCAAAATCTGTCGATAAAAACGTCGATTACTCGGATTCACCGGGACCGATTTCGATGAGCTTCTACTCAGTTGATGTGCTCATTATGCTCTTTCATTTGGCATATGGCTCAACCTGACAGGATCTTGGACCAACTCTCATACCCCTTTGCCCACTATCATTTACGTGTAAACAGTTACTCTACTTAATTTGGTAGAGTACTTGGAACTGGTAAAGTAGTATGCTAGTTGACTCTGCTATTTACTCTACCCGTGTACAGCAGCCTTTAATCAACAACTCTACTCGCTACTAATCCTGCATCGCGCCAGCAAAATATTTCTCATGGCTGAGTAGCTGAGTACATAATTACGTACAACTTTCAACCATGGTCGGTTGGACCCGGCGGGGCCCCAAGCATAACATCTGATAGGTGGGAAATTTCCCTTTATAGTCAGGAGCATGATCAGTGATCACCCGCTACTCCAATATTATGTTCTTACACTGTGTTCCTTACACTAGGTTCTTACTTTCAGGGGCTCTCTTACGATCTCTACATGTTTCTTCATGTACTGTTGCCCAAAAGGAAGAAGAAACTATACAGAATGTTACAGTTACAGAAAGGTCCTGTGACACTGAAGGGGGTCTCTTCTCTCATCAATACAAGCAATATTTACGATGGGACCAAGTCCGAAATCTCTAAAAATATATCAGCTGTTCAATACAAAAATTCGATACCTACTGTACCAAATGTATCGAGCAGATTCGAGCAGCAGATATTTTTTTCGAGATTTTGCACTTGGCTCCATAATAAAAAGTTGCTTGTTTTGATGAGTTAAGTTAATTTCAAAGTCAGGAACTTTCTGAAACGCCCTGTATATAAACAACCAACCCCTGCTAGGAACATTTAACTTTTTTTTTTCACATTATGATAAATCTTTGAACTGTCCTATCATATGATTACTTCGTTGTCTGTCTGTCTGTCCGTCCGTCTGTTACGTAATACGTAGGTACCTTCTACTCGTATTGATAGAACATAGGTATTATCAGTTATCAGGGTTAGTAGTATTAACCCCTTGTAAAACGTAAAATGAGTCTAATTAATATTGTCATTCGAGTCAATCTGCTGCGTTGGCGCACTTGTTCAAATATTATCAAAAAGAGTGAAAGGTATTTTTGGCAAGCTCGACTGAAGCAGTGGGTAAATTCGTCTGATTAGCTCATCGGTTCCATGGTGTAACGGTTAGCACTCAGGACTCTGAATCCTGCGATCCGAGTTCAAATCTCGGTGGAACCTGACTTTTTTTGGAATTGTATTTTTTTTTTTCTTTTTTTAATATGAACGACCGATTGAAGCGAGCTAAGTGCGAGTCGGTCTCAAGCACTGTGGTCCGTCCACTCAATGACTGCATTTATTAAGTTTTAAAACGTTTATAAAAGGCTGTCTACTTTAACTTGATTTGGATTTTGTCTACATGTTCATAAATTAAGTCTACTAGACAAAAGTCGTGTCTACCGCCGTCATATTAGTTAGATCCTGACGTGAAGTATCGACGCCTAGATCTCCAATTCCACTCAGGTAAACAATCCTCGAAATGAAATTTAAAGGCTGGCGCTCACTAGAGGCGGATCGGGCCGGGACGCATCGCAAGATCGCAACGCATAAATCTGACTGCCTGTATTTATATGAAACAGCCTCCACTAGCGGCGGATCGGGGCGAGGCGGGCCGCAGCGCAATAGTCGGCCGCTAGTGGACGCCGTTTCATATAAATAAAGGCAGGTGGATTTTTAAGTTGCGGCCGGGTCGGCCCGACTAGGTCCGACCCGGCCCGATCCGCCGCTAATGGACGTCTAGCTTTAAAGACCAGTCGCCGGCGACCTTCGCTCGCGCCGCCCGGCGGAAATGAAATCGCGGCTCTATTACGACACCGCTGCGCGTTACGATTACTATTAGGCATCGACGACCGACACCAACTGCTATCGGGAACAATTTTGTTTCAATCATCATTAAGAGCGTCGGATGCATTATTATAAATGCGTTGAGTGAGAATCCTCTTTGCGTTATGCTGTATTACATAAAGGTGGCAGGAAAATGCGAGGCCGCTTAATTAAAGAACAGTCTAGATCATGGCAAATTGGGTTAGGTTCAATTTTCGAATGCGTCCACGCATATCGAAGGACGGTTGTGAGTTGTGAGGTCACGGCGCGAAAAGCTTTACCATCTAGGATCCCGGACCCAATTTCGACTCAAGTGAAGAAAGTAGAATTTCCATTTGACGACAAATGAAATAAAGTAATGCGTTACTTTATTTATGAAAATAGGTTTGCAACTTATCAAGTTGCATCTACTTGCTAGTACTCTATTTGCTTTTTCAGTCCTAGCTTTTCCACTCAAAGGCTGACTGGAAGAAATCGCTTCCATAAGACAGCAATTTTTACTTTGTAAAATCCTTTCTGGTGTACCATAATCTCTATCTTCTATGTTGTTAGTGTTGTCTCGTTGCATTTTGACGGAATACTAAGGAATTTGACACAAATTCAATGAATCGGTGCCTTCTACCTACCCTTTCAGGGGTACATGCGTGAGGCTAGGTGTCTGCTGTTTTATAAAGAACATATTTTGTAAAGTAACTCCGACAGCAATCATTTAATTCCATTTCAGCCTCCAACATGGACCAGGCATATTACGTAATTTTCAATTTACTCTGTAAACGTTATTTGAAAACTCCCCAGTGAATTAATTAAGGACACAAAGGGACGTCCAACCCACTCGCAATGTGCATAAAACACACACATACAATTTGGAGCATATTTGCTTTCAGTTCAAATTAAATGCACAAGACACGTGTATAACTCTTCAACGGTTTATTACACCTGAAAACGTGAGCTAACGTGATGTATGGCTTAGACACAATTTTCATGCTTCATTGAGTTTGTGCATTGTCTGAAACGACCTGTTACCTTACTTTCAGCCCTGTAGTATATTAATAACAATCAATCAATCCACATTCTTGGACAACGACCTCCCCCAGGGAAAGTCACATTTTACAAATTTTCAATCTGCCATCGTCATTAAATCGACTTTTTGTCGTTCTTCGTAATCGCAATTTTCTTTGGCTCTTCTGTTTTAAAAACATGGAATTATTTCTAAATTAGATTTGAACACTGAGAGAGTGAGAGAGATCGGGCTGTGAACAGCTAGTGGGGCGTGTATACTTGTAAAGGCGTTACATTTTTAAGAATAAAACCCTGAAACCGTAAGCTGGAATTGCGTCATACGAGTAAGAGGCTCTGAAAGTACGCATTAGAAGAAGTGCCTGCCTAGTACGACGTAACTTTTCAAACGATTATCTAATCCTATATAGATGATGGCCTCTGAAATCGAGCCTGCCATTCGATAGGGCTTCCCTGAGGGCCTTCTCAAATTACGATCGCGTTATCTGTGACGTCAAGCTATTATAAGAATTACCCGTCTGAGCGGCTACTCCGTTCGTTTATCAGTGATAGCCATTAGCGATATAACTTCTAATATCTAGTCTAGACAAAGTATGTACTGACGGCACCAGCGTCGCTGGTACAGTGCACAGCACGTCTGACTGTACAGTTTTGTTGCAAAGTCGCCCGTAACGTAATCGGGCAAAGTGTCGCCTAGCTATCATGAAAGGCCCTATACCACATACAGCCCTAGGTCAGGGGTTGGCAACCGTTTGAGACTAAAGAGCCAAAAATTTCAATTTACAAAATTTCGGACTAAAATGCCTGTTTCTTTTAAACCGGAAATTGAGTAGGCGACATCTCGGACAAAATATTTTCGGACACTTTGTCCGAAATGTCGCTTTATTATTTTAATATTTTTGAGGCGACATCTCGGACACTAACAAATAAAGCTGTTTTGTACAGTCGGATAAAAAACTCCCTACGATCTTATTAAATTTATGAGGAGACTAATAAAAATGTTATAAACCCACATGCAAATGTTATCTTGTGTACTCATGCAGTCTTCAACATTTGCTCTCAGCGCAAGTGGGTCGCCCGCGACACACATTTTATTTCATCAATTTTATGTAAGCATAATTATCTTAACTTTATTAGGTTGACAATATTTGAATGTTTTGCCAACGTTTGGCAATCTGCCCTCGCGTCTCATGTCACTGCGAGTGCGCAGGTAACAAAGGCTCAGCACAGCCAATAAGACCCACTATCAAGATGTAGCGTAGGGTAGCGTTAAATCAAACATTTTTGATGAAAAAGTATTAAGCTTACATAAGGTGGTAGGAGGATCACCACCTCAGTTCTCACATCATTACGCATGATTAGTTAGGAACAAAATGATGTGAAAACTGAGGTGATGATCCTCCTAGCACCTTATGTAAGCCTAGTACTTTTTCATCAAAAATAAGCCGAACGCGATCTGACTGCCTAAATTCAGGCTTTAATTGTCAAGGAAAACGGCTCATTTAAGTCGCTTTAGCTATCCTAAAATAGGCAGCTGTGGTAACGCTCTTTCTCGATGTATTATATTTAAATACTTTAGTATCTGACTGTACGATACAGGTTCAATATTTTGAGAGTGTCCGAGATGTCGCCTCAAAAATATTAAAAATACAAAGCGACATTTCGGACAAAGTGTCCGAAAATATTTTGTCCGAGATGTCGCCTACTCCGGAAATTCACGAAATTCATATTTTACAACACTCTCGATTTTATAGATTGAAAATCCCATTTATATGACCCACCCGAAAAAGTTCGCTGATTTCACCCTTATCTTTATCTTATCAGTATGGGGCCAGGCTGAGAGCCCGGGACACTTCGACCCAGTGGGATCTTTTGTGTCACCCCCGTCCTTATTCCTGATCAGGACGTGCAAAGACCGAGGTCGTGTCGGTCCGGCCCGGTCCGGTCCGGTCGGTCGGAAAATGTTGCCGATCTCTACCCTAGGTTGATCACAAGAACATTGCATGGCGCGCTATCGGGGTAGATTATATTATTATGGTCTGTCATGCATGTTAGGCATTCTGAACTACTTAATATTCTATTTTCATCTTCGGCTTTTGCCACAAGACCCGATAGCTATTTACACAGACATTTGTCTGTGTCTATTTACCATAATCCGATCCTGTTATTTACAAACGCATGAAGTGATATACTCGTATGATTGATGGTGCAGGAGTGGTGCACCTAGCAGGGTGGCAGCAGGGATTCGTCAGTGAAACGCCGTTGTTGGTGGTACAAGAGAGTGTGTGTATATTTTGGTTGTAATAACATTTATAGCCTAGGTCAGCGTTATGCGCTTATGTTGCAGTAAAACCTTATAACAAATCATTTGCTTAAGCTACCATACTACACGCAAGACAGTAGGAGCCACGGCCAGCCTGCGGCAGCCGGGCCGGCTATATCGCGCGTGACGTCACTCATTCACAGACCCAATTCAGAGCGACGATCCCAGTCCCTGCCCAATTACCCAAATTAATTGAGCCTCCCTCTGACGTCACAGCGACTGTTTACAGAACGTACAGAACGATTTTATCGGAATTTGCTTTCTAAACAAATTAATTTGTGAAGATTTTCCAGCTCTTCCAAGGTTAATAAATTAGATACTCAGATAGAGAGCTCTTTACTGTACAATAGAACGTATTAATGCAATTAGCCTGTTGTTATTGTTGCCCTTATCACTTATAAAAGCTATCAGAGCTGTTTGGAGCACTACTCGATTCTTGGTCCTAGATTCTAGTAGACTTTTTACAAGGGTAGACTACGAACGGTCTTGGGCTTTTCTCATCCAATCTTTCCCTGCCACTTTGACCAGGTCGTCGGTCCATCTCATCTCACAGCCCAAGACCGTAAAGAATGGAGTGCAATGGAAGAGACCTACACTCAGCATTGGGTGGCTATAGGTGGAAGAAGAAGAAGACTACGAACCGGCAAACATAGAGTAAAACGCTTACCTAGCAGTTCGCTAGAGTAGAAGTTCACCATAGCTACTATTGGGGTGTCACTATGATGATGACCAAATACTAGGACAAGACTAAAATGTGGCGCTGAAGAGTCCTTCCCTAATAAGTATACAGTGTATCGCTTCATACTTTAGTGGGTGAATCAAACTGATCAAATTGGATTAGGTAAGTAGTTTGGAGGTAATATGAGTACCGCACAAGAACGTAAATGCCCAACACAATAACAAAACGCCCGGCAGCAATTGTAGGTAACGTCAAACCTCTTTCTTAACCAGTAAACGCTAGTTCAGTGAAGTGTTGACGTGGGTCCTTTGTTAGGCTATTCACTCGTGTTCTTGGTCCAGCACAATGCGGGTAAGTGATGCGACGGAGAGCGAACAATGCGCGATGGTATAAGTAACATGGAATGGAATGACACCGAAGTCCCCCTTGGCATATGGCAAGAATAAGCGACACTGAATAAGTAAAGCTGTCTGAAGGAATAGTTAATAGGAGGGAAATAAACGACCTACCTAGTAATCTCTAGTAAGTACACTACTGAAACTCCAACAAATAGACTTGCGTCACAATCTTGCGTGACTTGGCGAGTACCGTACTAATATAGATAGATACCCTATCTTTGCCACTAGGACGGTCATATAATATAACACTAGAAATCGCAAAAATCGCAAACAACAATAGTTCTGATTTTTTTATGTTGTTAGGACCACTACCAACTTTATCCAAGTTTGCAGCTTCAAAAGACCTTTGCTAACTTTGCAGCACTCGAAAAGTTTGTATGTACGCGACGTCTTTATTTCAGTTTAAGGATTTTTTTTCTCGGACAGATTTGATATGATCGTTCTACAAGTCACGATTACCATGCTAATAAAATTAATCGTACGGGAACTATATGAATGGAATGAAGCTGTTATAAAATCAAAGACTATAAAATGTCAACGCTGTCGTGGATCAGTGAACCAAAGACCTAACTTGCGGTTATTCGTGTGGCCGAGGCAAACCTTCTTAATTTTCCTGTTTCATGATACTGTTGTCCTCACAATAAGTGTCCCGCTCTAGCTGTTGTCTGCTGTGACGTCACGAATCAGTTCAGAAACATCTGTTGGCCCGTTTGCCCACCCCACTTCCGCGCTTTCCATGTCACGTTGCCCGGGAGCGTATTAAGGCTGGAAGATAGTAGTGAGGCGGGAAATTCAAAATTTTCACAGTTTTTTGGGCACTACCACTGCTTCGTAGACCAGAACACATAATCGGCTGAATTATTGTTGTTCTGTTGTTTACAATAATGAAAAGAATACGGTTTTATTCTCGCGAACAAAAAATCGCTGAACAAAAATAGTTCAGTTTAGCTACAAAATGTTAAAGACTGTGAAAATTTTGAATTTCCCGCCACCTTGCTATCGTCTACCCTTAAGGTGATAACCTAGTACCTACGAATAAAATCTTTTATCGCCTAAAGTGGCCACTTTTAGCGATAAAAGATTTTATTCGGATCTGGAAGAATCTGGAATCTAAACCTTAGGTCTTAAAAATAGTTAAGCCTCGCGTTGAGTACCTGACGCTTCGCTTTTATTAAAAAAAACGCATCCAAAAAGACGATATGTTTTTTTTTTTCACTGGCGGCGCTAGTTGTGCCTCCTTGAACGGAAAATTCTCGTAAGTTTTCCACCGAGAATCGCGCTCTCTGATCTTGAAACACGAGCAATGCCTTATAGGCGGGTGTAGTTAAAGCGCATATTATCACGTTTCTTCGCGAGATAGCTATTGAATAAAACGTTTTTTTTTTTCTATTAATAGAATAGTTTCGATATGTGGGGTGACAAACATGTCCGCCTTTCGCCGGGACACAAATCAATACCTAGAGGGATATTGGAGAAAATACAATATTTAATTTTCTTCTTCAGTCTTTCAATTTTCGTCGTGGAACTAAGAGGATCAGCGATCGTATTGTGAAATGAAATACCGCTTCGAAACAGTAGCGACAGTTACGGCTTCACCATGGTAGCTCGTACCGCGTGCGGCATAAGGGCGGGTATCGAACAGAAAGGTACCTATGGAAGAAATACCCGTACCGGGTAAATTGGCTGTCTTGTGACCGGAAAATACACTTCTTTATTTCATTTTATACTCATTACCCAGTATCGATTCGGCTGTTCCTAAAAATAGCCGCTGTAACATAAACGGAGCGCAAGGTATTTATTCCATTGCTGCCGGAAAACCTCTTTCTTTTATAGGTACCCAGTATCGAATATTATTCCTAAAAATAACCGCAATAACACTCAAAGCGCAAGGCATTTATTTGATTCTTTGAAGTCGGGGTTGCTATATTTATACTCTTGTGAATCCAATCCTAAAGCAATAAAGTTGCCACCGTGAGAAACACAAATCAATATGATGATGATTGCAATGGATCGATTCTTGACCGTGCCTTTGTTGTTCAAAAAATAATAACAGCGCCGCCGGTTTTAAAATGATTATTACGCTTTGTTTCACTTTGTCTTGCTTGGTAGACATTTTAGGTACTGACTCTAATATCGAATGCTTCATTTCTCTCCCAACTGCCCTGCCCATATGCAGTGGCGTAGCTACATAGGGGCAAGGAGGGGCAATGTCCCAGAGCCCCCAAGCTCAGGGGGCCCCTCGGCTTTAAAAAGAATGTTAAATCAACAATAGAACAAATAAAGTAGGTTAAAATTATTATTATAGAGATTTTTCCGTTTTAGACTGAAATTTTAGGGGCTCTTTGAGTATTCAACTGTATTTTCGATTTAAATTTTGACTTGATAAAAAAACCTGAACAGTTCATTTGGGGCCCCAGTTTGTTCTTTGCCCCAGGGCCCCCGGTTACCTAGCTACGCCACTGCCCATATGCAGTTAGTAGAGTAATAGAAATACCAAATGCCTTACTGGGTCCTTGGGTCCTAATCCCAAAACAAATCTGCAGTTGCTAGTCGCAAAACCGGTGTACCTATTTGCGGGAAAATAGCTGTTATCGAAATTAACAATGTTTTTTTTATATTCTGCCGCAAATAAACCTGTTTTCACGACTAGCAACAGTTTTTTTTTCTCTAGTTTTTGTGCATACAATCTGCAGTATTGTCAGATCGATGCAGCCAGTGCCTGGGGCTTTCGCGGAATCGCAGTGCAGTCGAGTATCACTTTGTGAACGGTATATTTTACAAGCACTGCCCCTCTACCCTTGCTTGACGCATTTTTTTCAATATGGCGGAATTGACGAAATTCAATATTTCATTAATTAATACTCATTTTATATTGATCCTAGCTTTTGCCCGCGACTTCGTCCGCGCAGGCTTAGTTTTTTCCCGTCATCACAATAAAAAATAGCCTATACACTCAGCGATAACATAGCTTCCCATTAGAGAAATATTTTTTAAAATCGGATGAGTAGTTTTGGAGATTAACCCCTGCAAACCTACATACATACAAACTTTTCCTCTTTATAGTATTAGTGTAGATTGTACAAAATAGTATTACTTTTGAATAAACGTTACGAAGTTACGAAGTATACATATAAAATCAAAGGATGACTATGCAAATTTAAAGAAAAAATCATTTTAAAACTTTGTCAATATGAAAGCAATGGCGTCAAGGCCCCTGGCCTTTTGTACAGTCGGCGATAGCTCGAGCTCGAGTGTAGGCTTGGACAATGTAGGTGGCAAACTGGCAAAGGATGCAAGTACTGACTGGGGCACGCATGCAAGCTATAAGATTGGTCCCTTTGCGGCTATTAGAATATTCTCCAATGTGCTCCGCGAGAAATAATACTAAAAGACTTACCAATAATAATAATATTGATAAAACCGTTATTTATTATTAAATTTATTATTATCAGTCGGGGTTAGTAGTCGTTAACCCCTTGTAAAATGCAAAATGAGTCTAATTATTTGGGTTGCTCGAGTCAATATGCGTTGGCGCACTTGTTCAAATATTATCGAGAGTGAAAGGTATTTTTGGCAAGCTCGACTGAAGCAGTCGGTAAATTCGTCTGATTAGCTCATCGGTTCCATGGTGTAACGGTTAGCACTCAGGACTCTGAATCCTGCGATCCGAGTTCAAATCTCGGTGGAACCTGACTTTTTTTACTTTGTATTTTTTTTTTTCGTTTTAATTACAGACTCGACTTGGCATTAATTTACCTCCCCTTTTTGTCGATATATTTTTTATTTTATTGATGATGTCCTCCTCATCGTGATCCGATGACGGCGGCCTCAGGACTTGTAGGGGGACTTCTACGGCGATGGGCGCGAATGTGGCTCGAGAAACCCAACTTATTTGTGAAAGTCCGTTTACAACGATCGCAGTAGAGTTCACCGCGAGCGTTGTACGTGTAAGTGTAAGTGGGCTTCGGGCGAGTCTTGCGCAGTTGTCGGTCGGAGTCGAGGGTCTCCAACCGGGCTTTTTCAAACTCTGCCACCTTTTTGTGTATCATAGAGCGCCACTCGCTGCGTTTATGTGCTGCCTTTTCCCAACCGTCAGGTGGAATGGCACTGGCAGTTAGATGCCTTTTCAGAACATCTTTATAGCGAAGATGCTGTCCGCCAACTTTGCGCGCACCGTCAGACAGCTGGGAGTAGAAGACAGCTTTAGGTAGGCGATCGTCTTGCATTCGCACCACATGACCACACCACCGCACTATCTGCATAATTTAAATTCGGCGCGACCCCAAAACTACATTTCAACAGAATCATCAAAGGTATTAGGATGAGATGAGACCCAAAAGCACGACATTTGAACAATGCATTTTGTAAAGGTTGTTTAAATGTTACAAAACAACTTTTGACGTTCCACTCATCCCACCCCGGAATGGTTAGCAGAAGCACCAATTCATTCAAATAGTAATTTTATTCAGAAATACCAATAAAATTGCAATCACAATCGATTTTCTTGCTTCAAGAATACGTATAGGAGGGGCTGCATTTTATGCGGTGACTCCATAAAGACCTATTTAGGATGCCCTTATGTCTTTTGTGTTTGGTATAATATGGTATATTATAATTGTGTGATCTGTCTGTATGCCAAATGAACTAAAATAAATAAATAAAACGCTCTATAGGGGCACGCAAACAAATCTGATCCCTCCTGTAAGATTATTTAAATGTGACATTATAGTGTATTCATTCTAGATTTCAATGTATGGGCAAAACGGCAAAATTTATAATTAAAATTTATTGCTGCTATGTTATACCTATATACGAGTACATTATAATACACAACTCTCCCACCCCCCCCGCACGCCGCTTAACCCCTCCCCCCCTTGAAAAGTGTCCCTTTTTACAGATTTTCTCAATTTTTAGGAAAACTATACAAGCTAGGACAAAATGGTCAAAGACTGAATTATTTCTCAATAAATTACCAACAAATAAGTACTTACATTCATTTTGATACGATTTATAGTTTCCAAGCTATGGTGCATCAAAGATTACAAAAATGTGCGCTTGGCAGAAATAAAACATTTAATACACAAGAAACAATAAAAAATAATACTTTTTTATTTTTTTGCGTGATGTCATTGTAATAAGCAACTCATTACGAGTCTATAAGCCAAATTTCAGCGTCCTAGTTTAATTAATTAATAAGTTATCGTCCTGAGAATAAGTAAATCCGGAAGTTATTGTGGATTTTGCCGTTATAAAGTTCCTTATCAATGAGGAATAAGCTCCGAAAATCTAAATTTGAAAGGTGGGAGCCATTTATGGGGATCATTGCCCTTCCAAAACATTGATTTATTAGTGGCATGGACTTTTAAAATAAGGGAGAGAGTCGATTGAAGATGTCCCCCACCTTTTTGACTCCACCACATCGAATACATCGAAAAAATCGATAAAGTTGCATTGGAAGACGCCCGGTTGAAAAAAAACCTCTATCTACATTAATTGTAGTATCAGAAACCATAATTTTGAGGATACTTAATGAACATCTTAGTATAAAAAAAGTCACTGTAACATTGGCGCCGAGAATGCTCAAGCCCCACTTCAACACTTTTTGGAGGTCTATGATGGAGAACCAAAAGGCGTTTTGGCACTAATGGTGACTGAAAGTGAAAATTTGGTTCATCATTATGAATCCGAGTCCAAACAAGAGTCGATACGCTGGCATAAAAAGGGTACAACCCCCCCTTACAAGTTTAAGGTGTCAAAATCAACTGGCAAGATGATGGCGACGATTTTTCGGGTCACTGAAGAAATTTTGTTAGTAGACTACAAATAAAAGGTGTCAATATAACCGGAGAATATTACGTTTCACTATTGGAAAAAATAAAGGAAGCCATCAAAGAAACTAGAAGAGAAAAATGGTCTCAGATTGTTGTCTTTTTGCAAGACAATTAGCCCGTTTACAAGTGTTACACTGCGATGGCTGCCTTACACAGATGTGGGTTTGAGACACTAGTTTACTCTCTCTACAGCCTAGACCTGACCCCCAGCAATTTTGATTTATTTCTAAAAATTAAAAAAATACCTTCGAGGAAGAAAATTTTCCGACGATAGAAAAAAGAAGTCAAAGATGCCATTTTGACCCATTTTCAGGGCAAGTAAGAATTTTTTTTTTCAGCGTATAGAAAAGCGTATTCTTAGATTCAAAAAGTGAGCTTCAGAAGGACTATGTTGAAAAGGAAAAATATATATATTTTTTATCCCACTTACAACTGCGAACCGCGAACTTAATTCCGCGAACTTTTGGACCTCTCGTATATTCTCGCCTTGTATGGGGCAAACCGAAAAAAGTATAAACGAGTTACGAATTTACGATACGTCTACTTCAACAAATACGTTGGCCACAAAGTCACCAGCCCCACAGTTGATACTGAAAATAGTAGGTATCATGCAACTTCAAAAAAGCCTGCGGAAAAAGATGTCGATGTATCAATGCTGGATTGCGTTGTTCCATCATGTCAAGATAATGATGACGATACTGATTCTTTTAGATATGAATAACTACAGAAACGCATGTCTTGTAAAATTAATAAATATCTATGGTTTCTTGTGTATTAAATGTTTTATTTCTACCAAGCGCACATTTTTGTAATCTTTGATGCACCATAGCTTGGAAACTATAAATCGTATCGAAATGAATGTTAGTACTTATTTGTTGGTAATTTATTGATAAACTAGTTGTGCCCGCGACTTCGTATGCGTTTTTACACATTTGACAATTAATTTAAATTCGACTGTGGAGGAAAAGTCAAACCCCCGACCAAAAAAGAGGGGTGTTATAAGTTTGACAGCTTTGTGAGTGTGTCTGTATAAGTGTTTATGACGGTGTGTCTGTCTATGGCACCGTAGCTTTTAAATGGGTGAACGATTTGGAAGTTTTAGGTTTATTTTTTATTTGAAAGCAGGTTTTCTAGCGAATGTTCTTAGTTATGTTTTGTCAAAATTGGTTCAGCTATTTATTACATAATATGCTTATTCGAAGCTAAAATGTCGGGAGTATTTTAATAGTTATTATTTCTTAACTTGCGGTTGCAGGGCTCAAAAGAAAGCAATAGAATAAAATAGAATAAAAACCCTAATCTAAACAATATATTTATAAATTTAATAATAAATATATATTGTTTACATTAAGGTATCGCCCGTGATAAGATACCAGGAAGCTTAGCATAAGAATTGCTTAGGAAGTAAAATGGTTTATACGTATCTCTCTCGAAGTAGAGTGGGATAGATAAAGTTATAAGCCCAAACATAAGGTCTTACTCATTCTCATGCTAAGCCAGCAAGTAAAGCATACGGCTAATAACTCTGTCTATCTAGCTCAACGGTAAACAATAGTTATTTGTTATGCAAGAATGCAAAATTATTGTTTGTGGCGAGTGCTTGTATTGAATACCGAGCGGTGTTAAAAGACCGTCAACAAAGTGGGAGACCACATACAGGGTGTTAAAAGACCGCCAACAAAGCGGGAAACCACGTATTGTCCTCATCATAAGGAACATTTTCTCAAGGAACTATGCCTGGGAAATCAACGGTTTCCAAATCGGATTTTTCAAAACTTTTTTTTTGCAGAAATTTATTCAGTATCTAGTTCTTAAGAATCCCCTGAAGCTCTGCAGCCCTCTCGCTCGCACTTTTCAACATTTTAATTGATTGTAAGAGAATGATTAAACTTTGGACGATAAAATATAGTTGCAGACATAGATAATAAAGCTATCGACATGTGGACACACTTTTGATTTCATATTCCTACTAATAAAAAAATATCACAGAACTTCGGTTAAAAGTAGTAGTTCAGTAATATTTATTTTTTAAACTACAACGTGTTACAAAATATACTAACTCTTTTTACAGGGTGTAACCTGCTGGTCAACATAATGACAAATCTGCAAAAAAAAGTTGAAAAACACAACTTTTTTTTTATAACCGCAAAATTGTAAAATTTTCAAAACTTTTTTGTTTTTGGATTTAGCTCCAATTAAAAAATATGTTTGTTTGATTAGCTGTATTTGAATAGCTTCATGCTGTTAAAACATAGTGAAAGTCTATGGAAACAGTATTTTAAAAATACTTTTCTCCCGTCACAGCGCTTACATTTTAATTATTTAAAAATCAACGGAACGACATAGAGCTAAAAAAATATTTTGGTTGTGATCCCTATCATCAGGTACGATGACCCTGTAAAAAGAGTTAGCATCTTTTGTAACAGCTTGTATAAATGTGAAATTTAAAGTATGTCTACATGTCGATAGCTTTATTATCTATGTCTGCAACTATATTTTATCGTCCAAAGTTGAATCATTCTCTTACAATAAATTCTAGGGTCGGCGGACTTAACCACATAAGTCCTATAGAAATTGTATAGCACTTATGTGGTTAAGTCCGCCGACCCTAGAATTAAAATGTTTAAAAGTGCGAGCGAGAAGGCTGCAGAGCTTCAGGGGATTCTTAACATACATTTTCAAGAAGCCATATCAAAATTAGGAATATTTCTTACAAAAAACGACGTTAAAGTTGCAACCCGCAATGTATTCTAAACATCGGCACTTCAAGCTTAAGTAACATAATCTGATACCTACGCTTGCGCAATATGACTTTTCTGTGTTACACGTCCATTGCGTGAAAAAATATTTTTCAAAATTATAACCGAAAAAACCAAAATCATTTCCCAACAATAATTTATCGAAAAAGTACTTTGTTTTGGTGTCTAGTGGCTTTCGGGTCTGTTGGCGGTCTTTTACCACCCTGTATAGTTCTCATCATAACAAACATTTTTGCCCAAGAAACTATGCCTAGGAAATCAACGGTTTCCGAGATAATGAGGTTTCAAGTCGGATTTTTTTTTCCGGATTTTTTTTTTTTTTTTAAATGTGTTCAGTATCACTTTATTAATATATCTTCTCAAGAAGCTATATCAAAATTATGAATATTTCTTACAAAAAATTAAGTTAAAATTGCAACCCGCAATGTATTCTGAACATTGGGTAGCCTAGATTGTGCCCAGAACCAGGACTTATCACGGTCCTAAATTTGACTGAAAACTATTCAGCGGTATTCGCGTGATGAGGTAACACACAGACAGACAGACAGACAGACAGACAGACAGACAGACAGACAGACATAGACCGATTTTTTTGCATTTTTGTATTCAGTATAGTTTACTTAGTAACCCCTGCTAGTTTTTTTCTAAAAATATTCAATGTACAGAATTGACTTCGCTAGAGTTTTATTATAAGTATAGACAAGGATGAGATGGGGCAGGGGTGGCGAGACTCTGACTGGGTAAACGGTAGGTAAATAAGCATGGGGCTAGGCGCCCGGGATACGGTCCCGGTTTGATTCCGCTCCTCAAGAGAGTCTTCTATCATAGACACAGTAATGACGGTTTGATGGTGTCACTTTTGACATTGGCATGGCTGAACATTATGTTTTTATCGCAAGATCCCAATAAAATCCTCCCTCAGGCCTAAATTCCTGGAGAAACTGCTCCAAAATGTGCCTCATGTTCGAGAACATGCCCCAAAAGCGACATTGCTGCTACATCGTGCCGCTGCGCCACGCCGCTGTCATGATTTCTTCCATCGGTTTCGTCCTGGGCTGCCTGGGCTGCTTGCTGTCAGCTCGCTACGCCCTCGCAGACCCGCGGCTTCGCGCCATAGACCTGAGCCACGAAGAAACCATGAAGAAGTACACCCTTTTCGCAACTGGAACCACCTTTCATGACCATCGTTGGCAGCATAGTCCTGTTCCTCGGAGGCGCCTTCAAGCAGCCCAGCTACTTGTGCTGGTACATCTACATCGTCATGACAATGTGTATGGGCATCGTAATAGCGTCCGTGGCTGTGTCCCTGGCGTGTTTCTGCAAGCCTGAGAAGCCGTGTGTGCTGCGGAGCATGAGCTTTACGACCGCGACGATAATCTATTTGGGAACCACTGTTTGGATGCAGGTGTGGATTTACTTCGCGCTCGTGGCCAGCAGCCTGATGAAGCGCATGGTGTACGGAAAGGTTTGGAAATGAGCTGTGTGAGGCATCCTCGCGCGGACGATTTTTCAACCACAGAGCGCATCAACGAAAATTGCTATAAAGCTAAATGCCGATATTATGTCGATGAAAACGCCTATCGCTGAAAATGGATGGAATCGCGCGACTTCAAACTGCGCTCGGCGATATGCAGTGTAGTAGGTACTTAGTTTGTTTGTTTGTTACACTTTATTGCACACAAAAATAAAAATAAACTTAAATAACATTATAGTAAGAGAACGTGTACAAGGGAAGACTTATTTCTAAAGAAATTTCTTCCAGCCAGCCCTGTAGTTGCATGGTGAGAAAAATGCTGACTCAACTCAACCTTTCATCATAACTAAATAAATAGAATATAATACTAAAATAAATAGAATAATACTAGATTTCTAGCTAAAGAAACCCTTTTACCATTGTGACGATTATTTACAACTAGTTGTGCCCGCGACTTCGTATGCGTTTTTACACATTTGACATTTAATTTAAATTCGACTGTGGAGGAAAACTGAAAAGGAAGGTTTTTTTTAACCCCCGACCAAAAAAGAGGGGTGTTATAAGTTTGACAGCTTTGTGAGTGTGTCTGTATAGGTATGTGTTTATGAGGGTGTGTCTGTCTGTGGCACCGTAGCTCTTAAATGGGTGAACGGAAGCTTTAGGTTTTTAAAAAAATTGGAAAGCAGGTTTTCCAGCGAATGTTCTTAGTAATGTTTGGTCTAAATTGGTTCAGCTATTTATTAAATATGCTTATTTGAAGCTAAAATTTCGGGGGTATTTTAATTTAATAGCTATTATTTCTTAACTTGCGGTAGCAGGGCTCAAAAGAAAGCAATAGAATAAAATAGAATAAAAACCCTAATCTAAACAATACATTATAAATTTAATAATAAATATGTATTGTTTATATAAAGGTATCTCCCGTGATAAGATACCAAGAAGCTTAGCATAAGAATTGCTCAGGAAGTAAAGGGGTTTATATGTATCTCCCTCGACGTAGAGTGGGATAGATAAAGTTATAAGCCCATAGATAAGGTCTTGCTCATTCTCATGCTAAGCCAGCAAGCAAAGCATACGGCTAATAACTCTGTCTATCACGCTCAACGCTAAACAATAGTTATTTGTTATGCTAGAATGCAAAATTATTGTTTGCGGCGAGTGCTTGTATTGAATACCGAGCGGTGTTAAAAGACCGCCAACAAAGTGGGAGACCACATATAGTCCTCATCATAACGAACATTTTTGCCCAAGAAACTATGCCTAGGAAATCAACGGTTTCCGAGATAATAAGGTTCCAAGCCGGATTTTTTTTTTCATTTTTGTTTTGTTTTTTCAGAAATGTGTTCAGTATCACGTTATTAACATATCTTCTCAAGAAGCTATATCAAAATTATGAATATTTCTTACAAAAAACGACGTTAAAATTGCAACCCGCAATGTATTCTGAACATCGGATAGCCTAGATTGTGCCCAGAACCAGGACTTATCACGGTTCTAAATTTGAGTGAAAACTATTCAGCGGTCTTCGCGTGATGAGGTAACACACAGACAGACAGACAGACAGACAGACAGACAGACAGACAGACAGACAGACATAGACCGATTTTTTTTCATTTTTGTATTCAGTATAGTTTACTTGGTAACCCCTGCTAGTTTTTTTCTAAAAATATTCAATGTACAGAATTGACTTCGCTAGAGTTTTATTATAAGTATAGATAATTCAGTCTTTGACCATTTTGTCCTAGCTTGAATAGTTTTCCTGAAAATTGAGAAAATCTGTAAAATGGGACACTTTTCAAGGGGGGGAGGGGGTAAGCGGCTTGCGGAGGGGGTGGGAGAGTTGTGTATTTTAATGTACTCTTATATAGGCATAACATAGCAGCAATAAATTTAAATTATAAATTTTGCCGCTAAAAAATTTAGAATGAATATACTATTACAAAGAATGATGATAGTCAACATTAGAATCACGAGGAAAACCTGTATCGTGGCGCTTGCGACCTTGTGCCTGTAGTACGGTCAGCAATACGACGCGCTACCCACGGCAGCTCCTAAAGCGCGCAGAATAGGTGCGAGTATCGAACAAAAAGGGGTGTCGTCGTGTGTACGTAAACTGGGGCCTGAGTCTGTAACGCAATTGTGCCAAAATAGGCTCCCAGTTGACGGCTTTAATTACGATTTAATGTTTTTTTAGTACAGCAAAGAATCAGCTCGCTGGTTGTAGGTGGTGGCAACCGGGTTTTCCTCGTTTTTCTCCTAAGAAAAACGAGGAAACCCCGGTTTTGTCCTTCTACTGGGACGCAATCGACACGCCATTGCGTTACAGAGTTAAGCCCCAGTCTGTCTGTTCGCCGGTGCTGCATGGACCGGTACCGGCACCACATGCGCTTCCTCTTATACCATTATTACGTGAGAGTATTGCGTTATACCGGCTTTATTATCGAACAGTAAACAGTACTATTTAGTGGGTAACAAAGTCAGATAGTAGCCAGAACTTTAGCAATATACGGCGATCCTGCAACGCTCGTGCGGCCAAATTCACTCTACATACCATTGATGTACACACGACAGCACGTCATCAGAGTGTTGTAAAACTGCCCGTAAAGTAACCGAGTAGAGTGCTAGGTTGTAAACGTCGACGTCCTGTCTTGTGTACATAGGGCCTGATAGGCACATTTAGGTTCGACGAATTATTTTTAAGGTTAAATCAGCGTCGAATTCCCCTCGTGAGTTGCGTCGTATCGTAGATTCAATGAAAATATCGCCGCATGACAACTTCTAACTCCTTCGCTACAATATTATTGCTTTACAACTGCCAAGTTTTAACTATTGGAAATTGGAGACTGTACGTCTTTTGTTGAGATGGAAACAGCTAATTACAAATGGAACTTCGGGTCGGACCCGAGTCGCATGTGCGGGGGGGTTCAGACGATGTCCCACATCACCGACGACTGCCCGCTGTTCGCCATCCAAGGCGGCGTCGCTAAGGTGCATGAGGCCGACACAGACGTAACGACGTAGTTGGACGGCTTACCTTTCACGGTATATCATTTCGAGCACAATGCCATTCGCAAAATAAATAAGATGGAAACAATAAATAGTGTAAAACCAACTAGTTGGTTTGACTCTACTTATTTAGAGTCGAGACCACGAGCCGGCAGACGAATCTGGCCAAGGCTGGATACTGGATGTGGAAAGCTGAGGATAGAATCGGTCCCTGGAAGATGTCAGTGCACGAAAGCTGATTGCATGACGTGTTATGCAAGCAATATCTACGTTTGTATGTTTATTTTTCAAAAGCTAGCTCTAGATACACAAATGAGTAGGTACTCGGGTGAAAACAAGCTCTAAGTGGGTCATAAGGAGGAAACTTCGCGATAGCTGTGCAATTATGGGGATTCGAAGCCGATAATTACCCTCACGGACCGGTTCTTGCGAGCAAGCCCGACCGGTTCGCCGGCAGGCTCTTAAATGTAGTGTAACAAACCCTAAAATAAACCACGAGTTTTTGCTGTGGACTGCTTCAATCATAAAACATTGGCAATGCAGGTAGGTAACCCGTGAGACTAAGCAAGATAAAATAATGACTTGTGATCTTGCATGGAGCAAGATGAGCTTCCAAAGGCAAGGATTGACGTAAGCAACAAGCTTGCAACCAAGAGGTTCGATAGAACTGAAAATCGGATAAGCGTGCTTCGATAGACTCTACCGAGGGCCGAGGCACGAAGATTCGAAATCACGGTACAGCAAATGACTGTTGTGCGACCAATATCATCGACTCTAGGAGGTATCGGCTTCCAGTCAGATAACGTGATTATGATTAAAATAGCTGGTTTGCTTGGCAAAAATAATCCAGCATCAAGGAGACAGTAGCAGTCGAAAGAACAAAATCTGTTTTGACAGCCATTGCTTGATGACTGGATATATACTTAGGTATAACATGTGATAAATAAAAGTAGAAAGACGACCAGTGATAGCAGTATATCGTGATCACAGACTTTTCTGTGATCGTGATCTATCTCGCTCGCAGATACGTCGCAATAACATTGGAAGGTTTGCGGCATCGCGAAGTCTTTTTTACATTTGCATGATATTACTGTTTGTTTTATTGATTTCGCATGCCTTTGGCTTTCAAGGACACTTGCGAGAACGAGAAGAAATTTTACATTTCCTACTCTGTTTCAAAAGTAACAGAGAGACTTATTTTTTGTAGAGCAGGCAGGATTATCCTTAGCTTGGGAGAGAGCACCAGTTGCGATCAGGCCTTGGCGAAACTGTAACCTACCTATTTTTAATTCTGAAAAATTTATGAAACTAAAAACAAGTAAGATGAAGAACATAAGGCAAGACGATTCCGTTACCGCCGTCCTGTATAAAACATGAATGGAATGTGCCATATCGCTATCGAGGTAAACAATGTTGACCCTAGAGATGCCTAAAGTCGGCGCGGGGGTCAGCAAGCCGTTTGTAGGGCAGCTGAGGGGCTTACGCTGAAGCTAGGACAGAGGAAGACCAGCCATGGAGTAGAACAGGCTAGAAATTGTGTAAATTAAAACTGCAAACCCCTCCTGTTCTCGCTTAGTGCGGTGCTCCTCGCACATAACCTCTGGGATAGGGCCACAGGGGTGTTAGTCTGTAACGCAATGGTGTCAAAATGGGCTCCCAGTTGACGGCTTCAATTACGATTTTTTTATCTGGATGGTGTGAAATCTGCTACCGAAGCTTCTAAGGAGGCGTGCCACCAGGCCTCCGAAAGAAGTGATGCTACTGATGGCACAACAATAAAAACTGCAGGAATTGGGATCTCAATACGAACCCTCCATCGTATTGGAACCTGGAACGTTCGGGGACTACTCCAGGCAGGCAAACTGAGCATCGTGGACAAAGAGAGAAAAAACCACAACATCTCTATACTGGGTCTAAGCGAAACTCATCTCCGTGGTCAGGGCCATTTCACAACCACTTCAGGAAGCACCCTATACTTCTCAGGATGCGATGATTCCAGCAGCAGCGGCGTGGCAATTCTACTACCACCGAATACGTTCTAGGATATAACCCGGTGTCCGATAGAATTATCACCATCAAACTGAACACCAAACCCTGTCTCCTTAACATCGTGCAAATCTACGCCCCGACCTCAACTTCGTCGGAACAGGCCATAAATGATTTCTATGGCAAACTCGAGAAGACATTGGACGACATTCCCGGCAGGCAAATCACCATGGTTATTGGTGATTGGAACGCGAAGGTAGGCAAAGCAGAGCCAGACCATCAGATCAAGGACATCATCGGCAGATATGGTCTAGGCACCAGAAACGAACGCGGGCAAAAGCTCGTGGAATTCTGTGCTGGTAGGAACCTGAGCATAGCCAACACTCTCTTCCAACACCATCAAAGACGTCTCTATACATGGATATCTCCTGGCGATCGGTATAGGAACCAAATTGACTACATCCTATTAGACAAACGCTGGAGATCCTCCGTGAAAAACGTGAAGACTTTTCCTGGTGCCGACTGCGGCTCGGATCACACACTCCTAGTAGCAAGTTTTTCTCTGTGCTGGAAATCCACCCAAAAACACTCTCGACCAAAACCAAGAACTTTGAACCCCATCGAACAATCCCACCTGCGGAATATGGTCGAGGTCAAGCTTGCTGACAACCCTCTACCACAAGTGGCTGACGCCGAGGCACAATGGAAACATCTGGAAAGCAAAGTCAATGAAGCCCTTGACGAGATCACCTCGAAGAGAGAAAGCGTCTGCAAAAAAAGATCAACATGGATATCAGACCAAACGTGGGAACTCATCGAGCACAGAAAGGAGGTCAAAGTGAAAGGACTTCAGAACCCTGCAGTCAGGAAGGAATACTCTGATCTGGGCAAAGAGATCCAAAGAAAGTGCCGGACCGATAAAACCAACTTTATTAAGGGAATATGCTGCGAAGTAGAGACACATGCCTTAAAACTGCAAACTTCTGACCTATTTAAAAAAGTTCGCTTGCTGAGTAAGCAATTCAAGCCCAAATCCTGGGTTATTGAAGACGCTAACGGAGAATCGTTGCATGAACTGGACAGGATTGCGGAGCATTGGCGTGGATACTGTCAGCAACATTACAAAGCACCCTGTGAGACGGCCGATCCCCGACTGGACTGGAGCACACTAGAACTGGAACCTAACATCCTAAAATCTGAGACAGTAGCAGCCATTAAACTTCTCAAACCCAAGAAAGCACCAGGCCCAGACAATATAACATCCGAAGCGCTCAAAGCCCTAGGGGACAAAGGCGTTGACACACTGCATAACATCTGCAACAACATATGGCGTTATGGTGAGTGGCCACAGGACTGGACCCAATCAGTAATCCTACCGCTCCACAAAAAGGGATCTACTAAAAAGTGTGACAACTACCGCACACTCGCCCTGATATCCCATGCGAGCAAGATACTACTTCACATAATTAATAACCGACTCCGCCACTACCTTGATTGGCAGATACCACAGGAACAGGCAGGTTTTGTGAAAGGTAAAGGCACCAGAGAACAAATACTGAACGTCAGGCAAATTGTTGAAAAGTGCTACGAGTTCGACACACCAGTTATTATGTGTTTTGTCGACTACAGCAAAGCTTTCGACTGCGTCAACTGGAACTGCTTGTGGAGAGACATGACTGAGTTGGGCGTCCCGCGTCATCTTACTGCACTACTCCAGTCATTATACTACAACAGCCAGGGAGTGGTGAGAGTGGACAGGACCACATCCAATCCTTTCAATTTCGAGAAGGGAGTCCGACAAGGCTGTATCCTTTCACCCATCCTGTTCAACATCTACGGAGAATACATCGTAAGGAAAACGTGCGATGGCTGGAACGGTGGCATCACAATTGGCGGACGCAAAATCTCAAACCTGCGATACGCCGATGATACGACCCTATTTGCATCAAGCGAAACAGAGATGGCATCCTTCTTGGACAGAATGGGGCGCATTAGCGAGGAACTAGGCCTCTCAATAAACAGATCTAAAACCAAAATCATGATCGTGGACCGTTCCAGCAAAATGGAGCTCAGTGGCACACTCAACCTGGTCACTACTGACAACTTTTTATACCTGGGCTCCAGTTTAAGTAACAACGGATCTTGCGAACCTGAGGTGCGCAGAAGGATTGGGATGGCAAAGGGGGCCATGGCACAGCTGGACAGGATATGGAAGGACAGAAGCATCTCCACTAACACCAAGAGTAGCCTTGTCAGAACCCTGGTCTTCTCCATATTCCTGTATGGAGCAGAGACATGGACACTAAAAAAGGCTGACCACGAACGCATTAACGCTTTTGAGATGTGGTGCTGGAGGAGGATGCTGGACTAGAGATGTAAAAAAACGGTTTTTTTTCTGACGTGAAAAAAAAACATTGAAAAAAAACGTGAAAAAAAACTGTTTTTTTTTCAGGGGGACGTTTTTTTTCATACTTTCTTCTCTCCACTCTTAGATATAAATCTGACTCTGACCAATGGTATGAACGACCAAAAGAAGAGGTCAAAGTTGTCAAGGACAATACAAAGCTCTTTATTTGTAGGAATATAGGTGTCATATTTGAAAATTACTTTCTCTGTTACATTCCATATCCAAGATTTTGAACGCAGAGCTAGCTAGGCTAGAGTAAGTAAGGTCTTATATTATTTTCCGTGTTTTTTGTATGATATCTAAACCTTATATTGTTGAAGTCAAGGACTATTACTTTCCTCCACTATAATCTGTAGTACCTACCAATTGCGCGCGAAAGTAACCGAACGCAATGCTCGCGAGAGCGAGAGACTTCGTTGGAGTTTCTAAGGTAGTTTTTATGGTTGTTAAAATATTGACTATTATTGCTTGGATTATTGCTTGGTTGTTTTGCGCGACTTCTTAGTGTGTGTGGGTGGTGTTTTGTTTATGATTTGGTTAGGTACTTGAGTTGAGGCAGTAGTTGCAGTATGCGTGACGGTGAGAGAGACTGATTTTTGTTGACTGTGATTAATTTGAAGATTAAATTGTGTCGTATTGATACCTTTTGATTACCTTTTCGTACTAACACCTTTTCTGAAAAAAAACCAAATTTAGAAAAAAAACAACAGTGCCATGTTTTTTTTCATGTTTTTTTTCAAAGTTTTGAAAAAAAACAAATTGTTTTTTTTCTATTTGCATCTCTATGCTGGACATACATTGGACAGAACACCGTACCAACGTGTCGATATTGGATGAGCTTAAAATAAAGACTCGACTCTCCACCATCTGCACACGTAGGATCCTCGAATACTTTGGTCACATTGCCAGGAAAGACAGTGATAAGCTGGAAAAACAGATTTTCACTGGCAAGATTGACGGAAAGCGACCAAGGGGAAGATGCCCGACACGTTGGACCGACCAAATCCGCTCCACACTCAACACCTCAGTATACGATGCCATACACTTAGCCGCAGATAGGAACAACTGGCGACGCATCGTACGACACGGATTGCTCCGTTTGAATGACCGCGACCCTCAGTGATGAGGATACCGACGCAAGGAGGAGGAGGAATCTGTCGGTCCTTTTAATGGTTTTGTAGTACGTACATCAAAGGTACGTATTTTAATTCCAATTCTAGAAGATTAGTTCGCTGGTTGTAGGAGAAAAACGAGGAAACCCCAGTTTTGTCCTTCGACAGGGACGCCATCGACACGTCATTGCGTTACAGACTTAAGTCCCAAGTCAGGGCTCGCATACTACAATGACAGTGAAATTTACACAGGCTTCAGTTCATGAGTAGTTTTCTTCTTTTCTTTTAAAGCATAACTTTACTACATATTATTTTAGTTTTTTTTCCTAGCCTGTATTTATATTGGTGTACAATAAAGAATATTTTATCTTTATCTTATTATAAGACTAGTATTTTGAATATCACAATGATAAAGAGAATACTGGAAAGAGGTTGTAGGAAGTCAAAGACTTGATTTTGTTTATTTTACAGTTTGTAACATGGACGAATCTGGGTTTAAGGACTGACCAGTGAAACGAGTTTTAGGTCATTTTAAAATTACTTTCAGCGTAAGGCTGGTGGCACTCGAGATCTATTATTCAGCCAAAGAGTCGTTAGCAGGCGATTCGATGGGTGCTGTAAAAAACAACTGGAAACTGGAGCACTGAATTATTTATTGGTGTCCCACTTCGTTTAAGCTTTCCGCTATTGATTAATTCTAAAAATTGGAGACCAAAAATAAATTGAAATAATTCAAAACCAGAATGTTGGTTCTCTTTCAAAACTAAAATCAGCTTTACGTATTATTATAAGCCTGTAGACTGCGTCATTTTTAATGCAATTCGCGGCTAAGCTTAAGGCATGAATGTAACTTGCAGAGATACCTAGAAAATTGCATTGCTACTTGTATTCTTTTAAAACTATGCCTATAGGGTGCTATTAGGGTATCTAAAACAATGTCCCAGGTACTGCAGCGCCGAGTGGTCTCTTCACCCATCTACATAGTGTGAGTGACGGTGCCACTTGACGCTGTATAAATCATCTCATTACGTAGATGCAAAAGGCCTTAGTTTTTTTTTTAGGGCAGTTACTGGCATGGCATGTGTAGTGTAATGTTTAAGGCGATATGTAGTCACAACTAGCACCGCACAGTGGTCGATTTGTACGATTTAGGCGGCCAAAAGTCCATTTCTCAAAGTTAACTTATAACAAAACAAATTGATTCCCGGAAAAATAGACACCCCGACTGCCCAAACCCCACCCCTCCCCAGTTCCTAGAACTGCATGCGCGCCCCCACAGGTAGTCGGAACTTGATCGTCGCGCAAGCTGTACGCGTTCGTTCTCGACACTCTTAGCGCAACCGATATTCTAAAATGAATATTTCATTGGATATTATTCAGTTACAAGTGAAAGTGATGGAAGTCGAAAATTCAGGTAAGCTCCTTCAAATATAATTTAAATTAAGATAAGGAATATCAATATTTAGTGCAGTTACAACGTATCAAAGATCGCCCTTTTTCATAGAAAATATTATCATTTTTTTATTTTCAATAGTAAAAATGTTGTACTTCCGAGACCGTCCGAGTTAAATTCCTTATGGTTTCTAATAGTATAGCTCTTTGAGCAGATAACCACAAAAAAAATAGCCACCACCTTTGACCACTTCGCGAGAAAAATAATAATTCATTAACTTAGGCAGACAGTGAGAAAAATTCCTTTTTTGTTTCTTTTGCGTTAAAATTCCTTTTCGTTGTTCTAGGTTCATCAAGTTACTCGGGCATGGAGGTAGTAACTCGCAGATATCTTTTTGATAAGATGATTGAGGAAAACTCTCCATCAATAAACGACAAATTGGAATACTTACAAAATTATTTGTTAATGTCTTACGGGGACTCCGACGAAGACAAAAAGTATATAAATCATAAATTTTCATATTTTAAAACAGAAATAAAAAAGAGATGGTCCAAAGCACGCAACACGCTAGAAAAATTTCTTATAAGCAATGATGCATGGTTAGCAGGAACGTTCGAGATGCCCATAAAAACGCATAATAAGTCAGGACGACCTAGCAAAACATTCAGTGAATGTAGTGAAAGAACTAAAAGGAGGAAAATAGAAGAAGTTCGCTCCTCTGTAGGCAAAGAAGTGATAGTTCACGCAGCGCAAGTAATTTTATAAAAAGAAGGAAAAAGAAACGCCTCGCAAGTCCTAAAAGATATTACAAATTCGCCTGCAGCCGCAAACGAATGTAAAAAAAGACATTCCAAATCAAAGGCACAAGATCCCCTTACGCCTCGGGAGGCACTGCGAATGTGCGTGGACGCTGATTTGACACGAAGTCAATATGAAATTGTGCGAGCAACCAACAGAAGCTTTTACCCGTGCTACGAATTAGTGTTGAAGGCTAAACAGGAATGTTACCCACCCAAAGAGACGCTACGAGTGACCGCTTCCTGTGCTGAAAGTGATCTACAATCTTTGTTAGATCACACCGTCACGCGATTATCAATTTTCCTCGAAGAAGTACTAATGACTCTTACAGAAACTGAGAGAAATTCCTTGCAGATTATCTGCAAATGGGGTTGTGATGGTTCACAACAAGCTCAATACAAACAAAAGTTAATGAATGACGCCGACTCGGATGCAAATATATTTTTGAGCTCATTCGTGCCTCTACAAATTGTTTGCGGCGAAGATAAAACAAAAATGGTTTGGCAAAACCCGACTCCTTCTTCACCACGATATTGCCGCCCGATACGATTCAGATTTATAAAAGAGTCTACAGACATTACAAAAGATGAAATAAATTACGTTCGGGACAGTGTGAAGTCCCTAAAAGCCACGGAATTGGAACTGAATGGGCAAAAATTCTCGGTTAGCCACAGTCTTAAAATGACCATGGTGGACGGCAAAGTTTGCAATGCGGCGACTGACACCAAATCAACGAGTAGATGCTACATATGCGGAGCCACTTCAAAAAACTTTAATGACTTAAGTAAAAAAAACGAAATTCACCCAGAATCGCTTGAATTTGGCTCTAATCTAATTTGGCTAATCTATCAACTTTACATGCCAGAATTCGATTATTCGAGAGTATTTTACATTTAGCTTATAAATTGCCCGTTGGGAAATACCGTGAAAAAAGAACCAAAGCAGAAAAGATGCTAGAACAACAAAAAAAAAAAGAGATTCAGCAAAGATTCAGAGAAGAAGTAGGTATCTTGGTAGATATGCCAAAATGTAATTTTGGTAACACAAATGACGGCAATACTAGTAGAAGATTTTTTGAAAACCCACATCTGGCTGCTGAAATAACGGGAATAGACTTTAATTTTATTTATAGAATTAAAGTTATTTTGGAAGCCATATCAAGCGGTCACAAAATAGATGTCCCGAAATTTGATGAATACGCCATGGAGACAGCAAAACTGTATGTAGAGTTATATGGTTGGCATTCTATGACTCCTACCATGCATAAAATTTTGGTACATGGTGGAAAAGTTATAGAAAATTCTCTAGTGCCTATTGGTCAACTTTCGGAGGAAGCTGCAGAAGCTCGTAATAAGCACTTTCGCTCATACCGTCTAAACTTTGCTCGAAAGTTTTCACGCGAAGACTGTAACCTTGATATTTATCACAGGTTACTCTTGACATCAGATCCGCTCATCAGTTCAATGAGAAAAAAAAAGAAGATCCGATCAAAACCATTTTTGCAGGAAACTTTGGAGCTTTTGCTTCCTGCAGAGCCAAATACAAAAGGCACTTGTGATAAATGCATGGAAAGTGACGGTGAGGAAGAATTGTCTTTTAAAGAGTAACATAACAATTTGTATGTTAAACTTTCATAAAATATTGTCTTATTGTTTATGATTCGGTACCTAACATTGTAAGTAACATTTAGTATAATAATGTGGTAATAACTGTTGACCATTTAATTTTAGTGTATACTGTATTTTTTTGTCATCCATATTTTATTTTAAATTTAAATAGGCATGCAGACTGTAGAGAATAAACATTTTTTTTTTATGTACGGCCGTCTTTTACTTAACAAATTGTGATAATTCTTAACCCAAATATCAAAAACTACTAAGCCGATTTCGATAATTCAAATGAACTCAAAATATATATTTTACACCAAAGGGAGATTTAAAGAAAATTTAAAAACATTGGCGCTATTTACAAAAATATTTTCACAGAAATGTTTTTTTGTATAGAAAAATACGCTTTCAATGAAACAAATAGGGATAAACATATATATTCACTCTAAAATACCAGATTAGCATTTGTTGTCGTATTTATTACTGAAATAAAGCATAAAATAGTTTTGGCCGCCTAAATCGTACAAATCGACCACTGTGCACCGCCAATGAAAAAAAAATGATATCTTCTATTTGGATGCGTTTTTGCTAAAAAGTCGTGGCCACTTTTGGCGATAAATGATTGCATTCGTAGGTTCTAGGATCTGGAATCTAAACCTTAGTTCCTAAAAATAGTTAAGCCTCGCGTTGAGAACTTACTGAAGAGTTTTTAGCAAAAAAAGCATTGTTTTTCATTGGCAGCGCTGGTTGTGCCAACTACTGGGCCTTAACGTTTATCCCTGGCTTAACTAGGATGACGGTGCTGAGATAGTAGGTACTCGCGAGTTTCAGAGCCGGTAAACTTTGCGCAAGCCACGCTCTCGGAGTGTGACTCTGTGACTGATAGCTTCAGAGTTTTGCACTTATCTGCGAAGTGCGTATTGCGCGTATAGATTGGACGGTTTACGACCTAAATCCTTAACGGGAAGAGAAGTTAGAGGGTCAGATAGCAGGGGTCAAGCGGCTACGATCGTTTGATAAGAGCGACCCGAGGGATGTGCCTACCTACAGTATTTTTTTGTTGAAATCTGTTTTTTCTCTCAATTCTCTTATCCACTGTCAAAACAAAGATTACTGCGATTGTTGCCTTGGCCGTGCTATCTGCATCTCGTCACGCCCAACATATCCACAAAAGGGGTAAGCAGAGGCATTGGCGAGATTCCCTTCGACAACAAGAGGCAAACCGTAACGAGTTGCATTCCTGTCACTTTCTGCTTCTTCGGGTGCCTCTTTGGCTTCTTCAACTAATGTAGGTTCGATGTCAGTTCTTCATACTACCTGTTCTATATTTCTTGCCCTATGGTACGAAATGGAATGTCGAACACGTTATTAATTATTATCGGAGGAAATGGTTCCTCCGCTCCTCACACGACACTTCCCGTGTTAATACAATACAGATACGCTGGCTTAAAAATAATTTCATTGACCTTGCTCGTAAGAACGAATAAGAAACGTAAATAACTGTCGATGGATGAGTGATGACTTTCGTCAATAGCTACGGACAAATCGACATCTTAATTTGCAATGTCAATGGCCACAGAAGCCGACATACAACAATTCGCCGAAATACAAGTTTTCCTTGTAAAACGAGTTGTTTGCAAAAGGTGATAGAGTCAAAAATTGCTGAGCGGAGCCGAAGGATATGATTCATTATCGAATTGGATGCGGCCGATCGGTCATAGCAATGGAAAACGACGATCATCCTTCCAATTTAGGCACTGGTTATAGTCGGCGAAACGCTAGGTAAACCCCTTTTTGTTACGCCCCTTATGCCGCGGGCGATAAGAGCTATCACGGGGCTTCCTAGCGTTTCGCTGAGCTTATCTACTGCGGCAGCGGCGGTTTGGTTAGCTGGTGTGAATATGCTTCACGTAATGCAAAGTTCCTTTAGAATTTTGGGTAAGTGCCTATGGAGAGACACCGTTCTGTCCCTTTCTTCTACTACGGTTTACCTAAAATAATGTACGTACCTACGGCACATTCAAGATGCATTGTGTAGGCGCTGGATAGTCTTCTAGACGAGTTGGTGATTGGTTGGTCGCTCGATTCGACATTTTTTCCGGCTGTTCACAATAGTTCACGTCGCAGTAACATTGGGATATGAATAGGACGCAAAAGGGGTGAGACTGGAGACAGACCCGACCTTGCAGCTCACTGCACAGCCGCCAAAAATATTGAATCGAGCTATCGATTAGGTCCAACGATAGCAGGAAATTTTGGCGGGAAATTTTTTAGCGTTTTTTTTTATTTTGAAACTAAACTGAGCTACCTATTTTTGTACAGCGATTTTCGTAGTATTCTTTTCATTATTGTAAACAACAGAACAACAATTATTTTTGCAGTTAATTATTAATTCAGCGGACACTTGACTGTCTGCCGATTAGTTACGTCGCCGCCATTTACGAAGTCAAATTAAAACATATGTTACAGAAAATTTAATCAGCTTTAGCTACTTAAAAAAACTTTCATGAGCACTGCACATTTTTCTATTAAATCACGGTTTTACTCACTATAGTAATTTAGCTCACTAGCTGCGGCGTGGCGATGGCCGTCTCGTTCTCCATGAAGAAGGTCTCCGAATGAGAACCGAAACTAGTCGGCTACACGGACAAATTACTACAGGGTGCACTCTAAGTCGATAGCGGAACTTTAAGTAGGCTGTCTACTGATCAATACAAACAACTAGTACTAGGTGGCGAAAAAAATGGAGAAATATCTGCTGTTCCATACAAAAGGTCGACTCATCACTGCACCAAATGTTTGAAACAGCTGATATTTTGTTTGTATTGATCAGTAGACAGCCTACGTAAAGTTCCGCTATCGAATTAAAGTGCACCCTGTAGTGAGTAAAACCGTGATTTAATAGAGAAAAGCTTTAGCTACTCTTTGGAAATCTTTACTCTTTGAAGCCCATATACTAATGCTCCTGTGTAGTCAGTTCACTGTGCCGTTTCCTATCTTACACAATGCATGGTCACCCCTCGGAGCAAGAACTAATAACAAGAGTAGCATGCATTCACGCGCAATCACGTACTGCACGCCAGGCTAACTGTCCAGCCTTTGCTACCACTCTTCACACTTATGTACACGCTATACAGGTCATTTTACTACAAGAGAAGTGCATAGTTAACTTTGCTATAGTTTACCGTGCGTTTTGGTGTTGAAATTTACTTTGCATTAAGTTCCATTGTTGAAAGATAGAATGAAGGCGCGTGCTGACTGAGACATAGGTAGATAGGCATAGGTCAAGGTTTTAGGTGTTTTTCAATGCTATCATTAACAATCATCGCTGTCATCATCATTTAGTTTGAAAAGACTTAGTTGAGGATCATTGAACCTTGTCATAGTCTCTAGTTTTTGGTCAATATTATTAATCACACTCAGAATCTGATAACTCAACTGATAATCCAAGAAATGGAAGTAAATAAACTGCAATGTAAGGCCCGGTTTCTGAGTTGAGGATTTTGCTAAGCAAATGGGTAAGTATCGTCCTGTCTCTGCAGATTTCCCACAAAAGAGCGTGACAGAGCGATACGTAAGTATGTGCTTAGTAAAATTCTCAACTCAGAAACTGGCAGTAAATCTGTTAAAAAGTACTTAAGGGTAGACGAGAGCAACGTGGCGGGAAATACAAAATTTTCACTTTTTTTTATATTTTGTAGCTAAACTGTGCTATTTTTGTTCAGCGATTTTTCGTTCCCGGAAATAACAAAGTATTCTTTTCATTATTGTAGACATTAGAACAACAATAATTCAGTCGATTATGTGTTCTGGTCTACGACAAGTTTTTTAGGCATTGCTACTGCTTCATAGACCAGAACACATAATCGGCTGAATTATTATTGTTCTATTGTTTACAATAATGAAAAGAATACTGTTTTATTGCCGCGAACGAAAAATCGCTGAACAAAAATAGCTCAGTTTAGCTACAAAATGTAAAAAACTGTGAAAATTTTTAATTTCCCGCCACGTTGCTATCGTCTACCCTTAATGTTCCGCTATCGACTTAAGAGTGCACCCTGTAGAAAATTATTTTATTATTTCATTTGTTGGACTTTCCTAATATTTTACTGTGTGCCATTTTCGTTACACTCCTAAGATAGGTAACATTTATTTAAATAAAATAAAGCCATGTCAACACCTCACAGTCATCATCTTTCCGCACCCAAACAAGGTCAATTTATGCAACAAAATGTTAAACATTGCTCTTGGAATGTAGAGGAGGAAGGTCAAGCAAGAAGGTGCCTTGTGGGTAACATGCTAAGTACATTTTAACATATCTCAGATACCTTCCTTGTTTGTCTTTTGTACTCTGTTCGTCATTTAAACTTCAGCACATTGGCCCATTAAATCGTGGGCCTTAGCCTGTAACGCAATGGTGCCAAAATTGGCTACCAGTTGACCGCTTCACTAACGATTTATTAGTGCTGTCGGTCCTTTTAATGTTTTTGTAGTACAGCAAAGAATATTCTGATTATAATTAGTTCTCTGGTTGTAGGAGAAAAACGAGGAAACCCCTGGTTTGTCCTTCTGCTTGGACGCCATCGACACACCATTGCGTTACAGGCTAAGACCCCTGGTTGTTCTACCCAATTTGAACTTAAAACCCCAAGTTTTGACTTCATTACTATTCTGACCTTTTTAGGATTTTAGGGTAAAACCTGAGCTTAATGGTTGGTGGGTCAAGTTGATTCAAGCAGATATTCAATAAAAATGTATAACTTGTATATTTCGCCACTTTTTTCACCTCTTTCCTTCTTCCTTATCCAATAAGGATTTCTATAATGCTGCTTGGTTGAAGGCTCACCTTCAAAACTAACACAAAAGGTAAAACAACTAAAAGAAGTTTTCTCCAGGAACAAACTTGTAGAGGAAAGTTACAGTTTTGCTTGAGCATTGTATATTGAAGGCCTTGCTTGAGTTTCTTAGTAACTTTGTGAAAGTCTATTCAAGGCAACTGTTACGATTTTTTTTATTGGCTCTGAGCTTTACATTTTGGTTCATTGTTGCGTTTATAAAATACATTTGACCAATTTTAGGTGTCCTATAGAAGGCAATTAGCTTTATGACCAGAGAGAATCCTATCGTATGCAGATTACAAGTATTCAAACAGAAACTTTGCAACTTTTCAATGAAAATCAACTTTGTAACTCACCGCCATCACCATCTCGAAGGTGTGCTTGTGCACCCTCACCGTGGAGGTGAACTCGTGAACCATGTTCGTGGTTTCACTGGCGAACGTCAATCAAAACAAGGATTGGATAATCCTTCGAATGAATCTCGCACTGAGCTCTAATAATAAGTCATGCTGTACACAAAACACTAGTGCGCGGCTGTCCTCTTCTCTTTCCACAACAGTCACAACAACCACTCGAAACAGTTCAGATCAAAACAAATAACGCGTCTTCACTTGAACACAGTCGTGAAAAGGTGAAACAACAAAAATCTTCTTGCACAAATAAAATGGACAGCGTTTTTACGAAGTGAAGCTAGCCACAGATTTGACGTGCGTCAATGGGTGACAGCTGACACTAAAATGTTACCCTTTTAAAAAATATTTTTGTTCCGGCTCGTCTAGCATAAAGTCTTTATAATAAAAAATGGTCACGAAAGTCACGATGATTCAAAGGGTTCATGCTAAACCAGCTAAAGTTCGTTCAAAGACTTTAACTGAAAATGTTGAAATTAGAACTTTGAAAGATAAAAACATGAATAAAAATATGTAATCAAGAACAGAAGAACATAGAAATAGACTACAAAACGTGTTTTTTTAGTTGAACAATAAACAAAAACTGCAATAACAGAAATAAGTCAGTCTTCCAGCATTTTTATAGACTCTGTACAAAATATTTATATATTTCGAACGTATGTAGTAAAAAAAACAAAACTTGCAATAAATGTTGCCATCCAAAAAAAATTCACATCACTGCTTTGGCTGTCTGTTGGCTGTTTCATTCAAGAAAATTCTGGTTTTGCAGAGGTGAGGGAAACATAAATAGCCATTTATTACACATTTCCGAAATTTTAATAGGTAATGTCAAAAGATTCAGTGCATTTTATTTTGAAACTTTTCTTCCGCAATAATCTCCACGTTGCTTGCAGCTAACTTCAAGACAGTGAGTAAGCGAGCCTGACGAAGCGCGAATGTCGATTTCTAGACTTTCTACAATTTGAAGATTTCATGATTGATTTGTCTTGAAACGCGAAGCAAAATTCTGCCAAAATTGTGCGCGTTCGTGCCCGATGTCTAGTGCTGAAGTCGCCGATAATTCCGTTGACCCCCCGGCGAAAAAGCGGAAGCTTTGCACAGGAGAAACCCGTTCCAAATCTTCGGCAATGGCGAACAATGGAACGCGTGTGGAAGATGAAATCGACGAGAGCCTGTACTCGCGGCAGCTGTACGTGCTGGGCCACGACGCCATGCGGCGGATGGCGAGCTCGGACGTGCTGGTGTCCGGGCTGGGGGGGCTCGGGGTGGAGGTGGCTAAGAACGTGATTCTGGGCGGCGTGAAGTCTGTGACGCTGCACGACCAGCAGAACTGCACGGTGGCGGATCTGTCGTCGCAGTTCTACCTGTCGGAGGCGAGCGTGGGTCAGAACCGCGCGCTGGCCTCGTACGAGCAGCTGGCGGAGCTCAACCACTATGTGCCGACGACGGCGTACACCCGCGAGCTCACGGAGGAGTTCTTGCGCAAGTTCAGCGTTGTGGTGCTGACGGGAGCGACCCGCGCGGAGCAGGAGCGCGTGGCTGCACTCGCGCACGCCAACAACATCGCCATCATCATCGCCGACACCCGGGGCCTATTCTCGCAGGTCTTCTGTGACTTTGGACCCGAGTTCACAGTTGTAGATGTCACCGGTGAGAACCCTGTCTCGGCTATGATTGCCGATATCTCCAGTGAGCAGGAATCTGTAGTTACGTGCCTTGATGATACACGCCATGGTTTGGAAGATGGAGATCATGTTACATTTAGTGAGGTTAGTCCCTTTTTGTGTTACTTTAGTAAATGTGCAATATGTTTTAAATGATTATGTGCATTTCTATGAATACTTATTGTTTCAGGTTCAAGGCATGACTGAGCTAAACGGCTGTGAGCCTCGCAAGATCAAAGTACTGGGGCCATATACCTTCAGCATCGGTGATACCTCTGGGTTCACCAAATATGTTCGCGGAGGCATTGTAACCCAGATAAAGATGCCAAAGAAGGTTGCTTTCAAGCCGTTCAATGAGTCTCTAAAGGACCCTGAGTTCCTTATTGCTGACTTCGGCAAGTTTGATTACCCGCAGCAGTTGCACTTGGCGTTTGCTGCTCTCCACAGCTTCGTACAGGCCGAGGGTCGTCTTCCTAAGCCCTGGAGTGACGCCGACTTCAAGACATTTATGGACCATGTAAAGAATCAGTCCATTTTAAAGGATGGAGAATTTGAAGTCAATGTTGAACTTTTGGAGACATTCTGCAAGGTTTGTTGTTGGTTATAAAATCTAATTTAATTTTTATAATTAATCTGTATTTTCATCATTACTTTTAATCACAAATAAAATAATAATTCCTAAATGTTCCTAACACTTATTCAATATCAACAGGTCTCAGCAGGTGATCTCAACCCGATGAACGCTGCGCTGGGCGGCGTGGTAGCCCAAGAGGTGATGAAAGCCTGCTCCGGCAAGTTCCACCCCATCCACCAGTGGCTCTACCTCGATGCCGTCGAGTGCCTTCCCAAAGACCGTAGTGCCCTCACCGAGGACAACTGTAAACCCACTGGCTCCAGATACGACGGACAAGTTGCCGTGTTCGGAAAGGAGTTCCAGAGGAAGATCGGAGCACTCAATTACTTCATTGTTGGTGAGTTGTTGTTTTTATTTCGGTTGTGATTATAAATAGAGCTACCATCACATGTGGAGTGGCACAAATAGATTGTGAGGTACATAATGATGCACTAAAACAGTTTTAATCGCTACACATTTTGTCAATCTATTGACTAATATTATTAAACCCTTGGCTATTATTATTTACATAGAATAATACGAGATTGTTTTTGTGAAACCATTCTTGATTTTCTTGTCCACTTTAACCCAATAATTTATGACTAGAAAAGGGTGGTTTGTGGGGGAGGTTCGGTCGGTGCCGACATGCATTGTACTTGTTTTATTTTTCATTGAATTTAATGATTAGTTGTGATACCTAGTATGTTTCAGTTGTATGCAATAGCTAGGTAGTGTAATTGCACATGTATTTAGTCTAATTGCTCCATGTATGATTCACTGCAAGGCTAGTAATTTTTCTGTAATCAAATTCTTAGAACTAAACTCAATTATTTCTGCCAAAAATTTAATTTTATAATGGGCATGTGTGCTTTGTTGTAAACAACAGATTGCCTCTTAATTTGTTTTTGACTCTTACGGCAATACCAATCAAGATTGGTGACCGCCAGCTCCATACTATTAGTTCCACCAGTCAGTGACAAAGAGTCATAGATCATAACGCTGCTAAAAGGTCAATGACCTACACCTACGTCTAAATGCTAAGTGACTTGTCTTTGTCTGTCGTGAGGGAACGTCCAGTATCATTAAAAACAGTGATATCTAAACAAATGCTCACTGTTTCCTGATAAATAAGACTGATAAAGCGGTTAGCACAATAATACATAATATGCAAAGAGTGCCCAAACACCAAACTTACCTGTATAATAGTGTGTACTGCACTTTGCCAATAACAAACGAAACATTAAAAGGACCGACAGCATTGATAAATCGTAGTTGAAGTCGTCAACTGGGAGCCCGTTTTGGCACCATTGCATTACAGACTCAGGCCCCAATACATACCTGTAAGTTTTTCACTCATGCAAACCTTTCGATTTCGATAGATGTGATGCATTCGCTCACTCTGTTGATTGCCCGAGCGGGATACACAGCGGTGTATCATGCTCTCAAAGCTCGAAATAGTTCCTAGTGCTAGTCGGGCTGCATTTAGAAGCACCCTACTGATTACAAAAACCTCGATATGCCCTTCATTTGCCTATGATGGGTCTGGTGCGCCCTAGCATGACAGTAAACTAAGATAAACGATGGAATATTCTGGATATTTTCTCAGATATTGGTAGGTATTTGCGGCACAGATAATGCGCCTCTATAATTTCTATATCCTTCTTTCTGTCGATGATTTATTCCACCAGGAAAAGATAGTTAATTGTTTTTGTTGTTGATTTAATAAATAAATAATGTTGCAGCAGGATCATTATGTAAATTTCCATCTTGTTACAATAATACGAGTACGGTACGGTTACTACGGAGATAAGGCGTTATTAACTCGTCTATTAGACTAATAGCATACAAAAACTCAACAAGAAGGAATTTGTACAACTAATGAACTAATTTCGGGACACCTTTGTTCGACCGTAATCGACGGCAGGTCACATTGGGCAAAGATGAAATTTGGGTTGAGAGGAGTTCAAGTTCAGTGATAACGGCTTTCACAAAGTTAAATAACTACATGCCTAGGCAGATAATATTACATACTGTATGATCGTACCGCTAAATATTACCGTTGTTACTGTAATATTTTTTCAGTCGGCATAAAAGTTTTAGGTAGGTTTTTTTTATGGAATAGGTTTGCCCAGCACCTAAACAATCCTCCCAGCTTAGCTAGCGTAGTCCACAGGAAAGACTAGTCACGTGCGCCAAGCCAACTAAGCCATGGGCATAATTCTAGAAGATCAGCCAGCAAATCCTCTTCAGCATTTAATTTTATCTGTCCACACGGCCTCAATTCTTTCAATAAACGTTTGTTTGGGGGGGGGGGGGGGCTAAGAGGCTCCAGCACTCCCCCCCCCAAGCATCTGAGACCCTGTATAAAACTAAATTTTGTATGCTTTATTATCTTGATAACATACGCTCATTGGGTTCATTCAAGCCCCCTCCCCCCAAACCAAAATCCTAGATCCACCACTGAGTGGAAACCTTTCTGGTCCCAGGCGCCGGCGCGATCGGCTGCGAGCTGATGAAGAACTTCGCGATGATCGGCGTGGGCGCGGACGGCGGCTGCGTCACCGTCACCGACATGGATCTCATCGAGAAGAGCAACCTCAACCGACAGTTCCTGTTCCGGCCGCACGACGTGCAGCGGCCCAAGTCCAGCACCGCCGCTAAGGTATACCCTACAACGCAAAGCATGCATGGCGGCAGAAGATAATTTTCTTACTAACACTTGTATAAGAGAAATAAATCAGAGCGCCAGTATGTGGTTCGAAAAGAGATAGGAAAGAAGTGACAGATAAATTGACATTAGTTTGACAGAATCAGATGGATGCGTTCAAAATATAAATAATTTACTTACTTAGACTGTTGTACATAAAATCCATTTAAAATACACTAGAATATTAAAACTTGTATAAAATGTATATATTAAAATTAGCGCATCGAACGTTAATATAAAGAAAATCCTACAATAAAATACGGTGAACGAATCGTCGTAGACAATGGGTTTATAACTGCCTATCCCGCTCTACGTCAAACAAAAGAGTGAGATGCATATAGTTTTAAATCCACTAACCCAGCCTTATGCTACGCTTGCTGCAATAAACATCGTGTGCCTAGCCCACTTCTACTTTAAAGATGTTATACACCGTGCAATTTTAGTGGTTTTAAAGCCGAAGGTATTTTGTTGCACTGGTCATTCTGAGCCAAATTCCAAAATTTTACTCAAAAATGAGCGAAAAAAAAAACTCTTCCCAATACAAATGTCTATCGCCAATCGACACCATTTGTATGGAAAAGTGATTTTTTTTTTCGCGCTTTTTGGAATGTAATTTTTTAATTAGGCTCAGAATCACCAGTGCAACAAAATACCTTCGGCTTTAAAACCACTAAAATTGCACAGAGTATATTTGTTTTCCAACGTCTGCCTGTCTTGTGCGGCTTTTTAATACAAAGTTCGGCCTTCTAAAAACACAACATATATCTCTCAATTATATCTCTCCCCAGGCGATCAAGCGCATGAACCCTTCAATGAACGTGGTGGCGCAAGAGAACCGCGTGTGCCCGGAGACTGAAGCCGCTTACGACGACGCCTTCTTCGAGGGTTTGGACGGAGTCGCCAACGCGCTTGACAACGTCGACGCGCGCATCTACATGGACCGCCGCTGCGTCTATTACAGGAAGCCGCTTTTGGAAAGCGGCACGCTCGGTACCAAGGGCAATACGCAGGTAAAGACCTTGGCTTTAGACCGAGCTATAAACGCTCCTCTGGATGCTGACTAAAGACTTCTTGGAGTATTTGGACGGAGTTGCCAACGCGCTTGGACCGCCGCCGCTTACATTACAGAAAAAAAAAACAGAAAGCCGCTTTTGGAAAGCGGAACGCTCAGGACCAAGGGCAATACTCAGGTGAGGCCTTGTTTCATTTTACTTCAGGGATTTCGTGGAAGCGCGAGAATTTATAGTGGACTGTATGACAAAAGCCGGTAGGTAACTGACGTGTCATCAAAAGCATAGGTGAAGACATCGATAGAACTTAACAGAAGGAGGTCAGAGGTCGGCGTACCTCGTTAGGAAGTTGTTTCCAGCTCCTCGACCGATTTACCTTCCATAAACCGTCCACCGTGATCAGCGTAGCCTGACCTGACGACGATTTGAACTGATCCGTCCTTCAGCTTTCTTCAGCACTCCCTTCAATGTATTGGCACACAGCGAGCGATGGGAAAATATACAGGGCGTCCCACGGCTATGCCACATGGAGGGAAAGTACCTTAAATATTGTAGATGGAACATTTTACTGAAAGAAGACATTATTTTAATTTAAAAAACAATTTAAACTGCATTCATAGATATCTAAATAATTACATGGTTGAACCGGGAATCGAACCCGTTACATGAGAAAAAAAAATTACCCTGTAGTTTTATCATATCGATCGAAAGGCTTCATCATTAGGATTATTTTTTGGTAAATAACATAGTGTCAGAAATAAAAGGAAGACCATGAATTTTAACATTTACCAGGTAGTATGCAACAAATCGAGCCGTATCCTGAGCCGAAAGACGCGTAAAATTTTGTCCATCGCAATGCGGCTGGCTGATTATAAAGAAATAATTCAAAAATGTGTTTCAATTTCATACTTTTATTTTTTTTTCCTGTGATTTTCATTGATAAATTGATTAATGTGGTATTAAAAATGTTAAAATTCATGGTCTTCCTTTTTTTTTCTGACACTATGTTATTTAGCAAAAAATAATCCTTATGATGAAGCCTTTCGATCGGTATGATAAAACTACAGGATAATTATTTTTCTCATGTAACGGGTTCGATTCCCGGTTCAACCATGTAATTATTTAGATATCTATGAATGCAGTTTAAATTGTTTTTTAAATTAAAATAATGTCTTCTTTCAGTAAAATGTTCCATCTACAATATTTAAGGTACTTTCCCTCCATGTGGCATAGCCGTGGGACGCCCAAAGTAAAAATACACAAAAGCATTGAATAATAAACTAAGATACTTCGATGTGATGATATAATGCAGAGGTTAACATTGGCCTAGTAAACTTGACATGCGATGGTTGGTCTGCATGCTAATTTGACCCGAATGAAACCTTAGAAGCAACTACAAACGTTGTTTCTATAATACCGCCGTAGTTACGCATATTGAGAAGCCCAGTGGGTTTCATAATTAATATAATTGATTGCCGGATTTCTAAGTTTCACTCGTAGCAAGCAGCAATATCACTAAAATATCGTATGAAAACCTTGCATTTACTATTTCAATGCTAGATAGGTTGAACTGAAACCGAATGTAACAAAGATTTACTTGGAATAATCATCGAAATTAATAAATGGATGGAGGCATCTGGCAATTTTCTTTCAAACTTTTACTAAAGGCCAACTTCAAGATTAAAGTTTTATCAAATTATCGGGTAGCGGCATCTCGCTTCACGCGGTGAAATAAAGCAAGATGGCTATAACAGATAATGGCATAAAACTTATACCGTAACATTGTGCTCCCCTAGCTGCGCCTCTATTCTCTAAAAAATTCCCTCAACCGTAGAGCGTCAAAACACACGAAAATAGCCCTTATTGAAATTTAAAAAAAAAGTTAAAAAATGTTTATTTTTACTGTGGATATTGTAGAGAATACAGGGGCAGGTCTAGGCACACTAACGCCGCCAATGAAAAAAAAACATTATTTTTGGATATGTTTTATGCAATTTTTTCCTTTTTTCCCCAGGTGGTGGTTCCGTTCCTGACTGAATCATACAGCTCGTCCCAGGACCCGCCGGAGAAGTCGATCCCGATCTGCACGCTCAAGAACTTTCCCAACGCGATCGAGCACACGCTGCAGTGGGCGCGCGACGAGTTCGAGGGTCTGTTCCGGCAGGCGGCCGAGCACGCGGCGCAGTACCTGCGCGACGCGCACTTCATCGAGCGGACGCTGAAGCTGCCCGGCAACCAGCCCATCGATGCCATCGAGAGCGTGCGGGTGAGGATACTACGGTCTATGACATAATTAGGTCCCACCCTCAACTGCTCTGAGCGACGATCTTCGCGGACTCATCAAACACTACTCGTAGAATTAGGTGAGACCTAACTAAAACAGCCAGTATCGTGTTGACTTTCATAAACATTTGAAGATATTTTCGCTGAAAAAAAATAGGCGGCGCCCTTTTTTCAGGGAAAATATCTTGCAATATGTTATTGATATCAACATGAAATTGGCTGTGTTAGATAGGTCTCGCCTAATCATAGTGTTTGATATGTGAATATTTTCGATTTGTTTAGTTTATTTGATACATGAATCGATTTTGGGCATCTTTCTTTGCGCGCGGGCTAATTCACTATGTACCGCGCCTTAAGGGTCTCTCATTGGCCCTGTATCTGGCTACCTAGAGCCCTTCGCCTGGAGTTACAGTCTATAGCAGATGTAACAACTTTCCCAACGCGATCGAGCACACGCTGCAGTGGGCGCGCGATGTGTTCGAGGGTCTGTTCCGGCAGGCGGCCGAGCACGCGGCGCACTACCCTCGCGACACGCACTTTATCGAGCGGACCCTGAAGCTACCCGGCAACCAGCCCATCGATGCCATCGAAAGCGTGCGGGTGAGGACACTACGGTCTATAACATAATTAGGTGGCTACCGCGTACATCTTGCTCTGAGCGGGGCTCAGCCTAAAGCCTCCCTAGAGTGAGCTCGGGTCTAAGAATCTACAACCAGACATGTCTGTGCTTGCTGTAGAGATACTCTATGAAAATGCAGACAAAACCAGCGTCTATACGGTTGCTATCCTAGACCCGCAGGTAAGTACCGGAGATGCGACAATACAGCCGCTTTAAGGGGCTCACAAGCAACCATAAATACTTAAAATTACGCTCTAAAACAGACCAAAAATGTAACAATTTTCTTATTTTTGTACTGCTATGTCCTATCAAGGAGGTTGGCAACCAGTTCGGCTATTTCTGAAATTCTAATCAGCGAAAAATACTTGAGCACCATGCCTTACTACCTATTTTTCGCTATCATGGCCGATCTTGTTCCTAGTTTTCCACATCCTCAGAAAAAAAACTAATAGATCGTCATGTCTTTCTCCAGTTCGGTACTTCCTTTTGGGGCTACTATGCTACAGACCTGTTATTCGACGTCGTCGGGTGCAAAAATAAATCATCTTGAACACCACAAAAACAACTAAAATTCTCTATTTCAGAACGCGATCAACGAGCGGCCGCTGAGCTTCGACGACTGCGTGGCGTGGGCGCGGATGCATTGGGAGAACCAGTACGCGAACCAGATCAAGCAGCTGCTGTACAACTTCCCTCCAGACCAGCAGACCACCACCGGCCAGCCCTTCTGGTCCGGGCCCAAGCGCTGCCCCAGCCCGCTGCAGTTTGACCCCACCGACGACCTGCATCTGGACTACGTTGTGGCCGCTGCTAACCTGAGGGCCGCCGTCTATGGCATACCGAGCAATACGGACAGGGAGAGCATCGCGCAGATTGCTGCTAGCATACAGGTAAGCTTTCGAGATTGTATGTTTATAACAGGGTATATCGTTAAAGAGATTCTTGTAAAATTTGTCCTATCTGTCATGGGAATCATACAGACCTGGGCCCTTAGCCTGTAACACAATGGTGCCAAAATGGGCTTCCGGTTGACGGTTTTAATTACGATTTATTGATGCTGTCGGTCCAGTGTCGGTCCTTTTAATGTTTTTATAGTACAGCAAAGAATATTATGAGTCGAATCCTAGAGGATTAGTTCGCTGGTTGTAGGAGAACAACGAAAAAATCCCGGTTTTGTCCTTCTACCTAGGACGCCATTGAGACGCCATTGTGTTACAGGCTAAGGCCCCTGCAATAGCGTGTCGATGGCGTCCCAGTAGAAGGACAAAACCGGGTTTTATTCGTTTTTCTCCTACAACCAGCGAACTAATCCTCTAGAATTAGAGTCCGAATATTCTTTGCTTTATTACAAAAACAATTGAAGCCGTCAACTGGGAGTCAATTTTGGCACCTTTGCGTTTCAGACTCAGGCCCCTGCCCCTCTAATCCAATGTGAGCTGCAACTTTCCTAGACGGTGGAAAAAAAAAAACCTTATAAATAACTGTACAAAACACATCAGACCTCAAAATCATCATCATGTATCCCGCCATTTTAGGACTGCAGGTCAATCTCAAGTCACAAAAAAGTGTGTAACAAGGTCTCTTTGTCTCAGGTACCAGAGTTCAGTCCCAAGTCGGGCATCAAGATCGCGGTGACGGACGCGCAGCTGCAGCAGAACAGCGACGAGATGGACCAGGACCGCGTCAAGAACATGATCGGAGAGCTGCCGCCGCCCGGCAAGCTGCCCGGCCTCGTTGTCTCGCCGCTCGACTTCGAGAAGGATGACGACTCCAACTTCCACATGGACTTCATCGTGGCCGCGTCCAACCTGCGCGCAGCCAACTACAAGATCCCGCCCGCCGACCGGCACCGCTCCAAACTAATCGCCGGCAAAATCATCCCCGCCATCGCGACAACCACCTCCGTCGTCGCCGGCCTCGTCTGCCTCGAACTATACAAACTAGCCCAGGGATTCAACACACTAGAGGTCTTCAAGAACGGCTTCGTCAACCTAGCCCTCCCGTTCTTCGGCTTCTCCGAGCCCATCGCGGCGCCCACCAACACCTATTACGACAAGAAATGGACCCTCTGGGACCGGTTCGAGGTGAAGGGCGAAGTGACGCTGCAGGAGTTCCTAGACTACTTCAAGAACGAGCACAAGCTGGAGATCACGATGCTGTCGCAGGGCGTCTGCATGCTCTACTCGTTCTTCATGCCCAAGGCCAAGCGGCAGGAGCGACTCGGCCTCCCCATGTCGGAGGTGGTCACTCGTGTCTCCAAGAAGAAGCTGGAGCCGCACGTGAAGGCGCTGGTGTTCGAGCTCTGCTGTAACGACGAGGACGATAACGATGTTGAGGTACCCTACGTGCGGTACACCCTCCCCTCAACATAGGACCGCGACAACGAACGACGACAAAAATACAACAGAGTGTTTCAAATCGACAGTGGCAAAAGTAGAATTGTTCTAGAGTTTGCATTTTGGAAGCATTTAAAATCATAACATCAGTCGACGGAACGGTTCTACTGTTCTCTTGAGTCTGGTCTGAGATTGGAAGCGCTGTGCGTTAGATATAAATTATCGTATTAAATATTTTATATGATTAGGGTTCGCGAGGACAGATTAGTCGAATGGTGCATAGTGGAATGACACTGCAACTTTTGTACAGTGATATAACTGTGTGATGTTTTTACTTATGGTTTTGTGCTTGGAACACGCTTCAGAACTGCATACTAAAATAATACTGATGAACTTGGATCAAACGAAAAGGGGGACGATGGATGTTATATCAGTTTACCCGCTTACCTCGCTTGGGACCCTAAAACAAAGTCTACTTTAATTAGTTAACTCTCACCGCCTCTCGGTTGGTAAGTAGAGTAACCAGCGATATGGAGACCTATATCGATGTAGATAACTTATAAAATATCTCGTGACCCATCTTCCTCCTTGTGGTTCAACCAACAAAACTTATATTTATGGTAGATATTTAATTGTTTGCAATGTTACATCTGTAATAACTACTAAATGTACACTGATAATAACTCAACAGCTAATAATAAATTAGTGTTGTAATTATTTAAATTCAGTAGCCAATGAAATTATTCTCAATAGGGCAAATACAGCCACAAAACTCAAAACCCATGTTACCCATAAGATGTAACATTGTAAGTAGAACATTATTTAATATTCGTTTGTTTGCTCTCGCCTCATCAAATCACGTTACGCTAGTTTCACGGTGTTTGTGAACTTACTTTTCACAATACGTTTGATATTTTAACTAAAATCAGGAGGGTATGTATATGGAAAGAAAAATAAATAATACTATTTGAGCACAGCCTGGTTTCAATCAATTAAAACTATGTTATTTAGTTTTTCAATATTTTTATTACAGCGTTATAGCTTATTTCAGTGGAAACTCTTTGGACTTAGTTAAAGACAAGGAATATTTTGATATCAAAAGTAGGACATGGGGGCGTTATAAATTCAATTTGGCATACATTGGACTTGCTATAGGAAGATTACGATAAAGTCAGTATAAGTTATGAAGAAGAAATAGTCTCAATCAAGATAAAACCTTAGAAAAATAGCGAGATCTTATGAAAGTCAACTTGGGCCGCTGAGTCTCGCGCTATGACTATTTAAAATTAGTGTGTCTGTTTACCCGTTCGGGGATCAAAATGTGAAAAGTTTGATTACTCTGCAACCCAAGTACCGTACACCGGTTAGTAGATTTGTGAAAGTTTGTGCAAGTAGAGCATACTAAGGGCGTCTGTCCACCGCAGCCGTCACAGAGAACGAGATGACGGCGCCGAAGAAGCGATACATCACCCGTCACTCGAGCGCCGTCATTTCGGCCGCCGAAGATAGTATTGGCATTACAAAACACGTTTGTTCTTGTCCACACACAGACGTCGTTCGCCCGGTTTATGTTTCATCTACTGAACCACCAAGATCGTCTAGGTCCTTTGTTCCCAGTATGTCACACCACCTTATGTTACACTTTTACATATTGGGACTTTTTTCCCATTATGTCACACTGTAACATGCACTGTAACATGGGCACACGGTCGCCCTCACGGCATCTTGAACTCTGCTCAAAATAATCTCGTTTTCGGTGACGACTACATTGGACAAACGCCCTTATGGAAAGACACTCACGACTGAAGGTAAACAGTGGGAGCTTTGGGAAAAAATCTGAATGTTGTCACCACACTCAACAACGTGCAACGATAAAATGAACAATAGGTAGAAAATTTTAAAAATAGCATTGCTCATTCGTGATTATGCATCTAAAGCTAGGTACACTATGTGCGTTTTAAATTTCTAGGCACTTCCGACATTGGAAACATTTTCCTGGTCAACCACCATCCATCACTAAAATTATTATAAAAAAAAACTTTGAACTACGTACTTGGTTAAGAGGTAAAAATCACATGGCCCATGCTTAGCCGACTACAAAATTAATTAAACAAAATTATGGGCAAGAACCATTTTAACTTATTATTTATTTTAAATAAATAATTTCTTATAATAATCTATGACATCATCATCATCACAAAGGCACGAAACATGATACGAAGCATGGGCCGAAATCAAGAGACGACATTTTCCGTTCTCGCATTGACGATTATTATTATAAAAATTATGTAATTGCAAATGACTCTGGGCCTCTAGCTATACTACATGGTGACTTAATTATAATTCGTTTACTAATTATTGAAGTATTTTGAAGTTTGACAGGACTCCTCGGTAAAGTCTGTCCATCTGTGATTATCACAGAATGTCACACAGATTTTCGTCACGCCTAGAGGGATTCTTCCCGGGAATCAACCCATTTTGGGAAGAAACGCGGAAAGTTTCTGGGTATCTTCCCAAAATTGGTTTTCATGCGGGTAGAAACGTTTTTCAATGTTTTCATTGAACAAAATGAAACCTTTTACAGTCGTGTGCACTTATAAACAATGGGCTGCCAATATTTTTTACAATTATTTTGTAAAACAGGCGAAATTTCGAGTATATTGTTTATAATTAAGTGCACACAACTGTAAAAGGTTTCGTCCTGTTTGGCTACCGGCTAAATATTAATTAAATCTTAGACATGAATTGTATTAAATAATCAGAAAAATTAACACATCCTCAACATAATCAAACTAAAACGCAAAATCTCAATTTCTAATAACAAATCACGAAAGGCACTGATCCAAATGGTTATTCATTTCATCCTGCTCAATCATAGTCAGACAGACAGGGCAAGGTGATTTGGTCCCTGTGGCATTCAAAGTCAGGCTTTCATCAAAGATGTCATCATCTTTGAATACGATAGTTGAAGTATCAGAGTAACTCGTGGATGGTCCTTCTTCAGGTATTGTTGTGTTATTGTTGAAAAATGCAAAGCATTCCTCCAGATGCTCATCCATTGATTTGTGTATTATAAATTCGCAACATGGTCACAATACTTCTGCATTTATTTCTATAACTGGATCCGTTTTTATAACTAAGTATGCTTATGGGACGCAGAACTAGCGCCGCCAATGAAAAAGAAGATATGTTTTTTTTTTTCATTGGCGGCGCTAGTTGTACTTCCTACTGGGCCTAATGCTGTTAGATCAATCACTAACTGATATCGTAGAATCGATAAATTGTAGAGGTTTGGAACTTACATGCCTACTTTATGTTATTTCCGATTTTTGGCGTTTTCTATTGTTTATAAGTGCACACAACTGTAAAAGGATTCGTTTTGTTCCATGAAAACAATGAAAAACTTTTTACCCGCATTAATTCCCATTTTGGGAAGATTCCCAGAAACTTTGCGCGACCCATCTCTTCACGCCAAAAGGTTGGCGCTTCGCCCAGGGCTTCAAGTCTGTAAATTGTGCCGTTGTTCGCTCAGAATTTACACGTAAAACGCTGTTTTCGAGCAGCAATTTACTTCGCGACCAATAAAAATGTCTTGATTTTCAAGTGACTAATAAAAACAGATTTTTTTGCACATTTTGATCTTAATCAACGCAAAACTACGGCCGCACAGATCAGAGGCCCAGCTAAAGACACTTTGGTCTACTAGGTAGACCAGGCCCGCTACTGGGGCCTTAGCCTGTAACGCAATGGCGTGTCGATTGCGTCCAAGCAGAAGGACAAAACCGGGGTTTCCTCGTTTTTCTCCTACAACCAGAGAACTAATCCTCAAGAATTAGAATCAGAATATTCTTTACTGTGCTACAAAAACATTAAAAGCACCGACAGCATTAATAAATCGTAATTGAAGCCGTCAACTGGGAGCCTATTTTGGCACCATTGCGTTACAGGCTAAGGCCCCTGGTCTGTGTGTGACGTCACACTACCGGCAATGTCTGTCGGAGCGCGCAGCTCGCGGCCGCCGTCAGAGCCACCGCTGCTTCTGGAGCAGGATCGGCCCGCGGCCCAGCTTCACCGTCAGGCCCGCGTCTGCAAAGCGAAACGGCAAACGTTAAAAATATGGTTTTGGCTTTTTTTTAACCCTCGATACAAAAAAGAGGGGTATTAAGTTTGACTGCTATGTGTGTGTCTGTCTGTAGTAACGTAGCATTTAAACGGGAGAACCGATTTGAATGCGGTTTTTATTTATTTGAAAGCTGCTTTCCTAGCGAGTATTCTTAGATATTTAACCAAAACCGGTTCAGCCATTTATGAGATATGCTGAAGTTAAAATGTCGGGGGTATTTTATTATTTATTAGTTACAGCTTTTGCCTGCGACTTCATCCGCGCAGACTTATTTTTTATCTCGTGAGTTTTCCGTTGTTTTAATGGTTATTCTGCTATTCGGGGCGGAGAGAAAACCAACAAATCAAAAATCATAAATGTCGGTCCACCCGTTCTCGAGTTATAAATGTTTGATTATAAGAGTCTAGTTACAAGGCATATTGTCAAAAGTAAATACCGCCGAAAGCAGATAAAAAAAACCTCGAAACCTACACTGAATGGCCAGAATAACGGCTTTCTTCCCAAGCAAGATGGCGATGTTCTCCTCGATAGAAACAATTAAAACTTTTGACGCGATGTCCGGAAACTGAGGATTGTGTTCTAGGATATAGGCCTCCACTTAAAATCTACTAGTCTAATGTGCTTCTTTGCTTACCTTGGGTTGACCGCGACATAACCCCAACTGTGGGCGAAGAAGGCTGCGTGTATACTCCGTGGCTCTGCGACATGATGTCCCTGTAAACAACGAATAGCTACAGGGAGCTAATACTCACGGATGTCACATTCGAGATTCTACGAAGAAAACCTTAGTAACAAGTCACATTAGAGATTCTACGAAGAAAACCTTAGTAACAAGTCACATTAGAGATTCTACGAAGAAAACCTTAGTAACAAGTCACATTAGAGATTCTACGAAGAAAACCTTAGTAACAAGTCACATTAGAGATTCTACGAAGAAAACCTTAGTAACAAGTCACATTAGAGATTGCCGAGAATTAGCCCCCAGGGTTACATTTATAAATAGGTAAAATACGCCGACGAAATACGAAAGAAAACTAAAGTAGAAGATGTAATGTATAGAACATTTAAAGTGGGGTTGCACAGGACATATGCTACGTTGCAAAACGAATAAATGGAGCAAATAAGTGACCTTATGGTACCCAATAGAGGACAATAGAAGGAAGGGGCGTCCGAAAACAAGATTGAAGGACGATATCCGCCTAACCTTGGGACCTTACTGGACCAGAGTAGCAGAGGACAGAGCTCAGTGGAGAGAGCTGGAGGAGGCCTATGCCAATTTGCGAGACATGCTTTAAATATAAATAACTTCAAACATGTACTACCAAAATTGTAGCAAATTCTGAATAAAAGGACTTTATTATTATTATTAAAATACGCCGAACACGCGCCACCATAGAAGATACTTAAGGCCCAATCCTAGGAACAGCTAGAGCCGCCAATGGAAAAAAAATCTTTTTGGATGCGTTTTTTGCTAAAACCGAAACGTCAAATGATAATCTCTAGGCTTAACTCTATTTTTAGGACCTAAGGTTTAGATTCCAATGTAGAACACCCCTCTCTTTTTTGGTTTTCCCAATCACTCACGTGCGTTTCTGCTGCGGCCGCGCCAACAGGGGGGTTGTTAGCGAGGGCCGCCGCTGCATGAGGGGCGAGCGGGGCGAGCGGGGCGGCGGGGAGGGCGGCTGCGGCGGCGACGCGCGACGGTGCGGCGGCGGCGACGCGGCGGACGACGAGCGGCGTCCCGGCGGCGCGATGGGCGACGACTGCCGCGCGGCTGGAGTTCAAATTCAAATTCAAATTCAAATTTCTTTATTGCACTTATCAAAAGAAATGAGTTTACAGCAAGCCCTGACTCTTAAACTAGGAGACCTGTATCTTAAAAGCCAGTGATTACGCAAGTCACCCTATTAATGTTACAATGCAGATGTATTTACTTCTTTAAAAGTTAAAAACTAGGTTGAAAAAGCCACAGAAAAAATACCTTACAATACTTATATAAATGTGGGTAGTATAAGAATATACGTAAAACGTTTTTGTTAGATACATTTAATTATGCATAGAATACATAGATATTTGGAAAATGAATAATCTATCAATAACTTTGTTTCGGGTACATAGATAAATAAATGTACTTACATAATATTTGATATTACTATGGAGCACTATGAAAAGAATCACTTTATAGACAAGAATAACCGTATTAAAATGCTAATGGAGGAAACGTCATAGCGTCATCATAACCATCTTCGAAGCGCTCATAAGCCTAGCTAGTCTTCTTCTAAAGCTAGACGTCCATTAGCGGCGGATCGGGTCGGGTCGGGTCGGGTTGGGCCGGGGCGTGCCGCAAAATAAAATCTGCCTGCCTGTATTTATACAATGAAACAGCGTCCACTAGCGGTAGACTATTGCGCTGCGGCCCACCCCGATCCGCCACTAGTGGACGCTGTTTCATATGAACACAGGCAGGCGGATTTTTGCGTTGCAATGCGACCCGGCCCGATCCGCCTAGTGGACGCCAGGCTTTAGCGTATCGATGGCCGATACGTTTTGGCCCAGATTTTGGCAATTTTCATTGCGTCATCACTAGCAATCATGAGGTCCTCCTGTGTGCAGTTGTTGGGGCACGCAGGGCATGATGCAAAATGGATCATTGTTTGGGAGGTAGCCCATTCGGACGCTGCAATGCCTGGGAGATTGTTTAGAATTTTAGTTGGAGTAGGCTTGCCCAGCACCTATACCATGCTGACAGGAATAAATAATAACAATCGTTAAGCCATAGAAAAAGGTCATTTAGGCAGCCTAAAAACTCTGACACCAAGGGTGGTGGCCACTACTTCTGAACGAGTAGAGCGTGAGCAGAATCTCTGAACCTAAAATCCATGCAGACGACAGCACGTCAGAGTGTACACGTTTGTCGTAACTTAACCGGGTAGAGCGTTAACGTGTAAGTGTCAACGTACTATTGTGTGTACAGTCAGCCACACGCTAGAATACCCCTTTTTGTTCGATTGGCGCCCTTATGCCGCGCGCGGTAAGAGCAGCCATGGGGTATCTGTGACATAGATAGTTAGAAACCTACCTAGAGGAAAGGTCGGCGAGCCCCGCCGCTGCAGGGTCGGCGACGCCGTCGTGGGTGACGACCGGCGATTCACCGTCGACGCGGTGTGAGACGACCGCTGCTGCAAGCCGTGGGGAGGCGGCGACTGCTTGCGCTGGGGAGTCTGCGTGGTCGGTGACAGTCGGCGCTGTAAAGGCGAGGCGGTGGGGGAGGCTCTCCGTTGCAAAGGCACGGAAGCTTGCTGCTTGGCGGCCAGCTGTTTAAGCCGCGCGCGGTCTGCGGCTATGAGCGCCATCTTCTGCGGGATCGGGTTCGTTATCACGGTCTCGTGCACCGCGTAGCACGCCGCCGTTATCTGTAATCACAGTGGATTTTCAACTAAATTCTTAGGTAACTAATGGAAGATTTTTCAACGGCGATTGTGATAAAATATGGCCTTGAAGAAAATAAGGCAATTAGCAAAAACAACACGATCATACAAAAAGAAACGCAAGGAAACCCAGACCAAAGAAACATTTAGGATTTTGGAAAATAAAAGGTATCAGCACAACAGTAGCAGCATCCAAGGAACATAGGAAGGCTAACAGAAATAAATGAACATCAGGTTAGCGGCATGAAAGAAACATAGTGTAAGCAGCATGCAAGGAACATCAAGATGGCAGCATGCAAGGAACAGCAGCAAGAAAGGATCATACAAGAAATATCAGGGCAGGAGAGTGCGAGGTTAACCATGCAAGGAGGCCACGGCCTACCTGCTGTATGAGCCGGCGGTGCAGGTCGACGTCGGCGCCGCGGATGCCCCCGCGGTCCTGGTGCAGCTGCAGCGCGCATAGCAACGCGTCGCGGATGGTCTGCACGTAGCCCCGCACCTTGGCTGTCCCCATCAGCCGCCGTGCCAGGTAGCCCCGAGCGTGGGCCACGATGCACGTCGCCGCCGCGCGCTGACGCTCTAGCTCCTCCGCTGACTGGACGCGGCACGAGTGCAATGGAAACGGTGTTCAGGATTTGCACACGACAGCACGTCGACCCTTACACGCTAGCACTCTACTCGGTTACGTTAGGGGCGACTTTACAACAAAAGTATACAGTCTGACGTGCTGTCGTGTGTACTTAAAATTGTGGGGACGATGGTCACGGTTGTACATAAAATTGTTGAGACAAACAGAACATGGCGTGAAATTGAAGTCTTACTGACTTAGAAAGATTGAAGTGCTGTTACAAGAATAAGACGAGATGGCAAAACGGTTCTCTTCTCGAGCTCAGACATATACTTACTACGGCAAAAAACACTTTGAGGAGTTGGCGTGATAGAGAAGAAACCTGCCTCATCAAGGGCTGAATGGATAGAGTGACAAACACTTGGACATTGGATATTGCAACAAAATAGCTCAAGTTTACCTCTTCCTTAGGCTTGGGGAGTCCGCGCGTGAGCTGCACACTGCCGTGGTGGTCGCAGGCGCCGGGGGAGCAGGGCGTCCTGGCGCCCGCGGGACGGACGCACACGCCGCGCACGATGTTACACTCGTCCGTCTCCAGCGGCAGCCCGTGCTCGTCCACCGGCGACACCACCGGCTCAGCTATCAACTCGATCACCTCGCTCGACTCCTGCTTGCTCGCGCGCCGCTTCACCTTCGGCGACTTAGGCGACGGCTTCTTGGCTGCGCGCGTCTGCGTGATAATGTTGCGCGTGAACGGCGGGTACTGTATGCTCCTGTAGTCAGCGGCTCCGCGCGGCTTCGGAGGCATCAACCCGTCGTGGTGGTACACGTAGGTCGATACAGAGCCTTTAGGCCCCTCCGGCCCCCCTAAATCGTAGCACGGGTCGTAAACCGCGCCCGGGTCGCGCGTCGGCGCGTCCAGGCTGATGTGGCGGACCTCCAGCTCGGGGCAAATGTTCTTGATCTGCCGCGAGAGGTACAGGTTCTGCTCCTCGAACACTTGCTTCAGCATCATCTTCTCCCGCTTCTGCTTCTCGACCAGACTGGCCATCTGCATGTGCTGCTGCTTCTGTATCGTCTCGAAGAGCTCTCGGACCTTTTTCGACGGGTCCTCTTTTTCGCCTATGATGTACTGTGGCGGGATCTGTGTCTCGTCGGTCGGGCTGAGCGTCTTGTGCTTGGGGCTGGCCGGCGGGCCAACGGGGCTGGAGGAGCGGCTGGGGCGGCACGGCGGCGACTTGTCCCCCGCCTGGTCGACCCTCACGTCGGTGCGCATCACTGTTCTGGACGTGAGAGAGCTCAGTCTGTTCCGCAGCGGATTGGACTTGGCGCGCACGGCCGTCTGCGACTGCCGGTCGGACTTCGATTTATCTTTCTCGGCTGCGACTTTCTCAAACGTTATCGGTTTCTCAGTCTTGGAGGACAATGAAATGGTTTTCGGGACGCCATGCTGCTGTTTGAGCTCCATGGCCATGTTGGACCACTTGACCTTGGCACTTTCAAGGTCCCAGCTTCTGCGCTTCTGCTTGGGTGAGCACTGAGTGTCGCTCATGGACAGCTGTGCTGCGTCCATGCCGGTGTGTTGCTGCTGTGACTCCAGGTGCGCCAGCAGCTGCGGGCTCGGTGTCAGCAGTGTGTATGAGTTCTGCCGCTGTAGTTGCACAGCCTGGGGTTTTCTCTCTGGGCTCTTATGAGAGAGATCTATGAGGGAACCTGACATTCGTTTTTTAGAAATAATCACTGAATTCACAGGTTTTCTTTTATCTGCTGGTGATTTAGAAGTTTCCTTGCTTGAGGCACCAAAGCTAATCTTCTTCCCTTTGGCCATGACTCCCTTGCAATTCACCAAAGGATTTGAATCATCTTTTTCAGGCAAATCTACTTCTTTATCTTCAACCAGCTCACCGAAGTTGTAAATCAGTTTTGTTTCGTGAGATTTACTGTGAAAATGTACTTTCCCAGGACTTTCAGGCATGACGACACTGTCACTCTTTTTCTCTAGGAGGTTATTCAGAGCGGTCTCTATGTGAGAAGCGAGGTCTTGCACCGACTGACAATTTTCTTGTTGATTGTTGGGTGGGGAGTCACAGATGGTGCTGTCGGACGTGGTATCCTTGTCCTTGTCAGAGTCAGGAACCGTTGGTAAGCGGTATGGTGTAAGACGTGAGATGCGATTCTCCACTTCCTTTGCAAGCATCTGGTAGTACTGCATCTCACTGCGCCGCCCTTTATCCAGCTGTAAAGTAGGTGCAAACTCATTGTCTACAATGTTGGACATGATAATGATCAAAGGATAGCTAGGAGTAGAAGTACCTAAAGTGATTGTCTGATATAGAAAATATTTTTTTATACTTACATGTATAATAATTAGCCACCTTTAATTTAGTTCTCAATAGAAAGGGGTTGGTCAAGTCAATAAAATTTTTAGGCGAAATGGCAATCAGCCGATGTTGACTATTTCTGCCAGAGTCAGTCAGAATATTTTGGTAATTAATAAAGAGCAATGCTTACCACAGGAGGCAGAAGTGGCACTCCATTCATCTTCATGAAGGATACGTAAACATCCCACGGGTCCGCCATAGTGGCTCCGAGTTTTCAAACTTCAGGGAAGCGAGAAAACAGCGAACAAAAGCGACTTAGCAAAGAAAATTGCCAAATCATCCAATATGGGCCTGCGCGTCGCATCAGGCCGTGACTGTGCACTGTTCTATGCCATTACTAACAAAGTGAACAATAAATATCCATATCATCAATTTAGAACCTTATCTTCAGGATGGAAATCGTTAATTTCCTGGCAGTGTCATGGATGATGTCACGGTCTAGTTCTTCAAACTTTATGTAGTTGCGTGAAAGAAAACACTGTCCACTTTAGGAAAATTCATATTTTACTGTAATTTACACCAAACCGGCTGCAATTTCGCTAATTTAGGCCTGGAAAATATAATACCAAAAATCCGTGATGTCGAACGAATTTTTTTTGAACACAGTTTTTGAATTCCAACTAATTTTGTTCGTTTTCATTTAGATATTTGCATATTTTGTTGTGCATACAAATTTGGAAGCCAATCGCGAGCAAGGTAAAATTCAACGACCAATAAAAATACAACAAAAAAAACATAGAAAACAGAATTCATTTCAAACATTAGTGTTGCCATGACAACATGAAAAAAAAAGTAGTATCGTTTCAAAATCATGTGAAAATAAAGAAAGAATCTCTGTCAAAAACTGCTGACAGAATGATCGACACAGATAAAGAAGTGACAGATGATCTAGAAACACAAGCAAAGTTGAACAAAAAAATATTTTTCGCCCGATGTTGTAAATTTTGGATATTTATTTCTTCAAAAATTATAGGGATTTGCAAGCACAATTAAGTTCCATTGCGGTACCCCCAAAAAAACTAATCGCGGCTATAGCCAATAGTAAATTGCAGTTAAAAATGGACTTTATAACGATGAAAAACGTGTGCCCAGCCGGGAAGCAGGCTCTGGGATGTTTTACGCTCTCTGCAGCGATATTTACCGTGTCTTTGCTGTCGGGGTCAGTCCTGGGGTACTCCTCCGAGCTCTGGGCCCTCACATACTGGGGCCCCGCACTGTACTTCTGCTTGTTCAACTTCGTCTTGCGGTACTGCTACCGCGACTTCCTTTACGAGGTAAGGTTGTAAATAAACCCAAAAGAAGACTAACTAACGCTTACCTTACAAGGAGACCAGCCAAGTCTGCTCCCGCAGCCGCATTGAGTTACTTGCAAATTAACCACAATTACCTTGTTCGCACTAGCTTTTTGGCAATGCTGTGACGTTTTCCGTCTTGCAAGCATTTAACAGCAGACTTAACAAACATTTTCGGTCATCCACCAGGTGTCAATCCGGTCTGCCTTCCTCGGCGCCGCTTTTGCAACGGGTCTCTATCTGTCTACATTGGACAGCGGCTGGCGGACCTTCGGCTGGTACACCATGGTGCTTTCTGCCTTCCACTTCTCCGAGTTCATGGCCGTTGCATTGTCCAACCCGCGGACCCTGAGCATAGACTCCTTCATACTGAACCACAGTGTGCAGTACGGAGTGGCAGCTGTTGCCAGCTGGACTGAGTGGGGCGTGGAGTATTACTTCTTTCCTGGTGAGTGGAAATAAAGATAGAAATGGCTAGTTAGCTAATCAGGATCCCAAATTAGTCTATCTGTAGCTGTTTACTTCATAGGAACTGTCCTCTATTTCCCAAGCGAAACCATTTACAAAAACAAATTTCACATTCAGCAAACAAATAAAAGGTTGAAAGAGAAAAGTTGCATTTAGAAACTGTGTAATCTTGATTTATCATCCTCAGGTATGAAGACGGTATACTGGCTGTCAGCAATAGGACTGGTGTTGTCTCTGGGGGGCGAAGTCCTACGCAAGTCAGCTATGTTTACTGCTAAGACCAACTTCAACCACACTGTAAGTTCAACTATCTGTTTGTAGCTTCTGCTTGTACTTCGTAGAAGATTTTCATGTGTCTCTTCTCTGGCTATTGCCTTTCTTCACCAGTTAGTTATAACACATGATGATCAATGGAAAAGCCTCTGATAATAACATATTCCGACAATTCATCTAATTATGGCCAAAAGGGCCGATTGTAGATAGTACAGGGAAAACACAAAAAAAACGTTAGTGTATTTTTAATGTCTCCTGTAATGCAGTCAATCCAAAGATTTATAGGCCTGCCTCCTGTCTCTTCTGTTGTGGCTTCCATCTGGTCATTATCTGCCTGTATAACATAGTGAGATTGCTAATACACTCCCTCCCATCAGTAGGCACGCATACATTGAGAAATGTGTTCTCTTGCTGACCAGGTGCAGTTTGTGAAGAGGCCAGACCACGAGCTGGTGACGAGCGGCGTGTACTCGCTCTGCAGACATCCCAGCTACGTCGGCTGGTTCTACTGGTCCATCGGGACACAGGTTGGTCACATAGCATTTTATTGTTCAACAAAATTTAAACTAGTGGTTCGCCCCGAACTTTGAAATCGCGACCCCAGTTACAGATGCGTAACTTTGCTTATGCCGTTCACCCAGGCGCGCGCGCGCTTTGCATATAAACTGCACAACCCTGTATCTCGTCAACTCCTCGACCGATTTGGCTCATGTTCGAACTTAAAAATTCTTTTAATTTCATTTACCCGCCTACCAAATTTCATAACGATCCGACCAAATTTACTCAAGTTATCGTCGAACGAACATTCATACATACAAACATACATACATACAAACGCCGGATTGTTCCAGTAGACTCGGAGAACTTCACTCGCTTCGCTCGCTCATTCAATATTTTTTAAGTTCGAACATGAGCCAAATCGATCGTGTGGTTGCCGAGATATGGGGTTGCACACTGTACAGTTTATACGCAGAGTGTTATAGCCTGTGCGAATTGTTTTAGCAAAAAGTTACACATCTATAACTATTGTCGCGAGTCCATATTTCAGGGCCCTTAACTTGTAACGCAATGGTGCCAAAATGGGATCCCGGTTGACAGTTTCAATTACGATTTATTAATGCTGTGGGTCCAGTGTTGGCCCTTTTAAGGTTTTTGTAGTACAGCAAAGATTATTATGAGTCTAATTCTAGAGGATTAGTTTGCTGGTTGTAGGAGAACAAAGAAAAAATCCCGGTTTTGTGGTTCTACCTGGGACGCCATTGATACGCCATTGTGTTACAGGCTAAGGCCCCAGGGTGGACTACTAGTTTATTTATTTTTATTAACTCTCTTTCCCTCCCTTGCAGGTGATCCTGCTAAACCCGATCTGCGCGGTGATCTACACGCTGGCCTCCTGGTCATTCTTCTCGGAGCGCGTGGTGGCGGAGGAGGCGACCCTCATAGCATTCTTCGGGCCGCAGTACGAGGACTACCAGCGGCGCGTGCGCACCGGACTGCCCTTCATACGGGGGTACGAGCTCGACGAGCGGCCGTGGAGGCAGTGAGGTAACCGTCACCCGTGGTAAAGTCGGGAGATGAAAAAGGGCCATTTTGACCGCGCTTTGTATGGCTGTGGTTGGAAATGTTGTTTGGAGACTAGGGCGAAAGTAATCCTACGTGAAACTACAAATTCTGGGTGGTTTTTAAAGCATTACGCAAGCACATAACTTCTCTTTCGCAATGTTATTACAAATGTTTATAAAAGAAAATAAAATAAATTTATTGATCCAAACACAAATTGCAAGTTACATAGGACTTAATTATTTATGATGTATGAAGCATTTTAGTTCTGTATAAAACAATACATCTACATTCCCTAGAATAAGACAAATCTCCAACATTTACCAACATTTTTGTTTTTGGATGAATAGTTACATACCAGACTTTCAGTCCATAAGTTGGTTAATCCGCCCTAATCCCTCCAGGCTAAAGTACTTACTTTCACGGTAATTTCCTTTCATTCTGAAATCACGTGCGCTTCTAATAACGTGGATAAATCTTATAGCTAGTATAACTTGACATAGTATGGCTAATTTAAACACAATTTTTAACGGATTTAACACTCGTTTTATTAACTTTTTATGTACAGTGCTCGTGCAAACCTAAGAAAATATTATAGGCTAGCTTTGGATTATTCTCGGCATCTATGATTCTCGGTAAAAGTTTTTTTTTTTTCATGAAGTCTCGATGTTTGTGTCCCACTGCTGGGCCTCCCCCACTTCAGTCCACACTTTTCACTTTTCTTGAACCACCTCAGACCCCTTGGGGTATTCAGAATCAGAATCAGAATCAATATGTTTTATTCAATATTCCATAAATAAATTATTTACATTGAACGTCAAAATATTATCTAAAGTAAAAAAAAGGTATATAAATTAGATACTTATTACTATCTAATACTTTTTTGTCGAGATTGTCCTGACAGCGTCGTCGCGGCCTACGTCGACTTCAATGTCCATCTGCCCCTCTACCCTTGACGCTATTGCGATCCAATTGAAAATGTTTAAAAATTAATTTCTCTTTGAATTCGCATAGTAATGCTTTGATTTTAAATACTTTGTAATGTTTATTCAAAGGTAAGGCTGTTTTATTCAATAAAAACACAAAATTCGTCTTAATTTGTAAAATATTAAATTTTGTAAATTGCGCCATATTGCGGCCGCATTGGAAAAGCGCGTCAAGGGTAGAGGGGCTGGTGGCACCCATTCCGTGGCGATTCCCGCCCACCTATCCGGGTTCATGCGGCTGATATATCCGGTCCAGCTCCACTTCAACTTTGCTGTCTGCACGCCTACGTCGGCTATAAGCGTCTTGTAGCGAAGCGTGGTGTTTCGAATATGATCTGTCTTCCTGACGCCTGAGATTTATTTAATTTTTTTTTACTTATGTTTACGACAAGTAAAGGACATTATACTTTTGGTAATGGAAAACGTCGTAACCTGAATATTTGAGAGTAATTATAACTTGTGCCTGGATAAGGCGACACACTTGCAACTGGTCACGTCGGCACTAAATACACGTGCCGATTTTAATATATTGGTATCTCTGCTTGCCCTTTTGGTGATGAGGGCAAGATGCTGTAAGTGACGTAATGAGGCGTTTTTAAACTTGCTTTAAGAAGCCGTCACTAGATGGCGCTGATCGTGTTTACAAAACACTCGGCGACCAAACAAAAAAAAGGAAATAAAATTCTTGTGCTGAGGTGCCGACAAGCTATTTTCCTCCTTCTTCATAGGATCCGCACGATCTATCGACGACTTTGAAAGTAAGTTACATTTGTTAAAGAAAATGCTTCATCGATGTAAAACGTTTCTCTACTATAGCTTATTAGTAAATAATATGACATATCATTGCCTAAACCACCTTATCAAGGGATAATAAAGTGATGAACGAAAGCCAAACTTTGTACAAGCAGTATCTCTCTAGTTCCGCTCGCTGCTCTAGTCTAAATGTTGAAGCGTTTCTTGTAAATATAAAGTATTGTAAGTACATAAGTTTAGCACAACACTAGTGTTCAGCTAGGGAGTCAAACTATATGTTTAAGTAAGTATATTTTACTCGAACTTTTAACTTCCAATAATGTATTTTAATTATTTAAAATTCAAGTGGGAAAACGCATGTTCATTATTTTTATGTATTATACAGCTGTATTTAAAAAAAACAATTTATTCGTGTAAATGGTTGTGAATGTCTTCTGATGTAATAAACTAACAGAGTTGAAAAATAAATAAGTATAATAGTAAAACTTAAAAAAATATATGGTTTCAAATATATTCACTTAGTGAAGTAATATTCGACGTTTCATTGACTGAATAAGCTGGTATTGTTTATTGATATCCTCTGAAATCTTCGATAAATTCGGTGTCTAAAACTCGTAAACGTAGGTAGAACATAGGTTCTCTTAGGATGTATATGTATAATCTTCTTCAAACTTATGATGAAATATTGTGTTTCCATCCCAGGGTATAATTATGTGTATCATAGCATTTATTCATTATTAGTACTAACGTTTATAATATCCTGGAAGTGGCCGATGACGTCCAAATTCCTGTGTTGGTCAACTAATAACAACATACAAATTATTTACCTATCTTTTCCGAGTGTTTATTGTACGGCGACTAGCGCCACCAAGCGGCGAGTAGCTAGGTGCCTCCGTGCGTATTTATCTGCTTTGCATTTTATTTACGAGACTTTTTTCTACAACATGTGCTTTTAGCGAGGCCTTGGTATAACCCGCGTGTAATTAAAGAAAACATTTAGGACGGAGTTAAAAACCTAGCGTTGTCTCGCTTTGACTGTATTAATTAGAGCGAGAGCGCGAGTGTTTTGAAGTCCATCCTAAATGTTTTCTTTAATGACACGGGTTATACGCTATTCATTCACGTATATAGAGATGATGATGAGAGCATTTCGTCCTATTATAATGGTTTGGTTTCCATGTAGAGTAATTTCTACAGCTCGAAGCGTGGGCCCCGGGACTTTCTTGATGGAATTCAACATCCTCGGGATGCAATGGATAAGTGCTTCTTTTGTTGAGGACGCAATAATTAACAAATTAATTGATTCAATGCTATTGTCGAACCTTCTGAATGCAATTTGGTTTATTAAATCACTTATAAGGTCTCCACCAGGTACCTAGGTAGAATGTTTATACCGCGCCTAGTGTCAACGACACCTCCACTCAGACTCTTCTTCTTTGTTATACCAATACTCAATACCCAATACTCCCCCGTGGAGTTTAAGGCCGATAAAATTTACAAAAATAAAAAACAAACTTCACTGGTGGTTAATAACCATTAAGGCGCCGTGCATAGTGAATCGCCCGCGCCCAAAGAAAAATGCACAATATCGAATGCACAAAATCGTATCCCATGCATGTTAGTTAGAATTTATATCGATAATTTATCGGTATAAAATTACTTATTTATTGACTTCAATTGAGTTTTATGACTTTAATAAAAACCCTTCTGTATACTTTACATCGAAAACCATGACATCAATAGCTGATGAAAATGAAAGAAGCCTTTATTTTCCAATAATAATATTCGTATGCATTAGATATTTGCTGTCGGTGTCACACTATATTTTACTGAGAAGAAATATTTTGAGGGAATTGTATTTAACAATCCTACCGACGTCTGTTAGCGAAGGAACGTGGCCAGATTGTGTTAAGTTAGTGTTAATTTACAATCTTAGACAGTGCCCATTTCAATCAATGGATCGAGCCATTCGTTGATTCTATATAAGTACTTATATTTCTAGTTTTCTACCAGTATTCTTATCTTTGTCATCAAGTGCTAAGGATTTTTCAGATATACATCGGTGTTAAGGTTCACATTACCATATTGGTCACAACAGCCAACGTGTGAGGCTTCTCCGCATACAACAACGAGGACAAAAGTCACAATAGCAGACAGAAAAACTACTTTTTAGTTTACATGTGCAATAGCATTGATTCATAGCCTTGTCATAAACGCGAGTATCGCATTTAACAATTTTCGTGGAGTCTATATCGATTCTACATTTACGAAAAAGTAAGTAGGTATATGGGTCATTTTCATTTTAAATTTTTGAGTGAGCCATAGTGAAAACAGACATCTTTAGACTGAATTTCATTATTACAACTAGTATAACGGCTAGATTAGTATTTTTATAGTACCGGAAAGCACTTTTCATGCCTTTAAATAGCAATTTAAAAAAACTATGCGTCATTGAAACCCTAAAATGTCACAGTTCGTGGCTGTTCCTTTTCCAGTTTTCATTATTATTTTATTTTCGATAGTCTTATTTTTGCCGGTAGACCTGTAGTGATATGTAACCCACGTTTGTACTTAATATGGCTTTACGAATACAGTTTTGAATCATTTTATGACTTTGTTTTTGGAGTCCTAGCTTACGGATAGTCTTGTTCCTTTTTTTTTTGTCACAGATGTGGTCCTTAGCATTTCGCACACTATCTCGGTATATTATGAATTTCAAGCTCTGGAAACACTGGCGACAAGAAAAACGAACATCAGCCATTTTGCTTTTTGCGGCAGCGGAACACACAGGAGTACTGATCCAAGTTGAGAACATGTTTTGTTTTGAATTCTGGAAAACGACAAGCATAACTCGTATTAGATGTGGCCATCAGCATTTATCAGGTGGCTGAGCGATCTTCACGACTTTTATAATTTGATAAGGTTTTGGTGTGTAAATGCCGTCAAATCAGTTTCGCGTTGTTAGTTTAGTTTTTAGGTTAGTTTATAATGGCCATGATGCAAAAATGTGTGGTTGTTTGGTGTGGTTTTAAAAAGTTGTCACAGACGTGGTTTTATTCAAATTATGTACACACAATTATAATGAAACTAAGTAAAATCGTAAAAAAATAAACTTTATTTGATCTGAAATAATATCTTAAGTTGATAAATATTGATAATATTTGTTTTGACTTTAATAGAAGGACGAATCTAACACTTTTTTTATTTGCGAATAATAGCCCAAAAGCTATGACGTTCATAAAAATTACAATGCTAAGTAGTTGTAGCTGTGTTTTAAGTGCATTTCTAAAGACAAACGTCACAAAACTCACAAACATGGTCGTGAAATGTACTGAATTTCTGTAGATAAGTCACAGACGTGGTCGATATGTCACAGACGTGGCCAGATTTTTTTTTTCAAATTTCATTTTAAAAAAAATTAAAGGTCATTAAGCTCTGCCAGATATACTGGTTAACTTTTGTGAAGGTTGTCCATCGAATTCGGTAAAAAAAACACACATCTGTAAGATAACATGCCAGAACACAACTTTTGATAATGACCCATATGTTTAGGTATATGTTTATTTAGGAAATCAACAGCTTAAATAACAGATTGAGGTAAAACATATAATATTAATTTTACAGTCCAAATCCAGTACCTAATAGATTTCCGCTTATTATACTGGTTAACTTTGCTAATATTAATTGGTATTTAATATAATTTAATAATGTACATACACAAGCCGTTATCCCTGTTTTGTGTATCGATGTTTAATTATTTAATTATGACAATTTGATTACGACTGTACCGCAACTTCTTTGCTAAAGTTTTTTAAACCACTTTTTAATCCGTCTGTAGTTTTTTGAGATATCCGCAGATTATATGGTTACATGGACTGCGCTTCCTACGTGTTCTTTTCAGTTTTAGGGTTCTGCAGATAGCAAGGAACCCTATTAAGTCCGTCCATCCGTTAACCCTTTATTGAATGTGCTTTCTGTCTTTAGGTATATTGTTTGTCTATCTACGTTATGCACCTTGTATTATGCAATATTTAACAGGTTTAACTGACGTTTTGTGTGACATCGTTTCGCGATCAGTGAGTTGAGGCGCTGCGTGTTTGTCTAGATCTAGATGCAAAGATCTCACGGATTTGACCTAATTATTCCTACTTCAAGTCAATCCTCAAGTACAATAGAGTGTGAGTATTTCAACTTTTTCCTGTAATACACTTTTTTCGAACCCATTTCGAAATTGCCTTATAAGTTATCGTCTTTTTGTTATGTTTTCAGACACTGATGAGTTTATGATTTAATTAATGCAGTCTCGAGGTAAAGAGATACATATGATAATTAATACAATAGGTAGAGCCAATAACTTGAGATATCAATTTTGATCAAGGACTCTCGGAGAGCGCATTCGCAGTCCGCTCCCGGGAGGACCCCGAGCGTCACGCGACGTCACGCCGACGTCACCCGCGCATCTCCCACCGATGAAAGTCCTCCGTTACGCAAGGAGGAGGCTTTCTCGCGAGCGGCGATCGCGCGGCGGCCGCGACGTCGCGCTCCGCAGTCGCTCTCCGACGCTCGCGGGCTCACCACGCTCATGACGCTGCGACGGCTCATCGGGGCCATGCGCTCGGCGCGCGCCGCCATCGCCCGGTCGGCGCCCTTGGCCGACGGACTCATCAAGTCCTTAGTGTCCCTCATCGTCATCTGCTGCATCGCGGTGTCGACACCCCCCACCGCTTCGGCTAAACCCTTCGTCCTGAACTTCCCTGCAGCCTGGTCGCTGGCCGGGCTGGTGGGGTCGGTCGGCGGCAAGGGCGAGCAGGCGGCGCGGCAGGCGGCCGGCGTGAAGCCCTACACTGGCCGGCGAGTGAGGAATGACACCCTGAGGATGGTCTACCACCACGACCTGACCGTCGCCGTGGTGGAGCTGGGCCCCGGCAAGCTGCTGCTCAACTGCGAGCTCATCGAGACTTTGTGAGTGTCTTTTGTTTCTTAGTTTTGGGATGAAGTGACGCTGTGAGGATCTTTTGAAAGTTAAGGGTGTATCAGCCCTTGGTGCCAGAAGATTGTATGGAAGAGAGGATGATGCGGAAACAGTAGGTGCTTACCTAACTACTATTATGTTTTGTTTGTTAAGTATGGTCACGGTCATAGCATTGTTAAAAGCACCAGTAAAAAAGCGGACGCTTCCTCGATTAGATCACATTCGAAGATAATGCATTAATTAAGCACCTAACGAGCAACTGCCGAAAAAACTCGAAAATATTAAAATACTTAGACGGAATAATTTAATTATGAAACCACCAAAATTGAGGCCACCGTTAAAAAAATGCATAAACATCACTTATAGACATAAAGTTAATTCTCCCAATTTTAAATCAGCATCAACCCAGTTTTGCCGTTGTGTTCCTCTCATGACTACTATACTACACGGTGCATATAAAGTGGTTCTCATATCGATGAAGTTATGAATGTCATCAATATTTAAAAGCCTCGATCCATTTAAAACCCTACATCGGTAGGTAATGCCTAAATGATACCTACTGGTTGTATCGATCACACACAAACCTCATATTTCAAATTCCAACGTGTCCTTGCGTGCTTGCTTGAACAGTGGGTAACTTACATTAAATCTACTATCAGATATATTTTTGTACAACATAAATAGATAACAAAATTGGATATTTTAAACAAGCAAGTAAATTATATGGCTGGTGTATAATTTGGGGCCTAAAGTGGCCCCTTGCGAAACCCCGGTTGTCCTCAAACATAATCAGCCGTCGCTCGGTAGAATGCGTCTTGACTAGCAATTAGGAGACACTTCTATAAAGCCTTGGGAAGTCCGTTTGCAATGTGCAGTGGTGCTTTGATCCTATGTCGGTAGAATAAAGTAGATAGGTAGTTAGGAGAATTACGAATTCAAGCAGATGTTAACAAGGTTTTCTTGTGTATAAAAATAGTAAAAGTTTCCTCGGATCGATATTCAATAGACAGTAAAAAGAGTTATTTTTTTAATCGACAGCTTCGTCAACTAAAATACGGACAAGAGACACGAGATCACTTTCTATAATACCTTCTCTGACGTACATTGAGATCGTATAATTGACCACAACAGCCGTTCTGCGGATAACAATCGAATCATATCATCGCATGTCAATGCGGAGATAGTTCCATTACAAACAACAAAATGCATTGTGTTGTTCGTATATCTGTGCTCATCTTTGGTCGGACTGTGCACGCGACGTATTCAAGAATCAAGATCATTGTTAGAGCCCTGTGTGAGGGCTATGCGACAACCTTGTCAACCACATGCCGTATCCTTGAAGGAAAGTAAGTAGGAGTAAATTTTTAATCAGTTTTATTAAATGTCCCGCTGTCGGGCACCATCTCTGAGGGTTCTGATTTGACCTGACTACGCGGTGCAAAAATGAGGGTTAAAACAGTGGGCACCGAACTCTCTATCTTTGAGCGAAAGCCTGTGCCTAGCCATTGGAACGTGTATAAACTATATGTTACTTATGATTTCATTCACTAGCCTATGAGATTTATTATGTTTGTCACATGCTGAAATTGTGGCCATGCATGATACGCCGGATACACCGTTCTAGTTTCGCACTCTTTTAGTTTTCTCAAGACATAACTTTATCTAAAAATCGCGTGAGTCAAACACAAATTTTGCCTTTGCCCCGCAACAGGTAAGTCGCTGGCCTAGCCACGCGTATATTGGCTCCAGCGATTTGTAAAGCCATCGCAGGCATGCAGTTTAACCTCTTGCCTCTTCGCACAATGGACGGGCTGACAATGGCCCGGTCGTTAGACAAGATCCGATGACAGTTGCCATGCCGCGGGCGCGCCCGATAGCCTACAATGTCCCATTGGCATTATGATAACTTGATGCTGAGTAATTGGCAATTATAATGATCACCACAAATGTCTCAAAATTATATGGTGCTGCGCAGTCAAGCAGCACAAATTAGCTCCGCTGTTGAATGAAACATGAATGCTCAACTTTTTCTTCTTGTCTCTTTGTAACAAATCCTTATTAATTGGTGCACGAATGGCTTTGAACACCAGTTTCGTTGTGTGCCCGCTAATAGAAGTGACCGGGTCGCTTTCACGTCCGTTGGTCTGTCTGTCACAATTTCTGGGCCCGTCCGTGTGCAAGCAATGTGTTTCCCCCGCCAGTTAAAAAGCGGCTTTTATATTCGTTTTCTTGCACATCTCTCACTTGCTTCCTATGGAACGTACCTAGGTAGGTAGGTAGGCTACTTTCATTGGAAACTTAATTACTTAATCAATGGCCAAGTTTAGCTTGACTTAATTGCTTCATCCTTTACTAAGTTTACTTAGAAATCTTTACTGTTTGTCAGTTTCCACCTTGTATAACTATCAATTTTATGGCTACTAAATATTTATTTGAAAGCCATCCATAAACCTCGTGCGTGAGTTGCGTGACCGTCCCCTAGTATGTTTCTCTGCAGAGATTGTAGCCCTGAATCCTAAAGTATTAGTACGGAGCACACCTATACCTCATTAATTTGTATCAGAGCAAACAGCTGACGACAACATGAGAATCAAAACAAAAACAGCTGTTTATCAGCCAGCCCCCCAGGTCGCATCAGTTCTGGAAGTGTCAGCGGAGCCCTGAAGCTTCGCGGCAGCAGCGGATCGTCGCTGATTGGATCATTGAGCAATTACCGCATCGGAATCAGCGCCGGCGCACGCAGACCGATGTTATGCCACACGGACGCGGCCCGCGTCTGCCGGCTTTCACCCACTCGCCTCGGCTAGCACGCATTGCCAAATAACGCTTGGAACATTTTGGTGTTTGTGTGTATAATATGTCCACTGCTATTGGCGACAACCGGAAGTCCTTTTGCGAGACTGGTTTTCTGATGATCAAGTTTCTACGACTTGAGGTCTAAAAAGTTAGGCAGTCCTTTTACTTGGTCCCATAAAACCACTCCTGCGATTACTTATCAGAAAAAATGCGAATAGAAATGGAAACGGAAAATCAATTATGCGTTTATCCAACAAATCTGAGTAGCGACTCCTCTAGCAAGTGCAGCTCTTGTGTCTGAAATTAATGTTGTTGGTTCGCTCGTGCCGAAACGAAACGTGTTCCATTTTACATTGAATTTTCAAGGTGTTTCGATCACCGTGAAATGCTCCCACAATTGGTTCATTCGCGCATGAATCACAATCAGTAAATTGCTCTCTTGCGCCGTGAATAGCTGTCGGTAGAGAACACGCGAGGTGTACGGATAGACGTACACAGCAAGCAACTATGTTAGGAATTACCCTCGTCTCCAGAACGAAAGGTGGAGTCAGGAAATAGTTGCCATTCAAAAAGAAAGTAGCAACTCCAAAAAACGCTTGAAACGAAATCTGTTGTCGCGAATCAAAACCCTCGGGGACGACCACAACAAAGCGATGATTGGTAACAATAACAACATAATGTAACGCTTACATTTTATGAGGTCCCCGAACCGTACGCAAGAGTGAGCAACCAACTGCCGAGTGAAGGTGAGCAATGTTGGGTGAGCATTCAGACTGCGGCCGGCAATCCTTGTGCCACTTCTCGACTCTACCATTTCAAAAGTTTTGACGAGATGCGTTTCTATGGTAATTTACTTTGGCAGCATGAACAATACGCGTCTTCGTTAACCCGGGGCTCAGACCATACCTATGATATCGAATAGAAATGTGAGTTGTGTGAGACCCGCCTTTCTACCGAAGTGTTTACTCCGATCCTCGGGCGGAACCGAGCGCACGTGCGCCGTGCCGAGTGAAACCCGCTAGAAAGTACCTGGGAACCAGCGCACTGCGCCACTGAACTTGCAACTAACTTTGCAGAGAAACTTGCCCGTTGTTTCCAACTTTAAACCCAGTTAGGTCAATGCCAAGGGACCCAATTACCATAAACTTTACTGCGATGAGTTCGCCGGTTCTGCTCGTACGTACACAGTGGCAATTGAGCAAATCACGCGACGAGCGGCGTATGAATAAATGATTCTATTGATTACCAACCGTTGGCCGCGGTCTATCGATCGATCAAGCAATGATACGCGGAGGCCGCGATTGTGTCGAAGTATCGCTGGTTGACCGGTTCGGCCGCTTGTCTGCTCGTGACATAACATTAGCCTATCGATGCAAGTTCTAGTTCCCCACAAACCCGCATAATGGAGAAGATAGGAAATGCCCTGATTTCCTGATTTGCAAAGTTTGGGGTGGAAAACTAGACAACATTGATGAAGTCCCTCAACGGTCAGATAACGTGAAGGAGAAGCCAAAGCAATATTTGCCACCAGCGGCTTGCACTCGATACTCCGTGTTGCATTGTGTGTGATACAATCGTGGAAGTAAAAGAGGCCGCGTTACGTCCATCAATAACATAACTAAATAACAAGTACCGTCCACGGAAGCTATTCCGGAACCGCGGCGGCAATCAATATCGTGCCTCGGAAGCCCTGAACTTGCTTCGGGCTCGGAATGGATAATGATCCACGGCACTGTTCCACTACACTTGCTCGGACGCAACGAGGAACCGCGCCTTGATTGCCTGTCTTGCAGCGATCGCACCAGTACTGCGCCACCGCTTGAAGTACGTCTGTTCGTTCTTCTCAGTCTGTAGTTAGCTTTATTTTGCATAGAAACTGACGCCCGGAGCAAGAAGGAACTTAGCATCCGTAATATATGTCTCCGATTGCTTTCTGCTTACTAATTGCAAGAGACGTAATCAAGACACCGGACTAGCCGCGTCAAATGCACTGGAAACGCCGTATGAAGCCAGTCTTAATTTTATTGTCACTGCCGTATTATGCTGCATCAATGGGACAAGCTCTACATAAAAAGTATAATCCGTGCGGGATCAGAATGGGATAATACCTTTTGGAACTGAGACACTCTCGGTCCTGTAGCGTCAGCATTTCGGCAAACTCTAGTTGTCTATGGCAAACTCGCGCCGAAACTTGCTTGTGTTTTCTGTGCGCGTGGGTGTCTGCTCGAGTTTTATCACGTTTTATTCAATTAATGCAATAACATTGAATCGTTTTAAATTACAACCATTGAACATTTTTGTGTATTTCCAATTTCATAACCCTATGATAGAACGTAGAACTAAAAATTTTTTTACTGACGCTATTCAAGAACTGTCATTTTCGATTCAGTTCCAAAAGGTATTATCCCATTCTGATTCCGCACGGATTATATCTGCCTATATCTATTCGAATGATGGTCTGTTGACGCACATCAACTGAGTGTTGGACAAAGGAATTCTCTTCATGTCAACCTTTCTTTCACTCTCTAATCTGGCTCAAACTTTGTGGCCGAAAAGGATAGAGATTCATAAATTGGGGATACCAGAGTCCGATTCCTGGCCAAGATCTTGACAAATCACATCCACGAACAATCAGAAAAAAAAAATTACAGAGTCGTCACTGTTGACGGGAGGTTTGCAGATAATAATAACGCCTCAGTTGAATCTCTATTTCGAATTTAATCACGGAGAACAAATAAGCACAATCTCTGACAGCAGTCTTTTCTTTCACCATTTTACAATTAATTAATTCTCAGGCTGGCCGCCAGGCGGCGCCTCTGTTACGGCTGCGTTCCGCCAAGGACGCGTTCTGTAAAGCAGAACTCTACATCTCTTCTTTTCTTCGGAATGAAATTAACAAATTTAAAACAATAATAATTATCTATAGCCGTAGCAGAGATACAATATAACATTACAGCACCACAATGTATGTGCTACATGACAAATGTAATAAGAGCAATCTGACAGTGTTAAAATAAGTAACTTAACTTATTAATTAATCTTATATAACAGTAACACATGATAAACTTAAATGTTTTTGCAACATGACAAATATTGAGAACATTGTAATTTTCAACAATAATAGTTAAAATAAAGTAACACAACATAGTACAAGTGTTTTACTCTAATTACCCTTTACAATCTCAGAGAAAAGCTACATTTAGTTAGATGTAACACAATACCTAAGATTTTATGCAATCAATAATCAAACCCAGCACAAAATCTTTATACTTAGGAGGGGCATGTCTTTCTCTAAGAGGACGGCTCAATGTAGAGGCAGGGGTTCTAGTCTTGTCCGGGGAGCCTGCTGTGGCAGGGTTGTTTGTCATGTCGGAAGTATTTGTCAGGTCCAGTTCAGTCTCGTTAGTCACCTTACCTTTTTCCTCTTCTCCCTTCTCCGACTGGAACTTACTGTCATCCCTCTCCCTTACCTTTTGAAAATGTGAAGAATTCCTTCTTACTATCTTGCCTTCTGACGACTCGGCAGCTACTGAATTACCTGATTTCCAGACAACGGTATGTCTTTCTGGTGAAAATGTTGTTGAGAGCTTGTTCTGTCGGGGCTGTCTGACAAGAACGGTGTCACCAGGATTTAGATCGGAAGCTTTGGCTTGCCTATGTAGATCCGCATACTGCTTACTGTTTGCCTTCTTTAGTCTGTCTTGGTCTCTGATTTCTTCATCTTGGAAAGTAATTTTATAGCCAAGTTCTGGTATTTTGGTCTTGATATTGCGACCTCGGAATAGATCACCCGGTGGAGCTCCAGTAGTTGTGTGCGGAGTGGTTCTGTATGCCAGTAAGTATACCAATAGCTCCTGTTTCCAGTCTAGCTTCAGGGCTTGAGCAATTCTTAACCTTCTCAGGACATTTCTATTCTGCCTCTCCACCTCTCCGTTTGCCTGAGGCCACAGTGGGGTGGTGTGTCGCAGTTCAATGCCGTTGGTCTTCAAAAATGATTCAAATCTTGCATCTTTGAAGGCAGGTCCATTGTCACAGACAATTGTGTTCATCATACCTTCTCTTGCCATGATAGATGTCAGTGCTTTTATAGTGTTTTCGGCTGTTGGATGTTTTGTAATCTCCACTTCATAATACCTACTGTAGTAGTCAACTACAAATAGAAGATAATGTCCAGATGGTAGCGGGCCCAAATAGTCAATGGAAACTAGTTCCCATACCTTCTTTGGCAGTTCTGTAGAGACCATAGGTTCAGGTGGTGTGTGACGTCTCACCAGCCTGCAGCCTTCACACGTATCGACCCAGTATTCTATGTCCTTGTCCATGGATTTCCACCATACCTTTGATCTTAGTTTTGCTTTCATGCCATTCGATGCAATGTGTCCTTCATGGCCAATCTCAAGTAGTCTCGATATTAGCCCCTTGGGTACAATGATCCTGTTTCCTCTAAGAACAATCTCGTTGATGGTGCATAGCTCTTCTTTTATAAGCTCATACCTTCTTAGTTCCTTTGACCATATGTCTGTCTCGATCGCTTTCTTTAGTTCTTCCAGTTCCACGTCTGTCTTTGTAGCTTCTATTATTTCTTCTAGAGTAATGGCTTTTATTGAGTGCTCGATGAGTGCCAGCAATGTCTCATCTGTGGTGTCTTGGTTACCTTGTTCTTTGTTCTTCGTGTCAAGAAGCCTCGATATAGGGTCGGCTATGTTAGTCTTTCCTGGTTTGTGAACAACCTTGAAGGTGAAAGGTTGGAGTCTTAGCACCCATCTTTGTATGCGCGCGCTGGGCTTGGAGCTGGGGGAGTAGATTATCTCCAGCGGCTTGTGGTCTGAAATTATGACAAAATGTTTGCCGATTAGATACATGTAGAGATTTTCACAAGCCCAAACTATTGCTAGTGCTTCTTTTTCTGTTTGAGAATATTTTTGTTCAGCTGATGATAAGGCTTTGCTTATGTACTTGATAATGATTGGTTGCTTCGTTCCCTCGATTGTCTGGTGTTGTACTAACACTGCAGCGATTCCTACAGGACTAGCGTCTGTTATAAGAGTGGTTTGGGAATCTTTGTCATAGAAGCCCAAGACCGGCGCTGATGCTATTTTGTCCTTCAGCAGCTGGAACGCTTGTTGTTGGTCTAGGCCCCACATGAATGGTGTGTCTTTCTTGGTAAGCAGTCGCAATGGTGCACTTATTGTGCTGAAGTCTGGTATGAACCTAGCAGAGAAGTTAGCAAGGCCAAGGAAGCTTCTTACCTCTTCTTTTGTCTCTGGTGCACGAAACTCTTGAACCACTTGCTGATTGGACCTGGTTGGACTTATACCTTTCTCTGAAATGTGATGGCCTAGAAAAGTTATCTCCGGCACACCAAAGAAACACTTTGTTTCGTTTAGTGTGAAGCCCCTGTCCTGTAGACGTGTAAGTACTTGCCGGAGTCTGGAGTCATGTTCTTCCTTAGTACGTCCGCCGATCCTGATGTCATCTTGTGAGTTTGCCACTCCTTGAATCCCTTGCAACAGCTGTGATAGGATGCGCTGAAACATTTCTGACGCACAGCGGATGCCCAGGACCAACCTTTTGTATCTAAATAGCCCCACACTTGAGCTAAAGGTTGTTATGTACCTAGACTCCTCATCCAGTTCGATTTGGTGGTAGCCCCATTTAATATCCAATTTAGAAAAGAACTTACAGCCGTTGAGGTCCTGAAGCAGCTCTTCGAAGGTTGGTAGGGGTGCTCTCTCACGCAGTACCGCTTCATTCACCTTCCTCATGTCCACCACCAGCCTGTATTGACCCTCCTCCTTTTTCTTCACGATGTGTGAAGGCGACACGCAGGGTGTTGGTCCAGACACTGGTTCTATAATATCAAAATCTAAGAGTTCTTTGATTAGTCGGCTTTCAATTTCTCTGATATTGAATGGTTGTCGTCTAATAGGTTGTGCAACCAATGGGACACTATTGTCAATAGGTATTTTCAGTTTGAAATCAGTCAGTTTGCCTACACCGCTGAACAGTTTGGGAAACTCTGTCGTTATGTCGTCTTTGGTCAAGTTATTTATTGAGGTTTTGGCAGGGCCAACTCTAAGTAAGTCCAAGGTCGTAGCAGTGTCTCTACCAAGTAGGGATGGCCCTGTTCCGTCAAAGATCAGAACTTCCACATCAGAGAGGCACTTGCCAGTCTGAGGTGACATCACATTGACACGAATAAGGCCAACACTTTTGATTGGTTTTCCACCATAAGCATAGTACTGCACCTGACATTTTTGCAATTTTGTGCTTAGGCCTGACCTAAGTAATCTTTCATATGTGTTTCTATCAACTATATTGACCGATGCACCCGAATCAATTAGAAACTCACATTCAAAACTATTGTCTATAATTATTTTACATTTATCAGACTTTTTGAGACCTAACACGTTAAAAACCGAATGTACCTTATTAGAGTTTTCTTCTTCGGACTCCGTGTCAGAATCAGTGGTTTCACTTGACGCATATTCATTCACCACGTATACGCTGCGTCTCTTCTTGGTATCTTTATCCTTGTTTTTGTATTTCTTTGCTACCTTCCGGTTTGACCTCGTCTTGCACTGGCTTTTGTAATGGCCTTTAAGTCCACAGCGGTCACACTCGCTGTTGATTGCCGGGCAGCTTGTTTTGTCCCGGGAGTAGTGTCCGGTGTAGCCGCATCTGTAGCACTTTGAAGCAGCTTGACCTATCAACCCATTTTCTTGGTCTCTAGCCGTGTCTCTATGGGAGTCCTCATGTTTTCTATCCTCCTCATGTTTCTCCATCTCGAAGATCGCCGCTATCTCTAAGGCCTCAGTCAGCGTCAGCGCTCCTCCTTTTCTGAGCCACTTTCTCCTCAGCTCCTTGTGTATGACCTTTTCTATTAGCTCGTCTCGTATTCGGAGTTCGATGTCTCCATCAAAATTACAGTATTTGATACCTCGCCGGAGTCGAAGAGCAAACTGGTTCACCGTCTCTTTGTCGTCCATGTGTATTTTTCTGAACTTTTGTCGCTCGTATGCAGTGTTTGGTGCCGGGCTGAAGTACTCGTTTAGTTTTTCCACAGCACACACGTATTCTGATTGCCCTTCCGCCGGGGCCGCCCTTATGACTTCATAGATGTCTTGAACATCAGGGCCTGCCTGGTGCAGTAGCCTTCCCAATTTCTGCTTGTCAGTAACGTTTTGCCCGTCTATGTAATATGCGAAGTTCCTGATCCACGCTCGCCATCTTTCCCCGGTTGTGCTCGGGTCCTCGTGGGGCCGGAATATCTCGCAATCGCTCGGCGATCGCGCCATCTTCGTCGCCAACTTGTTGACGGGAGGTTTGCAGATAATAATAACGCCTCAGTTGAATCTCTATTTCGAATTTAATCACGGAGAACAAATAAGCACAATCTCTGACAGCAGTCTTTTCTTTCACCATTTTACAATTAATTAATTCTCAGGCTGGCCGCCAGGCGGCGCCTCTGTTACGGCTGCGTTCCGCCAAGGACGCGTTCTGTAAAGCAGAACTCTACAGTCACTTACTTTTCTCATTGGGAAACAGCAAAAACGTGGGCCCTGTCGGGGAGCATGTGGAAATACATTTTTTTGTTATTTTAGCACTAGGTTGACAGCATGTTATCTTGCATGCTGCTGCTGTAGCAATCGAGTGTAGCGTTTGCAACTAATAATTGGCCTACCTATCGACTGAACTGCCCTTTCATATTCAGTAGTAACTTTGATAACGGAGGAGCTGAAACATAATTGAATCAGGTATTCCATTTTGTAAACGGTTTTAGCAGAGACGGCTCGTAGTCAGAGGCTGGCAGGCTGAGAACCGAAACTAGTCTGTCATACCGACATTAATAAAAGTAAGAAAAACCGTTTACAAAACAGAAAATGTGCTGTGCTCAAAAAAGGTGTTCCATTCTTTTAAAGCTAAAGCATGTCTTCAAACTCTCCTGTCATACACGTTGTTATACGATGTTTAATACATAGGTATCTACTTTCGATATTAAATAAGAAAGTAACCACCGTAATTTAAGTCGATCGTGAATCGTGATTGATATTTACGAGCACCGTTCAGAGTCAGATTGATCTAATACACGGTCGTCTCGTCTCGCCGAGCGACTCTACCTCTACGTCCCTGACACAGCTGATCCGTGAAAGTACTTAGTTACAAAATACCGAGACCTAGGTAGGTACAGAGGGTTCCCTTCAGTTTCACTTGTCGAAGCCAAACGCTCACTAATTTTAGTATGCTGATAGAGTGGTAGAGTCGGATACGAAAACGTATCAAGATGATCTAGCCTGTCCTATGGGATACGTACGAGTATATACCCTACCTAAGGAGTCAAGATTTATCAAGTCCATATGCGCGCGTGTTTCAGGCTGCTAGTGAAAGAAGAAGATAGAGATCCTTTTTCGCGCGGGATAAAGCAGTAATCAATACAAAATTAACAAAATAAAAACCGACTTCACTGGTGAAAAGGTACACTGGTTCCGAGTGATTTGCTGGTGTCCGTTGAGGAGTTCCGGTCTCCATTTTCTTCATATGATCTTCACCATTTTTTTAAGGATAGGTAGAGCAAAAGAAAAATCCGGGAAGATCGGACTTTCTCGCGCAAGACAGGTAGAGCGAAAGAAAAATCCGAGAAGATAGGACTTCCTAGCGCAGGTAGAGCAAAAGAAAATCCGGGAATATAGGACTTTCTTGCGCAAGATAGGTAGAGCAAAAGAAAAATCTGTGGTTATAGGACTTTCTCGCGCAGGATAGGTAGAGCGAAAGAAAAATCTGGGAAGATCGGACTTTCTCGCGAAAGATAGGTAGAGCAAAAACAAAATCCGAGAAGATGAGACGTTCGGACTTTCTCCCTCTCCCTAGGTTGTGATATCCGCTGCAGCCTGCAACAGTCAAGAGCACTTGTTGGAATACTTTCTCGTTACATAAACGCGGTAGGTACGGTATAGTTACTAAGTAGGTATAATACCGATCAGTTGCGCGATGGTATTGACCCAAATGGTCGGCCGCTGTGCCTCCACAAATTGGTTTATAATGTCGCCACGCGTTAGTGTGCTGTTGGCCTATGTATATTTAATTCTAATTCGACTGCTCGTTTGTCCTTTAAAATGCAACACGAAATAAAGCTACTATTATTTATGTTATTTATTACTTACGTAGGTATGTTTACGCTTAAGTCTATCTTATTTTTTTCTATTGTATATGAGGTCAGGGTCTGTAAAGTCAAAACCATACATCCATCCTACAATACTCCAGTATAGGAAGTGGTAGCATATAGACTCCCTACTTACTGCAGTACAGAAACGTTTTAAAGTATGCAAAGCAAGACTTAATAAATGTCTCATTATAGGCGACGAATCAATTAGGCACTTGGCATGTGCCTGGGAAATATTAGTCAAACTGGATTAGCTAATGTGCCGCTTCAGATCCCTAACCTAAGGTCATTACCTCACGCGAGTGACTGATGTTTGTTACCTCATACTCAGGTGTTATTGTTGATGCCTGTCCGTTGCCTCATCCGGTCGTCGCCCCTGAAGCTCTGTCGATTATGCCTGCGCCTGCCAACTCTTACTTTCACGAGAGATGACTCGTAGATATTAGTCGGCTGAGGATATGGAACGCAAGCGGAAGCGGAGTCGCAAGCGGGATTGCTCTCCGCTGCCACTTAGCGGTTGTCTCGTCGGTGGAGCCGACTTGAGCCGTATGAAATTACCCTTCTTCGAGGATGTCGACGCTACGCTCTCGTCACCGCTACCGCTGGTTGGTCGACACAGCGTGAGGCCTAAAGATTAGCCTTACCGATAGCGTAGTAAGATCACGTCGAGCCATTCACCGTGCTTAATGATTGCTTTTTAAATTGCAAATCGGCGAGCTAATTAATGCTTAGCGATTTGCATCGGATAATAAAATTGAGGGTGGCGATGGTTAATTTGTTGTTCAATCTTGATAGGTGAGCTAAGACAATGGGTTCTATTGAGAAGTGAGGTAGGTCAGTTCTACCATGGTTACTAGTAACCCAACTCTGAAATATAAGCGTGAAGTTTTAAACTGAAGCAAGTAGCGGAGTTGAAACTAGTTTTCTCGCACAACCTTTGAGGGCTAAAGACCCACATTTCATGCGTATGAAACTGGTTTCGTGCGCACGGAACACCAAAATATCCTTGTGGGTTTTTCCTGCGTTTTAACTTTTGTTTTAACTTACTTGCGAGAAGGTGTAAAAAATGTAGAGATGAATTTTACATTACATCTGTTTCTTCGCAAAATTCAAGAATGTTTACTCTAGCTAGACACTAGCCCATACTTTCAACTCTCCTCTCTAACCCTTGGTTTTCTCCTTTCAGGGACGAAGACGATACACGGCGGCTTCTGAAGCAGCTGGGGCGCATCAACCGGCCCTACGCCGTCACCTTCCCTCAGATGACCAAGCTGATGGGCCAGTGCCAGCAGGTAAAAGACAACTCTACATATAACACCGCGTCACAAAGGCGCATCGACAGGCTAAGGCCTAAGGCCTGAGATGATTTGTACAGCGTCCAGTGGCACCTTCACTCATACTAGGTGGGTGAAGGGACCAACTCGGCGCTGCAGTGCCTGATGGAGTAGGCTTCCCCAGCACATAAACAATCCAGACAGCTTAGTCGGCCTAGCTCACAGGAAAGACAAGTCAATACGTATGGAGCCAACTAAGCCGCGGGTTTCCTCACGATGTTTGCCTTCCACTGGCTACACAGTCACAAACCCGCTGGGACCGTCTCTCACAGGGTAAATGGATGCAGTACTTGGTAGCTATGTTGATAACTCGATATACCTATGTCTCTATCGCTTTACTTAGATCACGAGAGTGGGAGAGAGCGCTATAGAGTCAGAGATCCATCATCAACCTTCCTAGGTATGTATAGCTTAGAAACTCTTTAGCGCAAGTAGGTAAGATGTGAGACATAGCAAATTATAACGGGGGTCTAGCTTGGTATCCTAAACAGGCTATCAAAAACATTATAAGACGACATCATGCTCATCATCATCAACTGTTAATTATTCTGATTTCGGGCTGTAATTAGTCAGTTTACGTTTTGCGGATAAACTTTTTCGGATGTTCCATTGTTCTTCGCATTACGTCCATTGTCATCATCACGTATTCAATTTTATTGCTGACACCAATACGTGAGTTTTGTCGTACATAGATACACATCTTTAGTAAAGATAACAATAACAAATCATTGTCCCTTACACGTACGCCTAAGGCAGAATTTAAACCTATTAGCAAGCCTTGAGTAGGTGCACGAGTTGCATGGTAGAGTACGGAAGGCGAGTACCTACCAACTAGTTAGTGGTAGAGTTACTTAAATACTTGCCCATAGCTACCTACTCTACTACATTTTTACACTTAAACTTTCGTAAGCACTGCACATTTTGTATCATGTAAACGGTTTCACTTACTTTATTCTGTCGATATGGCGTTACAATATCGTACCTTGAATCGGAGTCAAGTGTGGATGGCCTGTAAACACCATTGTTCGATTGATTGCGGTTATTGTCGTGATTGTTTCGCGGTGGGACCGGGGTGGGATTGGGTGGGAGATAGCTAAGCCCACAGAACAAAGCCACAAGGCTTAATTCAGTTAAATGATCTCACCGAGTTGACGAGTTCAACAAAACAAAGACCCCTGTGAAAGTAAGTAGGTATAGTTGAGAGTTTGAGAAGATACTTTGACACAACACATTCCATCTATGATGTATCTATTTAGAGCAGATTTAGAGCTACTGCGTACAAAACGCCTGTGATGATATATTCTTAGTTCTCACGGTAAGTACCCATTGAGTATTTCAAGATCAAGTTTTTAGTAAATACTCGTAAGGACATGCAAGGCTCAGGTGGTTGGTGTATAGACCCGGTTTCTGAATTGAGAATTGTACTAAGCAAACACTTAACTATCGTTCTGTCTCGTTCTTTTGTGAGAAATCCGCAGAGGCAGAACGATATTTAATCACTCGCTTAGCGAATTTCTCAAATCAGAAACCGGCAGATAGGCTACTAAAGTAACAACTAAAGTACAACTAGACTACAAAAGTTCTAAAGTTACAGAGTTGATTACACACCTCTACATTCAAAATTAATCGAGGAAGACATGAAGACAAAAAGCATTTTCCAATGTAAGTAAGTAACTCCAAATACTCCAATGTACTGGATAATTCGCCGGTTTTGGTCCCGCATACGTACGGTCGGTAGGATAACCCGTGGTAGCTGTTGCCGCATTTGAAAACGAAAAAGGCTAGGAATGTAGCGTGTGGCTGACTGTACCTAACATAGAATCTTCTCCTTTTTTGAAGTCTGTAAAAAACATGAGTCCGAGACTTAAATTATTCTTTCTTTATCGCGTCCCATGAGCCACACTTTCGACTCATAGGCCCGGTTTCTGAGTTGAGAATTTTAATAAGCACATGCTTACGTATCGCCCTGTCACGCTCTTTTCTGAGAAATTTGCAGAGGCAGGACGATACTTACCCATTTGCTTAGCACAATTCTCAACTCAGAAACCGGGCCTTAGTCCAGTAACCAACCTCGCACCGAAGCGCTCACAGTCAAGTTGTACTAGCCGTTCTTAATCGATTGGCAAAGTTGAGCAACAACGGCCGCGGTCAGTCCATGGATGGGTGACTGCTAGTGGCAATAATATCAGGGCCCTTAGCCTGTAACGCAATGGTGCCAAAATGGGCTCCCGGTTGACGGTTTCAATAACGATTTATTAAAGCTGTCGGTCCAGTGTCGGTGCTTTTAATGTTTTTGTAGTACAGCAAAGAATATTATGAGTCTAATTCTAGAGGATTAGTTAGCTGGTTGTAGGAGAACAACAAAAAAATCCAGATTTTGTCCTTCTAACTGGGACGCCATTGATACGCCATTGTGTTACAGGCTAAGGCCCCTGAGCACTTCCGTGCTTCGGAAGGCACGTTAAACCGTTGGTCCCGGTCACAGAGTACATTATTAATACCCCGGTTGTTGTTGAATAATAAAAATCGCTAAGCCATGTCGGCGGCCATTTGGGCGGCTTCAACACCCTTGACATCAGGAGTGGCCACTCCCTCATACGATTACCTACCTAACGGACCATCGTTTTCTGTTCCAGGTGGAAGGCGTAGAGAGCGAGCCGCCGGCCGCCAGCGAGGAGGCGTCGTGGCAAGAGGGCGGCGCTGCGCAGGCGCGGCTGGATGCCGGCGGCGGCGACCACGGCCTGCTGGGGGGCAGTCCGCTCACCCTGCTGCAAGGAATCATACCTGGTGAGACTAGTATTGTCCTGGCGAGGCTTGCACGGGCTCTCGAGTCCAAAACACCATTGTGCTGCTGCTATGTTTTTGCAGGCTACGTCCGATACTCAGATATTTTTCTTTTTATTCATACGTTTGAATGACATAGTGCGCCATCTATTGGCCGCATATCACAACACTTAGGTTTAGTTTTCGATGCTTTCGAGATGTGGTGTTGGAGGAAAATTCTCAAAATCCCGTGGACCGCCTTCAGAACCAATATTTCCATCCTAAACGAGCTCAAAATAACGAAGCGACTGTCAACAGTCTGTCGCCAGAGGGCCCTCAGCTTTTTTGTGCATATTATGCGATCACCACATCATCAGGGCAGACGGGCGAGGGGCAGAACACCAATGCGCTGGTCCGATGCCCTAAAGAGGGCAGCCGGTGGATCCATCCAGCACGCATCCCACCGCGCCCATGACCGCGACGAGTGGAGAACCATTGTATATGGTCACGATCCTCAGAATTGAGGGACCGATCCAGAAGAAGAAGGTTTAGTTTTTGACCAGCTGTAAAATTGAGCTGCAACAGTATTTACACAGATTTTTCTTTATTCCTGTATGTTCCTAACACTAACACCTATCGCTCTCCTCCCGTTCCAGGCACAAAGTGGTGCGGCACGGGCGACATCGCGGCGACATACCACGACCTGGGCGCGGCGCGGCGGCTGGACCGCTGCTGTCGCACGCACGACCTCTGCCCCACCAAGGTTTGACACGTCTGCTCCTTAACACATAGACCTTAAGGCACACAGTGGTGCGGCACATACCACTGGACCGCTGCTGTCGAACCCACGACCTCTGCCCCACCGAGGTTTGACACGCTCCCTTACACATAGACCTTAAGGCACACAGTGGTGCGTGCGGCACAGACCACGACCGGGGCGCGGCGGCTGGACGGCTGCTGTCGAACCCACGACCTCTGCCCCACCAAGGTTTGAAATTTTGATGATGGTGTTCTCTACGAATATCAGCAGAGATCGGAATTTTAGTGACATGGCGATTTCGCGCCGGCAGTGCAATGCATCGAGTATTTTTTTCGTCCCGTCGAGTAACGCCATCTTGCTTTACTGACAAGAATCGATGTGTTGAGCAGCCGCCTTACCGGCACTGAATATCGACGTCTGTAAAAAATAATATCCCTGCTGCTTATAGCCATAGCAGCTACGGCCATTTTTTACCGAAACGCTGCTTTTTATGATGAAAGCAAGCCGCTTTGCACAGTGATAGAAGGGGCAAAAATAAGTGATTTGACCCGCAGCAGCACAAGTTTCATCCCTTAGGAATAGAGAGGGCGCCACTTCTAAAAATACACTTTTAAAAATTGTAACAGCCTAACGGGTGAACCGATTTCAATGATTAATATCTTAATCGAAAGAAAATCACTTATTGTACAACCTAAAAAATAAGATTTAAAAAAAAACTATAATGGCTGCCCTAAATCCAACGTTTTGTATTTTTTTTTATTTTCATTTCTCAGTTTTTACTCAATTATGCAAATAAATTGTATGATGAAGGTATATTTTTTATAATTCATATTGTTACTAATTTAATAGTGAATTTAATAAAAAAAACTGCATGCCAATATCTTTAGTAGTTTAGGAAATATTAAGGTTTACATGTGCTGGAAAAGCGGGGCATTGCCCTCGCGTCATAGTAATTGTGCAGAGAAAAAAACTTCTATTTGTGATGAAAGCTAGCCATTTTGCACAGTGATAGTGGAGAGTAAAATAAGCAATTTTACCCGCAGCAGCAACATTTTCATCCCTTAGGGACACAGATGGCGCCACTTATTTGACCAAACTTCAAAATTTTGTATAAAGTAAACGCCTCTACCGATTGTCATGATTTAAACGCCCAATGGTTGGTTTTTATACCATAATACATATAAAATATAAATAAGTCAAAAACGTACTGGAAATAAAAATAATAAAAATATTTTGTAAAATAAAAGTGTTTTCATTGAGGATGATGAATCAAGTATTTATTCTTTTTGGTTTTTGACAAATACTTACACATCATTTCTCGTTTGCCTTGTCACAGATGTGTACAACAACGTTAATGCCTAACGGCTCACGAGTTTCCTTATTTTATTTGGTGTACGTAAATTTTTAGTCGCTTAATCTGAGTAAACTGTATTCAATGTATTCAATGTAGTATTCCAAATAAAATAAGGAAACTCGTGAACTGTTAGGCATTACCTTATTGTACACATCTGTGAGAAGGCAAACGAGAAATGATGTGTAAGTATTTGTCAAAAACTAGAAAGAATAAATACAAGATTCATCATCCTCAATGGAAACACTTTTATTTTACAAATTATTTTTTATTATTTTTATTTCCAATACTTTTTTGACTTATTTATATTTTATATGTATTATGGTATAAAAACCAACCATTGGGCGTTTAAATAATGAAAATCGGTAGAGCCGTTTATTTTATACAAAACTTTGAAGTTTTGTTAAATAAGTGGCGCCATCTGTGTTCCTAAGGGATGAAAATGTTGCTGCTGCGGGTAAAATTGCTTATTTTAGTATCCACTATCACTGTGCAAAATGGCTAGATTCTATCACAAAAATAAGTTTATTTCTCTACTTAGTTACTATGACGCGAGGGCAATACCCCGCTTTTCCAGCACATGTAAACCTAAATATTTCCTAAACTACTAAAGATATTAGCATGCAATTTTTTTAATTAAATTTATTATTAAATTAGTAACGATATTACTTACAAAAAATATACCCTTTTCATACAAGTTTTTTGCATAGTTCAGTAAAAATACACAAATAAAAAATAAAAAATTAGAAAACGTAGGATTTACGGCAGCCAGCATAGTTTTTTTTTTATTTAATTTTTTTGGTTGTACAATAAGTAATTTTCTATCAATTAAGATATTAATCATTGAAATCGGTTCACCCGTTAGGCTGTTAGAAATTTTCAAAGTTTATTTTTAGAAGTGGCGCCCTCTCTGTTCCTAAGGGATGAAACTTGTGCTGCTGCGAGTCAAATCGCTTATTTTTGTCCCTTCTATCACTGGGCAAAGCGGCTTGCTTTCATCATAAAATGCAGCTTTTTTTTCATAGCTGCTAAGACTATTATCAGTGACAACGGGCTTGAAGAAGGGATCTCCACATTTCGCGATATTCTCTCGCCATAGTGAATCGCCCGCCCGCAAAGAAAAATGCACAAAATCTATTTCTGTATCAAATACACTAAACAAATTGAAAATGTTCACATATCAAACCCTAGAATTAGGTGAGACCTATCTTAAACAGCCAGTTTCGTGTTGACATTCATGAACGTTTTCAATATATTTTGCTTGAAAAAAAAATAGGCGACGCACTTTTTTTCAAGCAAAATATCTTACAATCTTTTATGGATATCAACATGAAACTGGCTGTGTTAGATAGGTCTCAACTAATTCTAGGGTTTGATATGTGAACATTTTCAATTTGTTTAGTGTATTTGATACAGGAATCGATATTGTGCATGTTTCTTTGCGCGCGGGCGATTCACTATGCCCAGCGCCTTAATACATATATTTTTAATTTCAAGGTCCGCGCGTTTTCCTCCCGGTACAACCTCACCAACCACTCGCTGTACAGCAAGTCACACTGCGCCTGCGACGATATGCTCTTCAACTGTCTCAAGGCTACCAACACCTCCGCGGCAGACGTCATGGGACACATCTACTTCAACATCGTCCAAGTCGCCTGTCTAGAAGAATCCCCCACCGGCCAAAGATTCCGAGCCGCCAAAAAGGGCTTCTAGATCCTCAAGTCTACAGTAGCGCCATCTCTGTTTTGCAGGGCAAATTATTTAATGTGCATTTATAAATAGGAAGTTCGTATTTTTAATGTAAATAACATCAGTTGCTGACAATGGACAAACGCAATGGAATTAAATTGTAAATAAATTTTAATTAACTGTGATAAAGTCGTGCCTTTGAAACGATGGCGCTATCTTATGAAATTAGTTAAATGTTAAATTCACTCTTTCACCAGAACAAAGTTGCTTTGTTTTACCTTTAGTAGTGTTCACCTTCAAATGAATATTGATGGAGTAAACTCAATAACTTATGGAAATAAGCTGACTGAGGCTACACTCTCTGAAGTAGGTGGAATACTGTACTGGTGATGGGACGAAGTATTTGTAATTCGTGTTACCTTGTTTTGTTACTGATACCTATAAGATTATTGTGAAGTAATTCAACCAAATAAATTAATATTTAATTATAAACCGTACCGAGTACTTATTTATAATTATCACCGTTACAGTTACCACTACCTTACCGGAGAACCTGCCGAGTTTCGACTGACCTTTATGGCTGATGAACGGATGGTGGGATGTGCCCTGCCTGTTGTTGATCTAAGGAAGAATCACATATGTAACAAAGAAACCTCTTGGAATCAGTGAGCGGAAGATTGAACCTTTCAAGAGAAAGGATTTCAAAAGGACAAGCATGACCAATAAGTTCATAATCCTCAAGTCGGGTATTTAGCGTCATCTGTTGGCGAGTAGCAAAATATATATAAAACTCAGAAACTAATCTGTGATTATTTGACACTTGAAAAAAAAACTATAAATGTCAAGTAAAGTCGATTTGTCAACAGGGTGACCAGATTAGGCGAATTGTCGCCATTTAGGCTACCTTAGGGGGTCAAACGGCGACCTTAAAATGCGATCGGCGACCAGTAGCCATTTAGGCTACCTTAGAAAATGGGAACTGGCGATTTAGGCTATCTCAGGATTATTTCGCATTTATTTAGGCTATTATCGCAAATTTATTGAACCATTCCTTGATTATTCCTTAAAATGCTTGTAACAAAACATAATATGCTCGTGGAAAGGAGGCTGATGGTGACGGAGAATTTTTTCGGGAAGTTATTGAACGAGCGAGCGAAGCGAGCGAAGTTCTCCGAGTCTACTGGAACAATCCGGCGTTTGTATGTATGTATGTATGTTTGTATGTTTGTATGTTTGTATGTTTGTATGTTTGTATGTTTGTATGTATGAATGTTCGTTCGACGATAACTTGAGTAAATTTGGTCGGATCGTTATGAAATTTGGTAGGCGGGTAAATGAAATTAAAAGAATTTTTAAGTTCGAACATGAGCCAAATCGGTCGAGGGGTTGCCGAGATATCGGGTTGTTAAGTTTATATGGGGTCGCGAGTTCACAGTTCGGGGCGAACCACTAGTTATTTTAGTTTGAGACCGAATAAAAAAAAGAAATGAAAATTATTAGCTTTTTTTTGCTCTACACTGTCTTTTTTTTTTTAGTTTTTCTTATTATTTTAGGCTAAATTTGGGCTTCTAGGCTCAAGAAGTTAGGCGATTTAGGCTAAATAGACGAGAAAAAAAATTAGGCTATTTAGGCTACTCGGAAGACAAAATTAGGCGAATCGAGTTAGCTAAAATCTGGTCACCCTGTTTGTCAACTCTGTGGGAATTGGATGAAAATAATTTGCCAATTTTCTCAATTTTCGTCGTCTACATCAACAGCTATGTTGTAGAAATATGATTTTGCAACTATTCCAATCATTATAGTGCCACTAAAACCGTATAACAGCTAGAAATCAGCATGGAAGACAGTGTAAATAAACCCGACGACGTATCGGAAGTTTCGACCAAAGGTATATTTACTTCCCCTTGTAGCTTTCTTTCGATGTTGTTTACGCTGGCAGTGTCTCGGACAGGAGGCTCAGAAGTCCTGTTTCTGTTTAAGCCGCGGAGGGCGACGGCGGCGAGGGTGGGGGCGCCGCGGAGGAGCGGGCCAAGTTGCAGGAAGAATTTAACGTACAGAGAGCCAAAATGAAAGAGCTTTTCTTGCAAAAAGAAGGTTCGTAAGCAGGGTGTGGTGTTTGTGTGTAGCGTTCAGTCTTTACTGCATGTTTTCATTTCGTCAGCCTGGTAGAGGTGGCCATTGTTTTGGTGCGTTCAACAGATGATGTTATTGATGAATCATCAGCCTCAGTCGAGAGCAATCTCGTGTCGTCATTGTTGTTGTCTAATTTGGAATTATCAATTGCTCAGCATTATTAAATTCCCCTGTTAAATTAAGGTGCAGGAAATCAAACAATTAACTTTATCAAACCTCACATTCACTAATATTTTTTTGTTATTATAGTCTAACTTGCTAAAATAATAAACGTAGTGACTAACTTTCAATTAATCAAACTTATCCCTGCCGATCTGCTGACCAGGTAACCATCTGCATGACCATGCATAAAATAGGTGCAAGCAAAGACGATTTGTTGTGAAAAAATAGCCAGTTTTTGCCTTCCATTCAACCTACCATTAACTATAATTTTTCAGTGGAGATGCGAGCGATGCTGGATGAGCGTGAACAGTTCCAGTCGGAGGTGGCGGGGCTGCGGGCTCAGCTGGAACAGCTGCAGACTCTCAGCGAGAACCAGAAGTCTGAGATACAGTCTCTGCAGCTATTGATACATGGTTAGTTTTGTCTGAGAGCAAGTGGTTATTATCTGGCCCCTAGAACAGTTAGTTGATTAAGAGGTCCATGGTTTTCTTTGTTAATCATCTCTTTAAGAGTCTGATGTAGTGTGTTCCTATTTGAAACATGTTTTACTTTAGGAACTTTAGGTAGGTAATCTTCATATTTCTATTATTAATAATTCACTAGCTTCTTCTTCAAAGAAAAGGATCAAGGAGCTAATAAAGCTACCAATATTTTTTCTCATTCTTGACTCTATGTTCTACGACCACAATTTGAGATATTATTTATTCACTTTTGCCACTCGCCAACAGTGAAGGAAAACATAGTGAGGAAACCTGAGCTGAGCGAATGAGGCATTATACCCTCAACGCGAAAATCGCCAATCCGCATTGATCACGCGTGGTAATTAAGCTCGAACTCTCTCACTGAGTGAAGGCCTACATCTTACTCTTACAGTTTTGCCATAAAGTTATGATTAAAGAAGGTATGATTTTTTTTTCTATGGCTGCATAGCTAGTTAGGCCTTTTAGTAGGCTCTTGATTATCCTTTGTCCCACCTTGCATCCTGATGTTCTGCCCTCCTCACACAGAGACAGTAGAAGCCTCATCTTCAGGCAGCGAGGAGGTGCGGCGGCTGCAGACCAGGAACCTGGAACTGGAGCAGCAGCTCAACCTCATCTCCAAGCAGGCGGCTCAGCAGGTAGCAACCACACTTTTTTACTATTCTTCTTCTTCTTCTCTCGTGTCGAAAGCGTCACACGTCGCGCCTTGTTCCTAAAGGCATACAATAAGATTGCCACTAAAGGCTCAAACACAGGCGCGTTTTTATAGTTCGTTGTGTTATTGTGATATCTGTTTTCAGAACATTTTGTATTAGGCCATGCAGTTGGAACGTTGCGATAATAAAACCGCAACATTCCTAATACAAAATGTACTGATAACAGATACCATGCGTGGGCATGCGATATTATCGACCGATGAAACCCTTTCCGTATCTGTTGTATGCCAGTCTTTCTAAAAGTCAAACTTTCCAAGAAGTTGTATTATATGCTCTTTGCAAGAAGTAATAATTTTACAGAGCCATAGAATTAATAAAACAGGTTTTTCTGAGTAGCTCTGTGCTGGAGTTCTGAGTTTTGACTGTGTTTGAAACACTTTATTAAATGTGAGTAATGGCTTATTCAAAACTTTTCTGCTATCAGAACAGAAAATGTTACAAGATTAATAATAAGAATAACATACATATTTGAATACCGGCATCCAGTTGTTGCTTTGTACAGTCAACAAGGTCGTTTTTAAGAATATCCTTCACACCTTTAAATAATGAAAACAGATGTTTTTTGTTATATTAAACTGCAAAATATTTAACAACATACCTCAGACTGGTCGAACGGTTCGTCGTGACTGTTAACTGTAAACTCTTATCACAAACTCACATGGGAAGTGAGTGTTTCGTACTGGCGCTTATCAGGAACCGGTACCAATTAGAATATCAACAAACTGCCGTTCCCATAGAAAGAAAGTTATTCTTTGTGTGCAGTGTGAAACAGTGGTCCTTTAATTTGTTTGTTAATTTTTTTTCGAAGTGTTTTACTCCTCCTATTATATCACCGTTGGTTGAGGAAAAAACAGTAATTAACGTACCAAAACCACATTCAATTATAAAACCATTTGTCATTGTGGTTTGCACTGTAACTGTAAACGCTACTGTTGATACACATCTTCACAAAATTTTAATTTAAACTTCGCAAACTCCAAAAAAAAAATCTGCCATCAGCCGTGTAAAGAGTGTAAAAGCAAGAGGGTGTATCATAAAGTGTTCTGCATTCTATCAAATAAGTTCCTTACCTCAACAATAGTGCAATTCATGTGTCCAACAAAGACCATCAAATTCCAACCATTGACTTACTGCCAATTTCTGAATTGAGAAATTCACTAAGCAAGCACTTAAGTTATCGTTGTCACTGCAGATTTCTCACAAAATAACGTGACAGAACAGTTCTTAAATATTTACTTAGTAAAATTCTCAATTCAGAAACCCCTACCTCCCGACAGTGTACCAAATCTACCAAATAAGTCCCAAACAATTTGTGCGACAATCCTTGGTGTCCTGTGTCTGTGTCCAACCACTGACTGGTGCCCCGTTCTCCCTCGATGCGTCGTTCGTCGCTGCCCGCCCCGTCGCTGCGCGTGCGCTGGCAGGACGCGTCGCTCGCGCCGGCCGCTCTCGTGCGCACTCTGGCGCGCAAGCTCGGCGCCGACGTCGACGACCCGGACCAGAGGAAGGTAATCCGATACGTTAGTATGCTGCATGATCTTTACACGCTTACCTATAATTCTGTAGGTTCCTTGTTATTTTGAAAAAGTATGGCGCATGATCTTTACATTCCGTAGGTTGGCTTATTTTTGGAAGGCTGATCAAAGTGCTTTTGTCAATACTTTTATTGACACTTCATTTTATTTTATATGCAATAGTTGAAAAGCAATACCTATGTTATAAGTCTTCCCATTCATCTTTCATTATCAGTTTAGGCCGCATCCATTTAGTTTTCAGATGCTGAAGTCAATATTTTTATTATCATTAAGTAGAACTTGTAGCACACACAGATTAATGTTGTTGTATTTTGTCACCCAGTGTGTTACATTTAATGAGCCGTTTTCAGCACAAATTCACAAAACACTCCATAGATGGCGCCTACAGGCGTGGCCATAGAAGAACCGGAATACGGCTGTCAAATTTCCCTTAGCAGAGATTAATTTTGACAACCGTATTCCGGTTCTTCTATGGCCACGCCTGTGGGCGCCATCTATGAAATGCTTTGTGAATTTGTCCTGAAAACGGCTCATTTATAGCTCACTGTAGACTTTATTTTCCCACAACTATTGTACAGTATTATGTTTGTAAACTATGCGCAGGCGCAAGAGGACGAGCGATCGCTGGTGGAGCCGCTGGAAGAAGAGATCAAGGCGCTCAAAGAGAAGCTTCGAGACACAGACAACCAGCTGCAACAGGCTACGGTAAGCTACACTTTCACGACTAAGCTGTCAGGATGGTATAGGTGCTGGGCAAGCCTACTCCGTAGATGCTCCGTAGCTTTATTTTTAATCGACGGCGCATTAAATAAACAATGTACGCGCAGGCCCTTAACTCTGGCTAGGGGCAGTAATAGTACATTACTGCCGCGATCTGTAATGAGTGCGTTTCTGGCGCGCTTTTGATGGCCGACAGAGCGCAGCGTAGCGCAGCTCAAGGCCCTCACAGTGCGGTCAGCATTGCAGCCCTTGATGGACAAGCTGAAATGAAGGCCGAGACCGAAGGTCGAGGCCTTTATAGCGCGGCCAGCAAGGGCTGCAATGATGACCAAACTTGAGGGCCGAGAGCGTAGCTAAGCTAAGCTCGAGGCAATCATAGCGTGGCCAGAAGCGCACTCATTGCAGACCAAGGCTTGTATAGTGCTTTACTCAAACAATGCGAGTAATTAAAATATTAATTAGAATAGTAATTAACATAGTAATTTAATTAGCTTACCATTTGTCGTAGATTAAGTACTTTTTGTCGATTTTCCATTCCGCAAACTTTTTGTTGGTAAGCTTGCTTGTATTTTTCTTTTGACTTCGGTGGCAATAAATTTCCAATTACTAATTTCGCTTGATTTTGAATGTCCGGCGGTGTTAAACACATTAAATCCGAGGATTCGTCGCTTTGAGAGTTCACTTTTTCAACAAAAACACAGAAAAAAATCACTTCGAACAACGCGCGAAAAGTCGAAAACAATATGGGCGCGCTTTTTTTTTCTGTGCAATGTGTCGACTGCCAGTACCCATACAGCCTAATTCTAAATAAATACTTTTTGCACCTGATGTTTGAGTTCTATTTATGAAACAAAACTCGACATTAATGTTTTTCTGGCCGCAAAACACAAGACATTAATGAAATTCCATACAACTTTTCTGGCGCCTAATCCAAGTAGCCCGCAAGTCCGACTTTGCTCAAAGAAGGTTGTCGAATTAATGTCCACATTACGAGCTTTTTTGAGTAATAGTACATTACTGCCGCGATCTGTAATGAGTGCGTTTCTGGCACGCTTTTGATGGCCGACAGAGCGCAGCGTAGCGCAGCTCAAGGCCCTCACAGTGCGGTCAGCATTGCAGCCCTTGATGGACAAGCTGAAATGAAGGCCGAGACCGAAGGTCGAGGCCTTTATAGCGCGGCCAGCAAGGGCTGCAATGATGACCAAACTTGAGGGCCGAGAGCGTAGCTAAGCTAAGCTCGAGGCAATCATAGCGTGGCCAGAAGCGCACTCATTGCAGACCAAGGCTTGTATAGTGCTTTACTCAAACAATGCGAGTAATTAAAATATTAATTAGAATAGTAATTAACATAGTAATTTAATTAGCTTACCATTTGTCGTAGATTAAGTACTTTTTGTCGATTTTCCATTCCGCAAACTTTTTGTTGGTAAGCTTGCTTGTATTTTTCTTTTGACTTCGGTGGCAATAAATTTCCAATTACTAATTTCGCTTGATTTTGAATGTCCGGCGGTGTTAAACACATTAAATCCGAGGATTCGTCGCTTTGAGAGTTCACTTTTTCAACAAAAACACAGAAAAAAATCACTTCGAACAACGCGCGAAAAGTCGAAAACAATATGGCCGCGCTTTTTTTTTCTGTGCAATGTGTCGACTGCCAGTACCCATACAGCCTAATTCTAAATAAATACTTTTTGCACCTGATGTTTGAGTTCTATTTATGAAACAAAACTCGACATTAATGTTTTTCTGGCCGCAAAACACAAGACATTAATGAAATTCCATACAACTTTTCTGGCGCCTAATCCAAGTAGCCCGCAAGTCCGACTTTGCTCAAAGAAGGTTGTCGAATTAATGTCCACATTACGAGCTTTTTTGAGTAATAGCAATGACATTCCAATACAAATGGACAAACTGTTCCGTACAATAACCAAGTCGAAACATGGCACACGCTAATTTCACCCTATTATGCTTCGACTGACTTTTTATTTCTACATTGCTGCTGACACTTCAAGCCCTCAAAATGTATTGTGTCACTAAGCGGAAATGTAAATCAATCACGCAGTTTGAAGCTACGTAAGTTGATTTTTGAAGTTTATTGGAATAAAGATAGCAGTGGAGTAGCAATAGCCTATTTTAGTTTTTTATTATGGGGGAAAAAATCTGTTAAATGTTGCGGATATTATTTTAAACAGTTTATATTCAAAACTATGAAAAATAGGCAGGAAAGTATAATTTGTAAATAGCATTTTTCCTGAAACATGTCAACCCCTGAATGTGATGTCCAACAAATGTTGTTCTACGACTTTTCGAATAGCTCGATAGCTTCTCTAGGAAAATAATAACAGCGAAGTTTAAAAAACCAGGTGATACAAATCTACTTATTTATCCAGCCCATAAATAAAGCCCACTGCTGGGCATAGGCCTTTTCACGCCAACCCCCTCGGTCTAATGCCAATCTCGCCAATTGTCCTCCCGCTATTTTGACAATGTCATCGAGCTTTCAGTCTACACACAGACCCTCGACCCATTCTAGCCCACCATTCCGTGACGCCCTAGTCCACCGTTGGTACTCCCGCCTAGCCAGATATCTTCGACTTTGGTCTTCTGCCGAATGAAGATTATGAAGTATTCGTGTATCAGTGTGGCGGGGCCTGGGGCCTGAGTCTGTAACGCAACGGTCCCAAAAAGGGCTCCCAGTTGACAGAATCAATTACGATTTATTCATGCTGTGTCAGTCCTTTTTTTTTGGAAATATTATTCTGATTCTAATTCTAGAGGTTTCTAATTAGTTCGCTGGTTGTAGGAGAAAAACGAGGAAACCCCTGTTTTGTCTTTCTACTTATACTGGGACGCCATCGACACGCCATTGTGTTACAGACTTAAGCCCCTGGTAGTTCTTTATATTATTTTTACTAAAGCCTATCCCATCATCATACTCAGTAAACTGACAGGTCGAACTGTCATGTTAGTGAAAATGCCTGCCCCTTTTCAACTGACTAAGGATAGAGCAAGAACTGTGCGAAAAATTTTAGTTCTTAGAATTTTTACTTTACAAAAGGAGTCTCCATTGTTTTCTTTTCTGATTATGTTCTTGAAGCATCATTTTGTCTATCTCTTTCTGACCCGCGGGAGAGAAAGAAACAGGAACATTTGTTTACAATCAATGGTTTTTATTGAAAATTAAATAGTTTCCTCTTAATATTTGTACCTTTTCTCCTGTTATCATATGTAAATAATATTAATTAACCGATGGTAGGTCACACCATCTTTATTTCGCATCGTCAAGGTGTTATTTCGGCACTTTTTTGTACCACATTTTGGCATGTTGTCAGGTGCTTAGTCATCAAACGTCTAATGAAAATATTGTGCTTACACTGAATTTAAGCACAATTTTTCAGTTACGTTTTTCGAGCGCCTATGAGTTGTCCATTTGTATTAGAATGTCATTGAGTAATAGTACATTACTGCCGCGATCTGTAATGAGTGCGTTTCTGGCACGCTTTTGATGGCCGACAGAGCGCAGCGTAGCGCAGCTCAAGGCCCTCACAGTGCGGTCAGCATTGCAGCCCTTGATGGACAAGCTGAAATGAAGGCCGAGACCGAAGGTCGAGGCCTTTATAGCGCGGCCAGCAAGGGCTGCAATGATGACCAAACTTGAGGGCCGAGAGCGTAGCTAAGCTAAGCTCGAGGCAATCATAGCGTGGCCAGAAGCGCACTCATTGCAGACCAAGGCTTGTATAGTGCTTTACTCAAACAATGCGAGTAATTAAAATATTAATTAGAATAGTAATTAACATAGTAATTTAATTAGCTTACCATTTGTCGTAGATTAAGTACTTTTTGTCGATTTTCCATTCCGCAAACTTTTTGTTGGTAAGCTTGCTTGTATTTTTCTTTTGACTTCGGTGGCAATAAATTTCCAATTACTAATTTCGCTTGATTTTGAATGTCCGGCGGTGTTAAACACATTAAATCCGAGGATTCGTCGCTTTGAGAGTTCACTTTTTCAACAAAAACACAGAAAAAAATCACTTCGAACAACGCGCGAAAAGTCGAAAACAATATGGCCGCGCTTTTTTTTTCTGTGCAATGTGTCGACTGCCAGTACCCATACAGCCTAATTCTAAATAAATACTTTTTGCACCTGATGTTTGAGTTCTATTTATGAAACAAAACTCGACATTAATGTTTTTCTGGCCGCAAAACACAAGACATTAATGAAATTCCATACAACTTTTCTGGCGCCTAATCCAAGTAGCCCGCAAGTCCGACTTTGCTCAAAGAAGGTTGTCGAATTAATGTCCACATTACGAGCTTTTTTGAGTAAATAATTTTAATTAGCACAGAACAGATAATTTGGTGTGGTGCGAACTTTGCGGTGCGAACTTTATACCTGTATTAATCTTTTTGCAATAAGTAATATGTTGAATGACTTTGTTTTATTCTCTTTTCAGCAAACCAAAAAGTTGGCGAAAGGAGATACTAAAGGTAACCTCTGCTACATACAAAAACAGCACTTTAGACTTTATGGAGCCGTCAATAAAGTCCCTTCTCCTTTGCAGAAGTAGAAGGGGCGTGTGACATGTGTCGCAACTACGAGAAGCAGTTAGTGGCAGAGCAGGCTAGATGTGGAGAAGCTAGGACCAAAGCCATTAACGCTGAAAGAGCTCTCAAAATCGTAAGTATTTCACTTGAGAATCCTGTTTTGTTTTAGAGTTTACAGGCAATGACATTCTAATACAAATGGACAACTCATAGGCGCTCGAAAAAGGTAACTGCAACATTGTGCTTAAATTCAGTGTAAGCACAATATTTTCATTAGACGTTTGATGACTACGCAGCTGACAACATGCCAAAATGTGGTACAAAAAAGTGCCGAAATAACACTTTGATGATGCGAAATAAAGATGGTGTGACCTACCATCGGTTAATTAATATTATTTACTTATGATAACAGGAGAAAAGGTACAAATATTAAGAGGAAACTATTAAATTTTCAATAAAAACCATTGATTGTAAACAAATTTTCCTGTTTCTTTCTCTCCCGCGGGTCAGAAAGAGATAGACAAAATGATGCTTCAAGAACATAGTCAGAAAAGAAAACAATGGAGACTCCTTTTGTAATTTTTCGCACAGTTCTGGTCTATCCTCAGTCAGTTGAAAAGGGGCAGGCATTTTCACTAACATGACAGTTCGATCTGCCAATTTACTGAGTAAGATGATGGGCTTTAGTTAAAATAATATAACTATCAGGGGCTTAAGTCTGTAACACAATTGCGTGTCGATGGCATCCCACCCAGTATAAGTAGAAGGACAAAACAGGGGTTTCCTCGTTTTTCTCCTACAACCAGCGTAGTAATCCTCTAGAATTAGAATCAGAATAATATTTCCTGTACTTACAACAAAAAAAGGACCGACACAGCATGAATAAATCGTAATTGATGCTGTCAATTGGGAGCCCTTTTTGGCACCGTTGCGTTACAGACGCAGACCCCAGGCCCCGCCACATTGATACACAAATACTTCAACCTCTTCATTCGGCAGAAGACCAAAGTCGAAGATATCTGGCTAGGCGGGAGTACCAACGGTGGACTAGGGCGTCACGGAATGGTGGCCTAGAATGGGTCGAAGGTCGGTGTGTAGACCGAAAGCTCGATGACATTGTCAAAACAGCGGGAGGACAATCGACGAGATTGGCATTAGACCGAGGGGGTTGGGGTTAAAAGGAAGAGGCCTATGCCCAGCAGTGGCCTTTATTTATGGGCTGGATAAATAAGTAGATTTGTATCACCTGGTTTTTTAAACTTCGCTGTTATTATTTTGCTAGAAGCTATCGAGCTATTCGAAAAGTCGTAGAACAACATTTGTTGGAAATCACATTTAGGGGTTGACATGTTTCAGGAAAAAAGCTATTTACAAATTATACTTACCTGCCTATTTTTCATAGTTTTGAATATAAACTGTTTAAAATAATATCCGCAACAGTTTTTTTTTTCCCCATAACAAAAAACTAAAATAGGCTATTGCTACTCCACTGCTATCTTTATTCGAATAAACTTCAAAAATCTACTTACGTAGCTTCAAACTGCGTGATTGATTTACATTTCCGCTTAGTGACACAATAAATTTTGAGGGCTTGAAGTGTCAGCAGCAATGTAGAAACAAAAAGTCAGTCGAAGCATAATAGGGTGAAATTAGCGTGTGCCATGTTTCGACTTGGTTATTGTACGTAACAGTTTGTCCATTTGTATTGGAATGTCATTGTTTACAGGAATAAAATTCATCATTGATCTGAAAAATACGAAACTGTTAAAATCGTGGCTATTAGCAGAACAATAAAATTACCAACTTATTAAAATGCCATGTTTCCTGTCTTAGGTAGAAGAAACATTTCATGGTAAAAACGAAAAGCCATTTAAAAACTTCAGAACCGAGCGAAGCGAAGCTTTTTTGGTAGAGCCACACTTTTTATTTGGCCAGTTTTGAGCTTTTAACTGATTCTGGACAGCTACAACAACAGAGGCCTGAGTCTGTAACGCAATGGTGCCAAAATGGGTTGACGGCTTCAATTACGATTTTTTAATGCTGACGGTGGGATAAAACTTTTATCTTGAGGTTGTACTAGGTTGCAACTTGCGTCATATGGGCTTTTGAGCTTTTTCAGTCTTAAAACCTAAAAGATACGTGTCATAACGGCTTGTCTTTTTACCTCCAGGCGACGGAAGAGCTGGAGGGAGCGCGCAGCGTCCACGAGGAGACAGTCCGCGCGTGGCGCAGCGAGCGGAGCTCTAACACGGAGGAGCTCGCGGCCCTGCGGTCGACAGCGGAGGCCTGCCGCGCCTGCGTGGAGGCGCGCGCCTCCGCCGCCGAGCAGGCCGCCTCCGCCGCGCTGAGTCAAGTCACCTCGCTCACAGTGCAACGGCAGACGCTTCAGGACGCTCTAGATACGTGAGTATGGAGCTAGCACTTGGAGAGAGAGAAAAGATTATGCCCACTCGGAGACAGTCCGCGCGTGGCGCAGCGAGCGGAGCTCTAACACTGCTGCGCTGAGTCAAGTCACCTCGCTCACAGTGCAACGGCAGACGCTTCAGGACGCTCTAGATACGTGAGTATGGAGCTAGCACTTGGAGAGAGAGAAAAGATTATGCCCACTCGGAGACAGTCCGCGCGTGGCGCAGCGAGCGGAGCTCTAACACTGCTGCGCTGAGTCAAGTCACCTCGCTCACAGTGCAGCGGCAGACGCTTCAGGACGCTCTAGATACGTGAGTATGGAGCTAGCACTTGGAGAGAGAGAAAAGATTATGCCCACTCGGAGACAGTCCGCGCGTGGCGCAGCGAGCGGAGCTCTAACACTGCTGCGCTGAGTCAAGTCACCTCGCTCACAGTGCAACGGCAGACGCTTCAGGACGCTCTAGATACGTGAGTATGGAGCTAGCACATGGAGAGAGAGAAAAGATTATGCCCACTCGGAGACAGTCCGCGCGTGGCGCAGCGAGCGGAGCTCTAACACTGCTGCGCTGAGTCAAGTCACCTCACTCACAGTGCAGCGGCAGACGCTTCAGGACGCTCTAGATACGTGAGTATGGAGCTAGCACTTGGAGAGAGAGATAAGATTATACCCACTCGGAGACAGTCCGCGCGTGGCGCAGCGAGCGCAGCTCTAACACGGAGGAGCTGCGTAAAGTCACCTCACTCACAGTGCAGCGGCAGACGCTTCAGGACGCTCTAGATACGTGAGTATGGAGCTAGCACTTGGAGAGAGAGATAAGATTATGCCCACTCGGAGACAGTCCGCGCGTGGCGCAGCGAGCGGAGCTCTAACACTGCTGCGCTGAGTCAAGTCACCTCACTCACAGTGCAACGGCAGACGCTTCAGGACGCTCTAGATACGTAAGCATGGAGCTGACACTTAGGTCTACTTGTGTCAACCTGGGTAGTCAAATCAGAAATGTCAAATTAACTCGGAGTTAGTTGGCTAACCCTGACTGACGAAGTCTGCCTGAAGAGTTTTGTACTCTTTTGCAAATCTTGTGTTTCTTGTAGATAATAAATAAAACAGGACTTATGGTAGAATCTGTTTTAATAGCTCAAATTAGCTCAAAAAGGAAGTCTATATGTTGCTTGCTTCTAGTCCGAAAACAATCTGACAATATGACAATAATACAGAGATAGAGTAGCATAGTTGCGCTGCTAGAAACTTGGAGAGAGACTGACCGAGAAGATAGTTTGTGTCCACTCGGAGACAGAGAGCTCGTGTCGCAGCGAGCGGAGCTCTAACACGGAACAGCTAGCAGCTCTGAGAGGCCTGCGTGGAGGCGCCAGGCCGCCTCCGCCTCGCTCAGTCAAGGGACCTCGCTCACAGTGCAGCGGCAGTCGCTTCAGGACGCTCTAGACACGTGAGTATGGAGCTAGCAGCCCTGCGGAAGGCTGCCGATCTGCGGTCTGCTGCCGATAGCGGCAGACGCTTCAAGATGCTCTAGATACGTGAGTTATGTCCCGTGGCATGTTTAAAAGGCTAGTAGGGTTTCAGGTCACCAAAAACCGACACCTTTGCCTTATAGCTAGTTCTCATGTTCACTGGAGCAAGCAGAATCACTCATTATGCTGGTGTGGTCTTGCGACAGGGTCATATTCTTGTCATGTCACGAAAGGGTGCCCTAAAACTACCTGGCATCGATCAGTGCAACAGGAGGCTAACAGTCTTGGAATGAGCATATCCGAGCTTGAGATAAAGGCGCAAAATCGGCCAGATTGGAAAACTGTTTTGAGATCCCTTTGACCCTGATTAGGAATAAAAGGAACTGATGATGATGATGTCATGATATCCGATTTATGTTTCAGGTTGCAAAAAGACAACGACATGTTGATAGGCAAATACACGAAGAAGGCGCTAGAGATACAGAACGAAGACATCAACCTTCCAGACACAGTTGAGGTAATGGTATTTCAAATTTTATCTACCTACACATTGGTAACGCCGACTGCTAAGCATAATTATGTATTGTTCAAGTTAACCCCTTGAATGCCCTCGATTAGAAGTCAATTTCGTCCATTCTACCCGCTCTTTCCACAAAGCATCATCCATACTGCAAAAAAATATCTATATCTCTGGGCAGCATAACGAAAGTAGTGCCATCTTGTTTTACGTAATGAAATAAAGCAAGATGATCGATGGACATGAACTTTTATACTCCATGCAATTTTAGTGGTTTTAAAGTCGAAGGTATTTTGTTGCACTGGTGTTTCTGAGCCAAATTACAAAATTTCATTCCAAAACGCGCGAAAAAAAAAATCACTTCTCCATACAAATGGTGTCGATTGGCGATAGCCGTTTGTATCGGGAAGTGTTTTTTTTTTCGCTAGTTTTTAAGTAAAATTTTGGAATTTGGCTCAGAATCACGAGTGCAACTAAATACCTTCGGCTTTAAAACCACTAAAATTCCACAGTGTATTTTCACGTAATTCCTCTTTACATATTAGGCTCGTCATCCACCAAAGCGATAATATGCGAATCGGTGCAAAACGTGACAAAACTCATCCCGCAACTGTAATTCCCCATCCTAATCCCCCCAGGAGTTGCAGCTGCACTGCCTCCGGCTGCGCGACGACCTGATCATGACCGCGATGGGACGCGAGCAGGCGCTGGAGGCCGAGGCCGAGCTACGGACGCAGCTGCACGCGCACGGCGAGAGATACCACGAGCAGACGGCCAGGCACGCCGCGCTAGCCGCCAGCTACCAACAGACTAGGTAATGACCGCGATGGGACGCGAGCAGGCGCTGGAGGCCGAGGCCGAGCTACGGACGCAGCTGCACGCGCACGGCGAGAGATACCACGAGCAGACGGCCAGGCACGCCGCGCTAGCCGCCAGCTACCAACAGACTAGGTAATGACCGCGATGGGACGCGAGCAGGCGCTGGAGGCCGAGGCCGAGCTACGGACGCAGCTGCACGCGCACGGTCAGAGATACCACGAGCAGACGGCCAGGCACGCCGCGCTAGCCGCCAGCTACCAACAGACTAGGTATTACGGGTTCACTAAGCCTTTCCGATACACATTTGACCTTGTCACATTTCACCTGCTCGTATTGGTATTTATGTATGATCTATGTAAGTTTATGATTACTTTTAAGTAGTTTTATATCATCGGTTTTTTATTCATAATTGCACCAACTACCCGTCTCTCAATTCCCTAGCACTTTTTTCCATCAGTGGTTGCCTGGAAGAAATTGCTGTTAGCAATAAGGCCGCCAATTGTACCTTGTTGAACGAGCGAGCGAAGCGAGCGAAGTTCTCCGAGTCTACTGGAACAATCCGGCGTTTGTATGTATGTATGTATGTATGTATGTATGTATGTATGTTTGTATGTTTGTATGTTTGTATGTATGAATGTTCGTTCGACGATAACTTGAGTAATTTTTGTCGGATCGTCATGAAATTTAGTAGGCAGGTAAATGAAAATAAAAGAATTTTTAAGTTCGAACATGAGCCAAATCGGTCGAGGGGTTGCCGAGATATGGGGTTGTTAAGTTTATATGGGATGAGAGAGGGCGCCACTGCTGCCTCTCAGTAACATTAAAATAGTGCTAAAAAGTGATTTTAAAAGTGATAAAAACGTAAATCTAATCAGTAAACAGTGAAAGCAGTGATAAAAACTAACAAAAGTAATCTATAAATACAAATTCTGTTTGGAAACAATATTATGGATATCGGACGTAAAACTCAGTGGAAACAATAAAAATAAACTTTTACGGGTCGCGAAATAATCCGTAACAAGAACTCTATTTTAATCCAATAAATCCAAAAATAACCAAAAATTTTGCTAATTGCTAAGGTCCAAAGTACACCAGATTAGAAAATACAAAACAGCGCCATCTTTTTAAAATAAAATCAATTATATTGTTATTCTACTTCCTAACAGAGGGCGTGATTTTTTTTTTATCAGAGCCATCTAGTGTTCAAAATTATAAACCAAAAAGTCCTTATGCTCAACAATAGAGGTCGCTTTACTTCAAAACTACAAGAGAGTCCTATACAAAACTTAAAATGGAAGAAATACTAGATAAACTACAAAAAATCCAAAATGATCTAGAGGCACAAAAAATTGAAATAAGTAAAAGCGGCGAACAAGTTACAGAAAACATTCAAAGAATGTTTGGCGAAAAACTAAAAATGCTAGAAGAAAAATCTGAAAATCTTGAAAAACGAAAATCAAGAGCAAAGACTGTAGGGGTGGGTCCAATTCTGTACCTCCCGGGAACCACACGGGGGTTATTATTATTATTAAGTTTATATGGGGTCGCGAGTTCATAGTTCGGGGCGAACCACTAGTTTAGTTCAGTTTTTTTTTTCCTAGCCTGTATTTATATTGGTGTACAATAAAGAATATTTTATCTTTTATCTTTATCTTATGACGACTCATGTACCCTAGTGTTGCCGCTCGATAGGCCAATATCGATTGTCTATCGATAGCCTATCGATAGTTGAAGAAAATACGACTAGTGGTTCGCCCCGAACTATGAACTCGCGACCCCATATCTCAGCAACCCCTCGACCGATTTGGCTCATGTTCGAACTTAAAAATTATCTTGGCCTCATTTACCTGCCTACCAAATTTCATGACGATCCGACTAAATTTACTCAAGTTATCGTCGAACGAACATTCATACATACATACAAACGCCGGATTGTTCCAGTAGACTCGGAGAACTTCTCTCGCTCGTTCAATAATATCGATAGTGATTCAATAGTATCGATACTACTGATGTCTCTTCTACTGCAATATTATCGGTAAACAGCAATCTATTGAAAGTATCGATAGTTTCGTCGCTGATAACCAATGAACTATCGATAGTATTGATACTGCCGATAGTATTGCTCTTTAATAATAGTATCGATACTATCGATTGTCCTATCGATCGGGTACATGATTTTAGCGTCCGACAATCGATTGCAAAACTATCGATTTTTTTGGCAACACTACCCTACAGTACTGCCGTGCTATCCACAACGCACTTGATTTTTTTTGCGTAAATGAGTCAGATAGGTACATATTATTCTGAATCGCGTCAACGTTATCTAACTTGAGCAGTAACCCTTTTATTGATATTTTAATGAGTTTATGAGAATACAATTATGAGAAGCATTTAGATTGGCTCTAATGTTCCACAGACAACAGCTGGACCGATTAGAGACGGAGCGCGAGCAGATGAAGGAACTCGGCGACAATCTACGCACCTCCAACGATCGGATAGAGGGGCTGCTGCAAGACAAGGTATCTTCTTCTTCATCAATTCCTCATCTTCATGAAGAGCCCACCTCTTCCCACTGTTGGGTATAGACCTTTTCCCCCTCACTCCACCTCTCACGGTCCCTCGCCATCTGCATCCATGGACCTACTGCCGACACAACGATGTCATCCGACCATCTGAATACTGGTCTTCCTACTGACCGCCGAGGGACAATTCGGTACTCGTTTCCATTGGAAACGGTTTTTAACCCCCGACCCAAAAATAGGGATGTTTTAATTTTGACCTATGTGTGTGTCTGTATGTCTTTCTGTGGCACCGTAGCCTTCCGTAGGTCTTGAACGAGTGAACCAATTTGAAAGCATGTTTTCTAGCGAGTCTTCTTAGATATGTTTTATCAAAATCGGTTCAGCCGTTTTGAGATATGCTGATTTGAAGCTAAAATGTCGGAAGTATTTTAATTTTTTTACTTAGTAGTAGAATGTTTTTTCCAGCCGCTGTCTTATCGTATCAGAACACATGACTCGTGCCGTTTTTCTGGCATAGGAGAATAGTGCTTGGAAAAAGCCTGCGCAGACGCATATTAGAAGTTTTCTGTCTATGTAAATAGATCGATTACAACTGCATCGGACTAAACATACGCTAAAACTGTTAGTAAACGCTCTGCACACTTGGGCCGCCGGGGATGATAGTCCCTCGTCTGTATTATAGGCCGTAAGTCGATGAGATAAAGTTGACAATTGTATGTTTGTTTGCGCAGACGCGGCTACAGAACGAGGTGATGGAGCTGCGCGGGCGCATCTCGTCGCTGCAGCAGGATTTAGACAACAGTGAGAAGGTGCAGCAGGACTTCGTGAGACTGTCGCAGTCCCTGCAGGTAATAAACAGGGGCCTGAGTCTGTAACGCAATGGTGCCAAAATGGGCTCCCAGTTGACGGCTTCAATTACGATTTATTAATGCACTCGATCCTTTGAATGTTTTTGTAGTACAGCAAAAAATATTCTGATTGTAATTCTAGAGAATTAGTTATCTGGTTGTAGGAGAAACCCCGGTTTTTTTCTTCTACTGGGACGCCACCGACACGCCATTGCGTTACAGACTTAAGCCCCAGCTCCACATAACTAGTTTTGCCATATTGGCAGCACTTATCATCCTAGAGAAATAAACGTATTCAAGGTTATTTGAAGATTTCTTATAAGGTTGAAAAAAATTGCTCGGGACAGGACTTGAACCCACCAACCAACTCTTGCATTTTCAATCTTATAAAAAATCTTTAAAATGTGTTAGTAACACGGGTTAGTTAATGCTTTAGAAAAAAACTTAAGTGAGTATTTTAATGAGCCGTTTTCAGCACAAATTCACAAAGCATTTCATCGATGAGGCGTGGCCATAGAAGAACCGGAATACGGCTGTAAAATTTCGCTTACCACAGAAAAGATTAATTTTGACAGTCGTATTCTGGTTCTTCTATGCCTGTAGGCGCCATCTATGAAATGACTTGTGAATTTGTGCTGAAAGCGGCTAAAGCGCGGTGCATAGTGAATTAGCCCGCGCGCAAAGAAAAATGCACATAATCGAGTCCTGTATCAAATACACTAAACAAATCAAAAATGTTCACATATCAAACCCTAGAATTAGGTGAGACCTATCTAACACAGCCAGTGTCATGTTGATATCCATAACAGAATGCAAGATATTTTCGTTGAAAAAAAGTGCACCGCCTATTTTTTTCTGCCAAAATATCTTCAAAACATTTATAAATGTCAATACGAAACTGGATGTTTTAGATAGCTCTCACCTAATTCTAGGGTTTGATATGTGAACATTTTCAATTTGCTTAGTGTATTTGATACAGGAATCGATTTTGTGCCTTCTTCTTTGTGCGCGGGCGATTCACTATGCACGGCGCCTTAATTCGTTAGTTTTACCATAGTTTTGGGCGCTTCAACACGGTTATTGAACAACGTTATTAATCCTAATTGTTTGGTGTGACTCAGGTGCAGCTGGAGCGAATCCGCGAGGCCGACACGGAGGTGCGGTGGCAACACGACGACGACGTCAGCGAGTGTCCCGCCTGCAACGCGCCGCTCAACTCCAACAAACAAAAGGTATCAAATACTGTACCAGTAGCTACGGATTTCTTCTTAAAACCACACCTTCAGTTTCGGCCTAAAATGTGACCAATTTATGGCCCATACACTGCGCGCTCAGCGGTTTTACGTGCTTATAATATTTTATTTTACATTATTAACATCTTTCGCAGCCCATCTAAACCAGCCGTAGCACCTAAGACACCACGGGTTCATTCAGAGCAAGGCTGCTCAACCTTTTTAACAGTCGGGTCAAACTGTGGATTCAGACGTTCACGATGGGCCACTGACAATGCCTATTTCAGTTACTCTCAGGACTTGCAAAATGGTGCGAATTTCAAAACTTACTTGAATGGGCCATTTAAAATTCTTACGGAACTGGGCCTTGATTTAGACAGTGTGTTTTAAACCTAGAACAATAAAGTGATTTAACTATTTTCAACTGACTATTTAACAATAACAAACCTACTTTCGCTGCCTTTGACGCATTAAGGCGCTGGGCATAGTGAATTAGCCCGCGCGCAAAAAAAATGCAAAAAAAAACGATTCCTGTATCTACTACACAAAAAAAAACGAAAATGTTCACATATCAAACCCTAGAATTAGGTGAGAGCTATCTAAAACAGCCAATTTTGTGTTGATACCCATAAAAGATTGCAAGATATTTTGTTTGAAAAAAAGTGCGCCGCCTATTTTTTTTCATCAAAAATATCTTCAAAACGTTTATGAATGTCAACACGAAACTGGCTGTTTTAGATAGGTCTCACCTAATTCTAGGGTTTGATATGTGAAATTTTCGATTTTTTTAGTGTATTTGATACAGGACTCGATTTTGTGCATTTTTCGTTGCGCGCGGGCGATTCACTATGCACAGCGCCTTAACGCGTCAAAGGCAGCGAATGTGTTAAATATTTTACGATTAGGGATCACAGGAACTGATGATGATGACGATTCTTTCCATGACCCGTTGACATTAACTCCTTTTCTTCCCGCAGGTGCACTGCCGTCACTGCGGTCGCATCTTCTGCTCGGCGTGCGTGTGCCACTCGGTCGCGGCGGGACCGCGGCGTGTGCCCGCCCGTGTGTGCTCCGTGTGTCGCACGCTCCTCCAGCCACACACCGCGCCTTACTTCAGCACACAGGCGCCGACCAACCACTAGCGAGCCCGCCCGGTCGCGGCGGGACCGCGGCGTGCGCCCGCCCGTGTGTGTCAGCCTCACACAGCGCCTTACTTCAGCACACAGGCGCCGACCAATCACTAGCGAGCCCGCCCGGTCGCGGCGGGACCGCGGCGTGCGCCCGCCCGTGTGTGTTATCCTTACACAGCGCCTTACTTCAGCGCACAGGCCCCGACCCCTCGTTACTCAATCTAAACCAAGAAAAGATGTAGCGTCCCGCTATCTGTAGGCATGGGCACGCGGGCCATTTTGCCTACTCTTAAGGCGCGGTGCATAGTGAATAGCCCGCGCGCTAAGAATAATGCAGAAAATCGATTCCTGTATCAAATACACTAAACAAATCGAAAATTTTCACATATCAAACCCTAGAATTAGGTGATACCTATCTAACACAGCCAGTTTTGTGTTGAGATTGGTAAACGTTTTGAAGATATTTTTGATGAAAAAAAATAGGCGGCGCACTTTTTTTCAAACAAAATATCTCGCAATCTGTTATGGGTATCAACACAAAACTGGCTGTTTTAGATAGCTCTCACCTAATTCTAGGGTTTGATATGAGAAAATTTTCGATTTTTTTAGTGTATTTGATACAGGAATCGATTTTGTGCTTTTTTTTTTGCGCGCGGGCTAATTCACTATGCCCAGCGCCTTAACTGTCACCTTAGCCACTGTTCACTGTCACCTCAGTAGTGTTAAGTGGCTAAGGTGACAGTTGAGAGTAGGCAAAATGGCCCGCGTGCTAAGCCTTCACAAGACTTCTCTTTGAAAGAACCATATAATAAAGCCAATATTCAATGCAAGTGGAGATTACTATGACAGGATACATTTATCGGAGGCGGGCGTGGTTTCAAATATATCAAACACAAAACACATCTCTCCGCTTTATGGATCATGAGCTAAACACACAACCCTGCAGTATTGAACCAATAGACAGCTTACTATGGTATTTATACAACTTGTTACAACACGCGCCACGAAAGAGGATACTCGACCGCGCCTCCAGTACTCTTTCCGCCGTCCCGCTGACGCCCGGTCCCTTCCCGCGCTCAGACCTCATATAAGCCGTGCCAATAGAGAAACGATATGAAAATGGCGGCTGGTACCTATGGTAAGGTCTGAAAAAGAGGTTACGAAAATACGATTTCGGTTCATACCTAAAACTTTCTTACATTTTTGGTTCGGAAATATTGTTTTACGATGCTTTCTTTATTGTTTAGGTAATTGTTCTAAGTTGGGTTTGTGTTTAAACAACAATCTTTATGAAAATAAGATCAAAAATAAAACGTAGTAAATAATATAAACCTCAACAAATAACAACACTTAACGTAAACTACAATATTAAAATAACTCGACAAACATTAAAAAAAACAATAAGAGGCGAACGTATTTTGGCGTGTTTTATTAGCTAAGCGTAGGTGACTAATCAGGGCTGCATAAAATGACTTTGCTAACGTTACGTGTGAGTATAGACGGAGGTATGATTAAAGCGAGAGGGCGCGAGAGTGTCCGCCATTTATACATCGTTTCTTTAATGGCACGGGTTATACCGCTAGAGACCTATAAATTTCATGTCAAACCACGTGGTTTGTTTCAAGTCTCATCTTTCGTGGCGCGTAATGTACGCATTTCTTCTTCTCGGCATGCGCATGTACGCCGAGCACTGGATTCGGGCCCCAAGGAGGTGTTTTTCAAACCACTGTCCACAAAAAATATAGTGACATTATTGAACGCGTGAACTGAAGCACTTTTTCAACGAGAAGTAGTTGCTTGATGTTGCGTCGCTGCGTTGTGGTTTGATGACGCTCTCACGCAGATTGTAAGCTGTGATAGTCTGTTAGATGAATTGTTTTTAATTTAGCTCTCAACTGTAATTCAAACCTTAGTGTTATATTGTACAGTTTGCTCCTCACTCTTTCCATCGGCTCATTCGTACCGCAGAGTAACTTCGTAGACTCTAGGCTTTATACATACAGTAGCGATTAAATATAACAGTTATTACAATCAAATACCTCCAATAAAAACCAGCAAACTCTTCAGGATTTAATTTTAATTAAGGCCGTCGATAGAGTAGAGGCAAGCGGCAGCTGCCATCTTAGTCGGTGAATTGTTTACCTCAAGGGGTCTCTTTCGAGGCCCATCAGAGCGTATATACCGCTTGCCTTTCACCTCCTTGATGAAATTGTGGAGTGGTCAGTTTCATAGAACAAGTGTAGCTAGGTAGCATTATAGAATTGTATTTCATTTAAATTTTAAAGTTAGCAAAATTATGTAAAATATAATAATTTGTGTTATGAGTAATGTATAATTTTTCTATTGCATTTTGTTATTGGTTGTTCGTGTCTGCGAATCAGATATTGTAAAACATATATCTAATTGAATTATTTGAGTTGAAACAGAATAGTAATTTATTGTAAATAAATAGTTCGATTAAGAATATCATAAAGTAGTTTTTATATCCCTCTCAGATTTTCCGCCTAATTAAATTTGGATTGTACTTCGTGTTTGTATAGTTTTGAATATGGCGTAGACTTAAAAAAAAACACAGAAATCTTTCTAGAATGTGTAATTAACAAATTAAAGGATAGTACAAACGTCATAATGTCAGGAAAGCAATGCAATATAAAATGAGAACCAAAAATATGTCAGTCTATATCCTAAAGACCTTTCAAAATACTTAGTAAATAATCCTAAATAGTAACGATCTAAATAAAGCTAAACTAATCCTTGTAGTCCTCCAGACTCAGCGTGTAAACATCGCTGATAAGACAATCCGCAGGCTGAAACAAACAAACAAACATGGCGATCAGATTGACTACGAATTATTTCCTCGGATGCGTTGACTAAAATAATAACGGAGCCACAAGTCTGGACAGCTTTTCACTTGGTAAAAGTAGTATTTTACATTGAAATAGGGCGAGATCAGGCGGGCGTGTGGTAACTCTTATCACAAACGGTTACATGCGAGAATGCACTGAAGAGTCGCAATTTTAGCGCGATTTCTTCATTGCTGCCGTTTGATCAAATCTTATTGGCAGCTCCGAATTGAGCCTACGCTCTGTCAAGTCTCGCTCCTTTTGCGCCCCACTGGTCATATTGTGATGGCAGTAAGGGTCCTTACCTCGGAGCAGATCCCTATGAGCGAGTCAGCACACCCGTAGAACTCTTCCTTGAGCGATATGACGATGGTCTGCAGGCAGCCGCGTTTAGACCGGATGTAGGAGGCCACCTTGCCGATATTCGTGTTGTCTAACGCCGCGTCGATCTCGTCCAGAAGGAAGAAAGGCGCTGGCTGGAAGCTGGGGGAAAGAAAGAGTGAAAGGTGTTATTTCCTTTCATCAACATTTTTACTGCTGAATTTGAGCCGTAGCCAATAGCAAAAGTCTAGAGCGTCGATAACTGAGAAAACTTCTGAAACATTAACAACGCTTGTAATCAGCAATCCGTGGTGGGCATAAACTCTCTGAGAGAAGCTCTATGCTCAGTAGAGGAACATGTTATACGTGAATAAAAATGCCTACCTGTGAGTGACTCATATAGCCTTCCTGTGAGTGACTCATAGCCTACCTGTGAGTGACTCATAGCCTACCTGTGAGTGACTCATAGCCTACCTGTGAGTGACTCATAGCCTACCTGTGAGAGACTCAGCCTACCTGTGAGTGACTTATAGCCTACCCGTGAGTGACTTATAGCCTACCTGTGAGTGACTCATAGCCCACCTGTGTATCGCGAAGAGCAGACCTAAGGCAGCAACAGTCTTCTCCCCTCCAGAGAGGTTGGACATGGGCTGGAACCGTTTGCCTGGCGCTACACAGTTGTAGTTGACACCGTCGAGGTAAGGCTCTTCAGGGTTTTCGGGTCCCAGGAACGCTTGCGCCGACTGGTTCATCGCTAGCGCCTGTGGAAAGTGTGATAGCTTTAGGATCTGACACAGGTGCCTATCTGTCAAATACTATGACTTAATTTGCAAGTGCCGGTATTTAAAAAATAATTGAACGAGCGAGTGAAGCGAGAAAAGACGCGCGCCTGCGCTAATGTTGTTAGCAAAAAGTTACACTCGCGAATTCTTAGTTCGGGGCGAACCACTTGTTATTAAAACTTGAAAGCGGGTGAAACTTACCTTGTAAATAGCATCGATTTCGTTCGCCACATGCTCGAAGCACTCCATGAATTTGTCGTGACGCTCTTTTTTCACCTAAAAGCATAACGATTTATCAGTTTCCGAGAGGTTAAAATAAGTGTCCCAGTGAGAATTGGTCCAGTGGCATTTTAGTCAAGTGCAAGAATATGTAGCCGCAATACTATCGTACTATCATTTTTATAAAGCTTTTATTTTGCAAATTATGGAGGCCATTTATATTGGACAGAGCCTAAAGGGTTAAGTGAAGGAGAGCATCGTGACAGAACCTAAGCGATATTATTACAATGTTAACGCTTGGAAGCGCCAAGGTGCCTTGTAGAGGAAGAAGCTAAATGAGCTTCTTTTGAGGAATTTACTACACACCTTTTCGAAGGCCAGGCGAGCTTTGTGCGCGCGCTTCCTCGCGGCGACGAACGCCTCGTTGGTCGCACACACCTTCTCACGCACTTCGTTCAGCTTCTGCATCGCCTGAGGGACCACAGAATATACAAAGATCAGCGAAGGTAAAGCTGATGACATCATAATCAGTGGTCGTCTGCTACTGCCGCTTGGCCGCACAGTAGTAAGTGCGGGTTTTGAGTTGGCACTTTTGTCCCGTGCGTCTTCTCCGGAGGCATCAGCCCTCGGGTCTTGGGTGTGAAGTCTTGGCGATGTGGTCAGTGGGGCTCCGAGCTGCTGGAGACTTGCAGCTCGAGGAGCTCCGGCGGGTACAGACGTCTTTTTTCTGGCCGGTCGTAGTTAGGGCCGATGTGGTGGAGGTGCCGGTGCGGCCCATTGTCAGCGCAATGGAGCGAAGAGCGTTATAAGAGACTGGCTCGTCGCCTGACAGAACTCTGATTCCCGATTTCTTCGGCTTTTGCCAACCCATGCAACTCATGAGAAATTGCTTACTTGCATTATTGGCTGCGCCGGAGTACACCACATTTTTTTGTCTAACCGATTCAACCGGCTTACCCTCAAGTTTAGTATCTTGTCCACATTGCAGTAGACTGCAAACTTTTAGCGGGCTTTTATGTATAACTTTAAGTGCTACCCATACAACTATCTCACCCGCATGTTCGGAGCCTGGCTCTTGTCCACGGTGGCCTGTAGACTGTTGATGGCCTTCTGTAGCTTGTCGCTTGACGTCGTCACCTTCCAATCAACTCATACAACTGATACATCCGACTATCGCGCATGTTCGGAGCCCATATCTTGTCCACGGTGGCCGGTAGACTATTGATGACGTAGCTAAACACCTTCCAACCAACCCATACAACCGTGTCACCCGGATGTTAGGCGCCTGTATCTTATCCACGGTGGCCGGTAGACTGTTGATGACGTAGCTAGACACCTTCCAACCAACCCATACAACTCATACAACCGTCTCACCCGCATATTTGGCGCCTGTATCTTGTCCACAGTGGCCTGTAGACTGTTGGTGACCTAGCTAGATACCTTCCAACCAACCCATACAACTCATACATCTGACTCACGCGCATGTTCGGAGCCTGTGTCTTGTCCACAGAGGCATGAAGACTGTTGATGACCTAGCTAGACACCTTGCAACCAACCCATCCATACAACTCATACAACCGTCTCACCCGCATATTCGGCGCCTGTATCTTGTCGACGGTGGCCTGTAGACTGTTGATTGCCTTCTGTAGCTTGTCGCCCTTGCGCTTGACCTCGTCGGCCTCCTCGAGGTCTCGAAGGTTGTCTGACAGAGAGCTGTAGTCCACGCGGATTCTGGGAAAAGGGGCATTGTCTAGTCTAGTAAATATGTGAAAGTTCGTCATAATTATGAGCCCTCCCCTACCTAGTACCCGCTGCAACCCAGTCCATTTCGGCCTATCTAGTGTGAGTGTAGATGCTAGAGACCTAAGACGACATAAGGTCGCCACTAGACTTGGCAAATAAGGGCCCAAACCTAGGCAGAACTAGCGCCACCAATGGAAAAAAAATCATTCCTTCTTTTTGGATGCGTTTTTTTCTAAAAACGAACCGTCAAATGATAATCCCTAGGCTTTTTTAGGACCTAAGGTTTAGATTCCAGATCCTTGATTCCCAGATTTTGGCGGCGGCGGGTTTTATTCTTAGGTTCTAGGATCTGGAATTTAAACCTTAGGTCCTAAAATACTTAAGATTATCATTTGACGTGACGTTTCGTTTTTTAGCAAAAAACGCATCCAAAAAGAAGATATGATTTTTTTTCATTGGCGGTGCTAGTTGTACCTAGGTTATCACCTTAAGAAACAAACACATTTTAAAAAGCGCAGGACTGAACCTCCTCGCGTAAGTTAGGTAGGTAATCGTATGAGGTAGTGGCCACCCCTGGTGTCAGAGTTTTTAGGCCACCCAAAGGGCCTCTGACACGGCTCAACGATTTTTACTAATCAACCACAACCGGGACCAACGGTTTAACCTGCCTTCCGAGACATTATTGCCACTAGCGGTCACCCATCCATGGGCTGACCGCGGCCGATGTTGCTTAACTTTGCCAATCGATTAAGAACGGCTAGTCCAACTAGGCTGTGAGCGCTTCTGGCGTAAGAGAAAGAGGAGAGCCGACCCTATATGACGGGGATGGCAAAGATAAGGAAGAAGGTTTGATCACCAACATTATCGAACTTAGTTTGTCGTCGGTTGACAACATAAAGTAAGTTATAAAGATTTTTATAAGGTTAAAAAATTCGCTCGGGACAGGCTTTGAACCCGCAACCTCTTGCATTCAGGTGTAAAGTCTAATTCTTCATTCAAGATAGTTCACTGACGTTTACGGTGTGACCAGTCTCTGGTGAAAATTAAATAGTGTGGTGACAAAAAGTTTGACATGAATCGAATTGCGTAATCGATATAATCGATTTATAGGCCGATTGATGAAAAGCTTATTATATGAAATTAACTAAAAACTTATTAATCAGTAATTAGAAAGTGTGTTTTGGTCCACTTTTTTGAGGAGTGTTAAATGCGTTAAAATTGTGTTTTTTAAATGATCTATGGAAATATTGCGTTCCGAACGTTTTTTTTTCCGTCCGGAATTCCTGACGCTCGGGCTACCATGCGGAATTACGTATTTCGCTTTTTTTTGTGACTGAGCTGAAACGCACAACGAGTGGAATGCATCACTATTACAATAAATATGGCAACATTATTTTGCAAAGTGACAGTTAGCATCTGTCAGTTTACTAACCTGAATAAAGAATTAGACTTTAGATAAGTGCAAACTATTACACTAGATGGCGCCCCATCGTCCGTAAGACGAGTTTCAATGAGGTTAGAAAAATTCGCATCGACAGTTGTTTGACTCGGTAGCTCAATTGGTAGAGCGCCTGCACGGAATGCAAGAGGTTGCGGGTTCAAATCCTGTCCTGAGCGAATTTTTTAACCTATTAAGAATCTTATAAAGTTCCCTTGCACGGGTTAGTGATGTTTATAAAATAGATAGATAGATAGATGGATAGAAAACTCTTTATTGTACACGAAAATAATTTAAAAAAAATACAAAAAGAGTATAAAGTATTTTTTCTTAGGTTTGCATGAGCACTATACATAATTTAAACACAGATATTAACGGATTTAACACTCGTTTTATTAACTTTTTACATTTTCCAACGTTCTTTCTTATATATATTTTTTAATTAGTATCCGTAACGGGGAAGTCAATGTCTAATTATGTACATAGCCGAGGGTAGTTTCAATTAACAAATGACATACAAGACAGCTGTCACCTCAGTCTACCACGACCACGAGCCCTGCAAAGGTCTCGAAACGTTGGAAAATGTAAAAAGTTAATAAAACGAGTGTTAAATCCGTTAAAATCTGTGTTTAAATTATGTATAAAGTAAGTTATTAATGATATTTGGACATGGACACTGGACACAAACCTGGACTCTCTCTGGTACTGCTGCGTGGTGGACATGGACGGGTCGGAAGACTCGTTTTCGGTGTCGTCCAAGCTTCCCTCCAGTAGCGGGATTATTATGTCGTCGATCTGAAGACAAACAAACAAATAGCGTATTACATAGTTGAAGCTTAGGTTCAGGAAAGTTAGGTGCGAGGGTTCTGTAACTAACCCTGCGTATCCACCCACATTTCAGATCAGGGGCAAGTCTGTAACGCAATGGTGTGTCGATGGTGTCCCAGTAGGACAAAACCAGGGTTTCCTCATTTTTCTTCTACAACCAGCGAACGCTCAATGCTCTAGAATTTGAATCAGAATATTCTTAGCTGTACTACAAAAACATTAATAGGACCGACAGCATTAATAAATCGTAATTGAAGCCGTCAACTGGGAGCCCATTTTGGGACTATTACGGTACAGACTCAGGCCCGTGTATCTCATTCTGTCTTTGAGCTAGAGATACGTGACATACGGACGGACAAACAGATCGCGTGTGATGTGCTCACAAAAATCGCTGCTGAACAGCGGATGGCAAGACGATCTGCTCACAAAAATCGCTGTTGTACGGCGGGTGGCGAGACGACCTGCTCACAAAAATCGCTGTTGTACGGCGGATGGCGAGACGACCTGCTCACAAAAATCGCTGTTGTACGGCGGGTGGCGAGACGACCTGCTCACAAAAATCGCTGTTGTACGGCGGGTGGCCAGACGACCTGCTCACAAAAATCGCTCTTGTACGGCGGATGGCGAGACGACCTGCTCACAAAAATCGCTGTTGTACGGCGGGTGGCAAGACGACCTGCTCACAAAAATCGCTGTTGTACGGCGGGTGGCGAGACGACCTGCTCACAAAAATCTCTGTTGTACGGCGGATGGCGAGTCGACCTGCTCACAAAAATCGCTGTTGTACGGCGGGTGGCGAGACGACCTGCTCACAAAAATCGCTGTTGTACGGCGGGTGGCGAGACTACCTGCTCACAAAAATCTCTGTTGTACGGCGGATGGCGAGTCGACCTGCTCACAAAAATCGCTGTTGTACGGCGGGTGGCGAGACGACCTGCTCACAAAAATCGCTGTTGTACGGCGGGTGGCGAGACGACCTGCTCACAAAAATCGCTGTTGTACGGCGGGTGGCGAGACTACCTGCTCACAAAAATCTCTGTTGTACGGCGGATGGAGAGTCGACCTGCTCAAAAAAATCGCTTTCGTACGGCGGATGGCGAGACGACCTGCTCACAAAAATCGCTGTTGTACGGCGGATGGCGGGACGACCTCGCAACTTTTTCACCGGTATGTATGCTTTTGGCTGAAACCTATAAAAGGCTAGATAGAACAAAAATAAATAGATAAGTATACCTTGCACTGTCGCAGTATGTTGTGTCTGTCGCTGCGGCGGCTCTCGATGCGCGACTCGATGTTCGAAAGCTGTTTCTGTATCGACTGGATCTCTTTCTGGATGCCCTGTTGGTCCTTGCGAGCCTAAAACAAACAATATTTAAACAACTTTAATTTACAATTTAATTCATAATGTTTGTGATTGTGTTTTTTCTACTTTTTGTTTTTTTACATATTATCACGCTTGTACGCTTAGGAGCAAAGTAAAGCATATACCCTTTTTTCTGTAGTCCGCGCGGACGAAGTCGCGGGAACAAGCTAGTCTTCTATACTTCCTAGTCCTATTTCGCGACCTTGGCGCCCCTTGGCCTTGGCGGCTGAGCAGCGAGAACCCTGGCGCCGCAGCTCGCTGCTCGGCCTCCAGCTCGTCCTCGGCCTTACCTTCTCGACCTCCTCGTCGTGTTTCTCGGCGCGCGCGCGCGATGCGGCGCGGTCGGCCTTGAGCGCGTCGGCGCGGCGCAGCTCGCGGTCGATGTCGGACCGCTGCTTGGCCTCGGCCTGCCGCCCGGCCTCCAGCTCGTCCTCGCCGTCCTGCACTGTGCGCTCCCAACGCGTCACGTTCTCTGCACGGAGAATGTTTATGGGATTAAGACATGACCTTGGAAAGGAGCTCGAACCAGTAGCGAATTTAGAAGGGGCTCAGGCCATCCAAAAAGAAGATAATTTTGTATTTTTTTTGTCATTGGCGGCGCTAGTTGTGTGTCCTACTGGGCCTTAAGGGTAGACGATAGCCAGTTGGCGGGAAATTCTAAATTTTCACAGACTTTTACATTTTGTAGCTAAACTGAACTATTTTTGTTCGGCGATTTTTCGTTCGCGAGAATAAAACCGTATTCTTTTCATTATTGTAAACAACAGAACAACAATAATTCAGCCGATTATGTGTTCTAGTCTACGAAGCAGTGGTAGTGCCCAAAAAACTTGTCGTAGACCAGAACACATAATCGGCTGAATTATTGTTGTACAATAATGAAAAGAATACTATGTTATTGCCGCGATACAAAAATAGCTCAGTTTAGCTACAAAATGTATAAAACTGCGAAAATTTTGAATTTCCCGCCACGCTGCTATCTTCCAGCCTTAAAAATGTTTCCATGAAATATTATAGTCTTGTGCATTGGTGGGCACGTCCGCATTAACGAAAATCGATACGAGACGGCATTTAATGCGGCATTTTCGGCATTTAACGCAACGTCGTACCGAGAAATGAAAAAATTCAGAGAAGTTTTATTCTCGCGAACGAAAAATCGCTGAACAAAAATAGTTCAGTTTAGCTACAAAATGTAAAAAACTGTGAAAATTTTGAATTTCCCGCCACACTACTATCTTCCAGCCTTAATGTCGAGATCCCTTTTACGTTGCTCCTCGAAACAGAAAACATAAACTCACTCTGCGTGTCCCGAGATCGCTCGAACTCGAGGTTAGAAGTGATCCGGTCGATCTGCGCGTCGAAGTCCATACGTTTCTTGGCGCGCTCTTGCTGCGCGCGCAGCTCGCGCTCCTCGTATTGTCTGGAACACAGACGTTCATTTAAATATTTAAGAAAAAAGCACCACCAAATGGGAAAGCAACATTTATGAAATAGATTATTTGAAACTTAAACTTTCGTAAGCACTGCACATTTATCGATAGGTTATTTGATTGGCTTTCAAAACAATAGCAAGCGTCTTTAAAAAACACTGCGAAGGCAGATCACAGTGACTAGCTGTGAATTATACCCTGTGGCAGCCGACTATAGTAGCAACTGTTTAACCGCCACTTTACATCCCTCTGTCTCCACAGAATGTGCAATCAATGAAGTCATATCCACTTGCGTCAACCAGGGTTAGCCAATTAACTCTGAGTTGATGTGAATAATTGTATGGAACTGTCAAATTAACCCAGAGTACGTTAGCTAACCCTGCTTTACGCAAGTCCGCCTAAAAACGTGTGCCCAAAAGGGTGACGCCGATGTCGCGGCAGAACCTTTACACACTTCACTCTTCATTCGTACCGTGGTAGAAGGTTAAAATCGTTACCTGATGTTGGCGACGCCGATGTCCCGACAGAACCCGCGGAACACCACGTCCTCGACGTTGTTCATATTACCTGATGTTGGCGACGCCGATGTCCCGACAGAACCCGCGGAACACCACGTCCTCGACGTTGTTCATATTACCTGATGTTGGCGACGCCGATGTCCCGACAGAACCCGCGGAACACCACGTCCTCGACGTTGTTCATATTACCTGATGTTGGCGACGCCGATGTCCCGACAGAACCCGCGGAACACCACGTCCTCGACGTTGTTCATATTACCTGATGTTGGCGACGCCGATGTCCCGACAGAACCCGCGGAACACCACGTCCTCGACGTTGTTCATATTCTCCTTCACCTCCTGTATGTTCGCGTCGCGGTGCCGGATCGTGCGCTCGATCTCCTCCACTTGCGGCTGCAAGCGATGTGAAGTGGTCAAACGAATGCCTATCGCATTTATAGGACTCAAAACATAGCAGGGCGGCAAGTCTGGGCGTTTGTTTTTGAACGAGCGACCGAAGCTAGAGAAGTTCTCAGAGTCTACTGGAACAATCCGGCGTTTGTATGTATGAATGTTCGTTCGACGATAAGTTGAATAAATTTGGTCGGATCATCGTGAAGTTTGGTAGGCGAGTAAATTAAATTAAAATAATTTTACTCAAAAAAGCTCGTAATGTGGACATTAATTCGACAACCTTCTTTGAGCAAAGTCGGACTTGCGGGCTACTTGGATTAGGCGCCAGAAAAGTTGTATGGAATTTCATTAATGTCTTGTGTTTTGCGGCCAGAAAAACATTAATGTCGAGTTTTGTTTCATAAATAGAACTCAAACATCAGGTGCAAAAAGTATTTATTTAGAATTAGGCTGTATGGGTACTGGCAGTCGACACATTGCACAGAAAAAAAAAGCGCGGCCATATTGTTTTCGACTTTTCGCGCGTTGTTCGAAGTGATTTTTTTCTGTGTTTTTGTTGAAAAAGTGAACTCTCAAAGCGACGAATCCTCGGATTTAATGTGTTTAACACCGCCGGACATTCAAAATCAAGCGAAATTAGTAATTGGAAATTTATTGCCACCGAAGTCAAAAGAAAAATACAAGCAAGCTTACCAACAAAAAGTTTGCGGAATGGAAAATCGACAAAAAGTACTTAATCTATGACAAATGGTAAGCTAATTAAATTACTATGTTAATTACTATTCTAATTAATATTTTAATTACTCGCATTGTTTGAGTAAAGCACTATACAAGCCTTGGTCTGCAATGAGCGCGCTTCTGGCCACGCTATGATTGCTTCGAGCTTAGCTTAGCTACGCTCTCGGCCCTCAAGTTTGGTCATCATTGCAGCCCTTGCTGGCCGCGCTATAAAGGCCTCGACCTTCGGTCTCGGCCTTCATTTCAGCTTGTCCATCAAGGGCTGCAATGCTGACCGCACTGTGAGGGCCTTGAGCTGCGCTACGCTGCGCTCTGTCGGCCATCAAAAGCGCGCCAGAAACGCACTCATTACAGATCGCGGCAGTAATGTACTATTAAGTTCGATATGAGCCAAATCGGTGGAGGGGTTGCCGAGATATGTAGTTGTAAAGTTTATATGCAATGCGCATTACACTCGCGAGTTGATAGTTCTGGACGAATCACTAGTTCTGTAGAATCAAAGTGTTAAGAAAAAAAGCAGTTTTTATTGCACGTCTTTAATCTCCTCCCCTCTATCTCCCCTCCACCTCTCGTCTGAGTATTAGGACAAGGAAAGGAGGGCGCTTTGAGCCTAGCTAGATTGTTCACGAGCGATGTAATTTTGATACTCACTCCAAACTGGTCCATCTTTCTTTCCAGCTCAGCTAACTCAGCATCCAGAGTTTTGATTTGTCGCAACTGGAAGAAAACCAAAACCATTATAATAACGTAACGATTCTACGTTTTGTATTTTCTAAAGCACTAACCCGTGCTAGGGAACATTTTTTTATAAGTTTAAATAATTTGCTCGGGACAGGACTTGCACCCGCAACCTCTGGCATACCGTGCAGGCGCTCTACCAATTGAGCTAACGAGTCAAGTAACTGTCGATGCGAATTTCCCAACCTCATTTATAGCAAGAGGTTGCTGGTTCAAATCCTGTCTCGACTTCTCGAGCGAATTTTTTACTTATTAAAAAAAACTTTGTAACAATTCCAGTTCAAATTTGCCTAAAACCAACCGCGATTCGACCCGTTCGAATACAATAATGTGTAAATCATTAAAAGTGTAAATATCGCAAGTCATTAAAAGTGAAAATTCCAGTTTAAGGCGCCGTGCATAGTGAATTAGCTCGTGCGCTAAGAAAAATGCACAAAAGCGATTCCTGCATCAGATACACGAAACAAATCGAAAAAGTTAATTCAAGTAAGTAGTAAGTAAGTTTTGTGGAAAATCAGTGCTAGCTCTGATCGGCCCTTACCGTGGTGTCGCGGTCGGTGATCGCATACTTAAGACGGGACTCCAGTCCCCGAATTTGCGAGTCCACCGTGGTTAGCTCCGACTCCTTGCGCGACTTCTTCATCGACTCGCGAAGCTCTTCGGTTAGCTTTTCCTGTGGGGTGGGACACCGACATTAGTTTCTATGCTTTTTACTCTATCACAAAAACAGTAAAACATACAAGCATATGTTTTACCGAGTTGGACTTACGCACCGAGGGAGGGTTGGTACAACCAGATTTTTTAAAATCGTGTGGCGTTACGGAACCCTCAGTGCGCGAGTCCGACTCGCACGTGGTCGGTTTTTTGACTTATCAGTTAAAAAAAAAACTGTTTTAATCAGATCAATGGAAAATCTTTAACGATCTTGGTGGAACGAATTCAATGATGATTGTGATTGTTATTTTGACCCACTCGATTGTGATATTCTAACTAAAGAGTCGATAACAATACCTTAGAAAGACATCATGCGTGCATGATTGATGTTGAAGTTACACAATAAGATCTCTTACTCATGTGTAAACACCTGAAAAGGTAGAACCTGGCAACCTAAATGTACCAAAGCAATTCAATTAGCTAAATGTAACCCATGTTCTAGCACAATACATTAGTAAGAGAAGATGTAGCCTGTACAATTGTACATAACACACTAGCTGCGCAAAGGCCTTGTAGCGACCCCTATCGGTCGTACAGGAAACTGCTACATAAAGTTAGGCAATTACTACTCGCTACTAATCCTGCCTCGCGCCAGCAAAATATCTTCGTGGCTAAGTATACAGGGTGTTAAAAGATCGCCAACAAAGCGGGAAACCACGTATTGTCCTCATCATAAGGAACATTTTTGCCCAACCAATGAGGTTCAAAGTCGGACTTTTAAAAACTTTTTTTTGCAGAAATGCATTCAATATCTAGTTCTTAACATACCTTCTCAAGAAGCCATAACAAAATTATGAACATTTCTCACAAAAAATAACGTTAAAATTGCAACCCGCAATGTATTCTAAACATCGGCATAAACTTATACCTACGCTTGCGCAATATGACTTCTGTGCGTTACACGTCCATCTACTTATACCTACGCTTGCGCAATATGACTTCTGTGCGTTACACGTCCATTGCGTGATAAAATATTTTTCAAAATTATAACCTAAAAAACCAAAATCATTTCCCAGCAATAATTTATCGAAAAAGTACTTTGTTTCGGTGTCTAGTATGCGTAGCTTTCGGGTCTGTTGGCGGTGTTTTAACACCCTGTATATACAACTTCCAACCATAGTCGGTTGGACTCGGCCGGTCCCCAAGCATAAGATCTGCTTGGCGGGAAATTTCCCTTTATAGTTGAGGAGCACGATCACCCGCTTCTCCTATAGTGGTGACCCCGACGTGATTTGAACACGCAACCTTCAGCCTTCTCTCAGAGAGAGAGCTTAATCACCACGCGTGCTCAATGCGGATACCACATACCTTACAATACAATGCCGACAATAAATTCATTTCATATCTGTTACCTTCTTAGCCTTGAGCTGCGAGAGGTGTTTCTCGTCCCAGCGCTTGGCCTTGCGCGCCAGGTCGAGCGAACCGCCTGAAATTATACCGGACTTCTGGTAGAACGTGCCGTCGAGAGCCAGCGCCTGTCGACGAGAAGGAGACTTTAGTTAGTGTCTTGTTAACTGTCTGCTGGTCCTCGCACTCAATTTCGATCGTTTGTTGGATTTAGTGTACCCTTTTTACGACCGAAGCCGTCGATAAAAAAGCCACTATAATAATAAATCTAAAGTTGTATTCGAGGGAGGTGTCTGCAGATCACTAGGCAGAGCTCAGTCATTTTTAGGCCAAATTGCAACAATTTTATTTAACAGCAGAATTCATAAATAAGTCGTTGCGAATCAAATCTATGAAACAGTTAGATAGCGCGCTAGGCTCGTGGGGTATGTCGGTGGATGTACTCACATAGGCTCGGGAGTATGTCGGTGGATGTACTCACATAGACTCGGGGGTATGCCGGTGGATGTACTCACATAGGCTCGGGGGTATGTGGATGTACTCACATAGGCTCGGGGGTATGTCGGTGGATGTACTCACATAGTCTCGGGGGCATGTCGGTGGATGTACTCACATAGGCTTGGGGGTATTTTGGTGGATGTACTCACATAGGCTCGGGGGTATGTGGATGTACTCACATAGGCTCGGGGGTATGTCGGTGGATGTACTCACATAGTCTCGGGGGTATGTCGGTGGATGTACTCCCATAGGCTCGGGGGTATGTCGGTGGATGTACTCACATAGGCTCGGGGGTATGTCGGTGGATGTACTCACGTCGTATCTCGTGTTCTTGTTCCGGTCCAGGTCGTAGGCGACGCGGCTGGCGTCCTCCGGTGTCTCGCAGACCAGCGCATTGTTGGTGACGAACAGCACGGCGCGGTGGATGGCTGCCGGCTCGAAGCGCAGCACGTCGAATAGCAGCTTTACGTTCTTCGGCTCGCGGATGTCGCTGCGGAGGGCGGTTCGTTTATTCAACAGACTACATATTAAATAAGGCCTTTTGCATCCACGTAATGAAATTATTTTACAGCGTCCAGTGGCACCTTCACTCACACTAGATTGTTGAAGAGACCAGTGCTGCAGTACGTTTTCATCGAAAATATCTTGCAAGCTGTTAAGGATATCAACATGAAACTGGCTGTGGCTCCCTAATTCTAGTGTTTTAAATTGTGTACTTTTTCGATTCGTTTGGTTAATCTCATACAGGATTCGATTTTGTACATTTGTCTTTGCGCGCGGGCTACTTCACTATGCACGGCGCCTTAAGAATAATAACGCAAATAAGTTACCGCAGTCTCTCCTTGAGCGGCTTGGCCTGTATGTAGTCGAGCGGCAGGAAGGTCTCGGGCTCCAACATGCGCTCTTTCAGCACCTGCGGACGATAACACCATTCTGCACTTTACGGCGTGAACTTGTAGCTTACACTTCACAATGGTTAAGCTTCATATGCACAAACATCATCTTATCCCTGGGGGTCCGCGAAAAACACAAATATTTCGCGCGCGATGAGAATTGGACGTGGAAACAACCTTGACAAAGTAAATAATTGAACGAGCGAGCGAAGTTTTCCGAGTCTACTGGAACAATCCGGCGTTTGTATGTATGTATGTTTGTATGTATGTATATGTTAGTATGAATGTTCTTTCGACGATAACTTGAGTTTTAGTTTGATCGTTATGAAATTTGGTAGGAGGGTAAATGAGGCAAAGATAATTTTTAAGTTCGAACATGAGCCAAATCGGTCGAGGGGTTGCTGAGATATGGGGTCGTGAGTTCATAGTTCGAGGCGAACCACTAGTTATAGTACATTTTCGATATAGTTGACAAGGTAGCATCCCATTCTCATCGCGCGCGGATTATACCTGACGTTCTGGGAATTTATTTGCTGCAATGCTCACAGTTTTTTTTGATGTGTCAAGTGACGATAATGATGTTTTGATGTTCTTTCCCACACAAAAAACGTGTTTTTCATTGAGACTTTGAGCGTAAAACCGACTTATGGTCTGTGCACACAGCCTTCTTTAACTCTCAAGCCGTGCTGTGCAAGTCTGGCAACGTCGCCGGGTTCATGGTATAGATAGACAATGCACTTTATCTACGTTTTCTTTCCCACGGGATAACGATTTATTAAGTGGCTGGAAAAATAATTATTAGGTAGTCTTACAAGACAGACAACCGGTTCACACAGTCCTTAAATGCGAGGTTGCCAAACTTAATAGCATGGCTTGAGAGATAAAGGAGGCTGTGTCTGTGCATCATGGTCTGGTCCAGCTACGACTGGACTGAATGTGAATGACAGTAAAGCGCGAACATTGGACATTTTTGGGAATGAATATCCAGCTTGCTAATGATGATGTAGACCATGGTAACGTGGCGTTCGTCCTTGAGAAAGCTTAGGAAAGGCTGGCTTACGCCTTCTCCATCTTCTTCTTTGAGACAGGGGCCTTCCATTTATCTCTGTTCATGGCTAGGAAGGGCAGCTCTGGCCAAGCTCGCCGGAGGCTCTCGACGACCCGGAAGACCGTCTCAGACGTGAGACAAAGAGATCTAACTGAAAATCAGTGCTGAGGGCTCCCACCCTTAGCACAATGCAATTTGCAATACAGTGACACAGTGCGACATTTTACATGACCAATTATGTCTTCTGTCTTTTTAATTCTGTTTTTTTTAGTTTGTTTGTTTTACTTTATTTACCTAAGGTGTGTCTGTTTGCAATAAATGTCTTTTTCTTTCTTTCTTTCTAGATCCGTTCTCTCTGAGATGGAAGAGAAGGGGGCAAATTGGCCGGAGCTGCGCTTCTTAGCTCCCTCCACGCGGGGAGGAAATCCACGGTGCGATGTTACCTGGATGCACCGTCGCGCCGTCTTCTCAGTGTCGACGACGATGGCCTCCATGTACTTGCCGAGCACCTTGGTGATGGCCACGTTGTACCGCTTGTGCGTCGGCTGGCACATGTTGATCATGCGGTCGAACTGAAACAGGTGGGAATACGATATAATTGTAGTAATCAGGAGATGGCCGGTAAACTTACTTTGCTGATTCTCGTTGCGTCACACATTTTAGGCTCCAACCGAAATCCAGCGCTAAGAATTTTGCTTTCCAATCTTCGCAGCATTATGCTGAGTTGGAACCTTTTTCTTTGCCATAACACATAGCGCCAAATGTGAAGCATGTAATTTAATTTAAATTTTATAATTTTAGTTTGTAACATATGGTTGTACTGATTTACTTTTTGTATTGTGTTGTGGCTTGACAAGGGCATTGACAGAGTGGCGGCCAAGAGTTGGACGGCGATCGGTAGGAAGACCAGCAGCTCGATGGTCGGACGACATCGTTGTGACGGCGGAGGGTCCTTGGATGCGGTGGGCGAGCGACCGCGAGAGGTGGCGCGGGAAGAAAAAGGTCAATACCCAGCAGTGGGCAGCTGTGAGCAGATGATGATGACGATGATGTAATAATAACGGTAGGACGCGTAACGGGCAGGGGGCGCGGGCGTTCGCTGGCGTAACAACATTCTAACTATGTACTTACCACACCGGGTATCTCTCGCTTGAAGCTCTCGACGATCTCCTGTTTCTTGCGGCGGCGCGCCTCCTCGTGTTTGTCGACGGTAGACAAGCTGGTCTAGTCGCGCCTGGATCTAACTATGTACTGACCACACCGGGTATCTCTCGCTTGAAGCTCTCGACGATCTCCTGTTTCTTGCGGCGGCGCGCCTCCTCGTGTTTGTCGACGGTAGACAAGCTGGTCTAGTCGCGCCTGGATCTAACTATGTACTGACCACACCGGGTATCTCCCGCTTGAAGCTCTCGACGATCTCCTGTTTCTTGCGGCGGCGCGCCTCCTCGTGTTTGTCGACGGTAGACAAGCTGGTCTAGTCGCGCCTGGATCTAACTATGTACTGACCACACCGGGTATCTCCCGCTTGAAGCTCTCGACGATCTCCTGTTTCTTGCGGCGGCGCGCCTCCTCGTGTTTGTCGACGGTAGACAAGCTGGTCTAGTCGCGCCTGGATCTAACTATGTACTGACCACACCGGGTATCTCCCGCTTGAAGCTCTCGACGATCTCCTGTTTCTTGCGGCGACGCGCCTCCTCGTGTTTGTCGACGGTAGACAAGCTGGTCTAGTCGCGCCTGGATCTAACTATGTACTGACCACACCGGGTATCTCCCGCTTGAAGCTCTCGACGATCTCCTGTTTCTTGCGGCGACGCGCCTCCTCGTGTTTGTCGACGGTAGACAAGCTGGTCTAGTCGCGCCTGGATCTAACTATGTACTGACCACACCGGGTATCTCCCGCTTGAAGCTCTCGACGATCTCCTGTTTCTTGCGGCGACGCGCCTCCTCGTGTTTGTCGACGGTAGACAAGCTGGTCTAGTCGCGCCTGGATCTAACTAGGTACTGACCACACCGGGTATCTCTCGCTTGAAGCTCTCGACGATCTCCTGTTTCTTGCGGCGGCGCGCCTCCTCGTGTTTGTCGACGGTAGACAAGCTGGTCTAGTCGCGCCTGGATCTAACTATGTACTGACCACACCGGGTATCTCTCGCTTGAAGCTCTCGACGATCTCCTGTTTCTTGCGGCGGCGCGCCTCCTCGTGTTTGTCGACGCGCGCGTCGCCCAGCTGTGACGCCACGTCCTCCAGTTGCGCTTGGATCTCGGCGGCGCGGCCGCGGCACTCGCCCACGTCCGCCTAAGGGTTAGAGGGGTTATTATGTAGTAACACGTGGCAATTTTACGGTGAGGGATCAACGACCATAGTACGTCGATCTCGCTTATGAGTTTGAAGCGCTCACAGCCTAGTTGGACTAGCTTTATCCATTCTTAATCGATTGGAAATGATTAGCAACATCGGGCGCGGTCAGTCCATGGATGGGTGACCGCTAGTGGCAATAATATCTGAGCGCTTCCGTGCCTTAGAAATGACCAATACAGAGGTTTTCCCGCGCCCCGTCTCGCTCTGGGTGAAACAGGTATAGATTGGTCTCGGTTATTATTGATTAATAACAATCGTTAAGCCATGTCAGAAGCCCTTTGGGCGGCCTAAAAACTCTCGACACCTATTCTAGTTGGACAATTGAGATCCGGGATCTCAGGCGTTTATTCGACGATCCTGAGGTGGGGAAATTGCGCCTAAGGCCTTCAAGTTTACATCTATTGCACATTATTGATGGCATCTCCACTCCACTCACTCTAGATAGCTTAATTGACTCGGGGACAGTGTGGTGCCGGGGAAGTTTTAGTTAAATAATTTTAACCAAGAACAGTCGATTCGCAAATGAGAGATTGCAACAATAGGATTTATTTGCATTTGTTATTAGCTGAAAATACAACAGTACCTGCAACTCCGCCCTCAGTCTTTTCTGTTCCTCCAACGCTTGCTCCGAGCTGCGGATGTGCTCGTTCAATTTCTCCACGCGCTTGACCGCCTCGTTCCTCTCGTGGCCCTGCGGATCAACATTGTTGTTAATGTACAAACAGCAAAGGTTACATCTCGACTATTCAGAAACTAAAAACGCCACAGCCTGGGCAAGACTTCTCGGACCAAACATGGAGTACCACTTCCAATAAGGGCTACCGCGCTCAGATTTTTAGCTAGCGCTAGGGGCTACACAAGCAGCGCGAGGTTCAAAAATGTCACAGTTTGTATGGTCTACGCGGGTTAATGTCTAATTAGAATAATGTCGTGAATATTTTGCCCTGGTTGCTGTCCCGCTACTACTACTTTGATAGTTTTATCTTGTTGAAAATTGTATTTTATTTATTTTTTCGATCAAAATGGGCTTGCTCGATGAGTTGCTGAATTATTATCGTTTTGTTGTTTATTGTTGTGAAACATCTTTGAACAAAAATAGTTACAAAACTGCGAAGTGTATTTCACGCCACGCTACTTTAATTGATCCTTACCTTCGATCAAGGATAAAACTAGATACAACACAGAACTCTGAAAAGTGTCTGGAAAAATAGATGTCCAAACTGCCTTTGGGAGCTTATTTGCTCGTAGTCTATGCAATTAAAGTAAAACTGTACACTAATGCAATAAGGTTGACATTTGAATATTAGACGTATGGTCGAAATGATGTTTCGTATTGTTCTATTGCTGATATCATTTGTTCTGATTTAGTTCGGTGATCCTTACCTTCTGCCGGTGCTTGTTCTCGAGCTCGCCCTTCTTCCGGTTCTCGTTGTCGAGCCGGTCCTGGTCGGCCTTCTGTTCCCGGTTGACCGAGTCCAGCTCCTGCAGGTAGCGCGCGGCCTGACGCGACGCCGCCATCTTGAGCTCCTCGTACTCGCGGATCTGACGGTCATATCGATATCTTTCTTAATCTAATTGAACGAGCGAGCGAAGCGAGAGAAGTCATGTCGGATCGTCATGAAATTTGGTAGGCGGGTAAATAAGGCAAAGAGAATTTTTAAACATTATTGTATTCGAAACGGGTCGAATCGCGATTTGTTTTTAGGCAAATTAATTTATCCCGACGTTTCGGCCGCGTTACAGCTGCCGTCTACCCGCGACCACGGCATATATAAGGTAATTAATTTGCCTAAAAACAAATCGCGATTCGACCCGTTTCGAACACAGTAATGTTTAAATATCGCGAATCATTAAAAGTGAGAATTTTTAAGTCCGAACATCGGCCAAATAGGTCGAGGGTTTGCTGAGATGGGGTCGCGAGTTCATAGTTCGGGGCGAACTACTTGTTTAAATGGCTTTAGCCCAGAATTCCGCAACGCTAACTGCGTTGTTATCAGCCGCCATAATGTCCTCCAGTGTGCAGGTGTTAGGGCACGCAGGACATGATGAGATATGCATAATTGTTTGCGGGGTACCACACAAAAAGTTCAAATTGCCACCATCCGGGAAAAGAAAGAAGAGTAATGTCTTGAAAGGCCAGAAACAATTAAACGTATGAACAATTAAACCGGCCCAACCAGCGCCTCTTTTTTTTTTTACTTAGATTTCAACCGTCGAGCATTAAAACGCTCGAAAATAGCCCTTATTGAAATTCACAATCTTTTTTTGGCATTAAAAAAACGGTTATATTTACGGTGGATATTTTAGAAATATGGACTGATCAAATCAAGACCACTGTGGGGAAAACATTGTATGTCAACATTGAAACAACCTCTGACTGAGATAAATGGCGTGGCATCGTAAGGCGCGCAACATCAGCCACTGATAATACTGCATGTGGCGACCGCTCGACAAGAGCGTAACGACGAAGAAAAAGAAGATTTTAGAAAATACTAGACCAGTAGCTAAACCAGACCAGCTTTACCTGAGCCTCCTCCAGATGCACGTCGGAGCGCGCCGCGGTCCCCTGTCCGGTGGCGGAGCGCTCCCACTGCGCCTTCTCTTCCTCAATGACCCTCAGTTCGTCCTCAAGCTTGCGGATGTCTGCCTGGTGAGCCTCGTGAGCCTTGCGAGCCTGTTCGAGGGTCTTGGACGCGCTCTCGAGTTTCTTCTGCGTGTGGGTCACGCGCTCCTTGGCTTTGATGAAGGTGGGACGCTTTTTGGAGATCTCGGCTTCCTGTGGAGACAGATGTTGAGGTTCAGTTGGTGCTTTTGGGAATTCTGTTCGACAGAAAGCAGCAAGACACCGCGTCTAACGTTTTTTATCTCGCTGTCTACTTGCGCCATCATGCTTTACGTAGTGAAATAAAGCAACATGGCGTCGATATCAGGATAAATAAGTTTGTTGCGGTGTTGTATCGTCGGTGCCTTTTAGGTGTGAATTAATACACACACATTGCATGAAAGTTCGAGAAAAAACACTAGTGGCAGATTTTTAGTATGTCAGTACAATGAGTCATCATTGGTTGATTAAGGCCCGGTTTCTGAATTGAGAATTTTGCTAAGCAAATACTTAACTATCGTTCTGTCACGCTCTTTTGTGAGAAATCTGCAGAGACAGGACTATACTTACCCATTTGCTTAGCGAATTTCTAAATTCAGAAACCGGCAGATAATGAGACACCGTGATGGCGAGACAGTGAATCCGAGTGGTTCCTAGAATAACGTTAAGGGTCGACGATAGCAACGTGGCGGGAAATTCAAAATTTTCACAGTTTTTTACATTTTGTAGCTAAACTGAGCTATTTTTGCTCAGCGATTTTTCGTTCGCGGCAATAACATAATATTCTTTTCATTATTGTAAACAACAGAACAACAATAATTCAGCCGCTTATGTGTTCTGGTCTACGACAAGTTTTTTGGGCAATACCACTCCTTCGTAGACCAGAACACATAATCGGCTGAATTATTGTTGTTCTGTTGTTTACAATAATGAAAAGAATATTATGTTATTGCCGCGAACGAAAAATCGCTGAGCAAAAATAGCTCAGTTTAGCTACAAAATGTAAAAAACTGTGAAATTTTTTAATTTCCCGTAACGTTGCTATCGTCTACCCTTAAACCAGTCGCCACTTACCACTTCCCGGATCTCCTGGTCGATCTTGGCGAGCTCACGCTGCACCCCCCCCGCCTCCTTCTTCTTCTCCTTGAGAGCATCCTCGGCCTTCTGTCTCTTCTTGTCGAGTTTGTTCAGCTCCTGCTGCTTGTGCTGCAGTTCCTCCTCGAAGTTCTGTATGCCGCGCTCGTTGTGGTACAAGTGGAAGAGTTGCAGCTCCACTTTTTGCTCTTGCTGGAACGGTTAGATTAGACAGCCATACTCAAAGTGTGTTCCGCGGAACCCTAGGGTAGAAGGGGGGGTGCAGGGGTTCCGCAAGAATTTTGAAATAATATTCTAAACACAAACAAACAAAACAGCGGGAAGACAATGGACGAGATTGGCATTAGACCGAGGGGGTTGGCATGAAAAGGAAGAGGACTATGCCCAGCTTTATTTATGGGCTGGATAGATAAATAGATAGATTCTAAACACCTCTCTCTGGTAGACCGTTCTGACGCGACGTATCACGATTCACGAGGAGGAGCCGAACTTAGTCATAGTATAGTAAATACACCCTTACATACATACACTCGAAAAACATAACCCTGGGTCAGTCGGGTAAAAACTATTGTTTTATTGTAGGGTTCCGTCAAGTATTTCGCTTTCCAAAAGGGTTCCATCACCAAAAAAGTTTGAGAACTGCTGGATTAGCACAACAACCACAAAAATAAGTTTGGCGTCTCGAGTCACAAACGCGCCCTTCGCCGAAGAAGTCCCACAGCGACAAGTCTTGAGGTCGCCGAAGAAGTCCCACAGCGACAAGTCTTGAGGTCGCCGAAGAAGTCCCACAGCGACAAGTCTTGAGGTCGCCGAAGAAGTCCCACACCGACAAGTCTTGAGGTCGCCGCCGTCGGATCACGATGAGGAGGATGTTGGAGGTAGGTAATCGTATGAGGTAGTGGCCACCCCTGGTGTTAGAGTTTTTAGGCCACCCAAAGGGTCTCTGACATGGCTTAACGATTCTTATTAATCAACAACAACCGGGACCAACGGTTTAACGTGCCTTCCGAAGCACGGATGTTGGAGATACCAACACTAAAATATTGTTGGGTTGCAATGTTGGCAACCCTGCTTCTTCCTTCTTGTACGAACATTCAATCTATGTGCATATCGCTCTACAATATAATTAATTTACTAAGTGTAATAGTGTGTTTCGATAACAAAACTACCTAAATACATCATCAGATTAGCGTATTTTAGAAAAGGATTTGAAGCTATTTAAGCTGGAAGTAAATGCTAGACACAATCTATATTCACTTGAAGTTCTTTTGATCTGATCAACGAATAAAACATGATCACTTTTTGTTTTATCTAAAGCACTAACCTGTGCTAGGGAATAATTTAAACATATGCAAACGGTATGCGAGAGGTTGCGGGTTGAAGTCCTGTCCCGAGTGAATTTTTTCAACTTATTATAAATGTTTAAAACATGATCAATTAATAAAACGTGCTTACCAGAACTCTAAGCCAGAAGTTGTGGGTTCAAGTCCTGTCTCAAGGAAAAATGTTTAATCCCTCAACAACCCTCTTGTTTTTGGGCTTCGCTGCAGTAAGGTAATAACACTAGCAGCTTATATTTATTTCGATATTCCTTCACCCTTAGAGGGAATTTGATATATTGGAGTTGTGAGTTGTGAAATATGTAAAACTCAATCTCACCAGCTCCTCCTTGAGTCGCGTGTACTTCTCGGCCTCTTCCTTCTCGAACTTGGCCTCCTTGCGCTCGGCGGCGACGCCCTTCTTTTTCTGGTAGGAGAACTGCGCCTCCTCGTCGGCCCGGTTCACCTCGGCGCGGCACGCCTCGTACTGCTCCTTGAGAACGCCGGACCTGCGCCAAAACAAACAACTGTAGGCTTAGCTTAGCTCAAAGGAAGAAATAGCCAAGATGATTGCCAACCTCCGATAGGAGACGGCACTACAAGAAGAAGACTTCTTAGCACGCGAGCCATTTTGCCTACTCTCAACTGTCACCTTAGCCACTGTTGACTGTCACCTCAGTAGTGTTAAGTGGCTAAGGTGACAGTTGAGAGTAGGCGAAATGGCCCGCGTGCTAAGCCTTCTGGTCAGACAAGAAACTAAGGCCTAAACTTTGCATTTACACAATTATTTTATTTTAGTTTGGGGTTCAGAATTGACTCAGTTGAATAAAAAGAGTTGAATAAGATTTGAAAAAAATAATAAGATGATTTATACAGCGTCTAATGGCACCTTCACATTCTTAGATATCGTTAATCAAAATCTGTTCAGCCGTTTATGAGATATGCTAATTTGAAGCTAAAATGTCAGGGATATTTTAATTTTTTATTCAGTAGTTAACTTAAAAAAAACCGATTGTTAATTTCAATACGAGATATTTTCGTGCAAATGAAGCAGTTTTGACGGTTCACACGTGAGTGGATTTTTAGAAAATAGGCGGTTCTCACCCGCTGATCTCCTCGAAGAGGGCCGTCCGTTCCTTTGGGTTCTTCATGGCAATGCTCTCGACGGCACCCTGGAACACCAGGAAGTTCTTCGCCTTCACGTTGATGCCCAGCTTCTCCAGCTCCGACAGGTACACGGACACCGACACCGACTGGGGACAGTACTTTCTGATCAGCAAATCAACTCACATGAGGAACAAAGGCAGACAAATAAATGTAGGCACAAATTACAAAACTTTGCCCTTCCGAATATTTTTTGTAGTGATCAGTAGACAGCCTACTTAAAGTTCCGCTATCGACTTAGAGTGCACCCTGTATTATGAACACAACATACAATACTTTGTAATTCTACGATGCATAATGTTGTACATTGCAGTGCCACTGCTAGCGATACCATGGCAACTCTAAACCAATCGTTTAGAGAAGTCACCAGAAACAAAATTAATTAGACATTGATACAAATTCATGGTTCTCAACAAAAAGAGCAGTGTTCAACTCACATGGCCATCAATCTTGTGCTCGGAGGACTGGCCGATGACGGAGCGCTGGAACTGCTTCTCTGACATGTCCTCCAGAAGGAAAGTAGCTGTCACCGACGCACTGAGAACAAACAACTGTGTTGAGGGGAGAAGGGAATTACTTATAAATACTTTGACAAAGACAAGCCAGCCTACCGGCTAAAGATAAGATCAAGCCTGGGGGTCTACCGGCTAAGACGAAGCCGATTACAATTGGCGAAAATCGAAGTTCGATTTATGAAAAACGTACTGCCACCCAGTTCATTTTACTGCCACCCAGTTATTTTTTCATAAATCGAACTTCGATTTTCGCCAATGGTAATCGGCTTCGTTTTAGCCGGTAGACCCCCTGGTGATAAGGGTGAAAACAACGAATGATGTGCATACGTTAATCGATCGATAAAATGTTGTTGGCCCGAGTTATGATTCTTATGTGAAGAGTACTGGTTAGCGTAGTTACCTCCTTGAGACAGGTTTGTTGATAGAGGCACCGTGTATGAGGTCACTGAGTCGCTTCACACGCAGTGAGTTGGTCTTCTCTCCCATCACAAAACTTACAGCGTCCATGAAGTTGGATTTACCTGCAAGTTGCACATTCAATTAGGCAACTGCTATAATCTTCTTAGGGACCATACAAGTCATTTTCCTAACCTTTCTCTGGTGCGTTTGCCATTCGCCTGACACAAGATAATACTTTGTCTGGAAGACTGCATGCATCCAAAAAATCTGAAGGCCATAAAGGCAGATCGTAGACAAGAGTTATTGAACAAGAGTAGTTCAATGTGTTAAGAAAAGCAGGTATTATGTGTGAATAGAACGCATCATACCTGAGCCATTGGGTCCGATGACTGCGGTGAAAGACCTCAGAGGTCCTATGCGGTGCTGCCCGCTATAGGACTTGAAGTTCTCCATATCTATATACCTGAGAAAAGCCGGCATCTTGCCGATCCTCAAGCACACTTCATCCACAAGCTAAAATCACGAGAAATTACAATTTAATTTAGAACAGAAAACAGTTTTTTCGGCCGCCAAAACGTCCATTTCTAAACAAGTCAACACAGATAAAAAACTGTCACGTACGCGCTCAGCCTTCTTTAGCTCAGCGTACGCGTCGTCCTTCAAGTCATAATCTGTGAAAGGGTGCGTTTCCATTCCACGTTTCCGGTCCCTTTCTATATTTTAATCATTCAGTTGGTTGGTCGGTTACTACATTTTTGTGTCAGCTACTCTGTACCTCTTGTCAACTGTCATCGGATCCTTGTCCTGTGTTGTGTATTCTGTGGACATGTAATATTTGTTGTGTTGAAGAAAAATACAAACATTTTATTTTCATGTTCATCTCGAAAGAATATGATAAGGTGTTTGTTAATAGTTTAAAGTAACCTAAAATGAACGGTGATCAAAGTCCGGGCAGTCCTTCAATCAACAGTGATCGCGAGCAACAACTTCTAATGGATCCCATCGACCCTTACCACAATCGCTACCCGTATTGCATAGTTTGGACCCCAATTCCAGTTCTAACGTAATTATCTCATTTAATTTAGGTAGTCTGGATCAATAATTCTGAATCAATTGTCTTAACATCATCGTTTATTACTTTTTCAGGTGGATTTTTCCTTTTCTTGGTCACATGGGTATTTGCATGGCAAATGGAGTGATAAGGGACTTCGCCGGCCCCTACTATGTATCGGAGGATCTCATGGCATTCGGCAACCCAACCAAGTACTGGCAGTTGTCTCCTAACAAAGCCAATAATGGTCAGACAGGCTGGGACGCAGGTGTGGCTGAAGCATCAGAGATTTATAAAAAAAGAATGGTTTGTTGGACAATAATTATTGTTACAGCTTCATATTGTAATCAATTTTGATATTTGATTAATTATGTGTATCAATATTGTTTCAGCACATTCTTTTCTATGATAATTGCCACTCACATGTAGCTACAGCACTAAACATAATGAACTATGATGGTTGCAAAAACTGGAACATGGTGAAACTGGCTCTCTACATGCTGCTATTTTCCAAATATGTCAGGTAAGTAGAAATTTGGCATTCTACTTCTTAAAAAAAAGAAAGTGATAATAAAATTCTATCTTTTTTCAGCTTTGCTGGGTTTCTGAAGACATGGCTGCCATTCCTTGCCATAGTAGTGATCATAAGTTGCACAGCGGCTTTGATCTAAGTTCCATTCTTATTGAAGTTTCACTCTCAATGTGTCACTCAGGGTCTGGCCAAAGCCCTGAGTAAAGGATGTACTAGTAAAATGGGGTGATTAGAAACCACAGCAGGAATAGAAACAATTAAAGTATAGGTAATAAATGGTGAGCTACTGAACTGTTACCTAGCGCCGTCTCATTTAGCAAAGCATCTTGTACTATCATAGTCTTAACTTTTTGTGTCTGTTTATACTGTTATTGTGTTTTGGAAAATAATCTTTCAAGCCTGTACGGTATGGAAAATATCATTAATTTATTGTAAAGAAGACTATTAATTAGGTATTAGTGTACGGTGGATTCCATTGATAGGATCATATTTGATAGCAAAAAGGTGTTAGCAATATTACATGAGGATTTTAAGAAATTGTATCTTGCTATGATTTGTGATCTGATGTATGTCCTTTAAGTATAATTATTTTTATGGCATGGATTTTATAATATGTTGAAAACTAAACAATTAATGTAGAGATTTAAAATAAATATTGAAATGTTTTTATTTATACCAATCACAATATTATTCTTATCCTATACACATAACAATTATATATTTTTAATTTGAATTATAATACAGTGTACATACATACTTTATTAGTATTCTTTCAAAACACTCTTCTCAACTGAGAAGTCGTAATTATATTTACTAACATTAATTTTGTTCATAACAAACGCCAGCAAATCGCCTATTTCAATTGCAAATGTGTCCTTGTTTGTAGCCATCTGTAGGTCTTTAGACATGGAGAAGGGTACACCGCTGAGATAGTGGAAAGTGGAGTCTGTTGAGTTGGCGCGCGGCACAGGCGGGGCGGGGCGCTGCGGCGGGTGCGGGTACGGCACTCCCGGCACCCCCGGGGTGCCCAGGGCTGGATACAGGCCTCCCGAGGCGGGCGTCGGGTTTACCACCACAAAGCCATCGTCAGCCCTAGGCCCAGGGATTGGTGGCGTCTCTGTCTCCTCAACTGGAGACGCTCTGCGCTTGCCGAATATAGACGAAAACATATTGGCTGGTCTAGTTACTATTCTTCAAATCCTCACTGATTCAAGGTATAAGTCACTGCTGAACCTTTCAATTTTCAATGAAAAACAAAACAAAGCAAACGCACTAAATATTTTGACGTTATTGTTTTTTTGTATTTTGAAACGCAGTAGTTTTTTTTTTAAACCTTTATTTTAACGTATTCACTCCACTTCCGGTATTATGATTAATCTGTGATTCCATTTCGTTCATTCATTCGTTCACCACTGACAGATGACAGATGTCACAGAATTTTTAGCAACGTCAAAAAAATAATCACCAACAAATTGCGGGCAAAATGCTATTGTTTTTAAAGAAAATGTTAGAATTTGTTTTAGTTAAAAATAGCTAGTCTAAGGATATATATTTCTTTTAATTATTTCGCTTTAAACATGTTGGTGTCGGTTTGTGTTGTTTAGTGGACAATAGTGGACCGTGGGCCTTCATATCATCAGCTTGTGAGGGCCAGCAGGTCAGGATCAGGTTATTTTGTTGATTATTCGCTCATATCACTTTTATGCACGATGACCTAAGTATTTAATAACGTCTCTGTCTCGTAGGCACTTATCCCAATATTCTCCCGCGTTTTCTTACATGTCTCCAAACCACAACAACTATTTTGCGTAGGATTAGCCTTAGTTATTTTCTTTATTTATATTTTCATATTAAAGTGCATTCTTTGCTTGATGAGATTGCACATGAGTACCTAATGTTAGCACAAATTCTTACTGGATTCTACTATGAAATTAAAATTTGCATGTAGAGTACAATGTTCATGTCATTCTATTACTACATTACTATACTTTCTTTACTATCTCTTGTATCATGTTAAAAGAACTTTTAATCGAACATTGTAGTACAGTACAACATTTTTGTAAATTACACTATAGCCCGTACCAGGACCGCGCAAATATACATACAAATATAGGGTACAGATCGGTCACCCTACAAATTTATTGTTTAACCGCTTGATTGGCGTAAAAAAAATCCAGTACCCTCAGGGCGTCTATGAGCCGAAGTAATACCAATTGGTTAATGCTATTTTACTGTAATTTTTTTTACATGCCTAGGTGAAATGTAATTAAAAGATCTATTGTTCTTATTATTTAGACTAATTTAGTTTATTTTATTTATGTTAAATTTGGTTGCAGAGTGGCGATTGTGACCTACAATGGAAGATGGCGCCGGGCCGTCATCATCGCACACAGGTATGCCCACTTGATCTTTATTGCAATACTCTAATTCTAATTTAGCATTATTTCAATATTCAAAAGTAGCAATATTTGGCCATACCATCTTTTTCTCATAGTTTTAGGTGCACCAACTCTTATATTTTTAGATGTAGGTAACATAATTATTGTTATAACATCCATGTCTTACCAGCCTCTAAAATGTGGCCAGTTAACAATCCTGTGTTATGGTTAGAATTCCTAACAAAAATAGGCCCAATTTTTCATTTAATTTCAATTCAATAACTTAGTGCCTTTGAATTGAATTCATGAACTCAGTTTTATAAAAGGATATTCAATATCATTCAATATCATATTCTATTATAATTAATATATTCAATTAGATAGGTGGTTTAGACACAAAAATTGCAAGAAATTGGTTATAAAGCTGAGCGCTGGCACCTAGCACGGTTAGACAGAGGTTGCAGGAGCAAGTCAAAATAAATTATAAGGGGTAAGATTAAAAAATTAAATAAAATCTGAACTAAACAGAAGCACATATTAAAGCTCCTTTAAAACCAAATCCTCTACTAGTCTGATGTAACACCTAGACAGCAAAGGGGTCGAAACATTGGCTTTGTGCCTAAAACCAATTTTAATAAGTAAAAATATTATTAAACAGTTTTTATATTCCTAACAAAATAATGAAATGTCAGAGGCCCTGAGTGGGTCAGTCACATGTACGCTTTCTGACCATAGAAATATAAATTTATTGCACCACCAAGGCTTTTATTCTGTAATGCAGTAATGTTTCCTAAGGTTGAAGATTGTCGGCGAAAATTCTGCATTTTCCATACTTTGCAACAATCGAAAAACTGCTTACAAATAAAATTTGGGTCCTTTGATTCGCGGAGTGTAGAGTGGAGGAATATAGGCGGGTAACGAATGCGATAGACCTACTCGTAGGTCCTAGACAAATAAAAGTGGTAAAGAAAAGACTGGTTTTCTCAAGTCGACGTGCATTATGCGTAAGGCGGATTTTTTTTTCACTCATTGGTATGGTAGGAAGTGGAACCTACATTCTCAAGAATTGCAGAAGTCTGAATAACCGAGTCTGGTAACAGAATAAATAAATCGAGAACACTTTCTTGTACCTACAATAAAAATAAAGTCAAGTCGCGGTTATAAGGAAAGCCTAACATAAAAATGGCGTACATTTGAAGAGGCCATACACCTACACTCAGCATTAGAAGTCATAACGGGTTGAAGAGTCGGCGGAATCAGTGGGTCTGTGGGTTCAACGGTCATCCCGTGATTAGGGTCCGTTGTTGTGGTGCGTTGGGCGGGCGGGCGGCGGGCGGGCGGCGGGCAGGCAGGGCGGGCGGCGGCGGCCGGGGGCTCGTCCCGCACGCCGGCGGTCGATGTGCTCAAGGCCACGGCCGGGCCCGTATCGATTGTCTATTTTCAGCTCCAGCACCCCGCGCAACCCCGCGCACCCCCGCGCTTTCATTTCGATCTAACTTACGAGCTACAGAAAGTTGAGTTTGCCGGAATAGTTTCGCTTTCGCGAAAGAATACGAAGCGCACGCACGCACCTACGAAACGTACGTCGAATTCTTCGCTTTCGTTACATTCCTCTTCGTGTGTGCTTAGTGGGTAGGTAGTGTTTATTACCCCAGGATCACCGTGTCTTTACAAAAGTATGTTGTCCATGGCTAGACTATGGATGGCTTCATGAACCTTTTAGCCGAGGGCCTTTGGGCAACCTAACCTTCTGTGGGTCGTATACACTACAAAAAAGACCATCCTTTTGGGAAGTTACGTGCCCATATTTTATAATAATATCAGCTTCATTATAACGCGATAAAACAAAAAAAATCGGACATTTTAATTTAATATTTGAATATCTCATAAACGGCTAAACCGATTTTGATGTAATCTAGCTAATCTCGATCAAGTATCATTTCAAACAAAAAAACTAAATCAAAATCGGTTGACCCGTTTGGGAGCTACGATGCCACAGACATACAGATACACACTTCAAACTCATAACACCCCTCTTTTTGCGTCAGGGGTTAAAAAACTAAAAAGGGGTTAAAAAGCTTCTGTATGTTCTCTGTGTGACGGCTAGCCCCCCCCCCAACCCCCGCTCGCCCGACGCCCCCCGGTCCCGCGCCCCATGCGTCGCCCAGCTCCGGCCACGCCCCCTTGCTTCAAGTTCGACGAACGACCTACACGTGTAAGGAATGTTTCTACTTTCTAAGCACAATAGAGTGGTTGAAGATTATTTAATCACTTACAAAAACATAAAAAAAAAGTAGCTATTGAAATTGAAATGGTTTATTTATTTTATCCATAGAATTATTTTATCACAAATATAACATTAACATTTTTTTTTACCGAAAAACTTTATAATATATTTGTGATAAAAGGAATGAGCTCCGCTTAATGCTGAGTCACAGCACTGGTTTTCAGCCCATCCCTGTTTTCACTTGATGATGAATATCAGTCTATCAGTCTATTTTAAGGTTAAGCAGGTCTTGTTTCAAGCCTTTTGGCGGTCGGGTTTTAGTTTTTAACAACAACGCTACTGACTGTACAACAAAGAATATACTACTCCCTTACGGGAGCTGTACAACTTGTACAAGTAACTCTTGCGGAGCGTATACCGGGATTGCAATGTGGCGCTTCACGCCTGCGGAATAACGTACCTACGGACCTGACGCCAAGATGGCAAGATTTCGGGCCTTACACCGGCACCCAGCCCTCGCACCAGAGCAACCATCCCATCGCGAGTGTTGTGACTCTTGTTGTTTGGAAACGGAAGGTCAAGGGCGCGGGGGGAGGCCGGGGGACGGTGGGCGGGGCTCCTGGCGACGGAAATAGACCAAGCGACGCCCTGTTTGTCAACACACGCCTACGCAGCCGGCCGGCGCCCCCTCCACACCCGAAGCACCCGACCAAGCCCCGCACAGAGGGCACTTATGGGAACCGTGGATTCTCGGAATCAATTATCCGCTCCTACTTGTTAAAAGACGCTTTTGACGGCACGAGTCGGTGTAGTATAGGTATACCCGAGTCTAAACTCCTTGGGGAATATTTTGTTGAAATTGAAACAATCTGAATCTGAATCGAAATATCCTGTTTTGCGATTGCCCTCAAAGAACTTTCGCTGTTGGTTGTTCAAACTGTAGCTTATTATGAACTACTGTGGTGACACGTTCCGTACATACATACCAATAAAGCTAGTTATTAGTTAGGTACGATGTTCTCAGCAAAGTTGTGTGCCTCCGGGCCAAATTAAATGTGTCTGTCCCCCTCTGTGTTTGTGTTTCAGAAAGGTTGACTATGTGCCAAAAACCAACAAAAAACAAACTGAAAACGTCAGCTTCCTAGCTCTCAAACGGCGGACAGACAGACTAAAATTACTGCTATTAGTGATACGTATTGGTATTATAACTTACTAAGTATACATTAAATGCTCACCAATCCGGTGTTTTCACTAATTAAAACTTCCTATCAAAACGTCTCAAGTACTTACTATAAATAATAAAGATCCATTCCAGTATTGATTGATGAAACAATTTTCCTTAATAATATAATTAAGGACGTAATTGTTTCAAACCTTGATACATAGTAAAGAATAATTAAGCTAACTTTTTAGTTAACTTTAACTATCTTTGAATAAAATTATAATACATATCGTCCTTTTCATCAGTTGACAGTTTTATCAAGCTCTCTTAGAAAATGTGTCTCTAGCTATAGGTAATAGAGCTTGATAAAATATTTCCGCTGCAAGGATGGCTATCTAAAAATTAATTAAATATCGCGTAACTCCTTCCGCTCGACATACTTTTATAGCAACTAACATGTCCCCGTAGCATGACTTTTATCGAGGCGGATTTATCCAACAAAATGGCGGTTTATCAGCATTTTTTGACGTCTATAGTGGGTTATATATCGCTCCCCCCGCTGCTGCTGCTGGCAACGTTTGTCGCGTCGAAATAACAGCAAAAGCTCGCGTCTCTATACATTACTATACAAACAGCGAAGGCTTACTGAAAGAAGCGCGTGGCGCGGCTTATATTTGACCTTTCGACTTAGGTCGAAATAAAGCTCTGGCCCCTACCCCTATCGAATATACCTTTTTAGTTTTTTGTGCCATAAAGTGTAAAAACAACAACAACAACCCCTGGCCGGCAGCAAAAACAACAGTCTATCTAAAGTGCGATTCTGATGTAGACTGCAGCCTGGAACCCAGAAACATTGCAGTCTGCCGCCTGTCTTATTCAGTTGAATTAAATAGATGTAATAGGAGTGAACTCTCGGAAATGTAAAACACGCTACTGTCGAAGAAACACATTTCTTTTGACATAGTGGTGTCCGGCATTCTACAAAATTGCCCCCCTGGCACCGTGGCCCATAGAATTAAGTAAGTCTATGCCGTGGCCGTTCTGCACTAGCGGGGCAGAAAAATATTCCGAGTGCACGCGCCCACCGTACACCAATCGAAGTGTCGCTAACTTTGGGCAAAGCTACCCCTAAAATTTAATATGCCAAATAAATTCCACTTATAGTTTTTCACATCGTGAGGAAACCCGCGACTCAGTTGGCTCCACACGTATTGACCTGTCTTTCCTGTGGGCTAGGTCGACTAAGCTGTCAGGATGGTATAGGTGCTGGGCAAGCCTACTCCATCTAAAACAATGTCCCAGGCACTGCAGCGCCGAGTGGTCTCTTCACCCATCTAGTGTGAGTGAAGGTGCCACTGGACGCTGTATAAATCATCTCATTACGTAGATGCAAAGGCCTTAGTTTTTTTTTTTTAGTTTTTCAACATATTCAATAGGTTCATAGTTGTTAGGACAAATCCGTTTATCTCCTGCAGTGCTGAACCTATAATAACAGAAAACGTTGAGTTGAGGCCCTGACATCCTGGTCCGTACTGCCGGTGAGCGCCTTTAGCAGTAATAAAGCGATGTTTGTTGCAAGCGGGCCGCTTATCTCAGACTGGTGTGACCCCCGCCCGGCGCTCGCTCTACAAGTGTAAAGAAGACTACTATCACTGAGATAGATTGATAGATAGAGATTGAACTCTTTATTGTGCACAAGAAAGTGGCAATAGTAGACAGCTCTATCATATGAATTCATATGAGGTTCGGATTCTATCACTGCATCACTTTTAACAACAAGTTTTTATTAGTAACTCTACGCGATGAAAACCATCGTGAGATAACCAGGGCCCTTAGCCTGCAACGCAATGGCGGGCCAATGGCGTCCCGGCAGAAGGACAAAACCGGGCTCTCCTCGTTTTTCTCCTACAACCAGAGAACTAATCCTCTAGAATTAGAATCAAAATATTCTTTGCTGTACTACAAAAACATAAAAAGGGCATTAGCAAATCATAATTGAAATCGTCACCTGACAGCCCATTTTGGCACCATTGTGTTACAGGCTAAGGGCCCTGTATGCTTGCCTATTCATACAGACGTGTTCTCAGCGATACTTCTGCTTTTTATTCTCCTTATTAGTCTTTGACCGACTTAGCTTAGACAATGGTATAGATGCTGGACGATCGTGTCATAGACGATGTACCTAGCTTCCGAGTGATTACTTCACCCATAATGTCAGTGGTCCACAGACAGTGGATGGAGGTGGCACCTGAACGCTGCATAAATCATTTCAATATACAAGGTGTTACAAAAGATCCTAACTCTTTACAGGTTAAACGAACGCTGTGGTGGGAGAAAAGTATTTTTTAAATTGTTTTCATTGACTTTCACAATGTTTTAACAAGTCAAAGCTATGAAAATGCACCCCCACACACAAACATATTGTTTTAAAATTTGAGTAAATACCAAGAACAAAAAAAAAAAAAAAAAAAATGATTTTTTCAACTGTTTTTTACATAATTGACATCCTGTTGACCAGTAGGTTACACCCTGTAAAAAGAGTTAGCATGTTTTGTAACACTGTATGCAATGCAAAGGCATGTACGACTCCCGGAAAAGCGTCTCGTTTTCATCAGTCTTCCTTCAACCTCCTGCTATCGCCCTGTTTATCTCTTCACATGGTCCCCCTTTCACAGCACCCTCCTGTTTCTTCTTCTTCTTGCGCCTTTTCCGACCCTCGGGGTCAGCTGGGGGAGGAGGGGGTGATCCGGCCAAGCTCGTTAAGGTAAAATCGACAAGTTATCGGCGGTGGCCGCGCTATCACCCTGTTTATCGGCGACATGTTAGCTGCAGGAGGCGCCCACGTGCCCCTCGCATGCGACGTAGTAGGGACACACGCGCTTTCCTGGCGCAGCCTTTCCCAAGCTTTTGAGCCCCGCGCGCAAAGAAAAAATTACAATACACTAAAAGAATCGAAAAAGTACTCATAAATATCCCTAGAATTAGGTGAGAGCTATCTAACCAGCCAATTTCGTGTTGACATTCATAAACGTTTTGAAGATATTTTCACTGAAAAAAAGTGTGTCGCCTTTTTTTCCACGGCGCCTTAAGGGCAGACCCCTGACGCCTCTTTACCATGATTCATGATGGACCCAAAACTTTTATATCCAGAAAATAATCAATAAAAAAGAAATGCAGTGCTTTTTTGGGTGAACATCTATCATCACTCTTTGTTGGACACGTCTTTCCCTTCTGAAACTAAAACGTGTGTAATCCACGAAATATTCCTAAAACATTTTGTTCGCGGACCCCAGGTTGGTAATCACTAATTGGATCTTCAGATATAACGTCATCAAAATGGCGGCCGCCTCAATTTTAAACTGCAAATTACTTCGAAACTATGAGTTCTATAAACATGTCTAGGGTATCAAATGAGAGGTAATTGAGTTTTGCTTCAATATTGTTCCTATATGAGACCACGTTTGTAGTAAAGTTATGAAAATATTTGAAACACTGTATTTTAATTGAACGAGCGAGCGAAGCGAGCGAAGTTCTCCGAGTCTACTGGAACAATCCGGCGTTTGTATGTATGTATGTATGTATGTATGTATGTATGTATGTATGTATGTATGTATGTATGTATGTATGTATGTATGTATGTATGTATGAATGTTCGTTCGACGATAACTTGAGTAAATTTAGTCGGATCGTCATGAAATTTGGTAGGCAGGTAAATGAGGCCAAGAGAATTTTTAAGTTCGAACATGAGCCAAATCGGTCAAGGGGTTGCCGAGATATGGGGTTGTTGAGTTTATATGGGGTCGCGAGTTCACAGTTCGGGGCGAACCACTAGTTATTGCAGTTTCTAAATAACTGTAAAACAGGTAAATAAGGAAAAATGTACCTACCACTGTCAATAAAAAGCTCGCGCACTAAGGGTTCCGTAATGACTCCACCCCTCTTTTTTGGTTGGGGGTCAAAAATTAAGTTTTTCGGTTTTAATACTGCTTTTTCACCTTAACGAAATATCCCTGTTTCCGGAATTTCTTAACCCGATATCTTTGTTATGTCAATAAGTTTCGAATCCTCAACAAATAATAAAAATATAAAAAGTAAGGAGGTCCCCATACAACCAACGTGTTTTATACTTTTTGCTCTATCAGAAAAACGGTAAAACATACAAGCATCAACATACAGGCTTACTTTATACTATAGTAACAAATAATAAAAAACTGTCTAGCAATATAGTCGGAGCCACGCACCGAGGGTCCATACAACCAAATTTTTAAAATTGTATGGCGGGACGGACCTCTTAGTGCCTGATTCCGACTCGCACTTGGCTGATTTTTACATTAAATATCATGTCTATTAAATAACATACACTAACATTTAGTGCTGGTATCACAAAGTGAACTATTTTCATGCTAAGGGAAGCCACTATAAAGCCCTCCTCAGGTTTGCAGGAAGATTTAGTTAGTGCTCCCTCTATGTACCCAGTACCCTCACTTTGAGACATATAGGCCCAGTTTCTGAATTGAGAATTTTACTAAGCAAATACTTAAGTATCGTTCTATCACGCTCTTTTGTGAGAAATCTGCAGAGTCAGAACAATACTTAAGTATTTGCTAAGTGAATTTCTCAATTCAGAAATCGGCAGATAGACACATTAGCGTGAACGTATCGTGCATTTAGGAACAATTGAGCAGGTTTTGAAAATATTATTTAAATCAATTATGAAATGAGAAATGTTTGTTATGTTCCTAACGGTAGAACGTAGAGCTTATAGCCTAGTACGTAATAGTGTTCGGTCTCAGATACCTAGGTGTTGAAAAGTTGATGTCGCAATAGTGTCCGGTCTCAGATTTAGATACCTAGCTAGGTGCTGAATCGTTTATGTCGCAATAGTGTTCGGTCTCAGATTCCCTGAGGCTCAGCTAATTAAAGTAATTAAAGTACCCGCAATACCACCGTGATCCAGAGGATGAGAAAAAACGTTGAGTAATGAAGACCATCAAAAAACGCAACCTTGAGTATTTTGGCCATACAATCCGCAATACCCAATATGGACTCCTTTAACTAATCATCCAAGGGAAGATACCAGGCAGGAGACCTGGAAGACCCAAGTTATCATGGCTTGAGAACTTACGCCATTGGTACCAACAATCCACGAGCTCCTTGTTCCGTTTGGCAGCCTCAAAGGAAGAAATAGCCAAGATGATTGCCAACCTCCGATAGGAGACGGCACTACAATAAGAAGAAGAACTTTAAATCGTGAAACGAGAGTGGGTCGCAGTCAAACACCATCCCTGTAGGTCACCTAGCTTAACGGGTCTCCAACAAGTGTCACGAGCAACTTGATATTTGCTGACAGGAGGAGGTGGCGTGGGGTAGCGTGGGGTGGCAGTGGCGTGGGAGGTGGGGGAGGCCATCGGTCAATTACGGAGGTACTTCGCCACACTATTGTTTGTTGGCTTAGCTCCTGGTTACATGATTTCAGACTTAATTGAATCTGCCCAGGAAATGAAAGCAATCAAATTGTAATTGGTAACTACAAACTTCCAAGTGGTTCCTTGTAAAACAATTTGTGTTTCTTGCAAACCGGAGCTCCAGGTGAATAAATACATGCTGATAAAGTAACTTCGGCACTCGGCGCAATTCTAAATGGAATACAAGTCGTGCCTCTTACGAAACACCATCAATTAGCGGTGACAGAAATAGAATCGTTGCAAAATAAACCTCCTACTGCAGCGGACTATTTATATACAACTTTTTGAACCGGTTACGAGTTTATGCCTGGTGCTAAAAATAGCAAATGGTTGTTATATAATTATTGGTTCGCGCTTGGCCCGTCGTCGTTTGGTTGGTTGTATGGAGGCTGCGCTTCAGCCCTCGCTCGCTCGCCCTCCCTCGCTCCGCCGGGGAGGCTTGCTCGCACCTCGCACTCGAGAGGGCTCAGCCGCGCGCGTCGCACGTCCCTCGTCCATGTCGGCACTCAGGCACCCGCTGCTAACGTCTGTGTTCTCCGACTGCCACTGTTCCACGTGATTCGACCTAAAAATGTAGGTCGATTGCTACGCGGTGACCTCTTTCCGAACTGCAGTCCTAGCGTGCGCTCGATTAAAGGTTTCATTAAAAACTTACGTTCCAAATAAAAGTTTCAATGCACATTATCGTTGTTTGTGAAGTGTCAGTAATAATGCAGTAGAGCGGACGGCCGATAATGAAAGTGTAAACAAAGTTTGCAGTTGGTGTGATCGTAAACAAGTGCTAAATGGACTTATCAGTGAAGACGAACGGGATGCCGCTCAACCCGACCGCCGCCGTCGCGGCTACAGGTACCTACTTACTCTCTTGTTTACTTCAACCACACTCCAACAATCTGCCTCGCTGGACCGCACACCTACGCGCATGTAACAACTAAAACTTTTTTTGTCCCGGGAACTTTCTTCATCGAATTTCATGGAAAGACTTCAAAGTACTGAAATATTCCCAATACAGGACAAATTCATTATTTTGTATCACATGGAGCAGACACCAAAATTAAAGTCAAAAGTGTTTCTTTCAATAATATATGCAGTAATAAATTTACATCTACTGAACGTCAACAGCTATAATTTTTGGCCATTACAGATCTATCATAATGACCATCTAATCATATTATATGACCGGTCTACTACCACTTTAACTTTCCTATCGTCGACTACTTTGGTTCCTTGACGGATAGCCTTATTTCTAATAATATTCTTCCAAAGTATCTGGAGAAAAATATATAATATCCAAAGCTTTGAAAAATTATAGAAAACATCAGTGTGACGTTCCTAAATGTGAATGAACCGCATCTAAATTTTGTAAAGTACAGGGTGCATTCTAAGTCGATAGCGAAACTTTAAGTAGGCTGTCTACTGATCCATACAAACAACTTGTACTAGGTGGCGAAGAAAATGGAGCGAAAAAAATATCAGCTGTTCCATACAAAATGTCGACTCAGTACTGCGCCAAATGTATCAAGCAGCTGATATTTTTTTCGCTCCATTTTTTTCGCCATCTAGTAAAAGTTGTTTGTATTGATCAGTAGACAGCCTACTTAAAGTTTCGCTATTGACTTAGAGTGCACCCTGTAGTATCGTGAATCAGTTCAGTGTTGGCACAATCCGGCTGGCGGTCATCCACCTATATATAAACGAATGACAAGGAGAAAGACTTGCTTCCTGGCGCCAGGTCGCTCCATGACCCTCACGCGTCCACCTGTCCAAAATAAATCATCCGATGAAGTTTGCTGTAACAGCCATAAAAATGTGGTAACCAAACCAAATCAACATACGCGACCGACTGAACTCGGAACGACTTGCCGATATTTTTCATCCTAATTAAAATTTGTTGTTTGGTACCTCTGCTTACCACGAAGATGTTAGTGAAGCCTTACAGGTAGGTCAATTGCCAAGTCAATTCCAGATGCCATATCACAAAAACAAGACGTGTTATCTACAATATCTATCACTGGAAATTATAGACTCATTCGGAATGGAAAATCGTTCCATATTATGTTTTTAAACAGATTGCCATCATAGAATAACATCGGCGACAAAATGTTATCACATCGAACCACCTCGTTTTGCCAGGCGCGTTTACAAAGCTTCGTGAATCGTGGACCAACATTTGATAACGATTATTACTAAACACAAAGTCAGCGAGTCGTAAGGACCGGCTCGCAACAGAACCGGTAGGAGGTGGCGCAGTTAAATATAACCATATTACGTAACATAACAAGAACATAACCCTTGGCCATTGTAAGGTAGTTCGGTACCTTCGGATCTGCAAAAGCGCGTAGTGTCGCCCACGCGAGTTGGGCTTAGAGTCCTTAATTGTGTAACTGGTGCTGCTCTGGAATGTTCCCGCTTAGGAGCTTATTTTGAATTGAGCCTTGCTAACAGCGTCATCCTTCCTAATTTGTTGTTGCGTCAGGATTTCACAGTCACTTCGTCATTGTGTATGCCTGTGACTGTCAGACGACGACTTTCTTCGCAAACCTGGATAGTATTGTGATCTGACTTCAGGATTACGCAAACACTGCCCGTAGCCAAGGTTACTGAGTTACTGAAGAGAGGTACCGCAAAAGCGTGTGTCATCACAACAGTAACGATACCACTAAAAATACTACGTTTTGTATGTCTCGTCCTACAATTACAGTGTCCGACAGATAACAGTTTTCCTCGCAAACCTGGACAGGACAGTAATATGATCTGAAGTGACTTCAGGATTACGCAAACACTGCCAAGGTTACTGAAGAAGGGTATCGCAAAAGCGTGTGTCATCACAACAGTAACGATCCCACTATAAATACTACGCCTATTGAACTAGTTCGCTGGTCGGTCGGTAATGTCGCCGTGATTGTGAGTCACACGCTGCTCCGGGAAATCCCGGCACGGTTCCCGCCAGTTAGTTCACTACTCTTGGCCCTGATCTCCGTCTGCGTGCGTCAAACCCCAAAATATATGTCCAGTTTGTAAACACTTGCGCTTCCGTGTAACGTGAGATGAAGATACTAGCGGCGACAATCGTGACATTTGCTTTGACGCCGATAATCCAATACATCCAGATGCAAATATTGATTTGCAGATGGTCGTACACCTTATCTAATCCGATTTTCATAGTTTCTGCCCTGGCTCTCACCTTCCACTTTTCTGTTGAATCCGCTTTAATGACGGCACTGTAGCAGCAAGGTTTGATTGATGACCTAGCGTTTCGTTATCCTGATGACCTTCCGTAAGCCCTGACCTTCCCCGGACCCCTTAAATTATTGTTCCTCAGGGTTGGTTGGCGTCACGCAAAAGGTGCTCTTTCACGCAACAGATGCCGTGCCGCGGTCGTAAACGTGGCCACGTCACCGTGCGTGCCGTGACGTCAGCAAGTGACCTTTGACAATTTCGTGGCTTCTTCGAAAATCATCACGAGTTATATCAGAAACATACTAAAATGGATAAATTACGCAGGTATATACTAACGGAATGGACAATTAAATATCTTATAATATTTAAAACAAAGTCGTGTTAGTTACACCATTTATAATTACTGGAGAACGGGTCGACCGATTTTTATGATTTTTGAATTGTTGGATTTATCTCCGACCCGAATAGCAGAATAACCATTAAAACAACGGAAAAACTCACGAGAAAAAAAATAAGTCTGCGCGGACGAACTCGCGGGCAAAATCTAGTAATTGATACCTAAAGTATAAGTAACGATGACCCGTAAATCACCTATTATAACTGGTTTATGTGAGTCGTGATTCCATTATTTCACCCACAGGCTCCGGATTTTCTACCTCTATATCCATCCGTCCAATTACGTAAATTATTCGGCGTGCAGGGACATAATGTAAATTATAATCTTTTTACATTTTCCTGTCAACAAGTGGCTCATTGCTATTATATTCGCGTTCAAGCCCTAAACATGACGGCAACCACGTCTAGTAAACAAGTAGGTAACTCTGACATTTGTAGTCCGACCTGTAATATAGGATGTTTGTTCATTGATCTTCTGATAATATTTCTATTTGCTCGTCACCTGTATTAAGTGGTCTGATTGAATGAATAAGCTTCTAATCGATTTGTTTGTATTATTTAGAACGCCTCCTGCACAAGGTTGCTGATCTTTTCCAAAAAGCAGGTTCGTTTGATGTCTTAATCTTGGTATTTTCAGTTTTGCGTTACTTGCACTTTAGTTTTCTCGGAAGAGCGTGCTCTTCTAAGAATTCTGCGTTTGCTACGGTCTTTGTGGCAGCGTTTCAACCAGTGCCAGGTTGTTCAATTTAGCTAGAGGCGTTGAAGTCGTCGTGCGTCACGCACGGCTCATTCAGCAGCTGCAGCGCTGAGTGGTGGCGGGCACAGAACACCTATACCCAAGAAGAATGCCAACACCATAGAAAAAAAAAGCGACAAATTTCATACCTAGCTGCGCCATCTCGAATGCAACCCATAACAACTTTGTAGCAGCGGGCTTGGCGGGAAATTCAAATTTGTGGCGGGGTTCACAGGGACCGATAAAAATCCTTGGCAGGTCATATGGAATACAAACTTTTACCAAAAGCAGCTGGCTTTTGGCAAAAGTTTGCATTCCATACGACCATGTTTTGGGTACCTACGAAAAAGCAATACAATAGCATTCTAGTTTTAGCAACATTTATTTGATGTTAAATGTATCTTTTTAAATTGTAAACTTCTGAGATAATGTAGCCACCATGACACTCGGCCGGTCACCTCTTCGCAGCTGTGAACAGCTACCTCAAGGTCATCATCTTCAATTCGGTGAAATCTCCAGACACCAACAACTGAAACAGAAAATAAATTAAAATAAGCTTTATGAGGAGAAAAAATCAGGCTACATCTGCCACAAAAAAGTGCATACATCTTCTATAAAAATAAAATTTAATGTTTGTATATTGGTTCTCTATCCGTTCCTAAACCATTGATTAGATTGTGATGAAACTTAGGCACACATGAACTCGTCCAATGAGTAAAAACTAGTGAAATACTTTGAAAAGGTTGAAATACTTTGACTTAAGAATTTATGGTTGAGAGGAAAATGTTTGAAGAATATGGGAGAATGCTAGAATGAGCTAACCTTAGGAGCGGCGGGCTGCTCACTTTTATGTGTGGAAATAGATGGATCTTCTTTTTCCCCAAACTGTCGATGATCTGAAAAATTTTTTGGTTAGAAAAGTTTGATGATTTAGTACTTTGAAATACATGTTGGTGAAAAAGTATACTTACTGTAATTGACGATTTGGTACACATTTGAAGTGGCACTAAGCAATACTGCAATCCGGCTTACTCCCACAATGATAACACTTTATTGTCTCGTGCATCTTTGAGAAAAGTACCTATCTTTTCAGCTTTGAGATACCACTATTGCACCAAATCTTGTACTTCACAATGACTTTGTTGTACTTCACAATGAATTTGTACTTGACACACGGGTTGTACAGTATGGAAATAAACTTTGATGAACCAACAAAACTTAAAGTTAGGAAAAAGTTCGACTTTTTGCACACTGACTTGTTGTTGCCTTGTTTGACTCCATTTTGTTTTTCTGTCACGTGGTGATTCGTTTAGTTTGAAAATCACAGATAAGTATGGAGTTGGGTAATAGTAATCTATTCTATGCTAACGCTTTAAAAAATAAAGTGTTTTGACAGATATTGCGAAGGCTTCTGATTGGTGGTTCCCTGTGGCCCTTTTTTCTAACCAATCAGGAACTGTCGCTGACGCTCCATACAAAGTCGACCAACCCTGGTGGCGGGCGAGTGGCTGGCTGGCTGGGGCGCGCTGCGCGGGCGACGGGCGGCGCGCCAGTCCGTGGCCGCGCTCCGTCCACGCCCGACGTGTCGACCGTCAGTGTCAGTGCCGTGTGTCGGCGAGTGCTAGTGCCACCGTAAGATGCTCTCGGTGTCCCCAGTGGATCGTGTTTGTGTACAGTTTGAAGCAAGTGTCTAAAGTGGATTCCAGTGGACTATACCCGCCGCCGGTGGGGCAGGCCGCAGCGCGCGGGCGCTCGCAGGCCATGTATGTCATAAATTTAGGTGAGTCCGCGCTTTTGCCAGTGAGCAAGATTGATCCACATTCTAGATCCAGCGCGGCTAACTCGAACTGGCCCGCACCAGACCTCTTGATCATTCATTGACGTCTCTCTGGCTGGGTCGCCATCTGTGACAAATATCATTCTGCAGACAATCGAGCTGCAACAATTTTCAGGTCATGTTGAGGAACAGATGATTGGACCTCCTAATGAAAATGCATCCCAATCCCCAATACATTTTTCTATCTAGGGCACTTTAGGAAATTGGCAAACCATAATTTATCATGACTATGTTTGTCCTGTGGTACCTGCATTCATAATCATTGATTTAGTATGTCAAAGCGTTTTCAAATCTTTGGGTACGTATTTTGAAATAGAAATCGACATTCTCTTTTTGGTGTTATGTTTTGAAAAAGCGTACCATGTCGCTGTCCTCTGGACAAACCCGCGTTTAACGAGGTGGCGCAATCGTTTAACCCAGCTCATTTCCATTAAAATTTGTGTAACTTGTCTTCGTAGTGAGTGCTGCGTGTTGCTTGGTGTACGTATGTTTATTGCTCTACACGTACAGTGTGTGGGTGTGTGTTAGTGTGTTTGCGTTATCTGTGCTTCTATTTTTATCCCTCAAGCTTGTGTTGGTGAGTTCTGGTCGTCAGATAGCGACCGCGTGCATGTGTGTGTCTGTATCCGTGTTCACGCTATTATCATTATCAATAGTTTTATATTTAGTATTTGCGATGACGATTCTCGCTCCTCGGACCATGTTGTGTGGAGCGACAGCGAGGCGATCTCGCTGCTATAACTCGATATTTACATCGTATTCTGGTTAGGTTGTCGTTTTAACAATCATGCCATTTCTGGTAGTTAAGTAAACAACTTGTTGGTCTCGTAACAACATACATGTTGGTAAAACCCATTATTAGGTACAAATAGTTTTACCTCAATCGTCAATCAATACTACGTCCTTTTCCACAGTGATTTAAAATTTTCCCAATATTTGGTAGGAGGCAGGAGCCCTATAATCCTGTTGTACGAATGTTGTGAGCAGTAGCGTAGCGTGCTGGAAGCGCCGCATCGTCTGGCTCGTCGCTTAGGGCTCCGCGGGACTGGTTCCGTGTAACGGGACGTCGGAACCGTGTCACACTCTCAGCCAGCCCCGCAATACCGAGAAGGCACCAGGAATCCAACAAGGAAAAGACTTGCTATTTATTATACCGACATTCCTTCACTTGACCCGTACTTCTTGATGTGTAGAAAATTTCTTTTGCAACCTACATGTCTTGTGTTTGATAGAGTCCATTCGAAATAGGGCATCACGTAGATAGTTCTTATATCTTCCGTTCCATAGACTTACATGCAGCTAGATCTTGAAAGGGTATTTAGTTCCGCACCTGTTCTTTGTGTTGTGAATTGGTGATACTATGCGTGAGAATGATTGCATTGTCCTTAATTTGTTCCGCGTTCCGCCCACCAGCTTTCCTGAAAATAAACTCGCGAGTCTAGACGCTGGTGAAAAGTCGTTTCTACCGGGTTTTATTGTCTCTCCGCAACCTTCATTCGTAAATTGTAGCTAAATACGCTCTACCACTACGAGCTTGAAGTATGGCGACCCGATCAAATTTCCCCCATGAGGAATTGCAACCCTAATGTACTTTATCTTGAGGAATTTACAAAAATCTCTGTTGTTGTTGTTGAAACGTTGGAAAATGTAAATCCGTTAAAATCTGTGTTTAAATAATCTCTGTTGTGTTTCGCTGAATGGTTTAATTTCTAATTATAATTGTTTCCGCCGGGCTGGTCTCCTGCAGGCGACTCCCCGGGTTCGATGACTGTTGTGACGTCAGCAGCTGGACGATGGAACACTCGCCACTGATAGTGCTTTCCCCTCTCCTAACTACGCGATACAAGAAGAAGGGCTATGATTTGAGCAGTGTATCTGTGGTCATCTGTTCACTTGTTGACTGTTTGCAACAAAATCTAGTATCTTTGCATTCTTATCATTGGGTGACATAGGTCACGTTTATTTATTTTTTAAACATGCGGCCATGGTAAAGTTACGGATCCAAAAAAACCTTAAAATTAATGTCCTACACATGTTCTCGGGGTTAGCGAAAACCGTGATCTAACTAAAAACAACAATACTTCAGTTCAGGGTTAAAATAAGATCGATAAGTATCTAGAATATCTAGATTGCTTACAAGGTGTTTTGGATGTAGAGTTGTAGACAATCATAGTTGTGAGATATTTCGGAGTTGCTGTGGTTTTTTTTTTTGTTCAATTTACTATTCTCGCTGCTTTGTTGTGTGTGTTGTGTTGTGTGCTTGTAAGTATCGGACTGAAAGTCACCTTGGTCTCACTGCATGCAACTGAAGTAGGTTTTAGATAGAAACATCTGATCACTGCAGTAAAAGACACGTTTTTCACAAAAAAAAACATGGTGTCTTTTGGTATCAACCAGACCCGGATGTAAGAATCTCTTTATCTTTAGAATCTATCGGCTGTCTGTCTACATTGCTTCCGGAAAATTTTCAACTCGTCAGACCGTGTAATTGAATGAGTTTTTTGCAATTATCCAATAAGTTCGTCCGTTTTCCGCGTCCGCGTCTACGAAAGCGGAAGTGTGTACATCTTTTATTAAAACTCTTTGTATCATTGACTTGACATATCTCCATGGTGTTATTCTTATCTCGCATCGAAAACGCCACACTTCGGGCTCCCAGAAACTTAGCTGTGCTTAACTCGTGATAAGTTTCAATAACTTTTACTATTAGGTAAACAGCGCACATGTATGTCGCAGATAATTGTGCTCATTGTATTCAAATAAGGTTCAAATAAGGGCGTCCTAGCAAGCAGTACGCAAACAAGAAAGTACCTACCACGGCTGTAATAATAATAATGGCTTGAATCTCGCTGATTTAATTAACCTTTACGAAAATAGCCCTTTTGTGTGTCTCGAACATGCCTAACTTCCACTCTTGTTATCTTGTTCGCAAATTATTCTCCTTTATGCTGCCTTTATGAAATTAAACGGACTTGTAGGAATTCAAAAGTTCAAAAATATTTTTAGTCTTTGTTGTACCTACTGCTAAACATTCAGTCAACGAACGTGTGTTTCACTGAATTCAATAATACGTTTACATTAACATAAGTACGCGGCTCTGTTTCTTTGGTTGTGGAATAAAAGTTTGTTTTTCGTCGGTATTGAGGCGCGCTGATATTGTCGCGGATAGTATCAATTTGAGAGGCAATTAAACTGCTACTAAAATTAGCGAACGAGACGTCCGCCTTCGCTTGGTTATCGCCATAATTATGTGATTATGGTGTTTTGTTTTGAGTCGTGAACTCAGAAATGACGTCATCAGCGTCGTCGAGCTCCTTTATGACTTAATTCAATCCATGACGCACTTCAGCGTAATGCTTCTACAAATTAGCTTTATTCAGCCTTAGGAATTCAGCCTTAGTCGCCATCGGAACAGCGATACTGTATCACTAATTTTATCGGCGATAATAATTTAACAAATGATGGGTGGCATATTTAGAACCAGCGCGCACGGGAAATCCGAAAGATTGTCTTTGAAAACAAGTGGAAAATATATTGGAATGCTAAGAATCGATAGTACTTATGACGCATTAATTATTGGGATTCCCTTAGCTTGTTCTATATTCCTGAGAATTGGCCCCAAGTTCCTGATATGGCAAAGGATATCGGCTATTTATTTACAATTTCTATAATAATTTGTGATTAATCCATCTATGCTGACACACAAACAACAACAAAATTCATATTCGTTCCTTTCATTTAGTTTAAATTTGTTCTTGATCTTAAACCGATTGATTATTATTTATTCAATCAGATAGATAACTCTTTATTGCACACTATACATTATTTACCTCAGGGAAATTCTTAAAACTAATCAGTAAGCATACAATTGGCGGCCTTATCGCTAAAAGCTAAAAGATGATAAAATATTCAATTAAATATATTGAGGTAAGTAGACATTTATAGCAATGATGAAATATTATGCATTCTACTAATATTGGTATAATATCCGTCTGAGTGATTGTGCGAACCTTCGCCCAGATAAGCGTTCTGCGAAATTTTCCAATACTGTTGTGTTAATTGTTACAATATCTTAAACTGGTTTTAGATAAGGGGGCTTTAATAAAGCCCTAAGCATGCATTATGCATCATTGTTTTGTGATAAAGCACTGCTCAGATGTCGGTTACAGGTTTGGACAACTACATACATTTTAGTTTCACTAATTCGTCCTTTTCGAAGCCACGAGCTATACAGCTCGTAACATCTCTATTTTGTAACCTTAAAAATTCTTTATCTCTACTGGCAGTTTTATTCGTATCAAGTGAGCCAGTGTTGAGAACTAGAGGGCATTAGAACGACATCAGAGTGCTGCTTCCACATTATAATGGGCGTCTATTTTTACACGCTACAATGATTGCCCGTCACGGCAAAGTTTTGCATCACAATGACATTCGCAGCTCGTTAATATGTAAATGTATTCATTGGTTTTTTCGCCGATGCATTCATTCTGTCATTTGAAGATACAACTGTCTGGAGACTATCGTCAAGGAATATATGCGACAGAAGGACAGTTTTCTGAGAATACAGCAGCTGTGTTTGCTTGAGCTTTTTCTGTTTTTTTTATTTAGATATGCGTATGGGCGGGGCAAGTTCGGCGCGAGTCATCTTGTGCGTACAATGTAAGCCAATTGAGTTGTTCTCATGGAGCGGAAGGTATTAATAGAGCTAGATGTCAACAGTTCACGTCGCGGGTCCGGCTCGGGGCACCACCTGCCGCCTCGGGACGGATCCTGCCAGTTCATGCGAAATGTTTGACCCAACATATATTTTGGACAGTACAAAGAATCTGGAGCGAACTGGTTTGTTGCATATTTCGTCCAATATGCCAATGTGTGGGACGATGGGTGGTTTGACCCGGTAGTAGCCGAGGTCAATTGGAACCAAAAATAACCTTTTTACGATGATGATGAAGCAGCTGACAATGCTAACACTTAACAAACCAAGAAGCCGTAATACAGTGAAAGGCTCGCGAAATAAAATATAATATGGGTTTTTACCGTGTCCCGGAAGTACGCTTTCACAACTTGTGACCTCAGCTTTTGGTATTGCTTTCTGCATATTTGATATTATGATCAACGTATTTAGATTGAGGCAGAGATCGTTTAGTTTAATTTGATTCGTTCAGCAATTTTATTAGCATCGACTAGTACCCAGTTGTCTGTCAGCCTCGCTACAACTGCCCTTGTTTAGTATCCGCTGAAATTTCCACAATGGAAAATCCCCTCATCTGCAGCGATCAGCGATCGACGCCGTGTACCCATTGTCTTCGATTTATCGCTTTATACTTGCTATCGAACGCTTTTAGCTTTTTGGCACTAGAGAAGCATACATCGGCTATTTTCATTCGAACGCTGTTTATTGCTCGTGTATTTTTACCCCCATATTTCTGCCGTTTGGATCTGCTGCTTTCGGAATCTCCAGACTTAGTTAAATTAATTTGTTTTTCGTTTCTCTGTTTTATATATCTTCCACCTGCACAAAGAGTAGTAAATCAAGGCTCTATTTTGAGTTTTTACGGGTTTGAGTGTCTCGTTGACGCAATGTGTCGGGGTCGGGGTATCATCTGGTCGCGATATAGTGCGGAGTGCGCGCAGTAGAGCGGTGCGGTGGTTTATTTTCGGCTGATTGGACAATTGACCCGCTCGCTGCGCCCGCCTTGACCGACAATATTGTGTTTTACGGTGTATTTCGGTTTGCTTGGAGCCGCAGTCTTTGTCCGCCGCTCATATTCCATGCCTGTCAACGTTTACGTAGCAATGGTTCATCGTAATTTGGACCGCAACTAGCGTCACTGATTTAACGAGCATCTCGCTTGCTCTGAAGTCGCGCTCCGCTCCGCTATCTTTATCGACTATTATTTTTAGTAAATCAGGACACTGCGCCGCAAGATTAACAGATAACAATGTATCTCTTGGAGTGAATAATGGGTGACAATAAGACGGGAAAGTTGACAATGCAGTCACAACGCCTGTCGTGTTTACAGCAGGAATTAATGCAGTTACACCGGGTGCCTTGTCAAATTATCGTTGACTAATGGTCTCGCCGGAGTTTGCCAGCTTTTGACCAACACACATGTGCTATGCGTTATTGTCACCTGTACTTACTATGAGGAAGACCTTAATTATATATTTCGTAGTTTCAGCTATTTGTGTATTCAAATTCCACCATTGGAAAGTAGGTACAGACTGTAGACTACACTACATATGTACATCTACGATCTGTTACCTTTCATAGTCATAACTATACATTTCCTATTTATTTATTCTTGCTCCAATGTCTCAGTCATTAATCACTGGTTGTATAATTATTGGATATCTATCTCCTGTAAGCACCCTCAAATTCAAATAGAGGTACAGGATCCGCGGAAAGCAGCCCGCTGCTGCAGCGCCGGCATCTTGCCAAATTGGTCACGGTATGTGTGTCATATTCGCTACACTATAGTTGCTATTGTTGCACATTTTAGTGGCTCCACTGATGACGCTGAGTGCCGTTTTGCCGGTAACATGCAAACAGTGCAGGCGGTCATGCACGCCTGGGAAAAAGGGGCGAGAGGAGTTTTTTTACAGTTGCTGATATTTTAAACAGTAGTTAGCTTACACTCACAACTCTTCCGAGCCGCAACATCACGGGCCAAAGTGGCCGTAATGATAGCCGACCTCCGATAGGAGATGGCACCAAAAGAAGAAGAAGAAGTTAGCTTACATTGAGGTATTTACCTACTACATACTACTATCTTTTTGTTTTTGGCGTTCACATGACAGCACGTCAGAGTGTACACTTTAGTTGTAAAGTCGCCCGTAACGTAATCGAGTAGAGTGCCAGCGTGTAAGGGTTGACGTGCTGTGGTGTGTATAAGAAAATGTTCTCTGTGTATATTTTTTTGTGTATTGTTTTATATCTTTAGTTATGTTAATGCTAATTGCTAGCCCATCAAGCTGATGAGTCAATATTTTTTTGTATCTCCAAGTATTGGTAAACACATAAACAAGATAACTACGACGTATAATACAAGTACTAAGCGTAAATGTCACCCGCGAAACAAAGTTAAACGTATGTAATGATATGCACGTTACATCACTCAGCAGATGATGTCTAAATGTATTCAAGAATGAAAAATAAAAACAAACAGAAGATTGAGGAAAAAAGGTCGGGAAAAAACCCTTATTTTTACTTATTTTATGAAAATCTGTTAAAGTTTTAGATTGCCTCTACTCATATTATATATCTTGCAACTTATTGTACATTTGATAAATCTGTTGTGACAGTGATACTTTATTTTTAGACTTGATAAATCCCAATTATTAATATTCACCGCGATTCATATGTGGTTGTTAATTGCTAGTGTATCTAAACGGGTTTCTGTTGTTGCGAAAGCGTCAAATTATTTTTGTTTTTGCAGTTCATCCTTTATTGAATCCATTTTATACTTTGTTATTGTGTATAACGAAAGCTCACGCAAGGCACTTTGGCCTGGGGCCTTAGCCTGTAACACAATGGCGTATCAATGGCGTCCTAGGTAGAAGGACAAAACCGGGATATTTTCGTTGCTCTCCTACAACCAGCGAACTATTCCTCTAGGATTTGACTCATAATATTCTTTGCTGTACTACAATAACATTAAAAGGACCGACACTGGACCGACAGCATCAATAAATCGTAATTAAAACCGTCAACCGGAAGCCCATTTTGGCACCATTGTGTTACAGGCTAAGGGCCCTGGATAAACTGGATCATGAGTAGAACTGCTAATCAAATGTCATGGGAATGGGATAGTTAGTTGATCGAATGATCGCTCTGAGCGTGACAGAGACCTTCAAAGTGAAGTGGTGCGTGGGTGTCCCGTGTCTAATGAGATACTTTCTAGGTCACGTTCTTTCGATATCTCATAGATGGCGGTAAAAAACGGTACAGTGTAAAGAGTCTACTGATAGCATAGACATATTTTTTTTTATAGGCAAGGATATGAACAGATCGAGCCATTAAGGTTTACACAAAAAAGTTTACAAAGTAAGCCACTGTATTGGCGTTGACAACCTAGTTGGACCACAGAGGGAAAAAGGTTGGACTAGCCATTGTTAACCGATTGGCAAAGTTGAGATAGCTAGGTTATTATAAGTTATAAAAAATCCAGCCAAAAGTGTTGACAAGCTACACTCAGCATCAGAAAAATTGCACCTTTTGAAATAATGACTGAAAAACTTTCATTCCTTCAAATTAAACCAAAGGGTGATTTTTTGACAGCTCATAAGTTGTAGTTCCAAATTTGTAACTATAGATGTCGCTGACGAGACGTGTTTTTTTATGGCAGTTCGCGCTCGTTGCCTTCGTACCTTACGTCCAAAAACATTTAGGTATTAGTGGTGGAGCAAAATGTAGTGTTTCCGCTTTTACCATCCACTCAATCAATTGATACCTAATAATCCCCTCACAATAGGTTTCAAATAGGAACAGTTGTTTGAAGTACCGTTTTTTACCGCCATCTATGAGATATCGAAAGAACGTGGCCTATAAAGTATCTTATTGGCTCACGTTGCCATAGGTCAGCCTCAACCGTTGGGCCAGGAAGGGTTATCTGAGACGTCAGCCAGCCGGACGTCGGACGAAGGTTGATGATGTTGGTGAAGGTTGAAGCTTAGTTGGAGATGGGCGTGACAACTGGCGAGGCGAGAGGATGGCAGGTCGACCAGGGCAGTGACGGTATGGTGGGACTACGGTCAGTAGGCAGACCAGCCCGGTGGACAGATGACATCTCTAAGGCGACAGAGGGTCCGTGGATGTGTGCATCATCATCATCATCATAATTTGCAACAGTGGGCAAATTATGATGATGATAAGGTACCTCCAATTCCTAATTATTCTATCCGGATCGATGGGTTGTGCACTGTAGACTCCTCGGGCAGCAGCTATTCCCGTCTGTCTATATCGGGCAGTGGCAAGATGGACACGGCTCGAATTAGCCCCGCATAGTCGACGCCAATCGCGCGCGAATATATTGTTTTCACACCTGATTGGCGGCGCGCCAGACCGCCAGACAGACCTATGATTGTTTATCTCTATTTCATTTTATTAAAAGGATACATTAGCGGATTACTTTTGGTTCTATCAGAAATTCGTCACGTGCCTCTACACTACATCGTTAAAAATTATTGTGATGCTCAATGTTATTTTCAGCGTAACAAACATTATAACTTAAACAAGAACCGACATTATGTTTAAATCTATTAAAATAATTTAAGAGCCATTTACGGACGACGTGTTAAACCGTACCGGACGTGTACCTTTGATTTGATATCTAATTATGGAAAATGTGTGCCTGTAGGACCTACAATGTTCACGTACAGGGTGGTCCATTTATAGTAATTATATGTGCTAGAAGGCATCGTCATCGAAGGCAAGCAAAAAATAATCATTTGAACCACTATAAATGCTGTATGTTTTGTTTATAGAACTCCATAAATTTTAAATCTTGCCTATCAGAGGACGAAAAACGTTCTTAGCCGGCGACTGTTTCCGTTTAATGCCGGATGTTTCTCCTCCACAATTTTCTTCAGATATTGCATACGGTCCGGACGGAACATACGATGTTTATGTTTTGAAGCGAAAATAGTTGTAGAGTTATTAGTAGATGGGGTTTCCTTTGATCGGTTCACACATGTGTGCATGCGTCGGTGTAGTTAGTAGTTTAAAACACGGTTATATCGATGCTAGATTATTATCCACAGATAATTGCGCTGTGGCAGCTGCATATTAATAAAGTTCTGCAACATTGTATACCGAAGAGGATTTCTCTATTTGGTATCGATTTTTACTATCCCATTACCCATGGCTGCATATTTAATTTCTTATTCCACTGAGGGCTATTTGCTCGCGGCCGTATCTCTCGTCGTGTTTTTATTGGCACATAATTATGTTTAAAACATATTTCTAATGGAACTGGCTTCTAATTTATTCAATGACAGTTTAAATTGTGATGTGTTCGCTAGTGGTAGATGGATGGCGGTGACGTGGTGTGTTATGAGGAAGACATTCAGTCCGATGCAATCACACGTGTTTTATGGCAGCCAGACTTAGCACCTTGTGTAGTTGGCATGCGCGTGCGCCGCGCCGCGCGATTGTCTCCCTACACGTTACGCTCTCAGGACAATATCCAGGATATAACAGAAAGGTCGTGTCATAATGTCCTTATTAATTGACATTTACTAGAGTCCTTGCTAGAGAGTTGGTCCCCGTAATAAAAGTTTTTTTGATTTCTGGATCGAGCCCCTAGTAGAGTATGATAGGACTCTACCACACTAGTCACAACAACACGAATAAACTGTGAAGTTGGTGCGTGACTTTCAAAATGTGCCTAAAGGAGCCGGTTATGATATTAGCTAGAACCGGTTTGCTCAGATTGTCTCGTGGTACGATTTATTTATTTGTGCCAAAAACATAATTATATTCGTTAGCTTCGACCGCCAATCTAAAGGTGAGTGACGGTTTTAGTTCGCTCAACGATATCTTGACTTACCTATCCAAAGTTAAACGGATAAGCAGAGGCAACCATTAATTGAACTGGGTCTTCCTTTAGTCATGTCATCATTTTCCCCTTTACGCCACCCTTCTGGGTTTAGTCATGTATTCCGCTCCTATTTAAAGTAATGTCAATCCGGATACATTTTACGTCTAACTACCAACATTCCTTAAAATTTCGTGAGCACTGCACATTTTTCTATTAAAATACGGTTTTACTAACTAGTATTTTGTCCGTGTAGCCGACTAGTTTCGGTTCTAAAATACCAACATTCCGTCTAAAATAGCTGCATCGAGATGGGCGCGGTTCGTACCTAAGATTTCTCTGAGGAAAGACATGCCCTAGGCTATGTATATCACTTCATGCCAACACTATGAGGCATCAAATAAATTTTCTGGTGTTGAAGATCCCGTGGTCCACGTGGTTGGCGTCACGTGCGGTGTTGCAACGCGCGCGCAAGGTGATACACTAGAAATAGTGACGATTGTGCAAGCGCACCCCCGCCCGGCCAAGGTCTGCGCCTGCGCTGCATTGTGCGACGCACCGTGTTCATACATCCACCCACCATACATCATCGGTTGACAACTTTACTGACAAACTGTGGCTCGACTCATGTCTCTATCATTTCGCGAACTTTGTTGACCAATAATGAGTTCAAATATGAATAGAGTTGTATTTATTTGGAAGCTATCTATCTGGGTGAAGATGGTAAGTTTACAGGACACCTGGCGAGGCGGGAGGATGGCCGATGGACAAGGGCAGCGACAGAGTGGAGGCCCAGAGTAGGACGGCGGTCGGTGGTAAGACCATCAGCAGCCCGATGTTTGGATGACATCGTTGTGTCGGCAGAGAGTCCATGAATGCGGATGGCGAGGGACCGTGAGAGGTGGCGCGAGGGGAAAAAGGACTATACCCAACAGTGGGCAGAGGTGGACTGATGATGTTGATGAAATAGCGGATAACTCTATCAGATTGATTTACATTGAGTTCGATGTTCATTGAGTAGTCGGTTAGTAAGCTAACCTTTTTTGTTACCTCCTTTATGTCTAATCGTCTACTCAATGTACATCTTATTGTCATAATAAACCATGAATTGTAGATTTATGAAACTGGCACCAGGCCGCCCAACGGCCCAACCGGCCTGCCACCCGACACCGCCGTGGGGCGGGCGGCGGCGCACCGTCTGCCGCATCCAGGCCAAGGCGACTGCAAGCAAGCTTGCATTCAGCGCGTGCCGCCGAAACGACTTGTCAAAGTCACTTCAAATGTGTTGGAGGCGTTATTTATCGTGACTAGGGCATGCACCCGGTTCCGAAATACCCGGGTATACCCGGTTCTGACGAGGTATCTGCAGAACCGGTTCCGAAAAAGTATACCCGGTTCCCCCGGTTCTTTATAAAAATCTAAAAAGTTACTTAATTCCGCAGTAATAGCTGTATTTCCTCGGCCCAATTCCGATGATAAGTGCAGGGGTATTGTCAACCTCGTACAGCACTTGTCAAGGAACGAAAATTATGAAGGTATCAGCACAGATGAGGTGGGAAATGTCGGCAAAAACAATGTTATTCTTGTCCTAACCTGGACAGCCTCAAGTTCGAGACCACGTAGTCGTAGACATCAATCAGTATAGAAATGGCGATGATTGAAAATGGTGGAAGTTGTTGTAGCATCCTTTCGCTAGCATTATGTAGGTACAATGACATTGTGTAGGTATTACTATTTATATTTGATGATGATTCCATCGACCGGATTCGGCCATGGTGACTGTTGCGGCTGGGGAAGTCGTCGGTCATTTGCCGTCATGTGACTTATGTAACCTATGTTGGCTGTAAAAGGGCGGTTTCACCTTCTTCTTTTATCCTTTTACTCCTCCGTGGAGTCTGGGGCTGACACAAGGGCTTTCCATTTGTCTCTTTTCATGGCTAGGGAGGGTAGCTCTGGCCAAGTTGATCCCTTCTCTTTCGTCTCAGAGAGAACTTATCTTTTCCACTGGGACGGTCTTCCGTGTCGTCGTGAGCTTCCGGCGGGTTTCCAGTCGAGAGGCACCTTCGGGATGTGGTGATCGGGTCTACGCAGGGTATATCCTAGCCAACGCCATTTGCTTTTCCTGATGTCTTGGGCTACGGGTTTTTGTTTGGTGATCTGCCACAGTTCGGCATTTGAGATGGTGCCAGTTGTTGGGCCAGTGACTTCGTAAGATGCTTCTTAGACAGTTGTTGACCTGGATCTTGTGTGACACAGCTTTTCCGACCTTCCGGGTTTCGCAGCCGTTCAGTAGGGCCGTTTTCACGTTGGAATTGAATAAGCGGATCTTCTTGGTTCTAAGAATGCTAGGACTTTTCCAGATGTCCTTTAGTTGGGCAAAGGCTCGTCTAGCTTTTTTGATACGCCTTTCAACATCCCGTTCAATCCCTCCTTGCGGTTGCACCTACACGTTAAAATTCCATTGGAGTAGTTATACTGTATGGCCGCTGGCGGTCTACATCTGAGTTCATCTCGTCAGGCATCAAGAGCAGCTCTTTGTCTGGCATCAAGAACAGCTCTTCGTTTGGCCGCGAACTCGGAGATGTTTGATTTGTATATGGATTTAACGGTTTCACTTACTTTTTTCTTTTGTTTGATTTGACTGTATGCCGCCACACGACTCGGTCTTCAGCCTGCTCTTCCCATGTCAAATGGTTGATTGCACAGTTTTTCATGTGGCGTTTCTGCACGTCCTTAAACCTAAGGTACTTCCCGCCTTTCTTGAGTTCCCATTCCTATGAGCATAACTATTTAAGAGCTATGCCGCTAACAAAGTGTGGTGCCTGAAAGGATATTCTCCTCAGCAGGCTAAATTTGTAATCGTTTACGCAGCTCGCTAAGTGACAGGAGCTTAGACGTCGTTAGTTGTTGATCCTGACTGTGTAGTCTGATTTTGTATAAAAGATAATTATATTTTTGGAGTTCCTTTATTATTCCTGTTATTTCATGATTACAATGCCAGTTTTTATTTCATACCTGTTAATAATGTCATATCCAGCCTATCCTTTCAGTTTTTCAGTGATTTATTTGATTATTATGAAACTTACAGTTTTATCGGTCGGAACCGGGTAGAACCGGGTTACCCGGTTCCGACTGCTCCCAGAACCGGGTATCAAAAATCTGGAACCGGAACCGGTTCTGCACGCCCTAATCGTGACGGCCTGAGTTACGCCTCTCGCTGCTGCAAATGTTTCTTGAAAAATAAATTCTTCGTGCGAGGTGTGTGCTGTGTACATCACTATGATATGACTATCCGTACTCTTAATCTACGATAGTATGGTTCTACATACTGGTGATTCTTGACATCTTTAGTTGAAACCACAATAGCACAAAACGCAAACAAGAATTCACTTCGTACACATTTGTATTAGGAGATGTGAAGCAAAAGCTAATCGTCGATCCATCAGAACCTGGCTGTCATCACGGCGGGCCAATCTCTCACTAGCTAGCTATCTAGGACGGGAACCAAGTATGTCGGAATGTAGAACTGAACTCTGCTCCATAAATCTATCCCTTCATGTCATTCGCACATGGCGAATCATATCAATCCTCTCTGAGCGAAAGCTAATCGTCGATCCATCTATCAGTGGGTGGGTATGTCTTCGCTTGGCGCCGGCCGCTATCTAGCGCAAGGGTTACCATAATGTCTGGATATGTCCGGCCTTTTTACTTTGTCGGCGGTTTCTATTCTGAAACAGAAAGATATTACTTATCTTTTTATTGCAGAAAGGTTTTTCGAAAAAAGTAATTTTCATAATTTTGCGGGGAAGGCATTTGTATGCCTGTATTGCTTATGTATTTATATGTATGGCATTTGTCTTAATGTAATGTAAAATGTAAATCTCGCCTACTATGGCCTATCTGGGCTGAAATAAGTGATTTTTATTTAATTTAATTTTTATTTATTTGTCCGAGGAAAGTGGACCACAGCGCAAGTTGTTTAAAAAAATACAATTAGGTACAATACTTAAGTCTTATCAATTTGATTTTGATTTGTGCGGTTATATTTTTTTGCAAAGTTCCGTCTTTTTCCGAGGAATTTTCCTCAATGGCGACCCTAGTATCTGGGACGCGAAGGGAACTCCGCGGCGCTCCCACGACCAGCGCCCGGGGCTTCAGGCCTGTCTCTGTGTCTCTCCTAGTTCTAATTACTCGGGCGCTGTCAGTCATCGTGCGAAATGATTCAATACTCTCTGTACACACTGATTAACTGCGTACACGCAGGCTATATGTGACGCTGGGACAGTCTGTTCTATTAGATCCCAGATGCTGCATCTATCTTTCAGCAATAATTTATTTAATTTCACCGCCGAAGCAACTCCTCGTCCGAATAAACAATTTTGCAGGTTCTTCGCAATACTACCTTCTAACTTCATATACCTACCTAGTAACTATCAAAGAGTAAACTTCGTGTAAGTAAGTTGTAAAGTATTTGCCTTATTTGCGGATCAATGAATGGAAACTCACATAGTTTATACATACCTAGTTATGTAATTAGTTAAGCTATGTTTTATTATCGTAACAATATTGTTGCGTCGCTGGGACGGATGTTAGGAATTTTCCCTCAGCTAGTGAATCAGTGCGTGGACACGGAGTAAACAGTAAACAGATAGTTGTCAACTTCAAAACATGCGCTTAATAATTTTGGTGCCCCCACTGATAAAGAAAAACAAAAATAACCTCTTTTTGTTTTTTATAAAGCACTAACCCGTGCTAGGGAATAATTTAAACATTTATAATAAGTTGAAAAAATGCACGGTATGCGAGAGGTTGCGGGTTCAAGTCCCGTCCCGAGTGAATTTTTTCAACTTATTATAAATGTTTAAAAATAACCTCATTTCGACCCGTTTCGAAACAAATAGAATAATTTATTTCTCAAACATAGGTGATTTATAAACAGATAGTCATAATAAGATGAGCTCTATGTTAAATTAAAACTATTGTAGCTCTTACGAAGCTCTCTCTTGTGTACCAAACCTTCAATAAAAATAAAGATAAAAAAAATGTTTTGCCAAATCATGTAGGTACCTGGAATGTAGAGTCTACCATTTCTCGCTTTTCGGCGACTAATACATCCGGGAAGGCTTAGAAACCTAGACGGCAGTTTTAGACCATCACAATAACATCGGTCGAAATACTCTGTGTTGTGAGCAGTCGTTGTGTGGCTGTTACTCTGTGGCGCGGCTCCCGGCAGGCTGGCCGCGCGATGTTTACCAACACCACCGACACCGACACGCCGTTGTTTGCGCCGAGAGCGAACGAGTCAACAGATAAACGATCGAAAATACACTTTTGTGTCTTTCACATGTTCTTGGAACGAGTGGTGCGACTGACTGGTGGCTTAATTTGTCAGTTTAATTGTCAAACTAGTACCTAACTATATCAGCCTTGTAGGTATGGCGGGTTACCGTCGAAGCAAATCTTGGACCTACATACAAATAGATAGAGACAGAAAAAAAACATTAGTGTACACTGTACGTACACCAAGAAGAACAAGAATCAAGTTAACAAGAATCTTCATATTATTATCCTAAGAAGCTCTATGGGTCGATGATATTGTGAAGACAGCTGGAGGACAATGGAGGATTTGACTTGATTGGCATTTGACAGATGCCTAGGGAGTTGGCATGAATCGGAAGAGGCCTATGATTGCCAGCAGTGAGCTTTACTCATGGGCATACATAGGATAGATAGAGAAGAGGTAAGGCTAGGAGCCCTGGGGCCTGAGTCTGTAACGCAATGGTGCAAAAATGGGCTCCCAGTTGACGGCTTTAATTACGATTTATTAATGCTTTCTTCTACGACTACGATACGTTTTTTGGGCAGTGCCACTGCTTCGTAGACCAGAACACATAATCGGCTGAATTATTGTTGTTCTGTTGTTTACAATAATGAAAAGAATACTGTTTTATTGCCGCGAACGAAAAATCGCTGAACAAAAATAGCTCAGTTTAGCAACAAAATAAAAAAAAAAAACTGAAAATTTCGAATTTCCCGCCACGCTGCTATCTTCCAGCCTTAAGCTCCTGATCACACACACAACTCGTATGCTTGGCAAGTGCAGCTGCAGCGAAGCAGCGCGGGCGCAGGCCACGCGGCCGAGTGACAGTGACAGGCGGCTGATAGAGCTCCGGAAGGACAACGACCTCGCCGGATGCGATAGCGCGGCTCCATTGAAGCCGATGATAGCCATCGATACGACACACTTGGACCACAATACAGAAAAAGACTTGTACTATTTAGAATTTGCCATTGAAGCCCCGAGCCGACTCTGATAGCCATCGATTCGATACGACGCGACGTATTGCAATATTTGGAGTATTGAGTCACGAGTCTGAAGCTCGTGTCGTGAATGGAAAGGATGCATAAAACGGTTGAGGTCTCAGAGCATTATGGTCTGTGGTTGAGGTGCTCCACATCCGATCTGCTCTTAAATTTTAATTTGCTATAGTAGATCCTACGCTGTCATCTTCAATGTACCTATTTATAAAGAAGTTTCTAGAATATTCTTATCACTTGAAGACTTGAGCTTTCACTGTTGAAGACTTGAGGTTTCACTGTTTCTTGTTTTCAATATTTATGTTTCCTCAATCGCCTGAGTGAGATCTATTAGGTCTAAAGGAAAAGTCAAGCTATGTAAATATTTCACGCTCGTGATCCCCTCATTGGACTCGGATGCGAGAGACCCAGGTTCGATTCCCGGCGCAGGCCTGTACCTACGTACGACTTTGTTTCTTTTCAAAGTCTCGTACATTTGTGAATTTGAAGTAGCAAAACCACTCGCTAAAGGTGAAGGAAAACATCGTGAGGAAACCCGCGTCTTAGTTGGCTCCACACGTATCGACTTGTCTTTCCTGTGGGCTAGGCCGGCTAAGCTGTCAGGATGGTATAGGTGCTGGGCAAGCCTACTCCATGAACAATGCCCCAGGAATGCCCCAGGAACTGCAGTGCCGAGTGGTCTCTTCACCCATCTATGTGTGTGAGTGAAGGTGCCACTGGACGCTGCATAAATCTGCTCATCACGTAGATGCAAAGGCCTTAGATGTCGTCAAACGCAGCGGAATTAGCGAGCCCCGGTCTCCGTGCCACTCCAGTTACAGTTCCGAGAAGAACCGCAACACCATCGTTAGTCCCTTTGAAGTGCGAACCGAGCTGTCCCTCGATTGCACAATGGACGCACTCAGTGCATCGTAAGTGCGCACTAAACTGCCTGTTTGAAACGAACTAGCGCGTTTACGAGTCGCCAGCAAAATGGAGTAACTGCGAATAGAAGCAAAGCTCCGCTCGAAGCTCTGAGTACAAAACAGTCCAACTACATAGAGTGTAGGTACAGTCGGCCACACGCTAGGATACCCCTTTTTGTTCGATTGGCGCCCTTATGCCGCGCGCGGTAAGAGCTGCCATGGGGTATCTGTGACTGGCCCACCGTACAACGATTTCAAATCTGTTACTGATGAATATCAAGAAATAAACACCACGATGACTGACGATGATGATGACTCTACTCTTGCTCTACACTCACATCAATGAATGACATGAACAGAAGACTCAGACTCAACACGCACGTCGCACATCCTATGTTTCATGGAAGGAAACTCCCTTATTTGGGTTCAAAAGTATTTTTTTATCAACCCCGAATTAATCCTAATTGCTATTGCATCTGTAGTGTGCTTCACGTCCACTGCACAGTGACATTATTGTTCACAATACTGTTTGCCTCATCTTACCGCTTTCCATCAATCCGCTGCTGCAAATCATAGAAAACGAATAACCAGCCCCCTTAGCACGCTGACCTTTTGCCTACTCTCAACTGTCACCTTAGCCACTTAAGGCTCGGTATAAGGCTAACTTGCGCCACCAATGTTAAAAAAATCATATCTTCCTTTAGAAGAAGTTTCTGAAAAAATCCTAAGATGAGCCTATGCGCCATGCTTTTCTAGATTTTAAAGTGTAGGTACCCAACTCAATTTCTAGTCTTAAGCTAAAAAAAATTCGATAACCACCAAAAACGGCCGCTTTTCGCGGTTATCGAATTTTTTTTAACTTAAAAGTAAATTTCGAAGAGGGTATCCAAACTTAAAAATCTAGAAAAGCATGGCGCATAGGCTCATCTTAGGATTTTTTCAGAAACTTCTTCTAAAGGAAGATATGATTTTTTCAACATTGGTGGCGCTAGTTAGCCTTATACCGAGCCTTAACACTACTGAGGTGACAGTTAAAAGCGGCCGTTTTTGGTGGTTATCGAATTTTTTTTAACTTAAAAGTAAATTTCGAAGAGGGTATCCAAACTTAAAAATCTAGAAAAGCATGGCGCATAGGCTCATCTTAGGATTTTTTCAGAAACTTCTTCTAAAGGAAGATATGATTTTTTCAACATTGGTGGCGCTAGTTAGCCTTATACCGAGCCTTAACACTACTGAGGTGACAGTTAACAGTGGCTAAGGTGACAGTTGAGAGTAGACAAAAGGCCAGCGTGCTAAGGGGGCAGGCGGTCCATCTGGTAGTTTACCTATTCAACTGCGTGCTCTGTAACAAGACTAGCGACACGCTCACGGCAGAAATAGCGCGGCAAAACCTCACACGCGGAAATCCTATTCGGACCGAAATAGAACCGCTATGATGGGCGACGAGCCGCGGACGGACGGACCTGCCCCGAGGGCCCCGTCGGTCTAAGCTCCTAGCGCACTGCCAGGCTTCGACGATTGCGCAAGCTATTGGTTATATTATATATTGGTTCTCCACGACACAGGCCAGGCCTAGTGTGGAAACCACCTACGAACTTAGTATAGACTTCTTTGTAAAAGCGAATTGTTGTTGCTAAACATTATTTTCTTTCTTTTAAATATTTTATCCGGCACCCCCAACACAGGCCATGACCAATGTATCTTCAATATGATACTTCACTGTTTTTAAATAAAGACCTTTTTCATTTTCATATTACTCGCTTTCAAACCTGAAAACAAAAATCAAGAAGCAGGACTTTAAAAATATCGGAAGCGTTACAATCAGAAATTTCCTTCAGTTTAAAACTAAACTGTAAGGGCGACTTGCACCACTTTCATATATGTGTTGTACTTAACACAAAATTCCTTTCTCCTAACCATCTTACAGATCTATCAACAGAGTTGCTTCGCACAAAATTGGATGTAAAGATTTCACCTGATTTCAACCTCATCTTAGAAAGCCTGGACTGAGTATGTTAATAGACGAAAGTGGCTCTGATCAAAAAGTGTCTGTGAAGTGTGAGCCCACTTTTTTCGGCATTCGATCGAGTATTATATTGTGTTCCTAGCTTTATTTCTACGGATCCCTGCTTTTTCGGGTGATTCCGGGTCATAAACTACCGACGCCGCCAGTTGTTGTCGCGGAGAGTCTCTGTAAAGTGGTGACTGCACTATTTCTTAGCTATTATCGTACTCTGAGAATTCGATGAAACCAGATTAGTTGAACGAGCGAGCGAAGCGAGCGAAGTTCTCCGAGTCTACTGGAACAATCCGGCGTTTGTATGTATGTATGTATGTTTGTATGTATGAATGTTCCTTCGACGATCACTTGAGTAAATTTGGTCGGATCGTTATGAAATTTGTTAGGCGGGTAAATTTCATTTTAAGTTCGAACATGAGCCAAATCGGTCGAGGGGTTGCCGAGATATGGGGTTGTTAAGTTTATATGGGCTCGCGAGTTCACAGTTCCGGGCGAACCACTAGTAAAATAGATTTAGAACCGCCAACATAAACTACAGGAAGCAAGGAGTCTCGGGATGAGCATATCCAAGCTTGATATACCTAGCGCAAAATCGGTCGGAATGGAAAACTGTTTTAAGAGCCATATGCCCCTGATAGGGGATAACAGGAATTGATGATGATGATGAACTACCATAAACTCTATCAAAGTTTTTCTTCTGTTACAGGTACTGCGCGCTGACCCATGAGGCTTTATGTAACACAAGTTGGTGACGTACCATTTTTGCTCTCCCCAATCACACCATATTTTCTTTCTATTTTTGAGATGGCCTTTAAAGCTTCGCCGCAGATGGGTAAAAACTACTGAAACCATAAAAGAACCAGATTATATTTCGATCGTGTAACTTTTATGTTGAAATTCCATCATTCGGGGGAATCCATAAACATGCCCAAAATATAAAGTTTTTCGCAATAAGGAAAAGTATGGGCAGTGTAATTTGTGTGTACTTAATAAGTCAGAGTTATATTTGGAACGGTGGGCCTTATCAGCCGGGCTAATTCGGGCGCCGATGTAACAACGAACAACAAACTAACGTCAGGCTGTTCCGCATTTAGAACACATTTGTTTACGAAACATGTGTTACATTTTTAGATTTAATTATTACTTGCATGAAATATGTCACTCTATTTTGTGACGGACCACCCGCTGTGTATTTTCCATAATAATTATAAAAGCAACCCTCACGCTGGTTTAAAAATTATTTTATGCATTTCATCAATCGTTTAAGTTGAGTTTACTTGGTTTGTGTGGCAGGTTCGTGCGTTACGACTAAATCGAAACAGATGAGGTGATAATATAATCTAGATTCTAGATAGATATCCAAAATGAAATTCACGTCAGATATGCACTTGAATAAAGAACACGTGTTGTCGTGTTCACACCACCGAACTAAATCCGATAGAATTCACATTACGTATAAAATCACAATAAAAACTTGTCCTCACAGAAACAAATGATATCAGCAATAGAACAATACGAAACATCATTTCGACCATACGTCTAATATTCGAATGTCAACCTTATTGCATTCGTGTACAGTTTTACTTTAATTGCATAGACTACGAGCAAATAAGCTCCCAAAGGAAATTTGGGCATCTATTTTTCCAGACACATTTCAGAGTTCTATGTTGCATCTAGTTTTAACCTTGATCGAAGGTTCACACATATAAAAGTAAGATGTAGCCTGTACAAATGTACATGTCCCACTAGCTGGGCAAAGGCCTTCTCTCAGAGAGAGAGAGAGAGATCTTAATCACCACGCGTGCTCAATGCGGGTTTGCGATTTTTGCGTTGAGGGTATAATGCCTCATACGCTCAGGTTTTCCTCACGATGTTTTCCTTCACCGTCAACGAGTGATATTGCTACTACAAATTCACAAATGTACGTAACTTTGAAATTAAACAAAGTCATAGATACATGCCCGCACAGGGAATCGAACCTTGACCTTTCACTTCAGAGTCAGTGGAGTTCTACCTGTTGAGGACTGATGGAGCCCTCTACCGACAATTTATAAAAACTGTTTTTTTTTTTGACGTCTGTCAGCTGTCACCATTTTGACTTCCTTGCTTCTTCGCGCTAACAAGCGATACACGATTACACGCATCTTTTATTCTTTGTTATTTAAATTAAACTAAAAATCAATATACGTCTGAAACAACCAATTGCTGCATTAAATTATTGAAGAAACCGTGAAAAGGACTAGACGAGGCCTGCCCTGCCGATCGATGCCACCTCAAACATTGGTCACTATCGAGCCGCATCTCCGTGTCAAGATCATCAGCGCAGCATCTACGGTCAGGCCTATATCCTTTTCCAACTCCTTCCTAAACGAATTGTTCTAAAACCGTGCTGAAATATTACATTCCAGCTCAATACGTGTCGATTGAAGATTGTACCCATCTACCCGCCACTGTGACGAGATTTTGATTGTGAGTAGACCTTTGTTTCCTATATTTCCCCAAAATGAGCGATACTGAAGAAGTGCAAGCTGAGCAAGCTCTGCAAGAGCCTAGATTTCCCTCCTCAAGTAGAAACTTACCACGTCTAAGTGAACTAAAAAGACAAAGGGGTAGCCTTAAAACTAGATTGTCTCTTTTTGTCAAATTCGTTGCAAAGTATGAGGGGATACCCATAAGCAAAGCACAAAAGGCAGAGCTGCAGTTGCGAATGCAGTCAGCTCATAGCTTTTTTGATAGATTTAACGATGTTCAGGATAAAATCGAGGGATTAATCGTTGATGCTGATGACTGTAGTCAGTTAGAGTATAGAGAGTACTTTGAGGAGAGGTTTTACAGCTGCATGGCTACCGCGCAATGTCTAATTGATGTTGAGGATGAAACTCCTAAAGTGAACCCTTCAGCTGGCGCGATCAAGGCAAATGTAAAACTTCCCGACATAAAGCTCCCCGCCTTTGATGGCTCCTACGATGCCTGGTTAGAGTTCAAGAATTCATACGAGTCCATGATACACAGTCGTGTTGACCTTGACCCAATACATAAATTTCATTATCTCAAGTCCTCATTGTCAGGAAGTGCCCTTCAGGTTATTAGTGCTCTGGAGTTTACCGCTACCAATTACATGCATGCATGGGAGCTCCTAACCGATAGATTCCATAATCATAGACTTCTGGTGCACAATCATGTAAAGTCGCTGTTTGCTATGCAAGGTGTAAACAAAGAATCACCCAGTCAGATTAGGAAGCTAATTGATACCATTTCAAGAAACCTGCGGGCTCTAAAAACATTGAATGAACCAACCGATCAATGGGACACATTAATCATTTATTTAATGGTCTCTAAACTCGATTCCTCAACTGAACGCGAATGGGAAAACTTCAAGGGTTGCCTAGCATCCGACGTTAGTGCTAGACTAGACGATTTGCTCACATTTCTAAGAAATCGTGCGGATATGTTGGAGATGATAAATAATAATAATAATTCGAAACCCAAACAAAACATTACAGAATCTCACAATAAAAAACCGGTGTCACATTCACAGACTCATAGCTATGCGTCAACAACGAAAACGAAACCGAATAACGGTTATAATAACGGTTATAATAACGGTTATAACAAAAACGGTCGCTCATACAGCTGTTCTATGTGCAAAGGCAATCACGCGCTCTATACGTGTATTTCGTTCCTCAACCTACAAATAAGAGACAGGTTGAAGTTTGTTGAAGATAAAAGTCTTTGTCCGAACTGTTTGCGTGCCGGTCATTCGGTAAATGATTGTTTCTTTGGACCTTGTCTGAAATGTCAGCGAAAACATAACAGTTTACTCCACTCAGAGTCAAGCGTAAATAACAGCGAGGCCTCAACTTCGACTTCACCGACGCAACAGACAGCGATCCCGTCAACCGGCGCAGCCACGGCAGCCCTTCATTCGCTATCACTATCAGCGACGCAAGATAGTAATTGCGCCACTGAGGCATGTGAGGCGCAGCCGTTGCTGTCCCAACAGGTTTTATTGTCAACCGCGCTCGTAGAAGTTGCCGATAATAATAACAGATTCCACACGATTCGAGCTCTCCTAGATAACGGAAGCCAACAATGTTTTGTTTCGGAAAAACTAACTAAACGACTAAATCTTAAAAAATTACAGTCCACTGTTCAGGTGTCAGGTGTGGGACAGTCAGTCACACACGCGACCCAATCATGCGACATAACAATGCGATCAAAATTAAACGATTACATGACAAACGTAAAATGTTTGATCCTGCCATGTATCACTTCTAGTCTGCCGTCAAAGGAGATAGAAGTTGATACTATACGTATACCTGACAATGTTCAGCTGGCAGATCCAACGTTTTACGTTCCCGGAGAAATCGACCTCCTAATTGGTGCAGATTTATTTTGGGATTTATTAAACGAAGGGAAAATGCGATTGTCAAACGGCCCATATTTACAAAACACCAAATTAGGATGGTTGATTTCGGGTCCACTTTACACGAAGGGCTTGCGCATTAATCAAGTTCAGTGTAATTTCACGCAAAATATAGACGAACAATTGAAACGGTTCTGGGAACTCGAAGAGATCCCTAAACGCACCGTTCTATCAGCCGAAGAACTCGAATGTGAGGGTATCTTCACTAAAACGACTAAACGCGAGGATGACGGAAGGTTTTCCGTCCGTATGCCGCTAAAGGAATCAGCTGACGTGCTCGGTGATTCATCTAGGCTGGCTGAAAACTGTTTCTTATCATTAGAAAAGAAACTTAATCGATTACCGGAATACAAAAAGTTGTATACCGACTTCCTAAACGAATACATTGAGTTAGGCCATATGACTCAACTGACAGATTGTGGTGCGGTTTGTTATATCTTACCTCACCATGGTGTGTTCCGTGAAAGTAGTAGTACCACAAAGTTACGTGTGGTTTTTAATGGCAGTGCTGCTACTTCCACGGGCAAATCATTAAATGATATTCAGCATGCCGGGCCAAAATTGCAAAATGACATCTTTTCTATATTACTGCGATTTCGTCAGTACAAATATGTGGCTTGCGCGGATATAGAAAAGATGTTTCGCCAAATATCCATACAATCAGACCAGAGGAAGCTACAGCTCATTCTCTGGCGAGAAAACCCATCCGATCCAATTCTGATCTATCAACTTAACACCGTCACATACGGCACCGCATCCGCACCCTATTTGAGCATGCGTTGTTTACAACAACTTGCGCAGGAATGCGGCGATGACGTAATCACTCAAGTGATAAGAGAAGATTTTTACGTTGACGATTTGATAACGGGTCACGATGATCAACAGGAGCTTTTGAGGATTTGTGAGAAAACCTCTCAGGTTCTCAAATCTGGTTGTTTTCCGTTGCGGAAATGGACTCTGAATTGGGACGTTTCTCAGGCCATTTCAAAAGAGTTGTCTGTGGGTGAACACACACAAAGCAAAACCCTCGGGCTCGGTTGGCTAAACGATAGCGATGAATTTCATTTTACTACGAAAGTAGATACGAATACGGCTAAACTGACTAAACGAATAATGCTGTCAGTCATCTCTCAGATATATGACCCCCTGGGTCTTCTCGCTCCAGCTGTAATATTATCAAAGATATTATTGCAACAGTTATGGCTAAGCAAACTCGAATGGGATGATCCTGTAGGTGATCATATTGCTGAGAGCTGGAATCGATTTATAGATACGTTACAGTACCTACATGCGATCAGGATCCCGCGTTATGTGAGGGGTGAACATACACAGCACACAGAATTGCACATATTTTGTGATGCAAGTGAGTCCGGGTTCGGTAGCTGTGCTTATGTTCGTTCCTACAGTGACGATTCTGACATTACAGTCAGACTCCTGTGCGCCAAGAGCAAGGTCTCGCCTTTGAAGCGAGGTACTATTGCCAGACTTGAACTCTGCGGTGCTTATACAGGAGCCAAGCTGTATAAAAGCATTATAGAATCTCTACGGTTGAAATTCAATAAAACTTATTTCTGGTCAGATTCGACTATAGTTCTCGGTTGGCTGCGCTTATCGCCCCACTTGTTGAACACTTTCGTTCAAAACCGAGTAACCTTAATAAACGAAATAACCGGTGATCAAAAGTGGTATCACGTAAAAAGCGAAGACAATCCTGCTGACCTAGTGTCTCGGGGTCTTTACCTTGACTCGCTCAAGGACTGCTCTTTATGGTGGAACGGTCCATCATTTTTATACGAACATGGTCCTATTTTGACCAACAGTCATGTAAACGAACAATATTGCGACTTACCAGAACTAAAAGTTAAAACGCTTACGGTTTCAGTTCAGTCTGAAATATTCATTGACTTTGACCGATTTTCCTCTTTTCTCAGACTACAACGAACAGGCGCATACGTTTTGCGTTTCATACGGAACGCACGCCACAGAACAGAAAACGGGCGAATAACCGGTCCGTTATCAGCCGAGGAGTTGCTAACGTCGCAACGAATGCTTGTTAGGCTCGCACAGTTACAATCGTTTCCGAACGTGCATTCTTGTTTGCGTCAAAACAGATCATTGCAAAATGTCAAACTAAAAGGCAACAAAGAAATTAGTAAAGTTTTAGGTTTGAATGTATTCATGGATGAATACCAAATAATACGAGTAGGAGGCCGTCTGTCATATGGGATAAACTTTGATTACTACAAAAAGCATCCTGTTCTATTGTGCAGTAAACAGCGACTTACGATGCTTTTGTTTGAACACGAACACCTAAAGTTACTTCATGCTGGACCTCAGCTTTTGCTGGCTAATGTACGCGAGTGTTGGTGGCCGCTAGGTGCCAGAGACTTAGCTAGAAAAGTGATTCGCAAATGTGTAAAGTGTACTCGTATGAAGGGACAGACATTGACACCGATAATGGGAAACCTGCCACCTGAAAGGTTAGAAGCTACTTATCCTTTTTTTCGTTGTGGTGTTGACTATATGGGTCCCGCATATATCCTGAATCGTAAAGGCAGAGGCGCTAGACTTGTGAAAGGTTATATTTGTCTTTTCATTTGCTTTACAACGCGCGCCATTCACTTAGAACTTGTTAGCGGACTATCAAGCAATGACTATTTGTTAGCACTGAAACGATTCATCTCTCGACGTGGTAAACCCCTCGAAATATTCTCAGATAACGGGACAAACTTTGTGGGAGCAGAGAAAGAATTTCCCTTATCATTAGACGTTGAAAATATTAAAAGTATTGTTGATTTTGCCGCCAACGATGGCATTAAATTTAAATTCATCCCACCTTATGCACCTCATTTTGGGGGTTTATGGGAGGCAGGGGTTAAATCCTGCAAGCATCATCTTAGACGAGTGGTGGGTGATGCTCACTTAACATACGAGGAATTTAATACGGTTTTGGTTCAAATTGAGTCCATATTGAATTCCCGTCCCATTGCTCCCATGTCACCAGATCCTTCAGATTTTACCGCACTCACTCCTGCCCATTTCCTCCTCGGCCGACCGCTGACGGCGCCTGCTACTGAAGACCTGACAGCAGCAACAACTTCAAGGCTGAACCGCTATCGACGCATTGAACAACTTCGCCAACATTTTTGGCAGCGTTGGGCCAAGGAATATGTGGCAGAGTTACAAGTAAGGACCAAGTGGAAGACGAGGGGCACTGACATAGCTCCAGATAGCCTAGTGCTACTAAAAGAAGACAATACACTGCCATTGAAATGGCGCATGGGACGGATTGTGCAGACCTACCCAGGCCGAGATGGGGTCTCTCGGGTCGCCGACGTGCAGACTTCTACGGGCATCACAAGAAGAGCGTTCTCTAAGATATGCCCACTACTGCCATCGGATGATCCAGACGCATGAAGAGACATAATTGTTCACCTGTTGGAGGCTGGAGTCTCCAAGGCCCGGGGCATGTTGAGGACTGATGGAGCCCTCTACAGACAATTTATAAAAACTGTTTTTTTTTTTGACGTCTGTCAGCTGTCACCATTTTGACTTCCTTGCTTCTTCGCGCTAACAAGCGATACACGATTACACGCATCTTTTATTCTTTGTTATTTAAATTAAACTAAAAATCAATATACGTCTGAAACAACCAATTGCTGCATTAAATTATTGAAGAAACCGTGAAAAGGACTAGACGAGGCCTGCCCTGCCGATCGATGCCACCTCAAACACTACCCATTAGACCACCACCGCTTTCACACGTATGAATCAACAAAATGAAGCTAAGAGGCAAGCTCGGCAAAATTAAAAGGAGCCAATTTTCTTGGTCGCAAGTGCACTCGACCGACCCTATGCTCATTAGTGCTTGGTGTTCACGTGTTGATTGGGCGTGCTCCATGTATACTGCCACACAACTTGTTTTAAGGCTAGAAGATAGCAGCGTGGCGGGAAATTCAAAATTTTCACAGTTTTTTACATTTTGTAGCTAAACTGAGCTATTTTTGTGCAGTGATTTTTCGTTCGCGGCAATAACATGGTATTCTTTTCATTATTGTAAACAACAGAACAACAACAATTCAGCCGCTTATGTGTTCTGGTCTACGACAAGTTTTTTGGGCAGTGCCACTGCTTCGTAGACCAGAACACATAATCGGCTGAATTATTCTTGTTCTGTTGTTTACAATAATGAAAAGAATACTGTTTTATTGCCGCGAACGAAAAATCACTGAACAAAAATAGCTCAGTTTAGCTACAAAATGTAAAAAACTGTAAAAATTTTGAATTGTCCGCCACGTTGCTATCGTGTACCCTTAAATCACATCTTCTTTGATTTTTAACAAGTAAAAAATCACGGGTGGAATGCAGAATCATTGTTCAGATCTTGCAGTGGTCGGGATTGCAACGTTAAAAATCTTTGCGAAAACATTTGCTTCTATTACTTATCTACATTTTAAATTAGGCCTTCATACCCGTAAGTTATTTGCAGTATAGGCTTAGCATACCTAGTAGATAAGAATCGAAATTATAATTTCAGATAATATCACTCTCACGCGTATCACTCTACAATTTACGAGCGAGGTAGATAATAAACAATCGCCCCATCGCCATCAAAACACTCGATATATTATCAGCTTTGCAATAATTTTAAAAGTTGTGCATTGAGTCAACTTGAGTCACGCCTACTCTCCGCTTTTCTTTTGACGTGTAGGCGGGAATTTTTCCAGGTTCTCGATGTTTGTTTACTTAGAAAGTAAAGAAAGGAGCTTCTTGGTTAAATCGGTCATGCTGTCGGATTTTTTTTTTTGCCAATGCTACCGCCTACGGCACATCACTGGCCATTTAATAGTCGTTCAGTGAGTCGTCGGTGAGTGCTATAAATAACTCGCAGTGGGTCGTGTAGGTGGATATAAGCCCTGAGCGACCTCGGCTAAATATAGATGCGATTAGAGATACCATAACCGGCAGAGTGCTGGCGGGCGACGTCTATACTTTACCATTTTGTGTAATCAAAAAAACCGACAGCGTGCCCCTCGCTCTCTACAATCCTTTTTGTATTTTCTAAAGTGATAGTGATAGTGATAGTGAATACATTTATTTATATCAAAAAATTAATTACATTGTTTCTAAAATTACGATCAATAACATGATTACATTGAAATAAAAAAGAATATGCTCAGCATGTGCTGTGTGTACGAGATCGACACAGCGCTGATTTTCAGCACACCCTTGATACATGAAGTGCTTAAATAGTAGAGTTGGGTGTGCTTCGCTTTAGTTACATATAAAAGTATTAATTATTGACATAGTGAAGAGAAGAGGCAACTTAGGATTATATTAACTTATTTATTACTTTGGCAATTTCCTATTTCCTATTTTGGCAGGTTTCTCAGTTTGGCAAACTCATTCATTAGTTACACGTGCTAGAACCCGAACTTTATAAAGATAGATGATGAACGCATTGGGTAGTGTAGATAAGTGCAAACTATTACACTAGATGGCGCCCCATCGTCTGTAAGACGAGTTTCAATGAGGTTAGAAAATTCGCAAAGACAGTACTTGACTAGAGCGCCTGCACGGAATGCAAGAAGGTTGCGGGTTCAAATCCTGTCCCAAGCGAATTTTTTAACCTTATAAAAATCTCTACAATCCTTACCACCCGACTCAATTTTCCGAAAACATGGCCTAAGGAATATCATCAACAGAAGCAGCCTCATATTTATTTTCAACTACATTCCTACATAGTAGTAGTATACGTAGGCAGGTTGAAACAAAAAAATTGGTGTATTTATTTGCTATTTCACGGTTGGTGTCATAATAATACTTCTATTGAATGGTAAGACCTTTCTGTAACACCTGTGGAAACATTGATAAGTCAGGTTCCAATTATACTTATCTTCGAACTACGTTATCGGCGATTAAATGTGGATCTTATAAAAGTATGTAAACGGTGCCAAGTATTTGGCTTGCGACCTCCCACCCGTCCCTAGTTGGTAAGTAGGTAAGTGAACATTCCGCTGATGAAACCAACTAAATAAGGAACGTGTCACTGGAATTTTACACATTCCTATTTCTGTGCGCATGACATAACACTTGCCGTCTCACTCTCGTCACCGACGCGAAGCGATACTGAATTACTGAAAGAAAGTGAACGTTTGCACACTTGAGCAAACTGCGCTCTTGTTTGCTGTAACAATATTTTTGTGCATGCTCCGAGAGATGTTCTAGATCCCCGAACGTTAAAACCAACAGTTTAAATAACTAACAATGAAACTTAATCCCACCTCGATAAATTTTCTGTTAAACAATTATTTGCATAGGAGGAAGAAGAGGTCTAGAACCCCGCGGGCGCCCTTGCAGCCACCTTCAGGCCTCCAGAGTAAGACAACAACAACGGAGCAACGACTGAACAGAACCTGTAAGAATTGTTTGCTCGTTTGTCAGAGTGTTTGAACAATTGGCTTGTGTGAATGGAGGCGGCGAGGCGCGGTGAATCGTCGAGCTAAGTTGAACCAGTCGACGACAGATCGGTACATTACATATCCACATTTGCATATCTGGCGGCAAGGTCGCCGGCCGCCGGCAATTTTTCACGTGCGCCCATTGAGTTGGAGGCTCAAAACTACTTACATGCTTATAGCCCAAAGTAGGTACCTGTAGCGGAATCAAGGTATTTTACCTGATATATTAGTTCTGGCATTTAGTCTCTACATAATAATTGTGTTATACCCATAAACGTAAATACCTACCTGAGAGAAGGTCTGAGCCTAGCTAGTGGGCTAGGTCTGGGCCTAACTAGTGATCTATAGGCTGGATCATACCTACTTTACACTTTTCTATGATCCGCGTCACTTTTCTGTTATTGCTGAAGCTGTGTGCTGAATCAGTCGCTTGCTTGCCTTGCGGCTCCACCGCTGGTATGCGTGCAATAAAATAGGGTCGAGGTCGCTGGTTTTTGGACATACATATTAATCGCTGTCAACTTTGCCAAAAACTACTATCACTATTTTATTTTGACTTGTCAGTTTTTGTGTCGTAGTCATAGGCACATGTAGAGATCTTTTAAAAACCTCTTATTTAAACATACCCAGCTCAATGTTGTTGTTGTCATTAAAACTCATAGAGCCTACGTTTGCCTAATATTTCAACAAGTAAATAAAATATAGTTTTTATATAAGTGATGACGATCACGCCAAGTCACAGTTAAGTAGTTGTGCAGGTGTCTTGACAGTAACTGGTGGCCGATTAGTTAAATCAACTAACCGGTCCAACCTCGCCTCACATGACTTTGTCTCGCGCTGAATTATTTTTTTTTTTTATAATTTTATCCATCTTGTTGCCATTCGTTTAATCTTTGCGGCTTTTGAAAAAACGTCCTCACGAGTCTTTGTTCAAAGGTCTGTTGAAGGGAGATTCAAAAGGAAATGTTGAAAAATAAAAGTGAGTAAAACCGTGATTTAATAGAAAAAATATTTGACTTATGAAAATATAATATTTTGCGATGATTTTGTTTTGTCCTTGTTATTTTATACTTTTGTTTCTGTTGTGTCAAAATGTATGTTACAGTTAAAACCAGTTTTTAGATAGAACACATTTTCCCTAGTTAGAACTAGTTTTTACTTAATGCCTTTGTTACATTACAGAGGCCGACATCACCATCACATCACCATGTAAATTCAGTTATTTCCACTCACTACACACACTTTATACAATGCCTACACTTAGCCGCAGATACCTACTAATGACGAATCCTATAATACGTGAAAGTTGGCTCCAGATCAATGACCACGACCCTTAGTAATGGAGATACCGATGCAAGGAAGAGGCGCGACGTCACAAAAGATTGAAAAACAAATAGCAAAGCCAGAGAATAGCTCCAACGTTTCGAGACTAGCTGAAAAGTTCCCAAGTCTATTTGAAGCACCCGAATGGCACAATGTGCACTTGCTGGTGCACTTGCTCCCCCTCGGACCTGCCGCGGCCGCAAATAGCTCCCAAACGAACGAGCGACCTCCCCGCGCGCTGCGAGGCTAAAAATACATCCCATACGAGACGCTTTGTGCCCATTTTAGACTGGAACCTTCTAAATTGGGATGTGTTTTTTTAACCGCTCTCGGGTTAGAGGAATGTTGCTTGTAACTCTGATTAACATAACGTAACAAAGCTTTACCCCGAGGCCCGAATGGGTAAGCAGACTCGCTTGGTTCGCAGCTAAGGATTATTATTCTGCAGAATGGCAGATTTTCTCGTGATGCGATGGTGCGATGATGGCATTATTGAAACGAAACAATATTATTCGGCCTGCTACTTGCGAAAGGATAAGGATCATTCAACGTGAGCTATTTCCAGAAGTAGTTTTCGCAAGTTACCGAGAAAAACTGTATTCAAACAGGCAGTTACTCGTAGATAGAAAAGTTCTCAACAAGCAAATCATGTTATTATTGTCGTACGCGACTCCTGCTATTGTTGATGTATATACTATACACTTATATACACTTATGGTCTATACACTTAGATTACATCATATTAGGCGATGTCACTTATCTACGTCTATTTTCGCCTTTATTGACGCCACCATACCGGTGGGCGTCTTGGGTGAGGCTCTGACGACTGAATCGATGGCTATGGCGATATGATTTATGGCTAGTCAAAGAGTAACTGTCCTTGCGAGGAACTTGGTTTCAATAACAGCTATAACATGGATCGTTGGTCCTAGTGGTTGTTGAGCCATGTCAGAGGCCTTTTGGGCTGATGATCAAAGATGGTCGTATAGTTCTCGCCAAACATCTAGTCCTCTCTGAAGTTGCCGCGCCTGCCGCGAGTTGTGCAGGTTTTTAATGTATAGCCGCCATACATTGGTTACCTGCGCAATGCGTAGCGCGGCAACTTTGTTTGGCGAGACTATAACTATTTAATTGATGCAAATTATAAGTTAAGAATAACCGTTAATGTTCTACTACTACTTATAGATAGTCTAGTATTTCCTGCCACAATATTATGATTAATTATTCAAATTAAAGCTTCACTGTGTAGAGGCGGACTATTTCTAAAATAGACTGCCGTATTAAAGACCTGTTCTGTACAAAAAATAGCCCGATCGGCAGTGCGGCTGCGGCGGGTAAATTTAGACTGGCGGCGCTGGAAGCCGCCTCAAGGTGTAGGCGCCAGCGGGTACTGAACCCGCACTCCACAACAAACAACACCATTGTTACAACGACAGTACATTCTTGTTTTCCTCGAGCCAGATTAATTTGATTTCGCTGCGGTTATTGCTGTTGAAAATGACGAATCACTTTTGTATTGTCTACATTGGCCAGTCCATTAGTCATGTGAATGCGTTCATAATGTATATTCTACCCTGGAGTTTTGAGACGCTATACACAGTTTATGTGTACTTCGTGAAACAGGACTTTCGAACATTTCTCAGAGGATTTATAAAGATTTTAGCATGGGTTAATGCTTTAGAAAATACAAAAAAATCTCAGAGGCTTTACGACTTTTTTCATCGCTCCCCTAAAGCCTGCGTGTTGGACCACTCTCGGAGTCTATTTCGATGCGATGCTGCCGCGGCTCCAATAATACCATCAACCCATCCCTTACTGTTGGCTATTCCCGGACCTGCTACTTGCTGCGAACTGTTTGACTATCGACCGTTGCCGCGTTAGAATTGAATAACTTGCCAAACGAGGGCCCGGTCGTTTTCCTCTCTGCTTTTTGTTCAGGCGTATTATTTCTTGTTTCGTGAAACACGTTACAACAACCCTAAATGGACATAAATATTAAATGGAAAGACATGTGTCGGCCTCAGACTCCACGGGAAGTATTGGGAACAAGGGAGAACGACGAAGTTGCCATTTATGATAAACGGGTTTTTTGGGGTAAATTAAGTAGTGGTCTCTTCCTCAATTGCACACAAAAACTAAAAACGTTGGCGAGATTGGGAATGGTTTCATACATCTACCTACCTGCTAGGTATGGTCGGCCACAGTCACAGATACCCCATGGCAGCTCTTACCGCGCGCGGCATAAGGGCGCCATTCGAACAAAAAGGGGTATCCTAGCGTGTGCCCGACTGTACCTACGAAATGTCGCGAGTTCCATGACTCAGTTCTAAGGTGTCCTCCGTGACCTTTCGTGGGGTGACCCGGGCTTGTTTGTGTGTCTAGCTAGATCGCATACAGTCTATTACTACCTAAATATTCATAACTAAGTGCTATAAAGATTTTATTTATACTCCAATACATGTGACTCTTTCTCAATATTGGAAATCCATTAGTAATGCCGGCGGTTGCTCTATTCTTGATCACGTATTTATGGCTACCCGTTCAGCTGAAGGTATAAAGGACCAACATGCTCGTATACAAGGTGTTACAAAAGCACCTAACTCTTTTTACAGGGTGTAACCTACTGGTCAACAGGATGTCAAATCTGTAAAAAAAAGTTGAAAAAAACAATTTTTATTTATTAACCTCAAAATTGAAAAATTTTCATAACTTTTTTGTTTTTGTTCTTAGCTCAAATTTAAAAATATGTTTGTGCGTGTAGGTGCATATACATAGCCTTCAGTTGTTAAAACATTGTGAAAGTCAATGAAAACAATATTAAAAAAATACTTTTCTCCCGCCACATCGTTCACATTTTATTAATTTAAAAATTAACGGAAAGTCGTAGAGCAAAAAAAAAAATTTAGGTTGTGATTTCTATCACCGGGTGCTATTACCCTGTAAAAAGAGTTAGGTACTTTTGTAACACCTTGTATTGTTGGCGGCCTAAAAACTCTGCCACAGTGCCCACAGTGGCCACTGCCTATCCATATAACACGGCCATTTGAATAGGAGTAGAGTTTGTAGAGTCAGGGGACTAATTCTCGGGATTCTCGCATTTGACACATTTCGAAGGAAAAATCTCATGTCATTTCGATATCGACTGCTCCCTATGTCGAGGATGACTTCGTGAGAATAGGAGATGTGATATTTGCCGCCAAATGAGATTTTTCCTTTGAGATGTGTCGAATGCGAGATTATGAGATTATAGAGAATTAGCCCCATGATGCTTAAGGGTAGACGATAGCAAGGTGGCGGGAAATTCAAAATTTTCACAGATTTTTAAATTTTGTAGCTAAACTGAATAGCTAAAATGTAAATTTTGTAGCTAAACTGAATAGCTAAACTGAATAGCTAAAATAGCTAAACTATTTTTATCACCGATTTTTCGTTCGCGAGAATAAAACCGTATTCTTTTCATTATTGTAAACAACAGAACAACAATAATTCAGCCGATTATGTGTTCTGGTCTACGACAAGTTTTTTGGGCAATACCACTGCTTCGTAGACCAGAACATATAATCGGCTGAATTATTGTTGTTCTGTTGTTTACAATAATGAAAAGAATACGGTTTTATACTCGCGAACGAAAAGTCGCTGAACAAAAATAGTTCAGTTTAGCTACAAAATGTAAAAATCTGTGAAAATTTAGAATTTTCCGCCACCTTGCTATCGTCGACCCTTAAAGTAAATTGAAGCGTGCTGCAAAACTCGTATGCAGCGAAGGACGCACCGCGGGAGGCGTGAGTCAGCGCTGGATTTAGCCGGCCTATAATTACTCCATACAAAGAGTGTTTGTGTTGTCATTGCACTGATAGACTCGCCTCACCCGCTCGCACTCAGTGGAAGGTTCACGGTGAATCACGGCGCTCTTTGTCCCATGCCTATTAATAGAGCTTTGGAAACACAGAATGGAAAAGTCTGCGATCAAAAGCATTTATTGTTCAAGAGATGATTTTATTCATGATTCCACCTTCGACCGACACTTTTGTTGATGCCGTGAGAATGATGTACGTGGCATAAACACGCCCTCACCACGAATACGATAACATACGCGTTGATAGGGATGTTTTGCGATATTCTAATTCAATCATGTAGAGTCTGGTATAGTATTAACGCAGTTGCTTCACTGCTTAACAAAAATGTTAATTTGATTTCAACCTCTTCCTATCAGCGAACAAAGCAACTCTAAATACAGCGCGTTATTTTTAAGCCTCGCCATCAGGAAAACGTACAGGAACCGAAAATATCTCTCGCGGCGCACACGCATCGCGGGCAAGTGTATGGCGCTACAGAAATAACCCCATAAACGTCGAACCGCTCCACTTACTAAAACGAAACGTCTATTTGCGTTGGGACTGTTTATACGCGCCACGTCCGCTGCTATTTTCTCTCGCTGTAGGGTGCCACGGGAAGGCCCTTTTTATCGTATGGCTCTAACCCTTAAATCACGACTTTATTTAGGACTCTACGGTCGCTTGTCCACCGCACCGATTCTGTCACTGTCATTGATATACGGTGACAGAATCGGTGCGCTGGACAAGCGTATACTTTTTGTGTAGGATGACGTGACGTTATGTGACGGGTTCGGTGGACAAGTCGCGATAGGAAAAGTATGAACCGCTACATTCGGCGCCATCAAAATATCATGACGTGTCGGGTCGGTTCGGTGCGGTAGACAAGCAGCCTTACTCATATCTCAGCCGAAAAATGTTCCACATTCTTCTGAGATGTGCTCTAGCACAGCTGTAGCAGTAGGACGTTTTGGCACTAAGCTTGAGTCTAAACCACATATTATTGAAATTGTATTTATGTGTGTCTGTGATTATTTCTTGATCCATTTCAACTCGATAATAAATTAAAATTATACACTGTTACAGATGAGTAGTAACCCCATTGTGTGTCTAAACGAAGATTAATACTTTTAAGCTTGTAATCATTGCCCTACTATAAAACACTTGCCCATTACCGAGCATTACTGACCCAGGTTACTAGAGCGTCCATCTCTAAAAGCTAGTTTAACATGCACTCCGACAGCTCTCGGAATGCTCTCTACTTCGCCTAATGCTTCGTTTGTTCCCCGTTTGTAATTAACTCTCCGGCGAGCTCCTCTAATGCTGACTGTAATTGACATAATTGCAATCAAACGGGACTAAATTGGAGGGCCACTCTACCACAAAATAGATTAGAGATGCCTTCGGACGAAGGCCTCGAAACATGCTCTGGCACACAGAGACTGCAACAGCATTAACTAAGTTAAAAAATGTTGGCACTCTACTGCAGTTCGGTAGTGTAGTATAGATTTTTAGAGATCCTAAAGCTAGCCATTCACGATACATCCAAATGGATGGCGTCCGGGCGAATGGCGATAGAAATGCTACCAATTTCAAAATCCGCTCGTGAGTGTGGAAAACGGCATCCATTTTCTATGGGGCATGCGTCGATTGGACGTCGTCCGCCAGGACGCATTCCATTTGGAAGCATCTTCAAAGGGGGCCTTAACTTTGTGCCAATTCTGCGGTAGTAAAATAGCACAATTTTCAACCTATCTATTCCCTATTGATGTTCCGTCTATCTCCTAGATAAATTGTATAATTGAACAGTTTCGTATTGCACTAGATAAGCTAGTTTAGTTTAGAAACTTTCCAGATAGTATTAAAGTAGCTAAGTAACTTTTCAAAATCCAAACACATCATTGCAAGAATATGAACAAACAATCATCGCATTCAGAACTGTACTGTCAAATACAGAGTTAGAAAAAAACACCTGAAGTGGGACTTCTATATTTCACAATGGCTCCGCAATGAGAGCAAAACAAACCATCAAATCAGTCGTATTTAGGTGGTTTGAGAAGTGAAACATTGTGTATGTGTGTGTGTGTTATTTACGGCGCGTGCGGAATGGGAGCCACGTCCGGTCTCCGAGTGCCGCGTTTCACTGCCGAAATATTTCCTCGTTTGCTTTACCGCTTCCGATGCTCATATTCGCAAATAACAACAGCCATTCTGGTTTGATGGTCTATCTTGCTAGAGTAATGAAGAGTCACGATGTTTTCTCCGTGCTTGTGTACATATGAGATCTAGAAATCTTTACTGTATATCCTAGACAACAAAGCGCCTGACAATTTGAATGTTTAATTGATATTTCGACGGAAAAGCCAAATGTTTTTTTGCGATTACCATATTGGCCAAATATTTTTTTTTTCGAATCAGTAAGTGAAACGATCCCTCACCAAAGTAGTACAGGATTATTCCATTTCGTGCACCACTTACCTGTCATAACAACCTCTGCGTTTCCATTTCAGCGAAACAGAAAAATAATCGACAGAAACAACACGCGAAATCGAAGCTCGCGTGCGCGTTCTATTTTTAAATCCTCTTTATTATTTGTCCGTTTGTTGTGTCCTTGTCTCGCTCGGCGGGTGCGAGCGAGGGGGAGCGAGGCGGCGGGGGTACGCGGTGGCGCGGGGGCGTCCTTCACTTGTCGCGCTGCGCGGAGTCGCTGTTCTATTTTTAAACTGCGGGGGCGGGCGGGGCGCGGGCCGGGGGCGGCACACTTATTGTGTTGACTTGTTACAAGCGATGCAATCAAACTGCTCTACCTACCAATAGGTGGGCACGTATTAATATTCATACAGTGTGTGAAACTTGCTAAAGAGAGACGAAATTGCTTTATCTGCAAGTTTAATGACGCTCAGTAAAGCTCTCAAATACACATTCTTCTCTATTAAAATCCTTTAAAATCGACAAAAGATGATGATTGTGTTCAAAATCGCTTTAAATGTGTGAAATCAATACGGTTTGAAGTTTATCGACATCTATTAAAGTTAAATGTCAAATCCTTTCAGTTCATGATTGATATTGAAATTAGATAATCAGACCCCTTTTCATTGTAACAGCTCTTACTGTTCTCAATATAAGATGAAAATCTAATAACTACTAAATTTAAAATACTCCCGACATTTTAGCTTCCAATTAGCATATCGCTTAAACGGCTAGGTAGGTAGGTAATCGAATGAGGTAGTGGCCACCCCTGGTGTCAGAGTTTTTAGCTTAAACGGCTGACTTATTTTAATAGAACTCGCTAGCAAACCTGCTTAAAAAAACCGCATCCAAATCGGTTCACCCGTTTAAGAGCTACGTATTGTGCCACATACAGACAGACACACACACTCACATACACAGACACACACATAGAGGTCAAACTTATAACACCCCTCTTTTTGGGTCGGGGGTTAAAAAAGACTCCTTGCGAAGTCAAAAGTCCTACGGCCGCGTCTACGAGCGCGTAGACGCAAAGGTCGTACGTAGAGTAGAAAGTGCTACGCCGTAGCGGCTGGCTACGGAGCCGCGCCCGTAGGCCCGTACTAACTCGTAGGCTGCTACGCGTGGAACTTTGGTAACTTATTAGCGGTTTGTACGAGAGCGTGAGCTTTGATTGTGTTGGTAGTCGTGTAGGGTACCTAAATGCAATTCTACGAAAAACAGGAAAATGAGCTGATTTCAAATATTTATAAAAGTCAATTTCGCAAAAAATCGCGCTTAGTGCGTTTTTCGTAAGCGCGGCCGATTTATTGTGCGGGTGTGTGACCGGTGATTTATTGCTTGTCAGGCTACCGAGGTCAGGCTTTGGATTTTAATGACTTCAAAAGTAAAGCGATAATATTACGTTTTTCTTTCATACTTATCAAAGTGAATGCACAGTACCGTACCACGGATGACATAAATTTTTATATATTTTTTAATAACTAGAAACCTAGAAAATAGCAACTTTCGACTACTGTTGGGCTATTTTAGGCTATTTAATTTTACATCGTGTTATTTTGTCGCAGTTACGTAGTATGCAGTTGAAATAGCTGCGCAATACAATAATAGCTGTGATATAAATCGGCAGTTATTTTGAAACAAAGTCAATAATACGTGGGCCGGCCGCGCGAGGTTCCGTGATTGACATTGCATAATTAGAACTGAAATAAACCGGAAACTAGGCTACCGTTGCATCGGCGAACGAATTATAATTCTGATTTTGACTGAGAATAATATACATATGTCATATACCTACAGGGCGATTTTTAAATAGCTTTTTTCCTGAAAAGGCTAAGAAGGCCTTTGCCCAGCTAGTGGGACATGTACAATTAATTGTAAGGCTACATGTTACTTTTTTCTTACTTTTTTTTTCCTGAAACATTTGACATGTAAATGTGATTTCTAACAACTTTAGTTCTACTTTTCGACTTTTCGAAAAGCTCGATACTTTTTATTTTTAAAGTTTCTTTTCCTTTAAAAGTGTGCATTTTGACCATTCCAGCGCTGCCTGCGCGGCAACGCTGGAATAATCTTTTTTTTTTGTCTTCAGTATTTTTTTGTATAAAGAAAAAAATATGCATAGAACAAAAGTTGTTAGAAATCACATTTAGAAGTTGGGGTGTCTGAGTTTAAACCTATTTAAAATTGCCCTGTATAAGGGCTCGATATATTCATCTTTACTTAACTCTGTGGTGATAATTATTTGCATAGTTGTTGCCGACTTTTTATTTCATTGCCATTTAGTTTTAGTGGGCTGCAAGTGCCGGGAACAGAGTTTTGGCAATCGCTCTAATGGCGGGTATTACCAACCAATCAAATGTACCGATAGTTGGTAGCGGGCACCATCTTGCAAGAATAATGTTTAAAGTATAATAATTTAGAACAAAGAGAAAGATGTAGATCTACAAATGACGAAACAAATATATAAATAGAGTGTACTTAACATACTTGTTTGTTCAGTGTACATAATGTATTTATTGACCGCCGAATTAAAGAAAAATGAGTTTGAGAGTTTGTTTCCCCTTTTCTTTCTGTAAAAGTCCAAACTTTTACAAGTTGCGAAAGAAATATGCTGTGATATTTGAAGCAGGTACTTGAAACTTTTAACAGTTACTTGTAAGTCCTTAAAGGTCTTTTCGACCTCCCGTCAAGGGTGGTCGGGCCCGGGCGCTCAGTAGCAGGCTATATTTGGATCTAGGCCGAAAATAGCGCCTCACCCTCCCCGCGCTCCAGCGACCTACTTCAGCCTCGGTCCTCCCCCCAAAGCCTCCTAGGGAGGCGAATATCTGGAATGTTCTAGATATTGGCTGAACTTTGCCTGGCACCTACTTAGTTGTGTTTTGCTAGCGGCTAGGAGGGAGGAAAATATAATAAAAGTGGCTTCTTCTGCCCTTTTGCCCTTTTACTTGTTTTTTTTTTGCATTGGGTGGTTTTTAGGTGCTGGACACACTGCCCCGGTGTTCGGCGTTACTAGTTAAGAGTTCTCAGATTTGCTTCATGAGAACTCCGCCTTCTGACCGCAGTGACAATGTGAACGGTACCAACCATGCATTAGAAAGAATTAGAAAGAACGTGGAAGGCAAAAGTATGAACGCGATAAGATATAAACATAAAAAGCTGTAAGAAGATTTTTAACTTATTTCCACACGATGATTTTGAAGAACCATTTTCGAAGGGTTTGCAAATCAGTATGATTTGTCGCGCCCGTTTATTTGGTATTTTTATACAAATGTTACCTTTTCCTCCTTTTTGTTTATCCCTCAAAGGAAAATTCCATATTTTTTTACCGTAAAGGAAAACATTGTGTTAAAACCGAAGCGTCTAAGGCATATTTCCGCAACGCGAAAATTCCAAACCCGCGTGGGCACACGTGGTGCGTAACTAAGCCCGAACTCTCCCTCTCCTCTCTGTACCTAACTAGGCATAGGTATATAAGATAGAAATACGTAACTTTGAAAAGAACTATTTATAGGTCTCTTTAGCGGTATCTTCGCTATAGGTAAATCGGACCTGTAAATCGTCACTGCGTCAAACCACGCATCAACTAGTGTCTCGAGCCTCGTCTCGTGGCACGCATTGTACGGTCGGCCACAATCTCAGATACCCCATGGCAGCTCTTATTGCGCGCGGCTTAAGGGCGCCAATCGAACAAAAAGGGGTATCTGAGACTGTGGCCGACTGTACTTACTTTAAGCCTGTCTAATATATCCTTTTCTCTTCGCTGGCAGACATGTCCCACGAGGCGGGCGGCGCCGCGGACGGCTCGCCGCAGCAGACGCCGTCGCCGCCGCACGCGCCGCGCCTGCCCGGCGCCGACAACTCCTTCCACCACCAGATCATGCAGGTGAGGCACCACTTACCAATGTTTGGGACTAGAGGGCTGGCGTGGAAAGGAAGAGGCCTATGCCCAGCAGTGGGCTGGATACATAGATAGAGGAAGTGACGATAGACTTGCAGTTCTCAGACTCATGAGTTGTCAGCTGATGAATTCGGTAAAAGATTACCTGATTAGGATGGAAATAACGATCGCGGTGATTTGGTTTTTGGGGTCTAAAAATGTCCGCTGAAAAAGCACAAAAAAATCTGCTCTAGCGCAAAAGCATACAATGAGCACTTGGTCCAAGAATGAGCCCGAATTGATGCAAATTATTTCCTAACGATGATGTGTTTAGATTTGTCCTCATATGATTTCCGCGCTTATTATTCCGCCACTTGCCCAGAACACCCCAGAAAAAAAAAAAGTTTACTCTACTCACAGAGAGACAGTGTTGCGCAATGGAATGCCGCAATGGAATGCGGCGAACGGTGTCGCGCGAACTCTTTCACGTATCTCCCTGACCTTCTTGCGCGTGTCCGGGCGCTATCCATCTCCTCCGAACTCGAAAATATAAAAAGAAGTTGTATTCGAACGCTCGCTATAAATACGACGTTATGAATATAGCTCGCGCGGCGCGGTCGGCGAAGCCGCTATATTTACGAGCTATACGGGGACTACACGTGTCCTGTAGTCCGCACTAACTTTAGAACGCTACGCAGTTAAGACGGAACGCGGGTAGCCGGCTGCTCCATACAAAAAATACAAAAAGGGAGACCTGTTTCCTCCCTGGACCTTTTAATAATAAAAAAAATTAAAAAAGGAAAACATAGGGACATGGGAGAGGTGCACTCTAAGTCGATAGCGGAACTTTAAGTAGGCTGTCTACTGATCACTACAAACAACTTAGACCAGGTGGCGAAAAAAATGGAGAGAAAATAATATCAGCTGTTCCATACAAAAGGTCGACACAAAATGTATGAAATGTATGAATCAGCTGATTTTTTTTTCGCTCCATTTTTTTCGCCTCCTAGTACAAGTTGTTTGTATTGATCAGTAGACAGCCTCCTCAAAATTCCGCTATCGACTTAGACTGCACCCTGTAGATTGAATGGCATAAACATATTTTTTCTAAAACAATTATCCAGGGAGGAAACAGGTCTCCCTTTTTGTATGGAGTTGAGGTTACCCGCGTTCCCTCCTAACTGCTGCGATGTTTACCTGCCCGCATTTTATCGACACTAATAGTATCGCGGGGGTGCTCCAGTGAACCTAATGGGCGCGAATGTGAGGTCTCCGGGAGACACGTCGGTATCGGCCGTTGATCTGGCGTGTGTCCAGTGCCTGTCAATCGGCGCGACAGAGGCGCGCGGCAATTCCGGCCCTAATGATCGACTGCTTGGCGCGCTTGTATCAAAGGTTGCAGTCAGCGCAAATGGATATTCTTTCAGTTAATATTTTGGCCGGGACTGTAGTCCTTTAGATTAACTAGTGGTTCGCCCCGAACTATGAACTCGCGACCCCATATCTCAGCAACCCCTCGACCGATTTGGCTCATGTGCGAACTTAAAAATTCTCTGCTTCATTTACCTGCCTACCAAATTTCAAGACGATCCGACTAAATTTACTCAAGTTATCGTCGAACGAACATTCATACATACATACAAACGCCGGATTGTTCCAGACTTCCAGTAGACTCGGAGAACTTCGCTCGCTCGTTCAAAAATATTTAATTTCGCGCACTTTTAGCACATTCCAATTTGTCGCCGCGCGTGTCCATCGGCGGCTCGCGGAAACGCTAATAGATTTATTTATTCACTGTGCCGAAAATATTGCCGGGTTGGTAGTGTGCGCGGGCATCCTGGTGCGTCGCGCGCGCAGTATTTTTACACCGCCCACACCGCTGCGCAAAACATCCGTCCGCGCTATTCCCGTGCGCGCGCATACCGCCATCGCGTGCTTTTTATTTTTTTCTTTCCCGCCAACATGTCCCGAAATAATCGCGAATGTGTGCGATGATACAGATATAACGCTACACCGCTAGGCCGCGCCGATTCGCGCATCCACTCGGCTGCCAATGCCCTTCTGTATTTAGTTGTGGATACGGAAAATGCGCAAAGGCTACTCCACGATCAATGGCCCTTGTTTACTTTATCTGAAATTTCCCACACAAACACACAATATATTTCCCACAAAATTATCTTACCATCCATTGGCTAAATCTATTTTGTAGTCTGTCCCAAATTACGATGCACAAAATGGATGGCAACAGCTGTAAAAGATTGAAAATGTAATGTAGAGTACCTAGTGAGTAATGTTTGTTGACATTTTGTGTGAATTTGCGACGGATTATAACACTGTTCCTCTCTCCTCATCAGAATCAGAGCCCCAGAAAGAACCATATCGCCGAGAGGGCGAAACACTCCTTAGAGAATAATTTCCTACTGCAAGTGAGTCCACGTTTTATGTCATTGAGTGTGTACCGTGCGCCTGCGCGTGTCAACAATGTCTGTGGAAACAAAGTCAAACGAAGGGTTCCTTCGATCAACTTGTCCATATTATATCCTCGACATTTTTGATACAATCGATTTGCGTAATTAACCCTGAGATTTAAGTGTGTTAACAACTGCTGTTGATTTACATAGGTAGGTATGATTAAACTTTTAACAGCCTTCATTAACCACAACTTATTTAATTGGCCTTTTCGGTGTATATTTTGGTCCCTACTTACAAGAACAACATTGTATTTAAAACTTCATGCTACAGAAAAGTCCTGTCATATTTTGTCAACTTACCGCGAAAAAACTGCTGAACAATTTTTTTAAAACATAAACAAACATTCGTGAGCATCGCATATTTCTCTATTAAACCAACGGTTTAACTCACTTCTTTTTTGGTGTAGCCTGCTAGTTTCGGTTCTCATTCGGAGACCTTAATCATGGAGAACGAGACGGCCCTCGCGACGCCGAGGCTAGCCTCGACCTTCGCGCGAGGAGCCGCTGCGCGCGCGCCGAGAGAACCGAAACTAGTCTGCTACACCGAAAAAATACAAGTGAGTTAAACCGTTGATTTAGAAAAATAATAATTTATTGTATAGTTTTGTTGATACATTCTTATCATCCAAATTGTATGCTTTGATGCACAGAACAACGTCAGAAATAGAACACTAGAAGCCGCAAGCCCGATTTTGGCCTGTTGGTGAAAACCACCTCGGACACACCTTTTTGTTTGCAGTTTGTCCAAAAAACACTGGCTCGATACGTTTATGTATAACTGGCGTTACCTATTCTATTTACATTTATGATAACGAACCATTTAATATGGCAGGACCTTACTGCAGCACTGCTGCTAGCAAGTGTATTAAAGAGTGCAATCACGTTACAGCTGAAGAAGCAGCAGCAACTGCAGCAGGAGATCCTGCTGCAGCACTTCCAGCAGCAGCGGCAGCAGCTCGCCGAGCAGCACGAGCAGCAGCTGCGGCATCACTTTAAGGTAATGCTCTATTTTATAGTGAAGAGCTGTTAACACTATACTATGGGCTGTTAACTAGACATGCGCGAAACAGTGCACTTCGAAGTCATGATAATAATAATATTTCATGACATTTCATACCGCGTGTTATTACATTAAAACATGACACATTACAATTCAGCACACGGCACGAAACATAATAATTCAGCGCACGTCCTGAAACATGACAAATCCTTACAGTTCAGTTCATTCATTTCATTACAGTATGAAGCATGCATGACACATGACGTTTTAGCTTATTTAATTACACTGCAGTACAGTAAGTGTGCTGAAATGCCTTGTGTCATGCTTTACTCTCTCGTGTAATGCGTAATATTTCATGACACCATGTGATATGTCTTTTGTAATATTACGAGCATTACCTACACCCTACACACACATGTCTACTGTTACTTAACTACACATAATTATCATAATTCATAAGTAATCATAGAGTATTATTGTAGAGCATTCATTACGTAAGAGACATAAGCTATATCCACATAATGTCGCTGGTAATACCCCTCCAATCGAAGAAATGGCGCGCGCCAACTTTATAGAAATAGGATGGCGTAAAACATAATGGCCAGCGCCGCGCCGTTGTATGTACCCTTTCTATTTCAAACTAATCACGTGCCTTATTAATAAATGGGACGTCAAGTTTAGCACCCTAAAAATACCACGTTTGATTGACTTGTTGAAGCTTCTTCAAAATGTGTAATGTAAATGTTTGGCTACAACGCAAATATTCAAGCATGCAAGCCCCATCTCTATAAATAGACGCGCACGTTGGCCGCCGATTGATCAAACATTTGCGCCAAAACACGATTATTGCAGTGACAAGTTGACATGAACAAACATTGGCACCAGTCGAACAGTAGCCGCACATCGCTAATTACATTCATTTACATAAATACACTGTTTAATATAAGCCGAGGCTTTGGCAAGCCTGCCCCGGCGGTGCAGAGATGAGGCGAGCTATCAATGTAGAGTTGCCGAAGGTCCGTTGAACATCCTGCGATTGCTGATTTGGAACTCGAAGCAGCCCTAATTTGTGCTAGCAAGTGAAACAACGCTCGCTAACCGTATAGGAAAACATCGTGAGGAAACCCACGTGTTCGTTAGCACCGTATATTGGCCTTGTCTTTCTTGTGGGCTAGGCCGACAAAGCTGAAAGGATGGTCCATCTCGGTGGATGTTTCGGGAAACATGTTCCAACTTCTGAGGACTGATTCACTATCTAGCTAGTGTTATTGATCTACAAGAGATGGAAACGCCCAAGTTTTGTTTTTCATCCCTAATGAAGTGCAGACAAATCTGTAGAAAAATCTGTTACTGTCTCGCGTACGCAAATACTGAGCAAAAGGAACAACCTGAAGACAAAATCGAGGTTTTAGTAAGTAGTAAGTAAGTAAGACATTATTCACAAGATAAAACACAGTACAATGATACTAACAACTTAAAATTTGTTTTGTATTCCCCCCTCTCAAAACTGGTGCGATTTTTTAAATGTTTTCACCACTCATATCACAAGGAACTACTTGATACCAAACATTTTTGCTATAATGCCAGTATCCAGGCAGGAAAACGGGGACTACGTTTGTATGGAGAAAAAACCCTTTTGTGATATGCTCTTATAGCCTTCTGGGTGTTTAGCTTCATGCTTGAAACCTGGTATAAGCACGCTGTAACAATGAATGACATATCGCGCTATGTGTTGGGTTGTGTATTAGATCACTCATTAATTAATTAATTGTGACAATTCACACACTTGCATAGTCATGAATTCCACTTGCCTGCCGTCCGATGGGCTAAGACCAAGACATTTCTGTACTATGCTGCTAAATTATAAAGACAACATTCTTCTAATTCTTGGCGAGCAGTGCAACTGGTTTATTTCAATAATATATTTATTTTTGTAATTACGTCATATTATTTATTTTTATACATTGAGTCATCATTATATTTAAGAGTTATCCTCTTGTCGGTGCAGCATTCTCCATGCACTTCGATCACAGGCCAGTTCTTTTGCAGCCTGGTACGTCACGACATTGAGTGCAATACCCAAAAATAATTTTAGTGTATAATGGATGCCTATTCAAATTAAGAAAAAATAGGCATATCAATATCACATTATAATGCAGGTTGGATCATCGTTGTTTTTGTAATCCAACGCTATTCGAATAATGCAGGAACATGTCGATTGGATGAATCAGACGCGCGGGTTGCCTTAGGTACTTATACTGCTGCCAACTTACTAATGCTGTGGGATCACACCCCTAAATAAAATACCAAATTGACAAAGTAAATCTACCTAAAACTTATTTTTCGGGAGTAATTTGCGGATTGCCGGATTTCCATCAACACTGTTACATACTTTTCCAAGCGAACAGCACCCACTTCGACCTACTAGGCCAGGCACGTCAACCTTGCAGTTTACCCGCTACAAAATTTGACACTGAGTTTAATAAAAAAAAGTTTTATTTATGCAATTGGCCCACCAATGACTGTGCGTGTGACGTGCCTGCACCAGTCTAAAAACTAAGGCCTTTGCATCTACGTAATGAGATGATTTATACAGCGTCCAGTGGCACCTTCACTCACACTAGATGGGTGAAGAGACCACTCGGCGCTGCAGTGCCTGGGACATTGTTTTAGATGGAATAGGCTTGCCCAGCACCTAAACCATCCTGACAGCTTAGTCGGCCTAGCCCACAGGAAAGACAAAGCAAGAGGTACCCGGTTCGATTCCCAGTACTGGCATGTATCTATGACTTTGTTTAATTTCAATTGTACGTACGTACACACGACAGCACGTCGACCTTTACACGCCAGCACTCTACTCGGTTACGGTACGGGCGACTTTACAACAAAAGTATACAGTCTGACGTGCTGTCGTGTGTACATTTGTGAATTTGTGGTAGCAATACCGCTAACTCTGAAGGAAAACATCGTGAGGAAACCCGCGGCTTAGTTGGCTCCACACGTATTGACTTTGACTTTCCTGTGAGCACCAGTGTACCAGCCTCTTTACCCCCACACCGGTTAGGCAGGCGATGCTACTAATGGTGTGAAGACGCCCTATTTCCCGCAGCTGTGGGAGCAGCAGAAGGCGCTCGAGGAGGCGGCGGCGGTGCGGGAGGCGCGGGAGGCGCGGGAGGCCGCCGAGAGGGAGCGAGAGAGGGAGCGGCTCGAGCTGTTGCGGAACAAGGACAAGCACGACCACAGCGCCAACGCCTCCACGCAAGTCAAGCAGAAGCTGCAGGTGAGACAGCAGAGTTGAAGTTTTTTTTTTATGTAGCCTGAATCATGTACCACTGCAGGGCAAAGGCCTCCCCCCTCTCAGCCCAGATTTTTCGGTCCTGAGCCACCTCCGACCACTCCGGCAAATATTTATCGAGGTCGTCTCGCCATCTTCTTCTCGGCCGGCCTCGTCTTCGATATCCGCCTTTGGGCACCCAAGTATCTATGCATAGGATAAGTCTCAGTAACATGTCAGACGTACCGATGGCAGCTGGATAAAGTCCATTGCGGAATGGCGACCCCGAAAAGGGATCGATCGGTTCGGAGATCGGTTGGCAGACCAAAGCCAGATGGTCCGACAACATATAATAGCCAAAGTAGCCGGAAAACAGTGGTTGCGCCTGGCGCAGGATCGTGAGAGGTGGCGTGAGCATGAAGAGGCCTTTACTCGGCAGTGGGTGCTAACAGGCTGATGTGGGTTATTGATGAGTTAAGCGACCTCTTTTGAGTGTCACAGGACCTTTATGAAACACCCTGTATAGGTCCAAGCATGAATGATACCATCGTATTTGAAATCCAGCGCTGTAATTGAAGTTCAACTACTGCAAATGCTGAAAGACTTCCATATAACATGTATTGAATTTAACACATTTTTGGCAAATAAATTATTTTCAATTTCAATATAGAGCTAAGTAGATAGTGTTCGAAAAAATATTCTCTCTTCGACACTTTTGATCCGCATAGAGCGGTATAGTGATAATAGAGACATAGTGGATCGAGTTTTTGAACCAGAATCCTTGTAACTAAGAAATAGTTTAGGATGAATCCGATTGTGCATTTTCTTAACGTCTGAATGTATATGTATTTCAGGAGTTCCTCAAGAAGAAGCAGGCGGCAGCGAATGCGAATGGAACAGTACCTGGATCTCCTTATAGAAATTGGTAAGTTTGCAACAGGAACCTTCAAATCCTTCAAGTTTCTTAGGACAGCTCTGGTTCACTGAAGGCTCAGCCTTGCCGCAAAACGATGGGACTTCCGAGCAAAACATGTTACCGCTTCTAATCCCATTGAGCCGTTTTCAGCACAAATTCACAAAGCATTTCATAGATGGCGCTCATACAAGAGCCGGAATACGGCTGTTAAATTTCGCTTGGCACAGATTAATTTTGACGGCCGTATTCAGGTTCTTCTATGGCCACGCCTGTAGGCGCCATCTATGAAATGCTTTGTGAATTTGTGCAGAAAACGGCTCAAGCTATTTACGATAGTAAGTGACTGAGGTTTTATTCCAAGATAACGGTAAGCTTAGCAGTTAATAAGTATTTTTTTATAACGGCGTATTGCAACAAAAACCGCTTATGTGCGTATAACAGGAAAATCGATAAAACATCTGGTTTTCGTAGGAGAACATTGTTAGAGGTTTTTTTTTTATTAATATAATTATTATTTTGGATTATGCCAAAATATACCTACTTACGAGGGTGTGTGGCAGTAAGCAGTTGCAGCTGACAGTGCAGCTAGCAGGATCTCCTGGAGATGACCCCCAGCGCGATCAAGTTGGCACGTTTCTGGGAGCGCGACGTGTGACGCTTTCGACACGAGAGAAGAAACAGTTGGGCAGTCTGTAATAGCTACGCGGTTTAAGATCATGGTTTGCGTCAATTATTTGTTGTGTTGTTCGCAGGGGCATCGTAAAGTCGTCATCGGGCGAGTCGATCACGTCTGGCGGCGGCGCGGCGCACCCCTACCGCCTGCCGCTCGCGCTCAACGCGCCGCCGCCGCAGCCCTCGCCCGCTGACTTCCCGCTCCGGAAGACTGGTCAGTACTGTCTCCTTACCACTGTCTGTCCAACTGCGAGACAGTTCGGTTCAATATCTTTGGCGGTAGCGAAGTTCACAGCTTCTGTCTGATACCTTCGCAAAATATGTTATTGCAATGCGCGCGACTTGTGTTGTTTGTGACTATGAAGTCGCCATAAATGGCTAGCTAAGAAAATAAGTGATACAAGCTTTTTTTCCAAAATGAGCAATTTTTGGCTTCCTTGGTAGATAATACAAGTTAGTTCAAAAGTTATCCAAATGCAACTTGGATCACTTCTGCCCCTCTACCCTTGACGCATTTTTCCAATACGGCCGCAATATGGCGCAACTTACAAAATGTAATGTTTTACAAATTAAGACGCATTTTATGTTTTTATTTAATAAAATAGCCTTACCTTTGACTAAACATTACAAAGTATTTAAAATCAAAGTATTACTATGCGAATTCAAAGAGAAATTAATTTTAAAACTTTTTCAATTTGATCGCAATAGCGTCAAGGGTAATCCCCCTGTTCTTACCTAGCCAAATATTGAGTCGATCCACACCTAGCCAAATAATGAGTTGAATTTGATCTGGACTACCCATAAACGCCTTTTCCGTGAACGCGCGTCCAGAGAAATGGCGTATAGGGGAATAATATTATTGGATAGATCGTCTATGCTAAAACTGAGCGCGCCTCATACTCATACTTAAGTTCTGCTTGTGATAAATAGTCAAACCGGCTTGCAATTTTAGTTTAGACGATGAAAAACGTGTTGGAGAATCTAGAGAGATTCTCCAACACGTTTTTGCTAGCCGTACTTGATAGAGCTATGAAATGCCATCACACAGTGCCGGCACTATAGGTCAATGAATTATGCATCATTGCATCATACGGTCATACCGTACCACCTAGGTACTTGGTATAGGTATTAAGTGGTTTTCGGGGTTGCGTAGTCAGTTGAGAAACCCTGATTCAACTTTTGTATAGCTATATGAGTACCTACGTATTTCACCAAATCTTGGATAATAGAGCTTTGTGTGGGTTATTAACAACCCTTAAAAAAACAGCTTCCCTTGGGAATCAAACCAATTCTGTGATAAATACTTCGTACAAAATATTTTGCAAATCTATATGGTGCGAGTATCTTACTCGCTCTTAGCTGATTTTCTTTCCAATTAACATAATACAGAGGTATTTCGAGAGGTCAAAGTAATTATTATTGAGGATTCCGTATTTAGATACTTTTTGTTCTGTCGCCGAATACTAATTGATTCATGAAATGCCGTACAGAAATAGATTTTCTTTTTATAATTTGGCAATAGCGCAGAACCGTCTGCTTTTTGTCTATGAAAGTTTTTCTTATTAATTTGTTGGCAAATAACAGCAACTGTGTGTTGTGTAACGTGTTGAAGACACATAATATGTGTGCTGTTTTATTACTTGAAAAACAAATAACATTTAGTACCTAATCAATTAGACAACTTCGAGAATAATTTGACCTTTTCGTCACCAAGTCAATGATGTTATGATAAACCGAGGTAGAAAGGTTATAGCGAAGCCAATAATTATAGAATGCAAACTAGATATTCTGATGCTTTATGGTGCCAGTTTTCATCCGCTAAACACCTAGGTTTATTATGACATAGTTGAATATTAAAACGATTCTATACAAAGATTCACGTGCAAGCTTCTTGCCCCCTTAGCACGCTACCATTTTGCCTACTCTCAAGTGTCACCTTAGCCACTGTTCACTGTCACCTCAGTAGTGTTAAGTGGCTAAGGTGACAGTTGAGAGTAGGCAAAATCGCCGCGTCCTCAGGGGGTTGGTACCATCTTAGACTGTCAGATTGGACAAACTTCTAGCCACGAAGCAAGCACGCCAAGTTTAAGGCTGGAAGATAGCAGCGTGGCGGGAAATTCAAAATTTTCACAGTTTTTTACATTTTGTAGCTAAACTGAGCTATTTTTGTTCAGCGATTTTTCGTTCGCGGCAGTAACATAGTATTCTTTTCATTATTGTAAACAACAGAACAACAATAATTCAGCCGATAATGTGTTCTGGTCTACGGCAAGTTTTTGAAATTTAGAATTTTTGAATTGTGAACAAAATTTTGAATTTCCCGCCACGTTGCTACCATATCCCCCGTTGAATTCTGATTTGACGTAGTGTCCCGATGAGGTAGTCTGAGGGTCCTCGCACGCCGAATGCGGTCAAAAGTTCAGCCTTCTGCCGCGTCAAACGAATATTAAACCATTCTGTGTTGCGTTTCTAAAAATATTACCTGACGATACGTAAAACGTCAGTGGACCATTGTATAAATCCAACAATCATATGATAATTCGATGTACGGTCGGCTACAATCTCAGATACCCCATGGCAGCTCTTACCGCGCGCGGCATAAGGGCCGCCAATCGAACAAAAAGGGGTATCTGAGACTGTGGCCGACTGTACATTGACCTAAACTTTTTTTCTAATATTTCTAATGCTTAATCGGCTACGCAATGCGGATCGAATTGCCGTTGTCAGTTTTATGAAATGTCCCGCTGACCACACAAAAAGTCCCAAGTTTGACGCGTCAGAGTGCGTAGTTTGCTTTGAACGCTTTACCGCACGACCGTGTGAGAACAAGGGCTTAGCCTGTAACGCAATGGTGCCAAAATGGGCTCCCAGTTGACAGTTTCAATTACGATTTATTAATGCTGCCGGTCCTTTTAATGTTTTTGCAGTACGGCAAAGAATATTCGGATTCTAATTCAAGAGGATTAGTTCCCTGTTTGTAGTAGAAAAACGACCTGCTTTTGTCCTTCTGCTGGGACGCCATCGACACGCCATTGCGTTACAGGCCCCAGCTCTGCCCCGAGTGTTGTGTTGACTGACTGTTTGTTCGTTTGTCGTGTGTGTACTAACGATGTCCCGGCATGTTGCGCGTGCACTAACAGCGTCGGAGCCCAACATGCTGAAGCTGCGGCTGAAGGCGCGCGTCATCGAGCGTCGCGCGTCGCCGCTCGCGCGCCGTCCGCTCAAGAGCCGCGCCAAGCACCGCAGTGAGTACAGACAGACCCACGTCTTAAGAGGGAACGCGGGTAACCTCAACTCCATACAATGTGTATGTTTTCCTTTTTTGATTATTTTTATTATTTAAATATTTTTTATTAAAAAAATTCAAATAATAAAAAAAGTAAAACATAGGGACATGGCAGAGGTACATATAAATTGAATGGCATAAACATATTTTTTCTAAAATAATTATCCAGGGAGGAAATAGGTCTCCCTTTTTGTATTTTTTGTATGGAGCAGCCGGCTACCCGCGTCCCGTCTTAAGAATCTCCTGAAGCTCTGCAGCCCTCTCGCTCACACTTTTCAACATTTTAATTTATTGTAAGAGAATGATTCAACTGTGGACGTTGAAATAAGCTATCGACATGTGGACTAACTTTTGATGTTATATTCCTAGTAATGAAAAAAATATCGCGGAAGTTCGTTTAAAAGTAGTAGTTCCGTGATATTTTTTTTATTACTAGGAATATGAAATTAAAAATCAGTCCACATGTCGATACCTTAATTATCTGTGTCTGCAACTATATTTCATCGCCCAAAGTTGAATCATTCTCTTACAATAAATTAAAATATTGAAAAGTGCGAGCGAGAGGGCTGCAGAACTTCAGGAGATTCTTAAGGCCCAGTAGTGGGCAGTAGTGGGCACAAATCAACTAGTTCCGCCAATGGAAAAAAAAAACTTATCTACGTTTATAGCAAAAAACGCTTCCAAAAAGAAGATATGTCTTTTTTTCCATTAGTGCACTCTAAGTCGATAGCGGATATTTTTTTCACTCCATTTTTTTCGCCACCTAGTACAAGTTGTTTGTAGTGATCGGTAGACAGCCTACTTAAAGTTCCGCTATCGACTTAGAGTGCACCCTGTAGTTGTGCCTAGGTTATCACCTTAACAACTGTCAGCGACACCCTACGATATTCAATGGTAGCTCTTCTGTAGGATAGTACCCGGGCATCCGTATTCCAAGTCACTACGCGAATGAGAAACTCACTCGAGTGGACGAAATCTATATCGTTTTGTAATACCGTTTTCCTCAGTCGAGTATGAGTGGAGTCGAGTTTTGAGTGGAGGAACGGCTTGGAATACAGGTGTAAGTATCCGTATATGTCCTTTTACCGCAAGTTAGTACCAAATGGTTCGCTACCAAGTGCAGTCGTTTTCCACGGCTATCCTGCCATAGCATAGGCTGAACCGCCACCGCCGGGTAACCCGTAAGACTATTTTACGAAAAGTGCAACTATAACTCTTATGTGCACAGTCATACGAGCGGTTTGTGGAGGTATCTATCTAGCGTGTCTCTGAACTAATTTAAAGCTGCTACGGAACCGCCGGTTGTGGCGACGTTTACGCACATAATTCACCAAAGTGGAGACGAGGTGGTAGGATGTATTTTTATACACTTCAAACCTCGCTTAACTCAGCAAGACTCAAATGTATAATCCGTGCGGGATCAGAATGGGATAATACCTTTTGGAACTGAGAAGCTCGCGGTCCTGTAGCGTCAGCATTTCGGCAATTCTAGTTGTCTATGGCAAACTCGCGTCGAAACTTGCTGGTGTTTTCTGTGCGCGTGGGTGTCTGCTCGAGTTTTATCACGTTTTATTCAATTAATGCAATAACATTGAATCCTTTAAGATTACAAAAACATTTTTGTGTATTTCCAATTTCATAACCCTATGATAGAACGTAGAACTAAATTTTTTTGTACTGACGCTACTCGAGAACTGTCATTTTCGATTCAGTTCCAAAAGGTATTATCCCATTCTGATTCCGCACGGATTGAATATACTCCTTTCGCCTCGCGCAGTGCATACGAACAAGCTTCAAGGCGCACAAAACCGTCGCCACAGCCATTAGGTGTCACCGAGCCCGTTCTGTCCCATCTATAGGTACTTTTATAGATATTTCTAAGATGGCACTCTGCCGTTTTCCTGTTCCGGCGATCAAGCAATCAGAAGACCAATTTTAATTCGCATGCTGTTGTGATTACTGTGATAACGAATGACGCAAATGCATCTCGCTTAAAGACTAAAACTACTGTTGAGTGACCCTTTTAGCAAAGCAAAATATATAACCGACCCATTATTTTAAAGAGCTAAAGTAAAATGTTTTCGTTTGTGCAATAAAGAGTTACTTACTTACTTACTTACTTACTTAAAGTTTCTGCTAACACGAGTACCTACGCTATTTTACAATTATCAGTTCTCGAAACAAATAAAGTTGTTGCTAGTCTACCGTTCTCTCAAAGCAGCTTACAAATAAAAATAAAGAAATGCAATTTTATTGTTTATTGATCAACAATACTCTTTTGTTGTTCCCATGAGCCAATCTAAGAAATAAGTTATTATCCTCATAGCCCGTAAGCGCCTGAGCTATATCACACTGGGATACCGCGTGGCACCACTAAGAAGTCGCTAGAGTGCGCGCACGTTAAGGCTGGAAGATAGCAGCGTGGCGGGAAATTCAAAATGTTCACAGTTTTTTACATTTTGTAGCTAAACTGAGCTATTTTTGTTCAGCGATTTTTCGTTCGCGGAAATAACAAAGTATTCTTTTCATCTTCTTTTCTGTTTTCTTTTTTTCATTTCTTTTCTTTTTTCGACAAGAGTTTTGGGCAGTACCACTGCTTCGTAGACCAGAACACATAATCGGCTGAATTATTGTTGCTCTGTTGTTTACAATAATGAAAATAATACTTTGTTATTTCCGCGAACGAAAAATCGCTGAACGAAAATAGCTCATTTATAATAAGTTGAAAAAATTCACTCGGGACAGGACTTGACCTAGCACGGGTTAGTGCTTTAGAAAAAAACAAAAAAGAAAATAGCTCAGTTTAGCTACAAAATGTAAAAAACTATGAAAATTTTGAATTTGTCGCCACGTTGCTATCGTCCCACCTTAAGTCTGCGCGCGGCGAAAAGAGGAACTAAAATGAAAAGCCGCCATATTGCTCTACCATTGGTTCTAGTGGTTAGCGTCTTTCCGTGATTGGCTGGCAATATTTTTTAAATTGGCATCAGCGCCATATCTACGTGCAAAGTTAACGTGCGCGCACTCTACCACGTAATGCCTACGTTTGGTCTGTGATGGAGCGGTGACTTGGTTTTGCCACACAAAGTCATTATAAGACATAGCTCTGACGACAAACTTGTCTTCTCCGCGACCTGACCTAACCATACCATTGTTCCCTGCAGACTGCAGCGACGGAGCGTCCCCCCGCGGCTCGCCCACCTCTTGCGCCGCGCCCATCCGGGAAGAAGACGAGGCGCCGCGCGCGCCCGACCTACTGTTCTCATCTCCCTCGCTCCCCAACATCTCGCTCGCACACAAGCAGCCGCCGCCGCCGCCGCAGGTACACACCCTCTAGCCCCTATGACCCACAAAGTAGAAGAAGACCCTTAGATTAAAAAAAAAAACTTTGGCTCAAGGTTGGATGATAGGAACATGGCGGGAAATTAAACATTTTCACAGTTTTTTACATTTTGTAGCTAAACTGAGCTATTTTTGTTCAGCGATTTTTCGTTCGCGGTAATAACATAGTATTCTTTTCATTATTGTAAACAACAGAACAACAATAATTCAGCCGATTATTTGTTCTGGTCATCAACAAGTTTTTTGGGCAGTGTCACTGCTTCGTAGACCGATTTTTCGTTCGCGGAAATAACACCGCGAACGAAAAAACGCGAAACAAAAATTGCTGAATTTAGCTACAAAATGTAAAAAACTGTGAAAATTTTGAACCTCCTTGGTTAGAATCTGATCTTGTCCACGGTCTTCACAGTATCGTCGCCCCATCCAGCAAAACAAATTAGTTAATATGATGTCAAATTCTAAAGACCAACACTATAATTCTGTCAACTTCAAATGCAACCTGTGTTTCGGCCAGGTGTCGGTGTCCCTACCCCCGGTGTCGGAGGCGGAGGCGTACGGTCCGGCCGGCGTGACCGGCGCGACCGGGCCGGCGTGCGCCGGCGCCGCGGGCACCTGCGGCCGGCTGCCCAAGCGACCGCTGGGCCGGACCCACTCCGCGCCCCTGCCGCTCGGCGACCCGGCCCTGGCCGCGCCGCCGCACCACTACCTGCGGGACCAGATCCGCAAGACCGTTAGTACTACACACACACACACACACACACACACACACACACACACACACACCCTCACACACACACACAGACACACACACACACACACACACACACACACACACACACAGACGGGACGCACTCCGCGCCCTGCCCTGCAATTTGTCTTTTAGGACACAAACTAAAAACTTACTCCTCCCCAAATTCTAGGGTCGGCGGACTAAACCACATAAGTCCTATACAAGTTCTACACGACTAAGGCCCGGTTTCTGAGTTGAGAATTTTACTAAGCACATACTTCCGTATCGCTCTGTCACGCTCTTTTGTGAGAAATCTGCAGAGACAGGACGATACTTACCCATTTGCTTAGCAAAATTCTCAACTCAGAAACCGGGCCTATGGCGCCCACATAGAACAGACGTGTAGTGGGACGGACGTAACATTTTGTTTTGTTTTGACGTTTTGCTTTGTCCACGCCCCGTCTCTTCTGTGTTTATTGCGTCGCGTCGCTCCTATACATTTTGTATGACAGTGACTTCAAACTAGGTGTAAAATAAGCCTTCGTAATAAGGTTATTTATACAGCGTCTAGTGGTACCTGTACTCACAGTAGATGAGTGAAGAGACCACTCGGCGCTGCAGTGCCTGGGACATTGTTTTTAGATGGAGTAGGCTTGCCCAGCACCTATACTGAACGAGCAGAGGAGAGCGTGTGCTACTCTCGCTCTGTCGCTCAGTGCTGATAGAAGACGGTGATGGAAAGATTGTTCTTGATACTGAAGATAATATTTAATGATGATAGAAAGGTGGCTAGTGACTCTAGCCACCTTGCACTGATATTGATAGTTTACATTATTGCTGTATGAGTAGCTCGGGCGAGTGGCTGCAGCCGACTAGTTTGACAATTGTAAGTGCCGCGTGAACCGAACATTGCATAGGGCAATGTCAGCAATACGGCGACCTAAAACCCATGTACATAGTTAGCTTGTACATATACCATATTGACAGCTTAGTCGGCCTAGCTCATATGAAAGACGGGTCAATACGTGTGGAGCCAACTAAGCTGCGAGTTACCTCACGATGTTTTCCTTCACCATTAGCGAGTGGTTTTGCTACTTAAAATTCACAAATATACGTAACATTGGAAAGAAAAAAGTCATAGGTAGGTACATGCCAGCACCGGGAATCGAACCTGGGTCTCTCGCGTCCGAGTCCAATGTTCTTATAATCCGTGCGGGATCAGAATGGGATAATACCTTTTGGAACTGAGAAGCTCGGGGTCCTGTAGCGTCAGCATTTCGGGAAACTCTAGTTGTCTATGGCAAACTCGCGTCGAAACTTGCTTTTGTTTTGTGTGCGCGTGGATATCTGCTCGAGTTTTATCACGTTTTATTCAATTAATGCAATAACATTGAATCCTTTTAGATTACAACCATTAAAAATGTTTGTGTATTTCCAATTTCATAAACTTATGATAGAACGAAGAACTAACAATTTTTTTTACTGACGCTACTCGAGAACTGTCATTTTCGATTCAGTTCCAAAAGGTACTAACCCATTCTGATTCCGCACGGATTATACCACAATGCGACCACCACACTCCAGGCAATCCAGGTGTAAAGTAACCGTTTTCCTCCGCCGCAGGTGCTAACCCGCGCGCACGACGCGGCGGCGGCGCAGCTGCGCGAGGAGAGCGAGGGCGAGGTCATCGACCTGACGCGCAAGCCGGGCGGGGTCACAGCGCCCCCGCCGCACCCCCCGCCGCAGGCCGCCGCTCCCCTCGCCCGCGCCCTCTCCTCCCCGCTCGTCGGCGCGCGGCCGCGGCCTACCGGGCTCGCCTACGATGCTATCATGCTCAAACACGGGTGAGTGCTGCTAATAGATCCGCCATTTTGTTTTCTTACTTTAGCTACGAAGGGATGCGGTGCCGCGATCCACTGGTCTGTTATAGACGGTGCTAAGTACTCTGTGTCTGACGCTACCATGCTTTAAAACGGGTGACACAAGTGTTTCCATGTCCTTGCAGTGTGGATGGTAGATCCGCCATTTTGTTTTCTTAGTTGAAATAAGCGAGCTTGAACAGACATAGGCATTGCGGCCCGCGCTTGCGCCCGCTATGTCTCACATTAGATGCCATCAGTTAGTCTAGTGGTCTGTATCCGACCTGACGTGCAAGCCGGGCGGGGTCACCGCGCCCCCCCCCCCGCCGCAGGCCGCCGCCCCGCTCGCCCGCGCCCTCTCCTCCCCGCTCGTCGGCGCGCGGCCGCGGCCCACGGGGCTGGCCTACGATGCTATCATGCTCAAACACGGGTGAGTCAAGTGTTTTTATTGTAGCTGGCAGATCCGCCATTTTGTTTTCTTACTTTAGCTACGGAAGGATATAAGCAAGCTGGGAGGTGCCGCGATCCGCTCGTCTCGCATTAAAATAGCCACCAATCAGTGCTACACTATGTCTGACGCTACCATGATTAAACACGGGTGAGACCAGTGTTTCCATGACCTTTTTAGTGTGGATGGTAGTTCCGCCATTTTGTTTTCTTAGTTTAAATAAGAAAGATGGGCGTTGCGGCCCGCACTTGCGCCCGCCTGGTCTCGCATTAATTTAGCCTGCCTGTCTGTCTTTCCTACCTGACGCGCAAGCCTTACGGCTGCCATGTTCCTTTTGCATTGTCTAGTTTTCAACATTCATATCCTTTTATTATCGGGCGCGTTATGGCCCTTAGTTCTTCATCCCTCGAGAAGACTGGTCTAGAGCTAGCCATATTGTCTCGGGACTGACGTGCGTTCTGTGTGTTTGTCTCCAGCTGCGCGTGCGGCGCGCACGCCCCGACCCACCCGGAGCACGGCGGGCGACTGCAGTCCGTGTGGGCGCGACTGTGCGAGACTGGACTGGCCGCGCGCACCGAGCGCACCCGCCCGCGCAAAGCCACGCTCGAGGAGCTGCAGGTAATGCTACCACAAGGAATTAAGAGGGAACGCGGGTAACCTCAACTCCATACAAAAGGGGAGACCTGTTTCCTCCCTGGATAATTGTTTTAGAAAAAATATGTTTATGCCATTCAATCTATATTTACCTCTGCCATGTTCCTATGTTTTAATTTTTTTATTATTTTAATTATTTAAATAAATTTTATTAATAACAAAAAAAATAAAACATAGGGACATGGTAGTGGTACATATAAATTGAAAGGCATAAACATATTTTTTCTAAAATAATTATCCAGGGAGGAAACAGGTCTCCCTTTTTGTATTTTTTGTATGGAGCAGCCGGCTACCCGCGTTCCGTCTTAAAGAAAATATCTTGAAGCAATACCTGTAGGTAAAAGCCAGTACAGCAGTACCAAATTCTAATTCTATTTTGGCCTCAACAAAATCAAGGGCAAGAGGCATACAAATACTCGTAGAAATACTTAAGAATGGTTGATAACTTTCATGACATGTTAAATAGTGTGTTACGAAACTAAAAGTAAGCGGCATTTGTAAAATCAGCTCCCCACTTTTGTCGTCCAACACACTTGTATTTTTTGACGTGATAACGTCTTTAAAATCGTTTTAGTCGGGTGACATGTTCAGAAACTTGTGTCACACCAAAACCTCACGAGCGCGATCTGTATAAGGTATAACGAGAGAGAGACGGACCGATCTCCCGTCTCATCTCGAGCGCTGCCAGTCATTCCGTGAAACTTGTCACGCGGAATCCTCACGAGCGGAGGCTGGCATAGCGTTCGAGTGAGTGGACCGATCTTCCGTCTCTCTCACTCTAGCGGCATACAAACGAATGGAGATTTTCTCGTGCGGTTAAGTTTTCAATAAGACGTTATCACGTAAACATCTCGATCGTAAACCTACTTTACAAACAACCAATTTTTTCAGAATACTAATCTTGCTTCGTTCTCCCTTCAGTCTGTGCACACGGAGGCGCACGTGCTGCTGTTCGGCGGTCGGTCGCGCGACGCGCGCGTGCCGGCGGCGGCGCGGCAGCTGGTGCGGCTGGCGTGCGGCGGGCTCGGCGTCGACGCGGACACCGCCTGGTGCGACCTGCACACCGCCGCCGCCGCGCGCGCCGCCGCCGGCGCCGTGCTCGACCTCGCCCTGCGCGTCGCCAGGAACGAGCTGAGGAACGGGTCAGTCATCTACAGGGTGTTAAAAGACCGCCAACAGACCCGAAAGCCACGCATACTAGACACCAAAACAATAGTACATTACTGCCGCGGTCTTTAATGGGTGCGTTTCTGGCGCGCTTTTGATGGCCGACAGAGCGCAGCGTAGCGCAGCTCAAGACCTTCACAGCGTGGTCAGCATTGCAGCCCTTGATGGACAAGCTGGAATGAAGGCCGAGACCGAAGGTCGAGGCCTTTATAGCGCGGACAGCAAGGGCTGCAATGATGACCAAGCTTGAGGGCCGAGAGCGTAGCTAAGCTAAGCTCGAGGCCATCATAGCGTGGCCAGAAGCGCACTCATTGCAGACCAAGGCTTGTATAGTGCTTTACTCAAACAATGCGAGTAATTTAAATAGAACCAGCTTACCTTTTGTCTTAGTTTAATTTCTGTTGATTTTCCATTCCGCAAAGTTTTCGTAGGTAAACTTGTATTTTTCCTTTGACTTCGGTGGCAATAGGTACCTTTAAATATCTTTTTTCGCTTCCTTTTTATGTTCGGTGTTGTTAAACACATTGAATCAGAGGATTCGTTGCTTGAAGAGTTCACTTTTATTTACAACAAAAACAGCACGCACAGAAAAAATCACTTCGAACAACGCGCGAAGCGGCGAAAACAATATGGCCGCGCTTTTTTTTTCTATGAAATTTGTAGACTGCCAGCACCCAAACAGCCAAATTCTAAATAAATACTTTTTGTGCCAGACTTTTGAGTTCTATTTTTGAAACAAAACTCGACATTAATGGATTTTCATACAGTTTTTCTGGCCGCAAAACACGACATTAATGAAATTCCATACAACTTTTCTGGCGCCTAATCAAAGTAGCCCGCAAGTCCTCCTTTGCTCAAAGAAGGTTGTCGAATTAATGACCACATTACGAGCTTTTTTGAGTAAAGTACTTTTTCGATAAATTATTGCTGGGAAATAATTTTGATAATAATTATTTTACTACGCAATGGACGTGTGACGCACAGAAGCCATATTGCGCAAGCGTAGGTATAAGTTTTTGTTAATTAAGCTTGAAGTGCCGATGTTTAGAATGGGTTGCGGGTTGCATTTTTCACGTCGTTTTTTGTAAGAAATATTCATAATTTTGATATGGCTTCCTGAGAAGGTATGTTAAGAACTAGATACTAAATACATTTCTGCAAAAAAAAAGTTTTGCAAAGTTCGACTTTCAACCTCATTATCTCTGAAACCGTTGATTTCCCAGGCATAGTTCCTTGGACAAAAATGTTCATTATGATGAGGACAGTACGTGGTTTCCCGCTTTGTTGGCGGTCTTTTAACACCCTGAATATTATTAACTCGCGGGGGTCAGGATGTTTCGTGCGACCGTCTGGTGGCGCTTCGAGCTTCGCTCTAAGCAAGACTCGGCTTTCGGCCTTGTGAAACAGAGCTTGGCCTTCGGCCTCGCAAGTTAGAGTGTTTGCAAAAGGCGTCTGGGCCGCTTCGTGCTTCGCTCTACACGGGACTCGCCCCTCGGCATCTTTGAACGTAGCTCGCCTTCGGCCTTACATTACTGGGCTCGGCCTTCGGCCTCGTTGTTTGGATTGTTTACTGCGATCAATGTCATCAAGCTCAGTCTTCAGCTAAATGTATTCGTTGTTGTTTGACACAGGTTCGCGGTAGTGAGGCCACCGGGACACCACGCGGAGCCTAATCAAGCGATGGGCTTCTGCTTCTTCAACTCAGTGGGCGTGGCCGCGCGGACGCTGCGCACGCGCATGCACCTACAGCGAGTGCTCATAGTGGACTGGGTGAGTGAGAGAGACAAACAAACAAACTGCTTCGACATCTCTGTAGGCTTTCCCCTTGTATTTTGTATATCCAACTTCTAATTAATTTGATTGTAGTATGGGATTCCCTCACCTCTGTTGCGTACTGTCTCGCGGTAACAAGATTTCAGAGTTCAAATATGAGTTTTATGCCAAGATATTTTCCATATCTACTTTGCTTTTAATCTATAGGAATAAAATGGCATTTGTAGACTCTACTTTGATCTACGTATTCCGTAGAAATATGAAAGTGTAGACAAAGGCCCGGTTTCTGAGTTGAGAATTTTGCTAAGCAAATGGGTAAGTATCGTCCTGTCTCTGCAGAATTCTCACAAAAGAGCGTGACAGAGCGATACGCAAGTATGTGCTTAGTAAAATTCTCAACTCAGAAACCGGGCCAAAAACTTCAACCAATTGGGTAGGCAAAGTTTTTTGTTCGAAAGTCCGTTATTGGCTTAAACTTATCTTTAGACAATATTGAGAAACTAATTTAAATATTTTTTATTTTGGTCCAGTAGTTTTGTTTTTATGCGCTAAAATGTTTTGTTCCTATGACCGCCAACAGTATGTAGACCGTCGCGTGACGTCATAAAACCGTATCTTTGAAACGTTGTAAAATCCAAACTACTGAACCAAAATAAAAAATATTGAAATTAGTTTCTTATAATAGCCAAAAGTTTTGAATAAGCCAATAACGGACTTTCGAACAAAAAACTTTGGGTTCCGAATTGGCCGATACCTAATCCTCTGCTTTATAACTGAGATTCTCTCCTTCATAAAAACAGCATAATGCATAAACCCTCCTGTTACCCCCCTCAGGACGTGCACCACGGGAACGGCACGCAGCAGATATTCTACGCGGACCCTCACGCGCTGTACATCTCGATCCACCGACACGACGACGGGAACTTTTTCCCCGGGACCGGCGCGCCCGCCGAATGCGGCGCGGGGGCGGGGCTCGGCTTTAACGTCAACATAGCCTGGTCAGGCGGACTCGCGCCGCCGCTCGGTGACGCCGAGTACCTCGCCGCCTTCCGCAGCGTCGTCATGCCTATTGCCAAGGTAGACAGTGTTTATAAGAGAAGACTTATCCCCCAGACAGCCTCTCCGAACTGCACCCTCCTGCGGTCTCGCTAGCTAGAGTGATCTTTATATCTTCATGATGATAGAGAGAGTTGGCTAGTGACTCTAGCACCTAGACTGATTGCTTGATTGATATGTGTCGTTTGGGCGAGTGGCTGCAGTCGACTAGTTTGACAATCGTAAGTGCTGCGCGAACCAAACATTACATAGGACAATGTCAGCAATACGGCGACCTACAACCCATGTACGTAGTTAGCACGTACACTACTTCTCTCAAAACTGCTACCCAGATTCTATGGCATCGAAATTGAATCATTTCTGACTCGAAATCAGTTTCCCTGTGGAAGCGTAGGTTCGAATCCTACCGGCTGCGCCATGTCAGGGAGGCGTGGATCAAATATACGTGTGTGATCAAGACTTTTTTACTGGGAATCCACTTTAGCTGCGCTCGCGCGCTACATCGATATACATATAGCTGACACTTCCATCTACTTCACTTTTTGTTCCCTCAGGAGTTCGACCCGGAGCTGGTGCTGGTGTCTTGCGGGTTCGACGCGGCGCGCGGTCACCCGGCGCCGCTGGGCGGGTACGAGGTGTCACCCGCGTGCTTCGCGCATCTCACCGCCGAGCTGATGACGCTGGCGGGCGGCCGGCTCGTGCTCTCGCTCGAGGGCGGGTACGACCTGCCCGCCATGTGCGACTGTGCGCAGGTGTGTAGCAGAGCTACTGGCCGTTTTTAAATATACAACGTGTTGGAAAACATCCTAACTCTTTTTACAGGGTGTAGCCTACTGGTCAACAAGTCGTCAATTCTGTAAAAAAAAAACGATTTAACCACTTTTTGTTTTTTCTAAAGTACTAACCCGTGCTAGGGAATAATTTAAACATATATAATAAGTTGAAAAAATTCACTCGGGACAGGACTTGAACCCGCAACCTCTCGCATACCCGCCTCTCGTATTCTCGCCTGCACGGTATGGGAGAGGTTACGGGTTCAAGTCCTGTCCCGAGTGAATTTTTTCAACTTATAATAAATGTTTAAAACTATTTAAATTCTGTAATTTTTTTTATTTTTTTATTACTCTTTGTTTTAGGTATTAGCTCAAATTTAAAAACATGTTTATGTGTGTAGGTGCATTTGCATAGCTTTGAGTTGTTAAAACATGAAAGTCAATGAAAACAATATTTAAAAAATACTTTTGTCCCGCAAGGGAATTTCTTCATTTTTATTATCTTTACAAACCTTGACAGAGCTATCAACCACGTGCATCCATTAGCCTCTGAATGCGGGAAGTCCCGGAACGCGCGAGTTCTCAGCCAAAAAAATAGTCTATAATATTGTAATAATTAATGATGTTATTGATGTGCGCAGGAGTGTGTCCGCGCGTTGCTAGGCGACCGTCCGCCGCCGCTGCCGCTGCCCGAGCTGGCGCGCCGCCCCGCGCCCGCCGCGCTCGACACGCTGCACAAGACCATCGCGATACAGTCGCAGCACTGGCCCAACGTGAGTACTGACACCATACATTGAACGTTGCTAGGCGACCGTCCGCCGCCGCTGCCGCTGCCCGAGCTGGCGCGCCGCCCCGCGCCCGCCGCGCTCGACACGCTGCACAAGACCATCGCGATACAGTCGCAGCACTGGCCCAACGTGAGTACTTGACACTATACGTTGAAAAAAAATAAACTCCTTTCATATCAAAACGGCTCAACCGATCTTGATGAATTTTGGCAAGGAAATTTTATAAGTCTTGAGAAAGAATGTAGATTTGTTGAGAAACTATTATATTTACTAGATTTGGATGTAGTTTTAGCATAAGCTAAAACAATTTTATGTAATATCCATGCGCAAGTAGTTAGTAAAAATGATGCTACACCATCAATGCAAATTCATACTTACATAAATTACACTCTCGTCACAGTTGGTCTGTGTTAATTTACGAAACCGGGTGTTCCCTTATTTTTTACGTCGTCCTATTGAACATAGGCCTCCTATCTAACGTCTACCTATAAGACCTCGGCCTTTCAAGCCGCCTATACATATCGTAGACCTACCTGGCCGGTTAACGGTTTGACTTATGTGAAATAAGTCCGCCCTTGTACACACGACAGCACGTCAGAGTGTAAACTTTTGTTGTAAAGTCGCCCGTAACGTAACTGAGTAGAGTGCTAGCGTGTAAGGGTCGATGTGCTGTCGTGTGTACACGTTCTCTTGCAATATTTTTTTGTACAATAAAGTGTAACAAAAAATGTTGTCGTTCTTTCCAGCTGAAGCGCTACTCTGGCCTGGTGAACATGTCAGCGCTGGAGGCGGGCCCGGCGCTGGCGGCGGCGCGGCTAGGCTCGCTGCAGACGGAGCGCGACGCGGCAGACACCGCCGCCGCCATGGCGACGCTGTCCATGCTGCCGCACCACGCGCCGCGGCCGCTACCGTGAGTCACCCACCACCTTTATTGTCGCTAATTTTTCAGGCAGTTAATCCACCGGCCCAATGTTTTAATTCGATCAGTGTGGTCGATTGCCGCCTTTGCCGCTCCCGAATCATTTTATTTAGCCAACAAAAAGTGCGAAAGCGACCACTGCCAACGGGCGAATGGGGCCTATGATATGAATTTTTCAGCTAAGCGTAACTACAGCATGATAGATAGCTCGCCTCAAAAAATCTAGGTGTTATCTTCGTTGGTTTTCCCCTATCTGTACCAGCCCCCTTTGCATCCAACCTAGGAAAAGGCGCGCCGAAATATCGGCTACTCTTAGTGTCTTTTAGAATTTCTCGACAGTCGATCGGGAAACTGAAATTTCGACTAAAGCCATTCTCGAGCGTGCAAGTCAACAAGGAAGGCTAGTGAGTGTGTGTATAAGTAAACTTTAGTAACGCGATGTATGTATACTATGTGGCAGGTCCCCGGACAGTTCCCGCTCGGTGTCGGAGGAGCCGATGGAGCAGGACGAGGGCAAGTGAGCGGCGCGCGCGCACACACTGACACATTCCGGCTGTACGTGCACGTACGTGTGTCATGTACACACACACACACGTGTGACTCGCGACGCTCCGCGCCCCGCGCCCCGCGCCCCGCGTCCAGCTCACTCGAATCTTAACTCGTTTCTACTGTCATTATTATTTTTTTTAATATTATTCGCCCCCTCGCGAGCGTTGTTGTTGTAAATGAAAAGATTTTACTCATAATAAGAAATTACGAGCAGATTATTTATTAAGAATATTTAAGATGTGCGACGGCGATGATGATATTTTGGCGTTGATAAGTTTTAACAAATGAATTTTATGTATATTTATGAAGATTTAAATTGTATGTATCGAATATAAATATGTATGGGAGGGTGTCGAAGGGAGGCGCATGCAACATGACAACGCGGTGAAGTGACCTTGTTCAGCTTTACGAAGGAATGTATTTTAAGTCGTTTGACTTTTTAAAAATGTCTTCAAACTTTGTGGCCGTTTACGGTCTTGTGCTCCTATTTTGTGGCCTATTTGTGGCCATTGTTTTGTATTCTTGCCATTGGTCGTTGTGTACGACGCGTCCACAACGGCTTGGTGTAACGACTTGTATCATAAGGAGGGTAATGTATTGTGTAAGTGATGGAGGGAACGGCACATTCCACGGGTATCTCAGCGCGTGTGCAATATGTAGCTCGTTGCTAGGCAACCGGTAGACGAACACTTTATACTAGTGACTGGGTCCGTGCAACAATCAAACAAATACAGTAGTGCGCCCATTGCGTCCTCTGAGGCGTCCGACGTCCGTGTTAGTTACTTGTGAAGTAAGGAGCGTGTTGCGTGAGAGACTTATACAGTACCGATATAGGAATATGCGAACGAATCGTGTCCTGCCAAATACCTGTTTATTCTCTAGTAGCGAGTGTCGTATGTATATTACATTAACGTGTCTGTTCGATGTTTAATTCATAATGAATTTAGTTACAGAATAGCGAATTATATGTCTTAAGGATAATATGATAAATTAAGACAATCTTATTTTGAAAGCTTTAACGTAGAAAGAATATTATACGATAAACTGTACAAAATATACCTAATATAATAATGTTAATATATTTGGATATGAAGATGTTTCTTTACTTAAACACTTGCTCGTCTCGTAGCTGAACGAATATTATGTCTGGCCGTGAATACTCGAACACACAAGCTCTGTCAATATGTATCAAATACAATGTAATACGGTGTATATATTATGTCTTTGTTATCTACCGTCTATGTACCAAAGATAATATTTCTTCCTGTAAATGTTTTAGTTGACTAAAGTCTAAGAGCCGGATTTTCCATGGATATGAGAACATTTGAACCCTAGATAGTGAACAATTTTGCAATTTTGTAGTGAATTTTTATAAAGACGAGCGTGACGCGGCTCGTCGCGAAGCTTTGAGCAAACTATCTACCACTGCAGAGTGACTTGTTACTTGCACCGAGGATACTCGCTGTGTCGCTCTGCAAGCTATTGTGTAAATTAACCTAAAATACCTGTTACCCACACCTGTTTGTAATAATTAATGTTTTTCTGACGTAGTCAGTCGTACAATTTGGCGATGTGCAATCTCAGTGACGAAAGACTTTTGAATGGATCGCTACAGAGCGCCCTGCGCCAGTCGGCCCCAGTCTGACTGTTGGGCGAGACTGCGGGGCTTCCTCTCATACGCAACACGGTCTGACGGCTCCGCACATGTATGAGACGGATATATTTTTGTATGGGAGCATTGCATGGCTGTATGTATACGTGCTAAGTGTAGCTAGACGCGCTGTCGGGATGCGATCCCGACCGAGTATTGAACAAGAGTTGAAACAATGTTGTGTCTTTGAGAGTTTTATTGTTAAAAATTGGAATACAAATGAAATGATTATTTAATAAATGTATATATATTTGGAAATAACAATGTATTTTTATTTAACACTGAAATTCAGCCTTAGATACAATATTGAATCTTATGCACTAAATATAAAATTATAACAAATCTACGTAAATAAATGTACGAACGATATGTACAACGCAGTATAAAACTTGCTTTTGACTTTATGTACAAACTGAACGAGAGGACAATATTTTATTGTTGGATCCTATCTACATTATGGGTAAATAACAACAAAAGTGAAACCACCGTGCATCCCATTCGCTGCGACTTGCACTAGACTAGAAAAGGCGAGTCATGTCCTACCACTTGACCATTACTACTAATAAATGCCCCGTTAGCACGTTGACTATCATATGGCCCTAACCTACATAAACAGTTACTTCCTAACCCAGTTAGCTACTAATAAAAGTTGTGTAGATCACAGCGTAGCATTAATTGATTTATAGTTTACCATACAAGATACCCTTACCTTGCTATACGAGAGGTCCGTAAATTTGTTGGTATCCGAACTTGCTCTTCATTGGTACGCTATTTCACCAGTCCACGAACTCATAGATCGAATAGCCTGTTTGTCTGCGAGCCCGTTTTTCTAATAGCCTGTTGATCCGCTAGCCCGTTGATCCACGAGCCCGTTCGTCCACAAGCCCGTTGACCCACGACCCCGTTGGACTGCTATCCCGTTGATCCACGAGCCTGTTGATCCGCTAGCTCATTGATCCAATAGCCCGTTGTACCAAAATTCTGTTGATCTGCTAGCTCGTTGGTATAGTAGCCCGTTGATCCACGGCCAGTCGATCCGCTAGCTCGTTGATCCAATAGCCCGTTGATCCAATAGCCCGTTGGTCTGCTAGCCCGTTGATCCCCTCGCCCCCGGGCCCGCGCTAGAGTCGGTCGGGCGGGTCCAGGGTGCTGCAGCGACAGTTGCACGAGCTGACGGGACACTCCGTGTGCTCTCTGCAGGAAACAATACACATACAAGGGATTAGAAGTGGCAGTCGCCTGATAACGTATTGGTCGAAGAACCGATAACCAATAGATTTTTTTTTCGTATATCGTGAACCGTTAAAAGCTATCAATCGGAAAGAAACGGAGGAGCAGACTTATGATGATGATGATATATTTTTATCCCTTATCAGGGACGTAGGGCTTGAAGACAGGATCTCCATTTTTCGCGGTCTTGCTCCGCTATAATCATCCGCTATAATGACCTCGAATAAGCATTCGAGGTCGAGACTCGACGACCTTTTTACCATCGTGATCGTTCCATCCTACAGATTGCAGGTATAATTTTTGTTTTTTGCTTTTGAATAAAGTTTAACCGGGCCGGGCTGTATAAACTAAAATTACCCCTTTGATACAAAGAGAAAACTACTAGGGGGTGATACAGGGAAGTCATATTGCGCAAGCGTAGGCATAAACTTACACCACTTACGCTCGAGATGTCGATCTTTGCAATACATTGCGGGTTGCAATTTTAACATCGTTTATTGCAAGAAATATTCAAAATGTTGTTATGGCTCCTTGAGAAGAAATGCTAAGAACATGATACTGAACACAATATTGCAAAAAAAAATAATATTCAAAATGGACCTCATTATCTCGGAAACCGTTGATTTCCCAGGCATAGCTCCTTGGGCAAAAATGTTCGTTATGATGAGGAAAATACGTGGTTCCCACTTTGTCTTTGAACACCCTGTGTAGAAGAAGGTATAGTTACTTGAACCAGGAGAGCAGATGCGTGGCGTGCCCCCCGTGCCGGCACGCCACGCACCACGTGAACCAGCCCGCGAAGGACGCGCCCGCCCCGCCGCCCGCGCCCGCGCCGCCCCCCGCCGCGGTCCCCAGGTGCAGGAAGCACACGGCGCAGCGCGGCAGCGGCTTGCGGCAGTTCGGACACACGGAGATTTGCTGCAAATCGGAAATAATTGTTTAATGTTTTCTTAGGTTTGCACGAGCAATGAACATAATTAAATTGTATATAGTTTTAACGTATTTCATACAAACTTTGGGGTAAAAAGATAATAAATTAAATCCGTTAAAAGTTATTGGAATTTAGTGACAATTCGGGCACACAAATATTTGCTGCGGATAGGGAAAACGTTAAGGGATGCTAACAGGGATGGGTTATGTTCTTATACTGGTGCCGGGGTACTTTATCCGGGTCCCGGGGACGCGCGTGTCCCGGCGGGGCGGCCATAGACTTGCCGCAGTACCGGCCCGAGCCCGTGTCCAGTCTGTATTAGTACCTTCATCTTGGCGGCGGGCGGCGGCAGGCGCGCGGCCTGGTGCCGGGGACGCGCGTGTCCCGGCGAGGCGGCCATAGACTTGCCGCAGTACCGGCCCGAGCCCGTGTCCAGTCAGTATTAGTACCTTCATCTTGGCGGCGGGCGGCGGCAGGCTCGCGGCCTGGTGCCGGGGACGCGCGTGTCCCGGCGAGGCGGCCATAGACTTGCCGCAGTACCGGCCCGAGCCCGTGTCCAGTCAGTATTAGTACCTTCATCTTGGCGGCGGGCGGCGGCAGGCGCGCGGCCTGGTGCCGGGGACGCGCGTGTCCCGGCGAGGCGGCCATAGACTTGCCGCAGTACCGGCCCGAGCCCGTGTCCAGTCAGTATTAGTACCTTCATCTTGGCGGCGGGCGGCGGCAGGCGCGCGGCCTGGTGCCGGGGACGCGCGTGTCCCGGCGAGGCGGCCATAGACTTGCCGCAGTACCGGCCCGAGCCCGTGTCCAGTCAGTATTAGTACCTTCATCTTGGCGGCGGGCGGCGGCAGGCGCGCGGCCTGGTGCCGGGGACGCGCGTGTCCCGGCGAGGCGGCCATAGACTTGCCGCAGTACCGGCCCGAGCCCGTGTCCAGTCAGTATTAGTACCTTCATCTTGGCGGCGGGCGGCGGCAGGCGCGCGGCCTGGTGCCGGGGACGCGCGTGTCCCGGCGAGGCGGCCATAGACTTGCCGCAGTACCGGCCCGAGCCCGTGTCCAGTCAGTATTAGTACCTTCATCTTGGCGGCGGGCGGCGGCAGGCGCGCGGCCTGGTGCCGGGGACGCGCGTGTCCCGGCGGGGCGGCCACAGACTTGCCGCAGTAGCCGCACGCCACACACACTTGCCGCGCCGCCGCCGCCCCCGCGCCGCCCCCCGCTGTCGCCCACGTATCCAGCGCGCATCGAGCCCACCACAGCTTCCAACTGTCCAGGAGAGAGCGGTAGCTGGAAAGAAATGAATGTATGACTAATAGAAACAAAACCGGTGTTCCTGCCCCCTGTATTCTTTAAAATGTCCACCGTAAAAGTTACCGTTTTTAAATGTAAAAACAAAGGATTGTTCATTTCAATACGGGCTATTTCCGAGTGTTTTGACGCTCGACGGTTGGATGTTTTTTTTACATAATAGAGGCGCTGATAGGTAGTGGTCGAATCCAGCAGATTCGCGCAGTGGCGTGAATATGAAGAGTTCTACTCTCAGCAGAATCCATGTTTGTGGAAGGCGAGAGATCTTGAAAGGGTATGGTGTTTAGGGGCGGTTGTTTAAAATACCTGTTGAGCCAGTGCTCCACCCGGGGCGTCTGCAGCAGCTCGGGCGGCAGGCAGCGCGCCGCTAGCAGCGCCACGGACTGCACGTCTCCCGTCGCCTCCAGCCAGTGTTGCAGCAAAGTCACGCCTTGGGGAGACATGCCTGTTGACAAGGAACGGAGTTAGAACGATGAGAGAAAATTGTTTTACTCAAAAAAGCTCGTAATGTGGTCATTAATTCGACAACCTTCTTTGAGCAAAGGAGGACTTGCGGGCTACTTTGATTAGGCGCCAGAAAAGTTGTATGGAATTTCATTAATGTCTTGTGTTTTGCGGCCAGAAAAACATTAATGTCGAGTTTTGTTTCATAAATAGAACTCAAACATCAGGTGCAAAAAGTATTTATTTAGAATTAGGCTGTATGGGTACTGGCAGTCGACACATTGCACAGAAAAAAAAAGCGCGGCCATATTGTTTTCGACTTTTCGCGCGTTGTTCGAAGTGATTTTTTTCTGTGTTTTTGTTGAAAAAGTGAACTCTCAAAGCGACGAATCCTCGGATTTAATGTGTTTAACACCGCCGGACATTCAAAATCAAGCGAAATTAGTAATTGGAAATTTATTGCCACCGAAGTCAAAAGAAAAATACAAGCAAGCTTACCAACAAAAAGTTTGCGGAATGGAAAATCGACAAAAAGTACTTAATCTACGACAAATGGTAAGCTAATTAAATTACTATCTTAATTACTATTCTAATTAATATTTTAATTACTCGCATTGTTTGAGTAAAGCACTATACAAGCCTTGGTCTGCAATGAGTGCGCTTCTGGCCACGCTATGATTGCCTCGAGCTTAGCTTAGCTACGCTCTCGGCCCTCAAGTTTGGTCATCATTGCAGCCCTTGCTGGCCGCGCTATAAAGGCCTCGACCTTCGGTCTCGGCCTTCATTTCAGCTTGTCCATCAAGGGCTGCAATGCTGACCGCATTGTGAGGGCCTTGAGCTGCGCTACGCTGCGCTCTGTCGGCCATCAAAAGCGCGCCAGAAACGCACTCATTACAGATCGCGGCAGTAATGTACTATTGTTAATTTTAATCGTTACTAAAACTATCTACCCTGAGTCGGGTGTCACTAACCAAATGGTAGACACTCACCAGTGAGTAAAATTCCCGAAAGCGAGCCCTGCGCCACCAGCGTGGCGGCCACTCCGCGCAGGTACTCGTGCAGTTTGGCGTCAGACAGGAAGATGCACGCGAACGCCACGCGGTCCTCCAGCCGCATCTCCGTCTCATTCTGGGAAGAAGACGCAGGAAATACAGCTTTGATAAGTCTGAACAGAGACCAAACATAGTAAGATTTAGGAAGGCCTTCTCTCAGAGAGAGAGTGCGAGCCTAATCAACACGCATGCTCAATGCGGATTGGCGATTTTCGCGGTAATGGTATAATGCCTCATACGCTCAGGTTTCCTCCCGATGTTTTCCTTCACCATTAGCGAGTGGTATTGCTGCTATAAATTCACAAATGTACGTAACATAGATAGACAAAGAGATAAACTACGCAGAAGGTCTGCTTGACACCGACTAAGGAGGCCCTCTGAATCGCAATGTGGTTCGGAAATTGTGTAATAAACAGCTTCATAAATCGTGTTCGGGTGTTCGCGGGCTTAGTTAAAATTACAAGAGTTACAGGCATAGCGGTTCTTGCGGTAGTGGAGCGGTGCAGCGAGGTGTGTTTTGTCGCGTGACGCGTGACTTCAGTCGCACGTCAGGAACTCAGCTGAGCGCTTTGCCTGTAATAAGACGTACCAGCACCAGGTCGAGCGCGGGGGGGTGATGCGTGGGGGCGGCGGGGGCGGCAGGGGCGGTGGCTGACAGGAAGTGAAGTAGAGCCCGGAGGTACGGGTCGGGCAGCGCCGCCGCTGCGGTCGGCAGCGCGTCGCGCCATAGTCTGGAACATTACAATTTGAACATCTAAGGCCCGTAAGACTAATCACAGTTTAAACCAAATAGGCTAGTTTAAACCCTATCTGTCGATTAATTTTCATACAAAATACGAGATTTAATCTATGGTCCGAGTTTAAAACTGTGATTGATCTTACCGGCCTTATACAAGGTTAGCAGTAAAATTTTTAAACGTTTTGGCATCAGGTTCTATTAATCTTCCGGAAACATTTTTT